>CM028227.1:4827500-6048750 GCA_016432845.1 Psidium guajava
CCATCGTGTCTGGATCAACTACCTCGCCTCCATAAGCAGCGGGACGCATCAGGGTCGGGTCATCCTCCTCAGGGATAGGGGCATCACGCAAGGGTCCCTCTATAGCAAACTCGCTCTCTCTCATCCACGCCTCAAACTTATGGGGTACAAAAAGAGGGTTGCCCTGGTCCACCCAAATAGTCCTCAATCGTCGGTGCCAGAGTATCGCGTCCTCGCCCACAAAATGGGTGACCTCGATCTCTATATGTACGGGTAGTCCAAAAAGCACTGGGGGTGCGGCCATCACTGGGGTCTAGAATCTAAAAATATGGCAACCACCATCAGTGGGTCGAGGACTTAGTAAGCTCACCACTAATCCTAGCGCAAGATAGAGTAAATTAGTAGGCTTGGCCCTACTCAATAGTCTAGGCTTCCTAGTCACCTCACCCGGGGCACTCTCACCAGATATAGACGATAACTCGGGGTTCAAACCAGCAGTGCACATGCAATAATGTAATATGAACATAGCATATAGTAGGCGGGCAATCAGAAATCAACATCAATACTCAATATGCAACACCAGATGTACAACTCAGCCCACTTCATACGATCCCATTGGATCCTGCCCGCATCTCATACGCATCAGGCTCGTATCTCAACCCGCGTGTGGTACGCCTCAGGTTGATACGCTTATCTCTCCACTTCCCCGCGTAAAAACGCATTAGGGCCAACCGCCCAGCTTATCTCTCCATTTCCCTGCATAAACAAGCATCAAGGCTAATCGCCCAGCTTATCTCTCCACTTCCCCACGTAAACACACATCAGGGCCAACCACCCCTTGTCACTCCTCTTAGTGACACATGTCATGCTTGCAATATATTTCACCCAGACACACCTCGAATACAACAGATCACAACGCAGGCATTCACAAGAAATCCACGAGTACAACAGCATAGCATGAAAGTCAATCGTCTGTGCACATCACGTCTATCAGTATAGACCATACGCAATCATAAGTCAATTATTTGCCCTACATGTAAATTCATATTATCTGGGTCCAAGCACGATACCTTGTATAATTCAAGTTGAATCCTAGGTTCAACGAAGGTCCACCAATGCTCACATGTATTGCTTAAGGTTTCTAATGGTAACCTTATTATTCTCGAAAATCATTCAATTTAAGTGTCCAGCCTAATTAGGCCCAATAGCTTAGTCTAAGTCTAGTCTTCGCTTTCAATCTCCGGCCCATCCTTGGCCCACAATTACTTCATTAGAATGCATTTGGGTTACATTAAATAAATTCCAAGTCCATACTAAGGCCCATAGTCTTTATACCCAAATCAAGCTTATTAATTCAATTCAAGCCCAATGAAGCATATGGCCCAACCATCATTCTCAAGCCCATATATGATTATTCATGATTTAATTTAGGAAGGCCCAATTATTTTAGTGAATTTCGTCCATGGCCCAAGGCCCAAGAGCTATCTAAGCCCATTTAGTTTAAATCCATTCATTTAGGCCCAAATTGACTCCGTAAGCCCAAGTATAATATTAAGCCCTAAATTTTTGCATCCAAGCCCACAATCACATCCCAATTAACCCAAATTTTCGTCCATCATGAAGCCCACCGAAATGGCTTAGGCCCAATAGTCTAAAATTAAATATTTTGACTTAAAAATGGACCCTAAGCCCATCTACACCATCCGGCCCATCGTTCTACACGCCCAACCACTCAAACACAGCCCATAAGCAACCTTTCTAAGCTTAAAACAAATACCCCAAGCCCAAATTCTCGGCCCACCTCACTAATCCACAATTTGGCTTAACTAATTCTAATCTTACTCATCAAATTTCCATGTAAACCACATACACCAAGCCCTAATCCATACTACCACACATGCATACACGATTCCTATGCCACGATTAGGAGTGTAGCTTACCAAGGTTGAAATGAAATGGATGCGACGACGATGAGTGTCTAATATGCCGATTGAAACCAACGGCCCAACGGGAGAGAGGGACGGTGGCAAGGACTAGCTTGGCGGCTCCAAGGGTCTTAGAAGGCCTGATCGAGATAGTTCAAAGCGTTAGGAGAGTTGAGGAACCTTGCCGGACAAGCCCACATGCCCGGAGCACCAACAACCCAAGCGAAAATTGGAACAACACAAAGAAAAAGGGCTGATCAAGGTGAAAAATGGTGGTGTCCAGCCGTGGAAATGGAAGGGAAGAGAGGCTAGGGGACTTACCAAGGTAAGGGGACCTTGTGGGATAGCCATTGGTGACTGATGAGGGCGGACGGCGGCGGCTTGAGGCGGTTGGACTAAACTAGCCGAGAGAGAGAAAAGAGAGAGTTGAGTTAGGCTGGGGTCTCATGGGGCTCCATGACCACGGAATGAAGGAGATGAGGGATTAGAGGGAGCCTACCAGGTGGAGATGAGGCCGACGATGGTGGCTGGACGGCGCGGCAACGACGGGACGACGGCGTGGGGCGGTTCGGGCGGACGGACAAAGAAGAAGAAGAAGAAGAAGAAGAAGAAGAAGAAGGGAGAAGCAAGAGGAAGAGAGGGAGATGATGGAGAGTGGCCGGCCAAAAATTTGAGTGAGAAGAGAGTGAGAAATAAGATATCATAATGTGAGAAAATCCAAAATAATGATAATAGTGGGTTAGGTAATGACAATGGTACTTGACATGACTTTGATGAGATTTGATTGATGTGCATTGGGAATTGTGTCATTGATTGATTGATTTGATTGATGTGACACTTGATTTGATCTTGCCTCGATTTGCGTGCCAAATGCACCAATCGGGTCCCGAGCACAAACGAACTTTAGACTGGAATTAGTCTAGCTCTGTGATGTTCGTTCTCAAATAATTCTATTTAATTTAATTCTAAGGATTGAGCATTTACCGGGGGCATTTCGGTAATTTTCCGTTCACGTCTTGCTTCACAATGTACACCGGCTGTCTGCCTTTCGGGCGACATTTATGTAAATGAATCCATTTCTCCGTTGTGACGATCTTAATAATTCGATTGTCGAATGTCATAATCCATTTTGTAGCCAAATCCATTAAATACTGACTCTTTCGAAATCTCAAACCAACGGGTGGCTGTTTGAGAAAACTTTCCAGGTAGCATTTTCCTTTCGGTTAGTTGTCCCAGGGTAGCTAATCCTAAGTGAGCGTCGATCAGAGTGTACTAATGAAGTACATCCATTCATTTAGAAATCCCGATAGTTGGGTCGAATTTTCAAACTGTCATAGTCTAGATGAAGTGGGTGAATTGTCCTCTTCAGGGGAAGACATTAAAGGTTTAAATTTTCGACTGGCCGACATAGATGGTGCGTGGTCTGATGCAATGATCATACTGCGAAATCATAGATAGATCTTCTTCTAATAAGAATTGCGGAATCATAGATAGATCTTCTTCTGATAAGAATTGCCAATGACTTAATGTTCACATGGACGACTCAAATGAAGCATCATCTTCTGGAAGGGAAACTTATCTTCATGAAAAACAACATTTTGGCTAACAAGAAATCGACTTGCAGATATATCCATAACACAGTAGCCTTTTTGCAAGGAAGGATAGCCCATGAAAATATATTGAAGAGCATGGGGTCCCAATTTGTCTCGAGGGCCCATAGTTGTCACATTACATAGATAGCCAAAAACTCCAAGGTGTAAAATACCAGGTTGTTTTTTGAAGAGCATCTCAAATGGAGTTCCACCTTCAAGAATTCGAGTTGGCATTCGATTGACTAAATAGGCTATCGTGACCGCATAAACACCCCCAAAATATTTCAGAAATCGAAGCTTGACATTCCAGTGGTTGAGCTTCTTCTAGGAGATGTCAATGTTTGTGCTCAACAATTCTATTTTGTTGAGGAGTGTAAGTGCAAGAGCCTTCGTGAAGTATCCCATGATTGGATAGAAAAGATTTGCATTCAGTAGTAAAACATTCATGCTCATTATCTGTGCAAATTCGTTGAACAAATTTATCAAATTGATTTCTAATCAGGGATAAGAAATTTGACAAATGGGAAAAGGTTTGACTTTTGGATTGCATGAGAAGAACCCAAGTGGCACGAGTGTAATCATCCATGATGGTAAGAAAGAAATGAGATCCGTCGCGATGTGGAGTGTGATAAGGACTCCATATATCTATATGAATTAAAGAGAAAGCACTAGTCGCCCGAGACATACTGGTTAGAAACGATGCTCACCATTGTTTTGCCAAAGGACAAATTGTACCATTCGAACGAGGAAAACTAGCGCTATGCCCCAAATGCTGGTGAGAAAGAAGGATTTTATTACTAGAGAAGGCTTTACATGAATTGCTCTTATTTAATGAATCAAAATCTCTTGAAAAATTAATCCAAAAATAAAGTCCTTGTGCAATCCTACTGAAGTCCATCAGTTTGCTAGTCGAATGGTCCTAAAAAAATAATTTTTAGAATTGAAGTTGACATGGCAGCAATTATCCTTATAGATCTTGGATACAGATATGATGTTGAACTTGAATTCAGGAATATATAGAACATTTTTAAGGGTAATGTTTAGGCTAAGATGAACTGCTCTAACCTTTGTGACATGAGTGACATTCCCGTTATGAAAACCTTCAGATACGGAAGATTTTTTTTTAATGAACATTAGCAAAAAAAAAAAAAATACTTATTGCAACTTATGTGGCCACCAACATCTGAATTAGTTATCCATGCATCGACCCCAAACTGAAGTAATACTGGTCTTACAGAATGAAATACCTGAAAAATCCTGCAGCTTTGTCGATAGTCCTCAATTGATTCAGCTCCTTCATAATATGCTGATATTGGTCATGTGTTATTGTCTGCTGAGCCCTATCATTCCCATGTGCTGAAACATGATAAATAGAAAATTCTCTCCTTTTTTCTTTATCAATTGGTCTTCCATGTAATTTTCAACACGTGTCAATGTTGTGACGTGGACGTTTGCAATATTCGCATGCGGTATTTACCTTTTGCCTTAGAATTTCGTCCACCCTCTTTCCGTGATGACGTGGTGTTGCGTAAGCCGTTGGATTCCAAAAATTTGGCTTGACGTGGCTTCATGGGAGCCGCTCGATTCGGCCACATGAAACGGTGAATAAACCTCGTCTGATCCGGACCGTTGATTCGCAACCCTTTAGGGTTTGCGATTTCTTCTTCTTCCTCCTAACGGGGGTGGTTTGCTACATGGGGTGGCCCAAAGCTCTGAGCTCGCTGCGGTTGCCTGATTCTGTCGCGAGCTCGTTGCGATGGGCCGGCTAGTGCAGTGAGGGTTCTGTTCTCCCCCACTTTGACATATTTCGTTGTTGCGAGGCGATGGTTGTCCTCTTGGAGAGCTAACTGGTAAATTCGACCAAGCGATGGTACAGGCTCCATGGCGAGGATCTGTGAGCGAAAAGATGCGTAGCTTTCGTTGAGAATTAGAAGGAAACGAGTTGCCTTCTCCCGTTCTTTAATTTCTCGATATTTGTTTGAGCGACGTCTCTGGCCCTACGAGCTGCTCCTCAACCGCTTCGAGCTCGTTCCACAGGGCCGAGAGCCTGTTAAGGCAAGCAGTGACCGATAGGTTCTCTCACTTCAATTTCGACGAGGCCTGGGTGAGCGAAAAAAGTTCATCTCGATCGAGCTTGCCATACATCTCATGGATATTATCCCAAAAAATCATCGAGTCTCTGGTTGGTGGTAGTTCGGCCGTGACCTCGGGTGTTAAAACGATTTCCAACCCAGGTGCAATCGAGTTGGTTGCATTTGCGCCAGTGCCGTTGCAATCGCTCATCCGTCGGGAAGGGGACGGCTCCGTCGAGGAAACCGTTCTTGTCCTTTTTTCACTAGGGCTCGTCGGAGATCTCTAGCCTAAGTAGTATAATGGTCTGGTCCACCAGGCTATAGATTGATGAGACAGAGTTCCGGATCGTCAGCCGACAATGTGTTGAGAGGGTCACCAGGCTCCAGACGACCGCTGACTGCTGGAAAAAAAAATGATGGCAAAAAATCGGGTTGAAAACCCGGGTAGCGATTTGTCCCTGGACCCTCCGGATTCAATCCGAGTCTAGGCTGGGCTCCAAGGCCTAAACTCACTTCTTCTCCAGGCACGCCATTGTGGTCCTACGTCTGATTTAATCCGGCGGCCTATTGACCTGGAACCAGAAACTAGTGGACTGGTGGCCATTGGACGGAGCCGGGAATCTGAAATGGAGCAGGAGCAGATCTGACAAGACGTTGATTGGAAGACCGCTCATCACGTGCCGGATCAATTTGAAACGAGGTTTGAATTAGGGGTGAGTTGGAGGCTTCTTCCCACGTAGAGTCGCGGATTTCTTATGAGCCTGCGTTTTGGTCTCTTGTCATGGCATCGTAGATTGTGAATTCCTATTGGATTCCTGACTATTTTTGCAAGACGACAAATCAGAAAAACAAAAAACGGAGGGAATTCAAGAAGATTTTCGCGGAAGCTAGGCCAGGCAGCACGACAGAAAGCTAGAAAATATGGGAGAATTGTAATTGTATTTCTCTGAATCAATCGTACATGTACAGTAGTGTATTTATAGTACCAAAAAGAGCTAAAAAGAAGAAGAAGAAGAAGAAGATACACTCGATATTGTCTTCCTATTTTAGCTCTTGAATATTCCGACAATATTCTGTTGCGGATAGATTGTGTCAATTAGAATTAGAATTACAATCATATCAAATCAAATCAAATCCTTTCTCCAACAATTAAATGCGCCTATTACAAGATGCTGCATTGCGAGAGTATCACGCTAGTCGTAGAAACTCCAATCCCAGCAATGGTCAGTCCGTCCCTCCAATGAAACTGCGATTCACAACCATGAAAAGTCATTTTGTTAATTTCGCAAGCAAAATCAGTTAAGACTCTTTTTTTTTTTTTTTTAGGTTACATCCGTGTCTCCTTGGATTACATCGGTTTACTAATGCTATCACGTACGCTAAAACGGCTTTACAAACATTGATAGACTAAGCAATGTGCAAAGCTACGGCACCACATTGGATAGGACCCATTTGTTATGTCCATTTGCGACCTGTGCCATCACTTAATACGTCAGTTTAATAGATGGGACTCTCTTTCTCTCCCTACGAAGGTAAAATTCATCGAATTCTCTGTCGATGGTGCGTATAGTCTATATATTTGTCCTTTTCTAAAGAGAAAGAAACATATATGATGCAATCAACTGATGGCATTAACTGTCATCTCAATTAATTTTTCATTACTAAGTTCCCTCGTGCAATCCTTATTTAAGCTAATAGATGAAGGAAAACTACATGCATATAAAACGCATTATATTTAACACTCTTCCTCACCTGCCAGTCGTGAGCTAATTGTTACGAATCCATCACAAGCCATGAGTTTGCAATGGGAGTGCCGTGATTTGAACTATAAAAGTAAGTCAGTAGATTGAGGAAGGCTACATACATACATATATATATATATATATATATATAAGACACATTATAATAGCTTATTTAGGCAATGGGATCATATTTTACGTTTTTCTAATGATTTTTTTGTTAAAAAAATTATATATATTGAAAAAAAGACTCTCTCATGTTTTTCTAAGCTCTTTACTTTTTTTTTCTCCACGATCTAATATTATTCCAAGCTATATGGTTGTATTGTTAGTTAGATGTGATGAGCTAGTTGTAAGTATACTCTCCACTTGCCATGATGTGGATTCTTGATGTCTGAAGACTAAAAGACAATACCTTATTAAGGCTATGATAGTTGTTTTTCAGGGATAAAATACTTGTCTCAGGCATTCATGTTTTTCTTCATAGCTCCTTCTTGGTATATAGACATATGTATAAACGCCAAACTAATTGACAAGCTGAAGAAGAGAAAGCAATTACCTGTTGAGGACGAGTGTGCGCCCGCGGCCCTGTAACAACCCCCGTGGACGACGACTTTTGGGTTGGCATCACTTCGTCGACTTCATCGGACGATGAAGCCTGACTCCTTGGCACGCTCTACATCACACGAGATATTAACATGCTTTTTAAATGCTTGTGGCATATTTCATTACCTATGTAAAACACAAAGATTTTTATTTATATATTCAAGTCAAAACTGGTTTTGTCTCGCTTTTTGCTTTCCTATTTAGCCCTCATCTACATATTATCCTAATTTTGTCATGCAATTTAACATTAAGGAGAAAAAGGTAAAATTGCCCTCGGTGAATAAAGAGGATAAACAAGGTTAAAAGAAAAGAAAAGAAAAAGAGTCAAATACTCCGCCGGCCACAAAAAAAAGAAGTAACTCTCACCTGGTTGCTCGTCTCTCTGGTTAACTTCTCCCTATCCGGGGATTCGGACAACGGGAAGTTGAAAACGAAGTCCTCATGTTCGTGGTCGACGAAGTCCCTGATGTTCTCGTGACAATCGAGGCAAAGAACGTACGGGTGCTCGTTATTCTGGACGCAAGTCGCGCAAGTGTAGTAGTTTTCGCGGTCGATGAAGCAAACGCAGCCCCTGCAAGTGTGCCGTTGGCTAAAAACTATGTACGCAAGGGTGGCCACGTCTTCATGGTCGAGCTTGCCATCGCCATTAGAATCGAGATTATCGAAGAAGGCTCTGTTGGCCAGGTCGGGGCGGCCAACCTCGGTCATGTAATCGTAGAATCTGGGGAAGCTCACGAGCCCGTCCTCGGGGCACATGTAGTGGTAAGCATCGTCGAAGAGTACTCGGAGACTCTCCAATGTAGTCCTAGGAGCGTGGTCAAAGTAATATTTCGAAATGCGTCGCAACTCCTCCATAACAATGAGGTCGATGACGTGCTTTGTGTTTGTAATGGCCGCTGAGAAGGGCAATATATATCGAATCTGTGGAGGGACGACTTGGGAGGCGACAGCCCAACTGCCCGAGAAATCTCCTTTTTATAGCATGCTGAGCCGACCGCCATAGGGGATTAAGCGACTTCCCTGGCCTTAACGTGTGCCGCGCGGTTGTTTCGCTTTTGCTTCTCCGCGCTCTCTTGGCGATGGGTTTCCGTGTAACGGAAGTTGTCGACGAACGTGAGGAGAAACCCACCCAAAATTTTTTCCAATGCTGGGTCGTGTCGCACGGTTAAGAATCTAACGAAGGAGAGACGAAACATCTAACAGGTGGGCCCATTATAGACATGTGTCGCACTATTAATGAGCTACTGTAAAGCGCTGGCGTTTGGCGATTGGTTTGGCCGCTGCGGAGTGCAATGCATCCAATCTGTGGAGAGAGAGGGGGATTAAACCGACCTCCCTTTTGCCTTAATGCGGCCCCCGCCGGTGTTGCGCTTTCTGATTCTTGGCGTTTTCTTGATGGTGGCGATACGCGAATTGAGTTCTTGTTTATCTTCGTCGTCAGAGGATTTGCAGCGAAGTTGAGATGGCTGCTGCTGACGGGCTTCCGCGCTTTGAGTCCGTTCAAAGCTGGTGACGTGGCAGTCAACTAGAAGTCAAAAGAGAAAAGAAAGATGCGAAGAGGCCCAATTCTGCGTGGTTTCTTGGTACAGTGTAATAGCCAATATTTTGTCCGGTTTCACAGACGATGTTACGATTCCTGCGGCATTCATTGATAAAACAGTTTATAGGTACTAACTAGACTCGGTAAACGGGTGAATCCGATCGGCTCATTTATGATCCGATCCTAATCGACTCATTAATTTATTTATGACCCGATTATTGTAATGCAAATTTTTCGACTCATATCACTAGAACTCTTTCATGTATCGCTAAAATATTTCATAAAGGTTTTATAATTTCTTTAAAGAAATTTAGGACCCATTTAAAACTCATTTAAAATTCATTAAATTATTAAGCAATCTATTTATAACCCACACTCTTAAATATGAGATGAAATGTGTGGTCCTGACCTATTTTCCCCCATTTAGTACAAATTATCAAGTTTTATGAAAAAAAAATATCAAGTTAGATATTAATAAGAGGGAAAAAGATATTTTTAGTGTCAAACGTTGTGTACGAAAATCACTTTGGTGCCAAAAGTTTCAATCATATCATTCTAGTGCCAAATCGAAGACAAAAGGATCATTTTGGTGCATATTTTGGCAAAAAGTTTCACGCGTAATTAATAAATAATTTTTTTGATGTAAAATGACATTGAAAAAATAAATAAGCCACATGGACTTCTGCACTTTAAAATAAATTAATATAAATCAAATTAAAATTTATAAATTAGCTAAATTTTAAATTCTTTTAAAATTAAAATTAAAATTAAAATAGCTTAAAATGTTTAAAAGAAAAAGAGAGAGAGAGAAGTGGGATAATTAAAAAAAAAATAGAGAAGTGGAGTAGGGGTTGGAGTCATAGATTGATAATAAGGAGACAGATTTTGATCGTTTCCAGGAACAGGGGAAGTAGTAGGTGAACAGGGGACAAAAGGTGCAAACCCATAGCCATGGTGGTACACAAGAGATGCATTCTCCCCATGATATCTAGAAGCCATGTCAACTCGCTCAGTATTTGCATATCTCGAGAAATCGTCCCACTAGCCACCGGTCCCTTCAAAGCCTCCATAATAACTAGGAGTGAACATGGGTCTAGGGTAGAATCGGGAACCGGAGAACCGAACCTGTGGTTTCGGTCTGGTTCCCAACTCTGGTAAAATAGGATCCAATTCTCAGTTTTAGATTTATAGAAACCGTCGGTTCCGGTTTTCGGTTCTACCCTGGACCCGAATCGAAACCGAAACCGGATCATACTAGTTGATTTCTCGCCATATTTGGTTAAGGTGGTTTCAGAAGAGCATAAAAGGTTTTTTGCTAGTATAGTTTTGGTCCATAAAGAGGTTAGGATCGATCAAATTTTTGTTTAGAGTCATCGATTTTTTTTTAAATTTAAATACAATTCTTATATTTCCTCAAATTTGGCATTATTGCTGAATTTTCAAATCTCTACATAGGTACTCCATAAGGAATTAAGCACTATAGATTGATTGCTATCCATGCCTAGTTAAAGAGAGGAAAAGATGTCGAAGAGCAACTAACGAGTACGGCGGTATAAAATTATTTTGTATAGTGCGGTAGATTCCTAGGTATCTCGGAACCGGACCCTAAAACCTGTGATAGGATAGGTTCTAGGTTTCACGGTATGTAAAGTAGGTTCTAGGTTCCTAAAAATAAGGAACCTGTACTAGCGAGTAGGTTCTAGATTCTAGGTTGAACCTATCTGGAACTTAAAACCGCTCACACATAATAATAACAGGCATGGGGGGTGTATAACCAGTAGGGACAAAGCACATTGTGGGTTCAAAATCAGGCAACGACGATGTCACCAATGGTTCGTACGGCTGAATATTATCATAACCCTCTCGAGATTTCTGGGAATCCTAAGGGAGTTAATGGATTGCTAGGCTCATTTCAAAATCTAGGTTTAGCTCGAGCCCTCCTAGGCTCATACCAAATAGCGTCATGAAAATTTTAAATTGAGATCGATCTTAGTGTGGTCGGGTGACATGTGAGCTGTGTGCATGCCATCAGAGTCGTCACCAATCATTTATTGGAGCGTATGATTGGAAACCCTATCGAACAATTGTGAGAGATCGTTCGATTCTACGAAAACTAGAGATCTAGATTCGGGGACTTAGTTACGCTAATATTACTATTAACGCCCTTTCGGTATCTAAGTTGAGTGGTTTCCTAATCTAGAGGGTTCATGCAGGTGTTCTTTGGATGAGATGAATCCTAAAAGTCTAATGAGTTCATGCAAATGGGGAAATCTGCCCTATCAATCACAAATCATTAAAATAGAGACACAATCAAGGAGTCAATTAAAAGTGAAATCAGGTCAAAACAAGCCTAGATAAGTCTTAGAAACCTAGAAAAAAATGCTAACTAAGTTCAAGGGTGGTTTGGAAAAATTTGAATCAAGTTGGCCAGAGGAGCAAAATGGTAATTTTCTAAGGCTCGGAAAGTCAAAATGTGAAAATAGGTCAAACAAATTGGGTATGAATTTTCCATAATCTTCGCAATTCTTTTGAAAATTTTCAAAATTTTTTTAAGTTTTTCTGAATTTTGTTTGAAATTTTTTGAAAATTTTTGTGATTTTCTAAGGACTTTTCTATTTTTTGGACTTTTTTTTGGGAAATTTTGACCTTTTCCAGGATTTTTCCTATTTTCCAAAATTTTCTTGAATTTCTCTAGAATTTTTTTGATTTTCTATTATTTTATTTTTTTGCTTTTCCTTTATTTATTTTTTATTTTTTTTATAATTGTTGAAACATTTTTTGAATTTTTTATTTAAAATTCCCCTTATTTTGAAATTTTTTATATTTTCCAAAAAAATTATTTTTATTTTTTATTTTTTATTATTTTTTTAGGAACTTTTATGATTTTTATGGATTTTTTTATTATTTTATCATCATCATCATCATCATCATCATCATTATTATTATTATAATTATATTTTCCTACGATTTTTGGATTTTTTGGACTTTTCTAAGATTTTTCTAAAAATTTTTGTGGCTTTTCCTAATTTTTCTGATTTTTATTACTTTTATATATTTTTTACTTTTTATTCTATTTTTGTTTTCCTTTTTCATTATTTAATTCCTGGATCGGGTTGGGTTGACCCGGCCCAACTGACCCAAACCTAATCTAAAGCCTTAAACCGAAACGACGCTGTATCCCTTTTTATTGATTTTCTCTTTTTATTATTTTTATTTTTTGTTTGATTTTTTAAGATTTTATTTTTGCTTATTTTTTTTATATTTTTTACTTTACTACGCGGACCGCGTCGGATAGACCCGGGCCATTGAACCAAACCCGGCCCAAATTACCCAACGCTCAAAACGACGAAGTTTTAGGGGGGACTTTTTGATATTTTGAATTTTTTTAAGAGTTTTATTCTACTTTTATTTAAATTCCGCCTATTTCTATCTTACGGTTGAGGCTTTAACACTCCCTTTCACGTGTTATAAAGCACATTATATTTAACACTCCCCTTCACGTGTCAGTCGTGAGCTAATTGTTACGAATCTATCACGAGCCATGAGCTTGAAATGGGAGTGCAGGGATCTGAACTACAAAAGTAAGTCAATAGATTGAGGAAGTCTACATGTATACAAGACACTTTATAATCGCTTATTTAAGCGACGTGGGACCATAGTTAATGTTTTTCTAACGATTTTTTGTTTTGAAGAAAAAATGATGTGTATTGAAAAAAACTCTCTGCATGTTTTTCTAAGCTCTTTACTTTCTTTCTCCACAGTCTAATATTATTCCAGGCTTTATAGTTGTATTGTTAGTCTGATGTGATGAGCTAGCTATAAGTATGCTCTCCACTTCCCATTAGGTGGATCCTATGGATAAAAAAATTCCTAGAACTTGAAAGTTTCGTGGAATAGATTTTCAATGTCCGAAGATTAAAAGGCAATCCCTTATTAAGGCTATGATAGTTGTTTTTCTGGGATAGAATACTTGTCTTAGGCATTCATGTTTTTCTTCGTAGCTCCTTCTTGGTATATAAACATATGAATAAACGCCAAACTAATTGACAAGCTAAAGAAGAGAGTGCAATTACCGGCTGAGGAAGAGGGTGGGCCGGCTGCGCTGTAACAACCGCCGTGGACGACGACCTTTGGGTTGGTATCACTTCGTTGACTTCGTTGGACGATGAAGCCTGACTCCTTGGCACGCTTGCCTACATCACACGAGATATTAAAATGCATTTTAAATGCTTGTGACACCTTTCAATGCTCTCATGACCTATGTAAAACCGAAGATTTTTATTTATATATTTAAATCAAAACTGGTTTTGTCTGGTTTTTTGCTTTCCTATTTAGCCCTCATCTACATATTATCCTAATTTTGTTATGCAATTTAACTTTAACGAGTAAAAGGTAAAATTGCCCTCGGTTAAAGAGGATAAAAAAGGTTACAGGAAAAAAGTCAAATATTTATACACTGAAAGTTACGCCTTGAAAGTCAAATACTTGCATGACAGCCTCGCACGATGAAATACTCGGAAAAATTATTCAAAAAGTTTTATGTTTACTTTATTTTTGCCAATTTAGTCCTAAATATTTTCACTCGCCCGTGGGTTGGCCTCACTTGGATTTAGGACTGAGTTGGCAATAAGTTTAGGAATTTTTGGATAATTTTCCTTGAAATACTCTACCGGCCACAAAAAAGAAGTAAATCTCACCTGGTTCCTTGTCTGTCTGATTAAGTTCTCCCTCCTCAACAATTCGAGCAACACGCAATTGTCGAGGAAGTCATTGTGTTCGTGGTCGATGTGGTCCCTGATGTTCCGGTGACAAGCGACGCAAAGTACGTACGGCTGCCCGTTATTGTGGAAGCAAGTCGCGCAAGTGAAGTAGTCCCCTTCGATGAAGATATCACAGGCCCCGCAAAAGCGCCGGCCGCTACAAACTGCGTACACGAGGGTAGCCACGTCGTCCCTGTCGAGCTTGCCATCGCCATTATCGTCGATCTCATTGAAGAAATCTATCCGGGCCAGGTCAGAGCGGCGGACCTCGTGCAGGTAATTGGAGAATGCAAGGAAGCTCCTGCCGCCGTCGCGGTCCATTTTGCCGTAAGTTTCGTCGAGGATCCCCTCCAATGTATCAGTCAAACGAGGGTCGTTAAGGTAAGCGCTTGGAATGCGTCGCAACTTCTCCATAACGATGCGGACGATGATGTGCTTTGTGTTTTTATGGCCGCTGAGAAGTGCAGTATATCGAGTCTGTGGAGGGACGTGGTGGGGCTTGGGAGACGATACCCCAAGCATCCCTTTTTATATAACTCGCCGAGTTGACCTACAAGGTTGACGCCATTCCCGCAAAGGGATTAACGCGCCTTTGTTCCACTTTTGATTCTTGGCGTTTTCTTCGTCGTCAGAGGATTTGCTGCGAAGGTGAGGTGGTGGCTGCATCGTGCAATGCATCCTTCAAATGTGCAAATTATCGACTTTAAAATTTGAAAAGATCGAAGGACAATAGGAGAAAGGTAGACGTGGTGACACTTGAAAACACCGGTTTGTAATTAAGGTAAAATGAAAAAACTATTTACTTCGATATCGTGTCAATCCTACTTCAATTTAGTGCTCCATATTCTGATCTTTTCTTAAAATTTAGGAATTAAACGACATTTGAAATTTTCAAGAAAGAGTTCATATTGAATTTTCAAGTAATGAGCCAGAGCCCCGACCAAAAAGACAAAGTAATGAGACAGGGCAATCAATGAGACCAGACAAAGACAACAAGTGAAGCGAAAGCAGTCACCTTATCCTTCTCTACAACGTTGGGGAAAGAGTCGAGGATTATGCCTTGCCCTTTTTTATTCAGTCGATAAGACGTTGATTTCCAGGGCATCAATTCAAGTCTAGGCTGGGCTCCAAGGCCTAAACGCGCTTCTTCTCTAGGCGCGGCATTTTGGGTTCCATGTCTGATTTGAACCGGAAACCAGTGGATTGGTGGCCATTGGACGGAGCTAGGAATCTGAACTGGGGCCGGAGCAGACCTCACGGGGTGCGGATTGGAAGACCGCTCATCATGTATCGGATCAATTTGATCCGAGGCTTGAATTCGAGGTGAGTTGGAGGCTTCTTCCAACATAGAGTCACGGATTTCTCCGGAGCCTGTGTTTTGGTCTCTCGTCATTGTATCGTAGAGCGTGAATTTCTACCCGAGTCCTGACTTGTTTCGCAAAAATCTAAGGGTCGCAACAACAAATCAGAAAATAAGAATGGAGGCAATTCAAGAAATTTTTGCAGAAGCTAGGCCAAGAAAGAAGGCACTGATACCATGATGGAAAGCTAGAAAATATGGAAGAATTGTAATTGTGTTTCTTTGAATCAACTGTACATGTACAAGAGTGTATTTATTGTTCAAAGAAGAGATCATAAATGCGCCCATTACATGATGCTGCATTGCTGGAACATCAAGCTAGCCGCAGAAATTCCAATCCCAGCAACGTTCAGTCCGTCCCTCCAATGAAACTGCGATTCACAACCATGTAAAGCCATTTTGTCAATTTCGCAAGCAAAATCAGTTGACTTGTTTTTTTTTATTTAGGTTACATCCGTGTCTCCTTGGATTCCATTGGTTTACTAATGCTATCACGTACGCTTGAATGGCTTTACAAACATTGATAGACTAAGCAATGTGCAAAGCTATGGCGAATTCTCTCCCTACTAAGGTAAAATTCGTCGAATTCTCTGTCGGTTGTGTGCATAGTCTATTCGTCTTTTTCTAAAGAGAAAGAAACATATATGATGCAATCAACTGATGGCATTACCCGTCATCTCAATTAATTTTTCATTGCTAAGTTCCCTCGTGCAATCCTTGTTTAAGCTAATAGATAAAGGAAAACTACATGCATAGAAAACACATTATATTTAACACTCCCCCGCACGTCTTAGTCATGAGCTAATTGTTATGAATCCATCACGTGCCATGACCTTGAAATGGGAGTGCGGGGATCTCAACTACAAAAGTAAGTCAATAGATTAAGGAAGGCTACATGTGTATAAGACACATTATAATCGCTTATTTAAACAATGTGGGATCATATTTAACGTTTTTGGAACGATTTTTTGTTTTGAAGAAAAAATGATGTGTATTGAAAAAAACTCTCGCATGTTTTTCTAAGCTCTTTACTTTCTTTCTCCACAGTCTAATATTATTCCAGGCTTTATAGTTGTATTGTTAGTTTGATGTGATGAGCTAGCTATAAGTATGCTCTCCACTTGCCATTACGTGGATTCTATGGATAAAAAAAAAAAATCCTAAAACTTGAAAGTTTGGTGGAGTAGATTCTCAATGTCCGAAGATTAAAAGACAATCTCTTATTAAGGCTACGATAGTTGTTTTTCTGGGACAGAATACTTATCTCAGGCATTCATGTTGTTCTTCGTAGCTCCTTCTTGGTATATAAACATATGAATAAACGCCAAACTAATTGACAAGCTGAAGAAGAGAGTGCAATTACCGGCTGAGGAAGAGGGTGCGCCGGCGGCGCTGTACAAACCGCCATGGACGACGACTTTTGGGTTGGCATCACTTCGTTGACTTTATTGGAAGATGAAGCCTGACTCCTTGGCACGCTTGCCTACATCACACGAGATATTACAATGCTTTTTAAATGCTTGCGACACCTTTCAATGCTTTCATGACCTATGTAAAACCGAAGATTTTTATTTATATATTTAAATCAAAACTGGTTTTGTGTCGTTTTTTGCTTTCCTATTTAGCCCTCATCTACATATTATCCTAATTTTGTTATGCAATTTAAGGAGTAAAAGGTGAAATTGCCCTCGGTTAAAGAGGATAAAAAAGGTTAAAGAAAAAAATTCAAATATCCCCACCGAAAGTTTCGCCATGAAAGTCAATTACTTGCATGACAGCCCCGCACGATGAAATACTCGGAAAAATTATTCAAAAAGTTTTAAATTTACTGGATTTTTGTCAATTTAGTCCTAAATATTTTCACTTGCCTGTCTCTAATGAGGGTTGGCCTCACTTGAGTTTAGGACTGAGTTGGCAATACTCTGCCGGCCACAAAAAAGAAGTAAATCTCACCTGGTTGCTTGTCTGTCTCATTAAGTTCTCCCTCCTCAGCAATTCGAGCAACACGCAATTGTCTAGGAAGTCATTGTGTTCGTGGTTGATGTGGTACCTGATGTTCCGGTGACAAGCGACGCAAAGTACGTACGGCTGCTCGTTATTGTGGAAGCAAGTCGCGCAAGTGAAGTAGTCCCCTTCGATGAAGCAATCACAGGCCCTGCAAAAGCGCCGGCCGCTACAAACTGCGTACACGAGGGTAGCCACGTCGTCCCTGTCGAGCTTATCATCGCCATTATCATCGATCTCGTTGAAGAAATCTGGCCGGGCCAGGTCAGAGCGGCGGACCTCGTGCAGGTAATTGGAGAATGCATGGAAGCTCCTGCCGCCGTCGCGGTCCATTTTGCCGTAAATTTCGTCGAGGATCCCCTCCAATGTATCAGCCAAACGAGGGTCGTTAAGGTAAGCGCTTGGAATGCGTCGCAACTTCTCCATAACGATGCGGACGACGATGCGCTTTGTGTTTGTATGGCCGCTGAGAAGTGCAGTATATCGAATCTGTGGAGGGACGTGGTGGGGCTTGGGAGACGATACCCCAAGCATCCCTTTTTATATAACTCGCCGAGTTGACCTACAAGGTCGACGCCATTCCCGCAAAGGGATTAACGCGCCTTTGTTCCGCTTTTGATTCTTGGCGTTTTCTTGACGATGGCGATGCGCGAATTGGGTCCTTGTTCATCTTCGTCGTCAGAGGATTTGCTGCGAAGGTGAGGTGGCGGCTGCTGACGGGCTTCCGCTCCGCGCCGCGCATTTTGAGTCCGTTCCAAGCTGGCGACGTGCCGTCAACTAAGAGGCCCAATTCTGCGTTGTTTCTTGGTACAATGTAATAGCCAATATTTTGTCCGGTTTCACAAACGATGTTACGATTCCTACGGCATTCATTGATAAAACAGTTACTAAGTACAAACTAGACCCGGTAAACGGGTGAATTCGATCGGGTCATTTATGATCCGATCCTAATCGACTCACTAACTTATTTATGACCCGATTATTGTAATATACTTTTTTCGATTGACTCACGTTATTAAAATACTTCCATATATTGCTAAAATATTTTTTTGAAATTTTTTTTAAAGAAATCAAAATAAAAAAATAAAAAAATCAGAAAACCCTTTTATCACTAACTTAAGATAGTAAGGTAACCCATTCAGGATCCATTTAAAACTTATTTAAGACCTATTAAGCTGTTAAGCAATCTATTTATAACCCACACTCTTAAATGTGGGATGACATATTTCTTCTTGACCCATTTCAATCACATTTAGTACAAATTATCGAGCTTTAAGAAATAATAGCGAATTAGATAGTAATTAGAGGAAGAGGCCGGGATTGTAGCGAATTTGAATGCGCAAATGACAAGTGACCTGTTTTGGATTGTATTAAATTGCGGGATGATGAGCCATGTATACAGTTAGTAACTAAGCTATCGGAGCTCTCGAGGGCAAGATCCATCCGCCAAAGGTCTAGCGATCGACAAACTAAGATGGTACACATGAGGAGACTATTAAGACGATTAACAAATGGTATATTGCCACGGAAGAATTTGTAGGTCATCGTTAGACGTATCTAAATGGGTTTATGACCCATTTCGTAATTTGTATATAATGGGTTAAGTTATCAATATGCAATAAATGAGTTTAAACATAATAAGAATGTAAAATGGATTGTGAATGGATGAGTTTATAACTCACTTTGGTCGAATCCACCATTATGATTCTCTCTTTATTCTTTCTTACCACCATGCAATTTCTTGCTCATTCGCTCCGCACTCTTACTTCAGTTCGGGTATAAGTTTTTCTAAATTAAATTAAATATGAAAGTATTTTTGTAATACGGATTGAGCAGGGCATGGATTGAGTATAAGTCGGATCGTGTATGGCTCACTAGATTTATGTTGCGCGGAAAAACATGTTAAACGGGTCTCTTTTTATGTAACACGCCGAGCTGAGCTACAAGGTTGACGCCATTTCCACTAAAGGGATTAAGCTGACTTCCCTTGGCATTGACGCAGCCCGCGACGGTGTTTCGCTTTCTGATTCTTGGCGTTTTCTTGATGGTGGCGATACGCGCATTGAGTTCTTGTTTATCTTCGTCGTCAGAGGATTTGCAGCGAAGTTGAGATGGCTGCTGCTGACGGGGCTTCCGCGCTTTGAGTCCGTTCAAAGCTGGTGACGTGGCGGTCAACCAAAAGAAAAGGACAAAAAGGAGAGGGCAAAAAAATAAAATAAAGACGAACTCGGCTCACGGAGTGGAGACCCAGAAACATAGGAGAAGTCATTACATAAAATTATCGATCATGTGCGTCTCACTATAGGGTCACACATTCAATGGCTATGATGGTGCTTGTTTATATAAACCGAGTCTATAAAATATTTTTCCAAAACCTAGTGGTTAAGGCCCCTTTTGATCCTCGAAAAATGAGACATTTCTAGAAAGTGTTCGGCTATAACTTGAAAATAAATAGGAAAATAATTTCTTCCATTTGGTATGGAAAATCTGATTTGATTTTTCAAGGAAAAATTACCAACAAAATCAAAATTTAATTTTTTTTTATTTTATTTTCTTTTCTCTTTGTCTACCGACCACAACTGAGGATGGAGCTCATTGGCCTCAGGCAAGGCTCCAGCTAGACCTTGCCGAATTTGGAGAGGTAGAGCCTCGCCTGAGGTTGGCGAGGTTTGTCCCTCACCTGTGGTCGATCGCCAGCTGTAGCCATGGCTTGCGAAAGAAGAAAGAAAATAAAATAAAATAAACAAAATTTTTGAACAAATGGGAATAAAAATTATTAAAAATTTTGTAATTTTTTTTAAATATTTAAAAGAAAAGGAATGTGAATGAGTGCATCGAGGAAAGATGATGGAAAATGATTTTATGTTTTCAAAAAGAGGAAATCATGTTCCCCACTTTTGAAGGTTCTTTATCTGTTGATGAAAAATAATTTCCTTGACTAGTTCAATTTCGCAAGTAAATTCATTTTAATTTTTGATTTAAGCTACATGCCTGTCTTCTTGAAAAATCGGTTGTGTAGTGTTTATTTAGTAACTTCATGTAAAGTAGTATGTTAAACTACAGTATCTCACTGGATAGGCCCATTGATATGGTATGCTACTTTAATAGATCGGTCTCTCTTTCTCTCCCTCCTAATATAGAATTTAGGGAATTCTTCATGACGCAATACTATTCCCCCGCAACATTCATCTCAACTAACTTTGTATTTAACTTTGTTGCATTCGATGCACAAAATAGTTTCTTCTTACTAAGTTCCCTTTTCATATACTTATTTTATTCTTTTTTTTTTTGCTAAAATGTCCAACTAAAATATCTACAAGTATATAATGAACATAATAATCACGTTTTTTAGCAACCTAGGATTATACCTAACACTCCCTCCCACGTGTAAGTCGATCCTTTATATGTGCTAGAGTCGGTTTAGATATTGTGAAATGGGTATGGCTCCAATATTTGTGTGAGCCAGTTCTTGTGGACACGTCACAAGCCATGAGCTTGAAATAGTTGGCCAAGTAGGTTTTTGCTCTAATATCATGTTAAGAAATCTAACCCAAAAATTTAAGCCAACAAATAGATGGAAATCACATCTATATGAGAGACGTTAGAATCACATATTTGGTAAATGCGGTATCATACTTAATGTTTTTTTTTATGATTCTTTGTTTTGGAAATTTGATTATACTAAAAAAGAGAGAGCTATGACCAGCTGAGGACGAGAGTGCACTGGTTGGGCAGGAATAATCGCCAGGGAGAATGAGTTTAGGCCTGGCATCACTTCAATGACTACCTTGGACTCCTTGCTATGCTTCCCTACATCACACAAGCTATTAAAATGCATTTACATATATGGAATCATAGACAAAGTAGACATAATAAATTGAAGGTCTTTACTAGCATAACGGTTTTTGCGTGATTGTGAGGATAACACTGCGTTGTGAGCCACAAATTTTTAAAAGAGTAGACCCCACAATAATTTTTAGAGTTAATATCACAAAAAATCTCAAATTGGTATAATCATAACAAATTTATCCCAAAATTAATTTTTTTACCATAAAAAATATTAAACTAGTACACTTATGACAAATTTATCCTAAACTATTTTTTCGATCATGAAAAATCCCAAATTGGTAGAATCCCAAACTGGCACATATGTGATAAATAAACCCTCTGTTACTTTCCATTAAATTGAGTTAATATCATGAAAAACTTCAAATTGATACACTTGTAACAAACATAGGGCAAAAACCCCAAACGTGTACACATGATAATTGTCACGTGTCATCTAACTCAACAATTTAGCAATAAAATTTAATAAAAATTAATAGAGGGTAAATTTGTCACAAGTGTATTAGCTTGGGGTAAATTCATCAAAGGTGTACTTGTTTAGGATTTTTGGCTGTCAAAAAAAAAAGAGTTTGGGGTAAATTTGTCACAAATGTACAACTTTGAGGTTTTCCATGGCATGAACCCTAATTTTTAATGAATTGCTATTTATTTTTGTGGCCCAAAATAGATTGTTAACATAACATTTGTTTCGGTTCTTGCTTTCCCATTTAGTGATCACCTACGTAATGCTAATATTGTTATCCAATTTAGCTTTAGGGAGAAAGTGATAAAATTGCCCAAAGGAAAATGATAAATTAAAGTGATTAATATTCTTAATTCATTGTGGAATTGCACAAAAAGTGAGAAATAATCAAGCGTGTAGGACATCCATGAAAAGTACTACGTTTAAAACAATTGGTTAAAAAAATTAAAATAAAAGCAATTGGTAAAAATGAAAGGTACACAAGAGTTGCTGTTTCCGGGATGGGATCCTTTACTGGCATATGTATCTCTTATAGGAATGTCTCATTCATCCAAATTATAAACTCACATAAATATTTAGATATGAGATTTAAAACTAAATACGTTAACATTGAGAATTTTTTGACATAGCAATGGGGAAAATTGCACAAAAAGTCCTAAATCTATTGCATTTTTGGCAATTTAATCCTAAACTTTTCAATTTTTCCAATTGGATCATTAATGATAATTTACTTAATAATTTTCTCTTCTCGCGTTAGATTTGAATTGCAAGATCAGTTAACTTCTGCATTATTTCACAACAGCCTTAACAAGTGGACGAACAAGCCCTCAACTACCCTGACCAACTATACCCATTGTGGCATTTCAATAGCCAAATGAGCTCTAGAACATGGAACAAGCAAATATGATCATCTAAAGAGCTTCATTTATTCAAAGTTGGTTCGGCCTTAACATAATTAATATCATGGGGACACCCTTAACCACACTTAAATACTCCCACATTTGATTCTTCTGTTTGAGCAACTCACATGGCTTCCAATTCATGAAACATCATATCATGTGAATGGAGACCTTGACTTGGTAGACATTGGCCCTTCAAGGCCTTCACTAATGACTAGCTTCATTTCTTAATGTAATATTTGCTTTTGACTAGGCTAAAAAGTGGTGGAACCATTAGTGTAAAAAAAAATTGAAAAGCCAACAAAAGAAAAGGAAAGAAAAAGGGCAGCGGCTTCTTTTTCTAAGGGACACAACATGCATGAAGAACAAGGGGGAAAAAAAGAAAAAAGAAAAGGAAGAAAGAAAAGAGAGGAAAAAGAAGAGGGGTCCAACCGTCCAAGTCACGTGCCTTGCCAAGTTATCTCAACACCGTTTAACAACATCTAGTAAGTACTCACACCTCTCGTTCCTGCTATTAAAGTGATTTTTAGGTTTAAGGCTTAGTTTCGGACCTATGTCGAGTCTAAGTTGTTAAGTTCATTTGAGGAGTTTTTGGACTGCGTTTTTGTATAAAGATGAAAATTTAGGATGCTGTAAAGCTACAAAATTTGATGGATCTTAATTTGATACTCTGATTTAACCGAAACAAGATTTTCATTTCAGGTGTGCTACAGTACCCACGTGAACAGTACACTTCAAAGCCCGATATCTTTATTTTTCGATTGTCGTTTGGGGATGGCCATGTTAAGAATTTTGTAGTACGTCGAATAAGCTTTGTTTTGACTATAACATAGCTTGAAACGGAGCTCGATGGATTGAGTTATGGACTTATTAGTTTCAGAGCGCAAGCTATCCATCGCGGACAGCAAAAGGAATCTACTATGGGCAAGTTTCTGTTGACGCGTAGTCATTGTGCTATTTTTAAATATGTATAAATTAGTTGATTAGTCTATTAAGCAGTGTTTTACTTGTTTTTGATCCTTTTTTTCGTATTTTTAATAGGAATTCGAAGCGTTGGCTTAAGTAATCATTGCATTTTACTTTTACCTTCATCTAGTAAGTAATACTATTTCTTCTTTGACTTGTATAAATTCATTTTTTTAGAATGATAAAAATATATAATATGAGTTTGTAATATGATTTGTTTCTTTAAAAAGAAAGTAAAAGTGGTGTTTAAAACATATTTTGTTACAAAATATAGGATCGAACATCTACTGCTATTTTGTCTATTAGAGATAGTTCATGACTGATTTATGCTATTGATTTAGAGTTGTTGTGATTTTGTGATACTCAAGATAATTATGAACCCTATTGATGGGTTTGTGGGTGTGCGTATACTAGTTAGGACATCCTTGTCGACCAAGCCATCGGCATTATAGGTGGAGACCTTATCAAGAAAAAAATCTTGATCGTCTTTTGTCACGGGCGTTATACGTAACCACAGTTAAGATCTCGAGCATGGGATTAGTTAATGGATAAACAATTGACATATGTTTTTGGTGAGATTAATCAATGAATTAGACCATTGATATTTGTTTTGAGTATTAAATATGCATAGTGATTGGTCGATTTGCTTATAAGAAATGTATTACTCATTGAGTCATGTTAGCTCACTCCTTTCCTCTTTCTTGTTTTTTAGGTTTAGTAAGTTGCAAATAGGACGTGAACGATCATTAGCAAATGATATTTTTGTTAGTGGGAAGCTTTTGTTATAAGTCGTGAGTTATTTTTAGTTATGATGAGCCTTTTGAGTCGATACTTGATGTGCTCATCCTTTTAATAGATATATGTATATATCTGTTAATGATTTAGTAGCAAGCTTTGATTTTTGTAACCAAAAGACTTCTTAAGCTAGTATCTATAAATGTACATATTTATTATCAAATTGAGTTTTGATTAAATTGAGACTATATCTGTTTGAAAAAGGGACAGCTGTGTCATGACCCTTGTTATTGTGGTTTTAGGGTATGACATTTTTTTGTATCAAAATAGGTTACGATCTTTACAAGTATAGATATAGGACATTGTGAGATAGTGTGATAGATTTTAATACATTAGCCTAAGAGATACTAATATATAGTTTCTTTTCATTCTTGGATCTAGGTAGTCATGAGTTCCGATCGAGAGCTACTTGCCAATTTCTGCAAAAGCAATAAGAACATGAGAGTTATTAACTTCAATTCCAAGGATGAGCCTTGAGGTTATGGAGGTAGGCCTTCAACAAGAGGGGGAGAAGATACAAGAGCTAATTCATAGGAATTTAGAGGTGAGAGCCAGCAACAAAAGACCCAAGACAATGTAGTTGGAGTTGTTGAGCCTATAGGTGTAGAGGCTACAATTTTACCCAATTTAGAAAGGTGGATTCACCCACGTATAATGGAAATACTGATCCTCTTGTAGTGAAGCATTGGATTAGGAAGATAGAATGGATTTTTAGAGTTAAAGGGGTTGTTTAGGAGAAAAAGTTGACTTTACTACTCAATATTTAGAAGGGCAAGTTGAGTATTAGTGGGAGGGAATGAGGTTTGTCCTTGGAGATGAGGATACTGCTATTTATTGAAAGGATTTCAAGAAGACTTTCAACCCGATTCTTCCCATAGTCGTTCCAAGTGTAGATAAAGAACGATTTTCTACATATTTCACAAAGCGACTCTACCATCATGGAATATGCAAGTTACTTCAACTAGATGAGTAAATTTGTGGGGTGGCTAGTGGCCAATGAAGGGGGGAAAAGTTGAACATTTCATGGGAGGACTCCAATTTGATATTCGTTTTACACTTATGTCTCTTTCTCTACCAATTTATAAAGACGTTCTGGAATAAGCAATCAAGATTGAACGTGAGATTTCTAAAAGTGGCACACAAGGTACTCTTCTGTATAAGATATCAAAGTTTACTCATTTTCAAGAAAGTTAAACAAGTGGCACCACCAAGCAGAAACATGTTAGCAATCCCAAAAAAAGGGAAGAATCTAGTTATTTAGGGCCCTTGCAATACATGGGAGACATTATGGCAGTTCTTATTACCATAAGACCAGAGCTTGTTTTATTTGCAGAAACATGGGGCATATGAGGCACAATTGTCCCACTTAGAGAAGTGTACCTACGAATGGTAGAATATGTTTTGTATGTAGGTAGTCTGGGCATATAGCACGTACTTGCTTTATGAGAAAGATGGCCTCTTTAGTTCATCGGCCCTAAGAAAATCAACAAAGGCATAAGGTGACCATGAAAGTTTTTGCTATGATGAAAGATGATGCAACAACTTTTAACATCGTTATTGCAGGTAATATCTCAATTACCTCGCGGAGCCCTTAGGCATTATTTGGCTTTGGTGCTATGCATTCCTTCATTTTCATGGAATTTACAGAGAAACTTGATATGCTACTAGCTCTCTTGAATATGAATTGTGTGTTAGTACTCCTACTGGTGGTATTCAAGAGGCGTATGCTCCGAATTGATAATATGGAAATGCTTGTAGATTTGGTATTGTTAGATTTACGAGATTTCGATATTAATCTAGGGATGGATTGGCTATCAAGACATTATGCTACTGTTGATTGTTATTAAAAAAAAAGTTGTCTTTCAACTTTTGAATTAGCCTAAATTTTCTTTTTTTTGGCAAATTGTAAAAACACTTTTCCGAGAATAATTTTAGCTATGTAAGTGTCGCAACCTAAAATTAGGAAATTTTTAGTTAATGGATTACTAAATTAATTAAATGAATTAACTAACCTAGTCTGAGCTCTTTTAAGCTTTGCCAATTTGCAACTTAGGTTTATGTTTAAATGATTTAAATTTTGGAGCCGCCACAAATCTTTTCTTGGTAGGTAGATTAGATATCTAAATAAAATATCGGGAGAATATCTTATTTTCTGCAAACTAGATATTTAAGTTCGAGGACTTGATTATGTTAATTTTTTAATTAACACCATTTTGGTACCATTTTTTGGGAAAATTTTTCTTGATTGGCCAATTGAATTGATTTTTTGAAAATCAAGATGCAATTTTTTTTTGGATTTTCTTGATTAAATGCATGCAATGCAAATGCAACTATATGAATGCAATTATGACATGAAACTATATGATGCTATGCATTCTAAACTATATGACAAGTATAATGAGCATGCATGAATGATGAGACATAATGCATGACATGCGAAAATTTGAATGAGTTCTCTAGCCTAAATGACATGCAAAATTTAATGAGTTATGCTAGCTTAAATGTCATGACATGAAGCAATGCATGAATGTAAGATAAAACATGATATGATGCGACATGATATAATGACGTGCAAAGGTAGGTACTACATTATATGACATGCAAAATGGACCATGCTTATGACATAATAAATAAATGAATGACATAGGAAGATGTATGAATGACATGGAAAATATGCATGAACTATATGAGATGCACATGATAGAAATATTTTGGCATTTCTTTAATGAATTTTCGGATTAAATAAAATGTAAAAATAAAAGATGGTCCAAAAATTGCTAACAGTATATGAACACAAGAAAGACCTTGATAGGGTCCATGTCAAGTCCCCACGCCCACTTGGAGTACGGTCTTTTGCTTGTCTCAAAGAGAAAGATTAGTTTCGAACAAATGATATGGTTTCTCATTGATATCTGGCCATACTAATTGTGTATGTAAGAATCCGGGTGATACAACCAAACTTTCCACCACCTGAAAAACTATTGCTATGGAGATGTCGGACCCACTGGATCCATTCGCAAGGCCTTGTGAGTAGTACAATTCTAAACCAGTTTAATTTTCAGCTTTTCTTTTTCTAGAAATTAAAAGGGCATAGAATTTTTGGATGTTAATTTTACTTTTAGCTTTTACAACCTACTCTAATTCACGTTTTCTCTAACTAATTAGTTGACATATCAAGATCTAACGAGGATCCAGAAGAGTGTTCAACTACGGAACAATCCAAGAGACATAGAGTTGCATCATAGTTCATGAGGATGAGGAAAATAACTCTATTTGCTCTAAGTGATCGAAAAGATTCACTTCTACTGTATGGTCTGAATTTGAAAGATTCACGAATAAGGATGGCAAGGAAAAGGCCAAGTGTAAGTGGTGCGAACAAGCTTACATGGCTAGCCATGGGACAAAAAATATGTTGCGTCATTTAAATAATTGTTGCAATCGAGAGGCTGATGTTGGTGGTTCCACAGAACGATTTGATCAAGCCGTGTTTAGAGGGAAGTTAGCAAAAGCAATAATCAAGCATAATTATACCTACTCTTTTGTAGAGTATGAGGCTACTAGAGAGTTGTTTAGTTACCTCAACCCCCATATGAAGCACATATCAAGAAATACAGCAAGAAGTGATGTCATAAAAGTTTATGAGAAAGAGAAGAGAAGCTTGAGGTCAAGTTTAGTGTCACTTTCGAGTAGAATATGTTTGACTTCTGATCTGTGGACTTCTATTATAACTAATCATTATATGACTATCACTGCCCATTACATTGATGAGAACTGCGAATTACATGCAAAGCTTTTGTGCTTCTCCTATGTGCCACCTCCATATAACGACACCATTCTACTAGAAAAATTACAGAATTTGTTGAGAGAGTGGGGCATCGAGAGGAGGATTTTCAGTATTACATTGGATAACGCATCATACAATGATAATATGGTTGATATTTGGAAAAATACACCTATGGGATCGTCTTTGTTATGTGATGACCAGTTTTTTCATGTGCGTTGTGGTGCACATATTTTGAATCTCATTGTGCAAGAAGGTCTAAAGGTGATTGATGGATCATTGCAAAATATCAGAGAATCTGTGAAATATGTGAGAGCTACACAAGGGAGGAAAGTAAAATTTGCTGAATGTATATCACAATCATGCTTGAAGACGGGTAAAAAGGTACGTCAAGATGTGGCTATTAGATGGAACTCTACGTATCTAATGCTTGAAGGTGCTTTGGTCTTTAAACAAGCATTTTCCCATTTGAAGTTAATTAATAGTAACTTTCACACATGCCCATCATTTGAGGATTGGGTCAGAGCGCAGAAAATTGCATTCTTGATACAACCCTTTTATGATATTTCTAGTCTTTTCTTTGGAGTTAGATATCCCACGGCGAATTTATATTTCTATGGAGTATGGCAAATCCAATTTTGTTTGCTAAAGGCGAGTAGTAGTGAAGATGTAGCTATAAAAACTATGGCCAAGGCAATGCTAAAGAAGTTTGAAAAATATTGGAAGTGTTATAGTGTTGTCTTATCTTTTGCAGCTATATTGGATCCTCACTATAAGCTACACTTGTTAGAGTTTTGCTATTCAAAGTTGGGCATGGATGATCATGTAGAATTTGTACAAAGAATTCGAGAAAAACTCTATATGCTTTTTGATAAATATGTAGCCTTTACGTCTAGAGTTGATCGCTTTACATCTTCAAGTAGTCGAGGCAACATTTCAGTTAAGGACATTCTTGAGAACATAGAGGACTATCTTGATGAGTACGATGCATTAGAGAGTGAACACTTTGGATTATAATCTAGTAAGTCACAATTGGATTTGTATTTGGAGGAGAATAGGCTTGATAGAAAACAACATCCAAATCTCAATGTCCTTGATTATTGGAAAGCTCATTCACAGCGGTATCCTGAGTTGTTTCTTATGGCACGTGATATATTGAGCATTCCTATCACTTCCGTTGCCTCAGAGTCATCCTTTAGCATTAGAGGACGCATTCTAAATAAATATCGTAGTTCTCTTTCACTTGAAAATGTGGAGGCCGAGCTGTACACCAGAAATTGGTTATTTGGAGTTCCACTTGAGGAAGATTTCGATGATGAGTCTCTCATTGTCAACTTTGAAGACTATTTGCATTAGGTATTTTTTTTTATTATCTCATTCTCCTCTTGGTTCACTCACATGATTTAATGCACATGTTGTTGCATATGCTAACCTAACCCACTGATTAACTTCTTTAGACATTCAAGAATTCCCTTGGATCTCAATTTTTGCATAATATTTATCAAGACTTGTCCTGATGTATCTTTCTGTGTCAATGTGAATTTGGGCTGAGATTTTCATATTTTGACTTTCCTTAGGTAGAAGGTCCATCATCTTCAATGCCAACTGTTGGACCTTTCTTGTGCTATCTCAGGGAGTAGGAGCATTTGATGCCTCGGCAAATGAAAGGTATTGACTCTGTGCTTCTTGACTTAGTCTGATTTTTAGCGTAATGCTTTGGGGGCATCCGTGGTTTCTGGCATAGTCTGCACCATAATGAGTTTTTATTTTATCACGTGGAGAAGAATAAAAGTATGATTGGACGGTTATGCTGTAGCTCTGTGCCTTTGTCCCATTTCATTACACGTGTTCTTGTGGACATTCCTGTCCAATTAGTTCTTAAAGTTTCTCTCTCTACCTGAGGTCATTTCTGTCATCTCTTCCAGACAGGTTGATGAAAATCCACAAGTCAAACAGGATGATTTTAACAGGGAGTCTGAGAATCAAGGCGATGATAAAGTATGTTTTGTCGAGATGAAGCGTATGTATTATTGGAATTGAGTTTACACTAAGTCAATGGAAATACTTTTGTATTTATGAATGTACTCGTTCATTGCAGGCTTCTGTTATGCAAGGTTCAAGTCCAAGCTGTAAGTCCACTCTCCATGATAATTAAAGACTCTGTTCTCTCTTTCCAAGGCTAAATGAACGAAAATTGGGAGAAGTGTTTTGTCCTCTTGGGCCCAAGTTCTATTTTCTCCAGAGTTGGGTGGAAGTTGAAGAGAATCCATTTCCTTATGCATGTGTCTCCTATTGCCTTCACTTTATTTTCGAAAATGTATGATACAAGGCTTGTTCAGTCCAGTTACTAACTGTGGATTAGTTCTCTTCAATGGGCATGCTAACAAGATAGGGACATTGTGACGTTCTCTATGTGTTTCTCCAACCTTAAATTGCCAAACATAGTATCAGGAAACTCCAACTAAGAGTGCACTGGTTTACTAAGGGGCTTTTGTGGCTTATTTCGTGTTAGAAGCTGAAATGCTTCTCGCTTGTTTGCAGGAAGTCCTTTAGAAGCTGTTTACTCTGCACGGCATGCCATTGGAAATGTTTTATAGTTTTGTTTGCATCCAAACGAAGATGCACGGGGGTTTTCTTGCACCTGTAGGTTTTTGCCATGTTGCTCTCAGTAGATTAGCTCTGTGAGCTTGCAATCTAGTTTGTTCAAGCTTTTTCTTTGTCGCGCTGTTATTTAGGGATCGATGATTTTGCAGTGGTGATGACCCTCTGCTATTTTGTTGTTCATACCTCATCTTGAGATCAATAAACTGATTTAAAACGCTCTGGTAGTTGATGTGGATCGAGAAAAATTGAAGCCGGTGGATTGGTTGAAGGGTGCTGGAGAGATGAAGTGGTCTCATTTACATGTTAATCTTTCAAGCGTTGAATTGACCCATGGGGTTGCCGGGGCATTTCTGGAAAGATATATGTGGGAAACTGGTCAATCTTTTATTCCATATGGATCAATTACAAATGAGGTTGCAATTATTTTTTTTTATCGCTACCGTCTTATTTTGGCATTTTCCCTTACATAGGTTGGATCGATTTATAAATATTTAGTCAGCCTTTTTTTATTTATTTATAAGCATGTCAATTTATAGATTTTTTTAATTTTTTAATTTTTAATTTTTTTATTATTTAATTTACTTAAAATAGAATAAATGAGGTAATATGGGTCAAAATGGGTCGGGTTGGGTGTATGTCAGTTGTAGGTCGGGTCGGGTATGGGTCATTAAATATGAGTCAAGATGGTCAGATAGGTCAATATGGGTCGGACCATATTCGACCCGACCCAAACCCGACCCGACCCACCCATTTGACGCCTCTAATTATATGACATGCGAAATGGACCATGCTTATGACATAATAAATAAATGAATGACATAGGAAGATGTATGAATGACATGGAAAATATGCATGAACTATATGAGATGCACATGATAGAAATATTTTGGCATTTCTTTAATGAATTTTCGGATTAAATAAAATGTAAAAATAAAAGATGGTCCAAAGATTGCTAACAATTAAACCTTGAGTATCGTACACCTTATAATCAGAATTTTTTTCCATGAATTCGCTTCGTACTCAAAGTTTGGGGTCAGAAGGAAATTTATTCACGTCATACCGGGGGGTGGGGTCAGATGGTGAATTAAGTATTATGAATTTTTTCGGTCTGATTCCAAAAGTTATGGGATGAGATGGACAATTTCAATTATGCAGATGATGTCGTACTTGAGGGTGAAGTCGGATGGCCATCTATAATGCACATATCTGAGGGACAAACGCACAAGGGAGCATATACTATACTCAAGGAATATTATAAAAATATTTGATTTCGAACTATAGTGTAGAATGCATGAAATTTTCAGCCAACTAAGGTAGGTGCCAAATTATGAAGGGCGCAAGGCCCTATCCACAAAGGATCACATCTTGTTCATATTAAGAAATTATCTTATGATATTTGAAAAAATATTTTTAGATAATTCTTAATCGGGAAAAGATATATTTAGAATTTTTAAATAAGCCCAAACATCTCAAGAATATGTTTTGAAATTTAAAAGATATGCACAATATTCAAGTTAAGAAACGAGAGATGCGAAATATTCCAAAGATATGCGAAATATTCAGAGATATGATCAAAAAATCGAAAATATGCTTCAAGGTATTATTGGAAGTCAAACAAATCATATTTTTAGTTCAAAAATCCCAATAGATGACATCCAAGTGCAAACAAGGCAACAAAATAATATCAATATAGAGAAAGATCCAAATTTTACCTTATCTTGAGGATTGCTTTCCTAAGCAAATCTCAGGATCCAAGCTCGAAGTGAGGACCAGTTTGGCTAGGTGAAGATTGCTTGAACAAAGAACCTCGACAAAGGGCTGGTCACGGCTTGAGACGACGGCGCTTACTGGTTCAACATGGCTTGTTTCACAGCAGCAAATTTATACACAAATCCACCCAAAAATTGGCACTAAACAGCGAAGGAATTGTACAAAAACAGCAAGGTAATAGACTTTGAACAGCCCACAAAAAGCTGCACTGAAAATCCAGTGAAAACGGACTGAATTAACTATAGTTTTGGCACCAAACAGCAGTAGATTAGACCCCAAAATCAGCAGCAAACTTGATATTGAACAGTAGGTAAATTGACCCCGAACAGTGACCAAATTGACCCCAAATACAGCAACTACCGACACTAGACAGCTGGTCCGTGTTTGGGTAGAAGTGGCTACGGGCGTGGACCTCCAGCAGTGGACTTATTGTTGCCCAAGTCATGTTTGGCCATCACTCTCTATCTTGCCGTGTAGTGCAATTTTTGTCTGTGGCCTCCCCCAACTACACGTTCTCAAACTTGGCCAAAAATGTACAAGACAAAACTCACCTCTTGAACTATTGTTGTTGACTACTGAGCAAAAAAGAACAAAGCCATTGAGATCACATATTCATGAAAAATCATCATCACTAAAAACAATGGGGAAAAAGAACTTGGCTTTAAAGACTTCTCCGTGTGCTCAATGGAAGAACGTACAAATTATATCAGTCAAAGATTATAGAAGCTGGACCAAAAGAACTTGTGAATGAATTCCCTCAAGAAAATAAAAGAGATGAGATAGAGAGTTCCCTATAAGTACGCTCCCTTTGTGAACTAAGCTCCTCCTTCTTGTCTTCAAACACCACAATTCCTAGAGACACGTAGTTTGAATGTTTGTTTCCTCTGGATTTGTCTTTGCATTGGTCAATCATGTGGACCAACTCCCTTCTCTTCCATGAAGCATTCATTCGTTGAACTTTCTTTTGGGCTTTCCTCCTATATTGCACTCTAGACCCTGTATTAGAAAGGAAAAATCCCTTTTGTCATTTTCTTCTTCTTTGGCTATTTCTTCGCTTGTACTGTGAGAACCCCCCCTCCTCTCAGTGGATTTTCTCCTTTTTTTTTTTTACTTTTGACCTTGTTGTTTAGGAACTTCTGCCGAGAGGGAGAAAAAAGAATGTTCTTTCCGTAGCCGTCCTTATGTGGCCGTGTATTATGATCTGTGTAGCCTCCCCCTTTTAACGTGAATGTAACGTGTCCTTTATATAGTTCATTGCTAGGGTTTCTTTAATAATATATTTTGTCTTTTTCCCTCTTTAGATTTATGTATCATGTGTATGGGCCCAACATTCTGCCGATTTCTTCTTTCATTTACCAAAGTGCTTTCAATTTTCAGTGTCGATGGGCTTGGCTGAAGTACAGTGCTAATATGGGATCGATGCAATTATTCAATTAAGCTTAGAACTTTAAGTTCATCCATCGCCGATTCAGTTGGGTGCAAAATCCAATGTATGCTAAATTAGTATGAAAATAGAATTAATTATTTTTAGTAGGAACTAAAAAATAATTCTTAATTTTTATGCAACATAACTAAAAGAAAAATTAAAATTTAAGTGTTAATAGCAACTCCTCTTTGAGTGGAGGTTTGCAGTGGTTTCGCTCATAGACCAAATTGAACCTAAATTTTGACATGCCAATGAAACGATGATAATTTTTGTGGAAGTTTGAATCCCATTTTCTATGCAAATGAAGTGATGCATGATAAGCAGAACTATAAATAACATGTGTTAAGACTTCTATACTCCAAGGAAATAGATTAGAGAAACCTACACATGGATCACACATAAAATATCAGTCTTACCTAACAACTCATAATGTTGGTGATTCTCATAAATTTCAAGCTTCTTCTTGTGGATGCAAGGATCTCAAGATATTGGAGTCTATTTTTTATCAGAAATCTTATTCTGATGTAAGACAACGCAAGATCTGTAATGGAGAAACATGCTTTAGTTATAGTTCAACCTGCACTTTTTATCTCTAGAGACCACCATCGCTTTAGTGGGTCATCATGAATCGGTAGAATGCTTTTCAAGATCACGAGAGCAGGTCGATTGTGATTTGATAAAGATCAAGATCAAGAACACAAGAGCAGATAGAGTGTGAAGTGATGAATATCTCATGAGAGCATATCGATCATGAGTTAGGTAAATATCTAGATCAAGATCACAAGAATAGGTCAATCATGATTTGATAAAGATGGAGATCAAGAACACAAGAGCAAGTCAATTGTGAATTGATGAATATCTCATGAGAATAGGTCAATCATGAGCTAGATAAAGGTATCAGAAGAGCAAGTTGAATGTAAACTAATAAGGATAAAGGTCAAGAACATGAGAGCGGGTCGGTCAAACTAATGAAAAAGAGAAATCAAAATCACAAGTGCAAATCAATTGTGAATTGATAAACATCTCATGAGAGTAGGTCGATTATGAGTTAGATAAAGGTTTCACAAGAGCAGGTCGATTGCGAATCAAATAGGAGATGTGTCACACGAGTTTCATTAGCATGAACACCTAAAAAGTGCGTGTCGTATGAATCTCATTGGTACGATCATGAAAAATTAGAGCAAATCTCAAAAAGGAGTGCATCAAGTGAATCTCATTGCTTGAGCACAAAATGGGGATGCATCACAAGAATCTTATCAGTGTGAATACAAAAAGAGATGTGTCACATGAATCTCATCAGTAGGAACATGAAAAAGGATATGTATCTGAGATGAGTCAGAATAAGCACATAAGAGTGTGTACATGAGATGAGTCAAGACAATACACAAAAGGGAGTGTGCTTGAGATAAGTCAATTCAATACACAAAAAGGGGTTGTGTCATCTGAAATGAATCAAAACAAGCACAAAACCTGTGACATCTCATGTTAGTAGAGCTGTCCATTAAAAAAGAGTATGAGGAACAATCAAAAAACATACTTGAATTCTCCAAACAATGGTAAAAAATAGTCAAGTTAACTATATTGTGCATGTCTATTCATTTGACATAGGATTTAAGATAACATGTGCATAGATAAAGCCAATGCTAATGCAACATGTTTTTTTTTTTGACAAAATTCATGTTTCACTTGAAGAAGGTAGATACCTAAATGAGCATGGGTACTGCCATGGGTTTTGCCACCGGCATTATTCGGAGTGCGTAATGTGTTCCATGTGTCCTTATTATAGAGATAGGTACCGAATCCTAAACATGTATTGAATTTTACTCCTTAGAAGTTAAAGGAGAACTTGACATATGAAGAGTAGTCTATTTGGATTGTTAATATGAAAGATCAAGTGTTATGATGGCAAACTATTCCCTATGTGAAGATTCAATGGCAAAACCACATAGAAAGAGAGTCTACTTGAAAACTCGAGGAGGAGGTGTTGATATCTGATTTTTAATTATTTTTTTTTATTTTCAAAAATTAATAGAAAATCCATAAAAATTCATAAAATTAAAAAATCAACTTTGGGAATCTTGGCCAAACCTAGGGAACCAATTTTGACCAAAAAAATAATTTTCGTATTTTCAGTATTTTCCGATATTTTTATTTTCGAAAATTCATAAAACAAAAATCAAGAAAAAATGAGAAAATTGCAAAATGAACTTTGGAAGCTTTGGCCAAGCTTAGGCAACCATTTTTGAGCAAAAAATAATTTTTCATATTTTTTTGTATTTTTTAAATATATTTTTTAGAAATTAGGAAAATATTTCATAAATAATAGCATTTGAGGCCACAAAACTATATAAAAATAGTCAATATTGTTCTTTTAAATCCCTTTTCATGTTGGCCATCGTAAATTTAAAAAATCCAATTCGGGGTCATGTATTCTTTCACGAGCATAATCTCGAATCGAGCCTAAAAAATTTCAATTTGAATCAATTTATTTTCATTTTTCACTTTTAGGAGTTGTGACATTGTTCTCTAATATTCTAAATTTTCATCTTGGCACAATTATACCCAGAATGACCCAATTTTACAAAAAAGGCTTTAATTAAATTTTACATTATTTTCAGTAACAAGAAATCAACTTAAATTTGACATGCGGTGAAATGTGTCAAAAATTGAGAGGAGATTTGGAGTTAAAGAAATATTTTTTTTTCAGGGACTAAATTATAAATAATTAAAATTCAGGGACTAGAGTGCAAATACCTAACTCTTGAAGGATTATTTTGCAAATAACAAAAAGAAGAGTTAGTGGAGAAATTAGAATAAAGAAGGGAAGATAGAGAAGAGGAGATGGAGAAGAGAAGATGGAGAAGAATGGATGGAGAAAATAAGATAAGAATAGAGAATGGAAGATGGAGAAGAGAAGATGAAGAAGAATGGATGGAGAAAATAAGATAAGAATAGAAAAGGGAAAATGGAGATGAAGAAGAGTTAGTGGAGAAATTAGAATGGGAGAGAATGGAAGATGAAGATGAAGAAGAGTTAGTGGAAAGATTAGAATGTGAGATAGAGATGGAGAAGGGAAGATGAAAATGAAGAAGAGTTAGTGGAGAATTAGAATGGGAGATAGAGTTAGTAGAAAAATTAGAATGGGATATAGATGAGTGGGTTATAAAAGGAGGAAGAAGTGAGCTTGAGAGGGGAATTTTTTGGGGGAGAAAATTTTGGATGTTTGAGAGGGTTTTGGGAGATTGAAAAAAAATTTGAGAGAAAAAAAATACCAAAAGAAAGAGATAATTTTGAAGATGATGGGAGTTTAAAGCTAGCGGGTTATCATCATCAATTTCTTCATCGATCAACATAAATCAAGAATTCATCCCAGATTTGAAACTAAGTGTCCCTCTACTTTCTTTGATTTTTTAGTATAAACTAGCCCAAATTTTCTACTCTTCTCCCATTTCCCCATATTTGATTTCAGGCAGGAACCAATTATATCCATCAAGCACTTCTCATAATGCCATTGAAGCTAAGTGCTTCTTTCCTTGTTCTAATTTTTAATGTGAATTAAATAATATTTGCTCCATTACTCCATTTCTCCATATTCTTATATCAGGCAAAGGACAACTCCAAGCCAACGGTAAATCCCATGGAGGTGTAAGATTGGCGCTAACGAGCTCTTGAGTGCCCATTAAATTTTCAATTGATCCATCGATGGATTTTGGCCTGAATTGTCAAATCAATTCGTTTTATTTTAAAGAATTTAAACCCCAAAATGTGAAGGGCAGAGCCCGCTCACTGGAGGTCATTTTAAATTTTTGCAATTTAAATTCATGTACCTTAAACCCCAAATGAGATGGCCAAGCCAAGGCTGAGCTATCCATTGGTGGTCTTTATTTATTGTCATTTACTTCCTGTAATTTAATTTTTGAATCACTAAACACCAAAATGAATAGCTCGCAGCACTACACAGAAGTCGTTAATTCACTCCCTCTTTCGGCTTCAGGGAAATACTTAATATTTTGAAAATGCCAAAAAATTGTCACCCACGTATATTCCATTAAAAAAGTGAAAATACAAAAAGAAAACACTCCACTAGAGCCTTAGGAATAAACCAAGCCTGAGTTGCCAAATTAGGATACCCATGAAATTAAGGTACTGAAAGGACATTAGTTTTAATTAACTAGTGTAACCAAGTCCCCGAACTCATAATCTCTGGTTCGTAGAAGTAATTTAGTTCTCCCACTAATTTACTTAGGTTTCTAATCAACCTACCAAAAATGATTAGTGGCGACTCCAAAATTTAAAACCATTTGAACAAAAAACCAAAGTCGCGATTTGGTAGAACTTGGGAGAGCTCGAACTAGGTTAGTTAATTTAATCAATTAATATGGTAATCCATTAACTTAAAAAAATGAATTTTAGGTCGCGACAGCTTGGCGACTCCGTTGGGGACGTGTTCTTAATTTTTGAAAATTTAAGAACTTAGAGGACTTAGGCCAGAAAAATTTCATGAAAATTCATTTGATATGAATTGGGTGGATTCTGACTTTTAGGTGTTAAATGGTTTTGCAGGATGGGAGTTATAAGGGGTGGAGTGTTTGACTAACCCTTTGTGTTGCAGGGTTGGTGTTGGAATTGTTTATTTAATTTTGCACATTTTTGAAGCGGTGTTTGCATTTAACTGTTATGCATGTTTAATCGCTTTAGCACTACATCACACACATCCCGTGACCGGACCTGGGTCACTAGTTTTAGGATGGTGTTGTGATTTGGTTCTAGCGTTCGGCATGAGATTACATCGAAAGTTAGTGCAGATTCAATCCTGAACCTCTTTTCAAAAATGAGTTTTAAAAGTTAGGCCTTAGGCTTGGTAAGATTACCAAAGCGGTGGTTTTAATTTTTTAATCGAGTAGCCGAAGTGGGAAGGCCCGGCTAATCCTGATTACGTCGTGGGATCACGGCTAATCTTGATTATGTGCGCGAGATTGTCGCCTTGCCGTAAGTCTTTCGCTTCAATTTGTCAGCCTTTAGAGTAGATAGGCTAAGATTTAAACTCACGATTCATGTGCATGTCTATGTGATTTACATGGTATTTTTCACAGTGAAAGTAAGTTTTCTAACTTCATCTTGTATTTATTTTCGGTCGGTCCATGTTAGGTGTCGGTCAAATTTTCAATTTAATATTATGGTCATGTTTCAAAAGAAAATAAAAATTAAATTGGTTTCCCATTTCTGAAAAATAATAATAATAATAATAATAATAATAATAATAATAATAATAATAATAATAATAATAATAATAATAATAATGCGGAAAATTCACTTCTAGGAATTTTGTGGACCAATAAAGGATTTTGTCACATCTTTCTTAATTAAGTAGAAATGAGATTTCCTTAACAAATTTACCCTTGAAAGTTCATTTTGATAAAAGAGAAAAATTCCTTCAGAAAATTTGATAAACGTCAGAAGATTTTTCCACATTTTTCAAGCTATAAAATCTGTGAGAAAAGTTTTTCTAAAAAATTCACCCATATTTTTCTAAGAAAATTTTTCCTAATTTCTCCTAAAATTGTAAAATAAAATTGGACTAATTTAGGAGTCATGGACCGACCTTTCTTAGATCACATACTCATTATTTCCTTTACTTTTGCAGGGAATCGCAGGTACCCCACGCGGGAGCAAAATTGAATTTAACAATACACCAGGAACAATCTTGAGGAATACGATAGGACGGATAATTACCGATGCCTCAACTGATAATCCTGGGGGCAAGCAAAGAAATCAATCCTTCCGAAGTCAGAAACGTGTCAATCAGTCAACATGTACAAGCTTTTTATTTTGATGGGGCCGTAAATTTATCCAGATTGGGCATGGGGTATTCTTAATGTATTGGGAGATTCCTGTACTTTTTTGGGGGAACCAGAGACTGTATAGTCAAAATCTATGTAACGTGTATGTTGACCCGATCTCGCAATACCTTTCTGATTGAATCAACCAAAGGCCTGCTTCAATCTTCCTTGGATTCGAACAACGTTGACTGGAGAACCGGTGTTTTAATAATGGGCATGGCCCACAGTCATTTCTACCGACACTAATAAGTTGACGCCGAAAGATATAACGCGTAAGAGAAGCGGGGGCATGCAACAGGTGGCGGGTTCATTATTAGCACATTGATCGAGCGATTACAACTGTATTAATTTATCTGACCAGTCACGGGCCTCACTATGACTGGTGGGGGCCGCCACCGAATCCTTTTTCCATGTCTTCGATATCATCATCAGAGAGGAGTAATGGTGGGTCTCGCCTTTGCCTACTAGACTGTAGGCCATTATTTTATGGCTACCATATGTCGTGATAAGATAAAATGGATGCAGTCCTACCAGTCGAGGTAGAAATACGTTCTCTACGTATTCCATCAGAAGTACAGTCGATAGTGGCATATTGGATCCAGCAGAAGTAGATGACCTCGTCCTGCGAAAGTTGCTGCGATAGGAAAAGTTTACTCTGGACTATGGTGACCCATAGGTCATGAAGAAGATGCTTCCAAGAGGTGCTCTGATCCTAATTGAAATGGGTATGAGAAATACCTTAAGTTATTCATGTTATGTAGAGAAAAAAATCGCGAGAAGATTAAAGCACAAAGATACGAAGCTTTTCTTTCAATTCATTCATCAAGAAGTATTACATCAACTCACTAGGGAGGAAAAGTAAAGCCAAACTGAGCCCTAATAAACATCACAAAAGAACTCAATTGGCTTTCCATGAAATTAATGCTATGCCTATACTGAGCAACCTGGGAGTCGAGATCTGCAAGCTTGAAAAACAGGCGAGTACATTTGCAGACCAGGTGAAAGAATCACAAGCCATTATGCAGATGGTGTATTAATAGAACGTTCGAAGGTTAAGAGTTATCTATCAATGGTGAACAAAGCGTTGGGCATATAAGTATTTACAAGCTAGAGGTACCTAAGTGGAATGTGAACAAGCCTAAAACAGGAAGTTCGGTAAAGTTTGGAAGGACCTTAGATAGATGAACAAGTATAGAATGGGAAGTTCGGCAAAGTTCAGAAGGACCTCAGATAGATAAACAACAAGATGGAGTCACGATTGCCAATACTCTTGGAGGGACTAGAAGATGGAGCTCAAGATAGTACATCTGTATTTTGCTTCGGAAGTTCAAGATATTGCATTTGAATTTTGCATTTGAAGCTTAGGATACTGCATCTAAATTATGCATCTAAGAAGAGAAGTTTATATTGACCTTAGTCGGATGTTTAGACTCAAGTCAAGAGTATCGCATATATATTTCTGAAGGGGTTATATCATGTTATCCAGATTAAGTAAAGTGTCCCTTATGTAGCTTCAACTACACCTTTGAATAAAGACTCATATGCGATTATCAACAAGGATTCTATCAACATCAAACTCAAAGTTATCTCTATTCTAATTCTGAAAATTGATTTCGTTTATGAAGAATGTTCAGACACAACAAAGTATTCAGATATAGAAGACTACTTTTGTTTTTGAAGATTGTTTAGAAGCTGTGATATATATTAATTCCAGATTCTAAAGGATCATACCTGAAATACATTCGTTGTTGCTGAGGTATTTATGAAAGTCTATAATCTTTGATTGATAGGATTATTCTATAACATAATTGATAGAATTATCCTTGATTGGAAATTACCTTCCATGTGACAAGGAAACTTCCATATTTGAAGTACTCCACTTATGAAAATCAAAAATTGAGTTGTATGGATGATTAAATCTAATACGTTCAAATTCAACACTAACGGTCGCTAAATCTCCCTAGATACAGTCTCTGTTAATCAAAATTGATGACATTCTATCAGCAATTGAAGAGCGACCTTTGTTAGATTAATTGAGAGATCATAATATGATCTATCAAAGAGAGCATCACCACTTGTTGTAAACCTCCATTGATTCATCTAGTGGAATCCAGCCTATCGGCTATCAACATGAGAAAGTAGAGGTACGCTTGATCTAAGCTGAACCACTATAATCCTTGTGCGCAATATTCTTTATCTCTAAATTCTTATCATTGTGTTTGATAGAATATTGCATACTAGTGTTCATATTTAGAATCTGCATACCCAGAAATTGCTTACTCATGTTCAGAATCATAAACTGCACATATTCAAATTCTGATTCTATGTACATTTTGACTTGATTCTTTTAATTTTGTATTTTCTAGTCAAAATTGTTAATTCACCTATCCACCCTTTAGGTGATATTGCTAGATACAATAGGTAACACCCTTAAGTAGTAAATAGTTATCAATTTGAGTGTTCCATCTAGGGACTTGATTCACCTGCAACAGATCGGATTGCTATCAATGATATGATAAACCTCTCCTGTAGATCAGTGGTGCGAGGACAAAGGCGAAAACGAACACCAGGGCGACAGGTTGAATAAGGTCCGACTCGGAAAACCCTTTAGCATAGCTAAAGGGGAGGAATGAACCGAATCACCGCTTTATCAGAATGTATCACCGGATAACGTGGTCGGCGCCTTTGAGGACTTTAGAGTTGTAACAGTTAAGGCAAGCACCGGGACCGCGGTAGTTGGGGTGTTGTGGTCATTGGACCGCCACAATGCATTCTTATATTCCATTTGTATCGCTATGTTCTTATATTCGAAATGGCGTGCAGCCAATCATCAAAAACCTACCATATACTATTCGACCAAATAAACTAGACAATCAAACACGACCTTTCTTAAGTTGAATCTCGAGTTTAATTACATATGCGAAACCCTTCTTGATAGAAGTCTGGCCCGTATTTTGGATGCCGTCTAACTTGGACTTCGTTTCCAAGCAAATTTAGTGGAGTGCATAATTTTTTTGATTTGATCTTGATCAGAGATAAAAAGAAACGAAATCAAGGTTACCTAATTTGCCTCGGCAAGTCGCATAAGAATATAAAGGAACATTATTCTGCTTGGTTATTACACGCTAGAACAAACAAGAAGCGTGTTAGGATATTTTCTCTATGGGTTTTCAAAGCTCTTTGTGAGACATAGTGTAAAAAGTCATGAGTTTGCTTTTGGTGTAATGTAGGGATCGGAAACACTTGTGCAATTGAGCGATTGCGTAGTGGATTTCTTTGCGGTTTTTTCTGCCTTCGGAATAGGTATCAACATTAAAACCAAACCAAGTATCTTGGGTGTTTTTTTTTTTATCGTGCCTCGTGAATTTTTCTGATAATTTCTTCTTCTTGCATTACATTTGAATAGCAAGATCCACTAGTTGCTGCTCTATTTCCCAACAGCCTTAATAAACAGATGAATATCCCCTTTCTAACAATGGAAAGGATGCTATAATTACAGCCGAGCCCCACTTAACTATATTGAGCAACTTTATACTTTGCACCATTCCAATATTCAGAATGAGTTCTAGAACACAGGACAAGCAAATAAAATAACCTAAGAGCTTTGATTATTCATGGTTGAATGTGCTTTAAACACTTCAAAATTTGATTCGTCTGTTGCAGACAGTCCCAAGTCCTCCCATTTCTGAAATATTTTATCATGTGAAGGCATTCCTTGACTTGGTAGACAATGGCCCTTCCTGCCTTTGCCAACGACTAGCTACATTTCTTAATACACCTTGTCATTCACTTGCATTTACATAATCATGGAGTCCACACAAATCCTCTTTCCTGGGTACTAACAACTTGCAATACAAGTCTCAATAAAATAAATTTTGTTGACTTTCGTTTACTAATGATAAAATCCAGAGGACAGGTCGATTGATGAGGAATCATGAGAAAATAGACAAATAAATAAATGAAATGCTTAATTAAGCGCGAAGAAAGGAACATGGGACTTTGGCAAGTTCATTTTTTTTTGGCTATGTGGATTAAGAGTCTAGCAATTATGACCATGGTTGTTCATTTATCTTATGCAACTGATGACTTATGATCAAGAAACATAATGAAGACGATTCAAGGAAGATAACATAATGGATATTCTATATACACGTGTTCTCCCTCCAGTAATTGGTTTAAGATTTTTGGTTGAAATTTCTAATATGGTTTCATAGTTGAGTTGTACTCCCATTTATTTCGTGTGTGTATCCACCCAAGCAAAGTACCAAAAAAGTCTTAATCTTATTATATTAGTATCAACTCAATCCTAAACCTTTCAATTTAACCAATTTGGTGGTAAATCTTTTTACGTCGGTACCATTTAAGTCCATCCAGCCAATTTATGCCTGAAATTACTAACAATAATGTAAAGGACGAATGGCGCTCATGTTGACAATTTTTTTCAAAAAATTATTATATTTTAAAAAAATTATTAACTTTTTCTTTTCTTTTCTTTCTTTTTATTTTTCCTTTTACTATGGCTGGCAAGGTGTATCGCCACGGGCAATGGCAACCTCATTTGCAGCTGGCGAGGCCATGGCCACCTTCCCCTATGCCTATCTAGCATTGGTTAAGGGAGGCATAGGAAGCCATGAGCGAGGATGCCTTGCCCAATGGCCGATGAGTTTTGGTGACCCATATTGGCTAGAAAAAAAAAAGAAGGAAAAAAAAAGGAAAAAATTTAATGAAATAACCAAAATAAATATTAAAAAATTAAAAAATTATCAACATTAGTGCCAGTCGTGCTACATTGGATGACTAACGTCAACATAAAATATTTCTGGCATAAATTAGCCGGATGGGCTTAGTTGGTACCAATGCAAAAAAGGTAGAGTTGGTCCAATTGAAAGGTTTATAGCTAAATTGGTATCAATATAATAGGTTTATGGCTTTTTTAGTACATTTCCCGCATCCACCTATTAGTTGGGAAAATTAACAAAAAAAAGTCTTAAACCTTTTGTAATTATGTTAATTCAGCCTTAAACATTTTTTAGCCAATTGAATCCTAAATATTTTTCATTTGTGCCAATTCAGTCCATCAAGTCAACTTTTGTAGACCAATGGTGATATGGCAATTTTTAAATATTTTTTCACTTTTCATTTTTTCCTTTTTCCCTATTTTTTACTTTTCCTTCTTCTTCTAACCGTCAATGAGAAGAATAAAAAAATAAAATTGAAAAATATCAAAATATTAATAAAAATTGCCACATCCCTGCCAACCAAAGTTGCCAAATGGACTGAATTGACACAAAAACAAAAGGTAAAAAACTCAATTGGCAAAATAATAATAACAATAATAATAATAAGTTTAGGACTGAATTGATACAATTGCAATAGGTTTAGAACTTTATTGGTGATTTTTCCTCCATTAATCAAATTTCGCGTGTCACTCTTCATCCGGTTTGCACATGAGAGGTAGTGTAAAATAACCCACATCCCATGATTACAAAATTATATGCTATTTATATACATATGACTCGCCTTCACCTATTGACTTAACCTTTTAAATTGAACTATCTAACATGTTAAGTATTTTTAGCGCAGAATGACCGATACATATTAAAGCTCTAGGAAACACTAGTTGAAGTTCTAAGGGGTCTTTTGATTTATGAAAGGGGTTTTAGTTTTGTTAAATGTGAAAGAAGATCAAAATAGTTTTTCATTTTTCAATGTTCCATTACCTTGAAGACATGTTTGGTTTGTAAAAAATAAGAACTTCGAACGAGAATGAAAATCTAAACATGTTTCTTGTGTTTATGAAATCCATCGTTTTCGTTCCTCTTCTAACCAGCAATCTATCTTTCCACCAAAATAAATGAAACCAATAATCTATCTTTATTAGGTAATTGGATATTAAACCCTCTCCTTCTTATGTTGCTCATAGAAATTGTTAATATTATTAACTTAAACTTTGACGAAAATTAATTTCATAAAGAAGCTTCATAAGCTAATTGTTCCAGCATGTTTATATTGACAAGATTCAAAAATATTTCATTTACCAAAAAAAAAAAGCCAATAAATATTTCATCGAAGGAAAAGACTCGTAAGTGTCATTTGGGAAATGTTGATTTTTCCAACACTAAATAGTATTGATAATTTATTTACTATGCTTGTAAATTTTCAGAGGAGTTGGAAACTTACTAAATCTTTTGTAATTTTCGGATGTCGTTAAATTCCTGATAATGTTGGTAATTTGCTATCCGATTACCTAAAAAAAAAAGGTTATGGATACTTTTTTAACAAAACGTATTTTCAATTTACCAACAAATTCCGAAACTGGGGAAAACTGTTCCGATTTCTCCTTGACTGAAACCTAGGATCGTCTCTCTCCCACTTAGCCGCCAAAGCCCTCCTCCATTGAAGATCCGTCTTGAGGGAGAGAGAGACCTCCTTCCTTCCTCTTTTCTCTTCCTCATATACCTTTCTACATTCCCATCTCTTCATCTTTAAGAATTTTCAAAACTTCTTTGGTGATTTCGTGGAAGTCATTTGTTCGAGCGCTCCGTAAGTCTCTGAAGCTCCTCTCTCACTACATTCAATAATGAGTTTATTTGAAATTATTTTGATCATCTGCAGTTATTTTGCAGCTCTTCTCTCCCGATTTAGAGTTAGATTTAAATTTGAGAGTTCTTATACCAATCTAGATATAGATATGGAGTTTACAATACGTTATTTGTGCCTTTTCAACATATTAGTGTTGTTATCTCTGTACAGTGATGGTGATGGGGACGCCAAATTTGGGGCAAACCACCTTTTGGCAAAACTGTAGTTACTATAAAGGAAAATTTCTATGTGTCTATGCGAGTTTCGGTGATTGGCCGCCAATTGTGCTATGACGCCATGACAAATCCTACCTTGGGAAATGAGAGAGTTAGTGCAGATTATACCAAGCTGATCAATTTTTCAAATTTGCACTTGATTGTAAGGCTTTGTGATTGGTTTTGTCTTGAAATTGTGTACCTTTTTTTTTCTAGTGAAATGAAAATTTCTTTCTGACAAAAAAAAATTTGGATCGTCCCTATCTTTACAAAATCAACATTTCCCAAATGATACATGAGAGAGAATATTAGAGCATCTCCATTTCCCTTCTTTGCTTATTCTTTTAGTTACAATCTTAATTACAGGGAAATATGATACAACAAACGCCGAAGTTGACATGGATAGCAATGCCTCATTTGCAGGCCCTAACCAATAATGGGAACTCGAAAGGCATGTCCAGCTCTGTCAACCCACATCCAAACCCTTGTGCACACATAATCAAGGATGACAGCATCTCCTTCCCGAGCAATCACAGCCTTCACATTATGATTCTCCACCTCCACCGTCGCTACCGCTACATGTCTTCAACTCCCACCAGCTCCGGCCATCTGCTCTTACCTGCTCCATCTCGCAAGGTGAAGTAGAAGGCAAAGAAAAGAAAACAAGAGAAGAAAAATAGAAAACTTGTTCATCTGCTAAAGTCGGGTGATTTATGCTTGGAGCGTGGGATTTCACTTAGCTAAGTGATGTAGCAAACTGTCAATGGAAAAATGAGCTTACTGCTCGAATTAAAACATCCATTAATAGTTTCCCCCAACAGTTTACATACCAAGACTTATTCCATTGACCATTTTTTATGTGACTTTCATAAGCATGTATATAATGAGGACGTAAGAATTTAGGTCAGGGAGGGCAAGATAAACAAATTGCATCATTTCAAAAAGGTTATCTGAGATATGTATACATAAAGAAGGACTGAATTTTTCTATTTTGATAACCCGGGGGCATAGGCGTGGACTGATTACCAGAAGTCCCATATAACACCCTCCATGTCTCACCTAGGACCTATTGAATTGGAAGTTGGAAATATGTATATTTAGCTACTCAAGGAAAACCGTGTCCATCTCCAATAGTACCCACAATCCCATTTTAATGGAAAAAAAATTGATCCACACGTGATAATAGTACAGGAATTGGAATTGTGATTGTCTCCCAATGAATTCTAGCAGGAGAGGAATGATAGTATCATCCTCAGAAACCCGTTATCCAAGAAGTAAAAGTGGAGATCACATCATGAGCTTTTCCTTTACATCCATCCGCCAAATCCCCTTCCAATTTTCTTTGGGACGGGCTGAAGTACATGTTCTGCTAGCTATCGCGCTGTGATCTGGATGGTGCAAGGACCGTGTGTTGGATACAGTCGCTCGGTACACCAATTGGTTCTTTGGGTCCATTTATGACTTTTAGAATCTTCAACAAGAACAAGAATTTTGATGCCAACTCTAAGCAATGTTGGAGCAAGGGCCGACCGTGCTCATCAGAGACAAGGCGATCCAACGTGACACGGCAGAAATGATGGAGAAAAATTACAAAGCAAGCAAGAAATGAACTTAGATATGTACAGAGTATCGCCGATGAGGATATTCTTAGACTTGTTTGTAAATTGTGAGTTTACTTGACAATTGCAATTCATCTTTAGTAACTGTCATGTATTTAATAAAATTTTTGCATTGTACCGGATCATATTATGAAGTGACAATCAGAAAAATTACGAAAAAATTCTAAACCTATTACATTTATATCAATTTAGTCCTAAACATTTCAATTAGACCAACTAAGTCCTACACATTTTTAAAATGGTATCAATTTAATTCATCCAGCCAATTTAGACTGAAAATCACTGATATGAATGCCAACTGTTATACGTGAAATGATCGGCACTAAAGTGAATATTTTTTTGTGATTTTTAAATAATTTTGTTGAAATTTTTTTCCTTTCCTTTTGTCTTTTCCAATAGCTGGTCACCGATGAGGACTAGCCTCACCTGGGCAAGGGTCGACTGCACCAAGGCGCCATTGAAGCCTCCCTCGTTAGATCTGGCAAGGTTTGATGAGACTACTCTAGCCTAGGTCAGGATCGACCTCACTAAATCTATCAAGAGGGCCTTGTTGACACTTGTCAATGCTCAAAGAGGCTAGCCCTTACGAGCCATGGCCTATGGCTAGTGTCCGATAACGAAAAGGGGAAGGAAAAAAGGGGAAAAAATGAAAAAATTTATTTAAAAAATTGTTTAGTTAGCGTCAACCATGCTATGTAGCACAATTGTCATCCACATTAGTATTTTTCCAACCAAAATTGGTCGATGGACTAAATTGGTACCAATACAAAAAGGTTTAGAACTCAATTTAGTACATCCAGCCAATTCAGACTGAAAATCACTGACGCGAATGCCAACTGTTGTGTTGTCGTGGACTTTTTTGTGATTTTTAAATAATTTTGTTGAAATTCTTATTTCCTTTCCTTTTGTTTTTGCCGATAGCCGGTTGCTAGTGAGGACTAGCCTCACTTGGGCAAGGGTCAGCTGCACCAAGATGCTTGTGAGGTGTCCCTCACCAAATCTGGCAAGGTCTAACAAGGCCGTCCTAGCCTAGGTGACGGTCGGCCTCACCAAATTTGGTGAGGGGGCCTCATCAATGCTTGCCAACACCTAAAGAGGCCAACCCTCACTAGTCATGGCCTGTGGCTGGTGTCCAATAAAGAAAAGGGGAAGGAAAAAAGTGAAAAAAAAAAGTTATTTTTAAAAAAAAATTACGTTAGAGCTAGCTATGCATTGTAGTACAACCGTCATCCACATAAGTGTTTTTCTAGCCAAAATTGTTCAATATATTAAAACTAAATTGATCCAATTAAAAAGTTTATGACTAAATTAATACTTATGAAATGGGTTTAGAACTTTGTTTGGTACCTTTTTCAGTGAAAATGGTATGCAAAATAATTTGTCGATACGGTGTTATTCTTATGGATATCCTCTCCCTTTTCTTTTCATTTTGTGTTCAGATCCTCTCGCTCGAGTACTTTCTATTCTCTTCGCTACCGCTTGCTTAGCTCATCCACTGATATACACACCCTTAATGGTGAAAACAACCCCACCCGGTCACTAGGACGATATTTACCGTTCTTATCTCAAATCATTGATGGCTTTCAAACTCATTACGATATTAGTTGCGCAACCTCGGCAGAATCCATTTTAGGCAACCCAGTACTTGGGGCCTAGGCGCCATGCATGGAGGCCTTGACCCTTGAGGCTAAGGTCGACTGAAGAGAGGTCATGCCTACACAAGCTAGCGTTTAGAGATAAAGAAAAAAGGTATTAGGATTTGGGTTTCTTCATAAATTCTCGTGGAAGCAGAGATGCTTTACCCTGTAAGGTAGGAGTGAGCAAAAAAATCATAATCCACTCAAATCATATCGGACCGTACCCAGCTGATTGATTTTATATGGAAACAGCAGGTACCGATCCAATTTTCATTTTCAATTTTGTAGAACTAGCATGTACCGATATGGTTCGCGATTTCAAGAGGAAATCATCCAATTGGCTCAATCAAACCACTCCATTTATATAATACAAATATATATTCTTTTAATTGAAATAATCTCCCTCCAAGGTTTAGAGTCCAAATCCATCCGTCCCAAAAAAAAAAGAGCCTAGACCCAACTTATTTTCATGTGTGATATGTATTGCATACTATGGATGCATTTGAAAACCTACGTTAAATAGTTGATCAATTGCTATTGTATTTCCCACGATACTTGATTCCATTGCTGACAATATTACTACCACCTACAAATACATTATCCTTAAGTTTTTCATGTGATGAGAATACTGAATGTAACCGTGGGAAATGTATTACAAAAATCTCAAGTTGAGCCCTCCTCTTTCGATCTCTAGGGATTTTTTCCATTCCATTTTTTAATTTATGTTAGCGCTCAGTAGTACTATAACCGGGATCCAATCGGGAGCTGGACCAAATTAGTAGTTCAGTTCTCATGTGGATCCATAAAATAAGCGGATGATTCATGGTTCGCATTTTACGAAACCAGTTCCTGGTGGGTGGGCTTGATTCTAAGGTAAGAACCACTCATCTTGAAATCGATCACCCCCACTCAAGGGTAATATCATATGGTGTAGTTGTGCCTTAGATTACTACACCGGATTCACATCCATGTAGGTAAATAGTATGACAAAATGAAGAAAAATAACATTCCAAATGCTGTAACTTTCGTACGGCGCTCATTTAAGTATCATAATATCTTTTTCTGATTACATGAGTATCATGTAACTTTTCATTAGATTACTCGAATTCCATAACTTTTCAAAAACGTTTAATACAACTATCATGTCCTATTGGATTTTGGGCACTTGGGTGGCAATCAAGTAATCAGGTGAATGCAAGGTCCTTGTGTGATTGGGTTTTATTTTGTAAGCCATGGTTTGGGTGGTTAATTTACTTCTTACCTTACCAAAAAATTAAAAAAAAATAATTAGATGAAAGTTATGATAAGTAAACCTTTTTTAGAAGTCATGACACTCAGAGTGGTTGAAAAAAAAATTATAACACTTGTAGTGTCATTGTCCAAATAATTAGGCATGGCCATAGTTATGGTTCATGAACCCGTGATTCCAGCTCCAAATTTAGAGGAACCAAAATCGAAATCAGCACTTAAGGAGCTGGAATCGAAATCAGCACTTAAGGTTTCAGTTCTGGTTCAAAACTAGAGGTCTCGAGCCGATTCGGCAATTTGGAACCGTCCGTTGTTCCGAACCGATTTCGATTTTTTTTCAAGAGGTTTTTGAATTTAAAAATTAAATTATGATGAATTTATAATAAAATTATAATCAAATTATCAAATAATGAATTATTAAATTAAAAAAATAATGAATTATGAAATTATGTATTATCAAATAAAAATTATAATCAAATGTGGGAAAAAAAAGAGGGGGCTTGAATTTAATAATTTATCATTAAGCGTCTACATATCTTCTTAAGGATAAAAGAATAAAAGCCTATGTAATTCTCTTACTTTTGATAACCCCATACTTATCTCATTCTCAATTGTCGCTATCTATTCCTATACCAGTGGTGGTGGTATCTCCGTCATCAAAGAACTCGACTTCATTATTGCAATCTATCTTTTATTGTTTATATTGAGCATTTGTCTAATCATCAACACAAGCTTGAAACTCCATTGATTCTGGAGTTAATTTTAAATATCATTCATCTAAAATATTACCTCCAACGTTAAATGATTGTGTCTACCACATCAAGATGGGTTGTTAAAATTTATTTTGTAGTGAGAGTAAGAATTGGATATTTGGTAAAATACCTCTTCCACCAATCTAATATTGTGAAATTTGTGCTATCTTGAGATTTATTAAACTCAAAAAAAAGGTTAGATAGCTCTCTATTTCATAATTATTTCATATTACTTCATTTTTCCTTTTTTGCCTATGCAACAAAAATCGGTACCTTCTACTAATTTTATATGTGTTCCCACTTTGTAAGTTACTAAATTAAAAATATGCACATCCACTATTACTTAGATTATATGTTCTACTAAATTTATTATATAATTCTATTATTAGGTTTTAACCCTTATTTGTATATTTCTAATATTTATAGTATCAATTAAATATAAATATTCATAATTCGTATTCAAATACTCAACTAAATTATCTAATTTATTATGTGGATCGGAAACACAAGCAAGTAAGTAAATAATAAGAATTTTTTCCATAATAATGTAGCCATTTTGTTCGCATTATTTTAATAATATCACCTAAATTCTCATCCTTTTCATTTTCTTTAAGAACTCCAACAATATTAATCTATTCTATTAAAAATAAATGCGTAGTAGAATAATAAATACTAGACAAAGTATAATTTGCTCGTTAAAAACTTTTAAAATATCTATAAAAAAATTGCGACCATCCCATCTTGTCAGTATAAATTAATTTGAGATACATTATTTGAAATAAATGCACATAATAAATTTTTATATCCAAAAAATTCATTAAGCAAATCGTAAGTAGAATTTCAACGATTTGGAATATCTCTTGAAAATCTTTTTGGTTTTTTTCTATTTGTTTTGCAAAATTTTAATCATTCTTTTATTATTTTGGGATATTTCCATAAAAATTAAATTATTATTTTTATCAGGTTAAGGAAAATATGAAGAGTTTTTAAGTCATCTTATACACATAAATTTAAAACATGAAAAACTTATCCATCGAAAGTGGATTTACAAATCTTTTCCAGCTCAAAAATTGAAATGGTATTTGTCGCAGTATTATCAAAATCAATTGCAAAAATTTTATTAAGCAAATAATATTTTTCTAAAATTTTCCTAATTAATCTATAAATATTATAACAAAATAAAGGAGAAGTCTAGAATTAGTGTACCCGAAAATTTGTTGTTGGTTGGTGTCAATTCTCACTTCGATTAGATGTCTCGACCTAAGATTACGATTAAATATTTCATATCCTTGTCCACATGTATATTTGGATGTTTTATCACAATGTTTACAAACTAATTCGTACCTTTTTGGACCTTCTTCAAATTTTTCAAGTTTTGTGAAATGGTCTCATATGTTGAATGTACCCTCCCGCTCTTCATTGTTGACATTTTTTTGGGCACCGGTATGATGATGAAGACTCTGTTGCATATGAACTTGCTCTATATTAGGAAAAATATTGATTTTATCATTTATATTAACTCCCCAATCTGTATAATCATAAGTATAAGGATAATCAAATTCCCTCATTATGCCCATACGTTTGCCACTAGCTCTACTTTTACTTGCTATTTTTTTATATAAAAATTATGATATAATGCAAAAACAAATACAGGGTATAAAAAAATTTATATGGGAAATTATTCAAGGAGATAATTAATAAAGAAAATAAAAAATTAAAGAACTAAGAATGTATTGAAACTTAAGAGCTAAAGAGAATTTGAGAGAATTGAGAGTCAAAGAGAATTTGAAAGAATTGAAAGAAGTTGTGTGGGAAAAAAAAGGTGAAAGGTGTATTTATAAATTTTTTTATCATATATATATATATATATTTAAAATTTCATGTTGCCTGTTGACTTCCAACAGCTAAAGAGCCATTGGTGCAATAGTTTTGAACCGCTTCCACGGGCCAGTTCCGATCCGAACCGCCAAACCGGTCAATGAGCCAGTTCTAACCGGGCCGGTTTCGGGCCCAAACCGGTCCGTGGCGATGCCTACGGACAATATCTAATTGCTTCTCGTTTTCTTGGGCCACATGACACATGCGAATCAAATTTCATGTACAAAATATAATATGTAACCGTAGGACTTCAATCCATGACTTACATAAGTTGTGAGTTAGACGGTCCTCCTCCATACGAATTGATGATTTGAATTATCAATTTGTAAGAGTGCAAAAAATAAGTGGTATCTGAATATTATAAAAACTCAAAATTATGAGAAGTCGTGCATTGGATTAGAATGTTTAGGCCTTCATGGCATTTGAGGAGATGTAACTTCATGCTTCTTCCCTCATGCTAGAAACCAGAAAAAGGTGTGACTTTCAGCTTATATGTGAATTTATAGACCAAACTCAAACAACTTATATAAGCTTTAAAAACATTTTGCCCAATTTTGAAAAATATCCTCACCTTTAAGCCTTATATAGGATAACTCTATATTTTTAATAGGCCTAATATCCAAAAAAAATCCCAAATTTTAGCATATGTCCCAATTATACCTAAAAATTTTTTGGTCTCATAAAAAAAAATCAGACTTTTGCTTTTGTCCCAATAATACCAACAAAAAAAATTCAACTTTAGCAAGTCTCAATTATATTATTTTTGTCTCAATTCTACCATCGTTAGCATTCCGTCCATAATCACCATTAGTTAATCCTATGTAGCTCAAATTTTTTTGTTGAACTTATCAATGAATCTTTAAAATTTTGATACAAAATGTTTCATGGACGATGAGATTTGAAATCGTTCATCTAAATAATCAGATATCCACATTACTTTTTTGTTGAGTTGTTAGGTGGCGAGGACAATCGAAAACACACCATCTTGAGTGGCACTATATCTCTTGGCAATGTGTAGGGAAAGTAGACAATATCAAAGAAATTAAGGATTTTTTCATGTTAGCTTGCTAAGGTGTAATTAATTAATGACGGAAAAATGCCACGTATGATTAACTAATGGTAATTATGAACGGAGGGCTAACAGTGGTAGAATTGATATAAAAGTAAAAGGTTGAGATTTTTTATGGGACAAAAAATAGTTTTGAATAAAATTGGGACAACTGCTAAAGTTGGGGGATTTCGGGTATTAGACTGGCAAAATTGAGATAAAAGTAAAAGTTGATTTTTTTTTATATTATGCCAATAGAATTGAGACAAAAGTAAAAGTTGGAGGCTATGAGACAAAATAAAATTTTAGATATAATTGGGATAAAGGCTAAAGTTGGATTTTTTTTTTGGGAGAGGGGGGGGGGGCGTTTTGTGCCGTTTTTAATAAATAATCCTCTATTTGTGGCCAACCTTTAATTGTCATATAAAACAACAACATGGAAAGGTTCTTTTTAATCAATAATATAAACCTTGTAATAAAATTGTTAAGAAAATGGAAAAAATTACCAATTCTATATACAATGGATAATTAAATTAATGATAACTGATAAGACCTCAAAGACTGTCATGCCATGCCTCGTGAGTTAGCTTTGAATTGCGAGCCCAGTGAACCGATAGGTGGCAGCGACTGCAGTGATAGCCACGCTATCGACAACCATCCTTTCTCCTCTCTCTCTCTCTCTCTTGTTAAGTTACGTATTTATTTTTTTGCACTCATCTTTTGATTTTTCAACAACTTTTTTTTGTTTTTTCATTTTGCAATAAGTAACCATCATCAAATTATGTTTAGTGAAAATTCCTTTGTAAAGTAACTTTGGGTCAAATAGTGTTTGACAAACTTCTTCTTGCAAAGGGCTTTGGTTGCACACTAGAAGAATTTAGACACCTTCATCGGAATCCCAAAAGGACTCAGACCTCCGGTGAGCCAAGTACGCTAGCGGCTATTGTTAAGGTCGCTCGACCTTGGGCAGCTGCCGGCAAGGGTTGCGTGACTTAGGCAATGATCGCCTAAGGTCATGCAACCTCTAAAAGGGTAGTCTGGATAGCGACCTTAGGCTGCCCTTGCTAGAGTCGCCCAACCTCCACGAGGGGTTGTGAGACCCAAATGATGATCGCCTAGGGCGGTGCAATACCACAACCAACCATCGCTTGGGTCACACAATCTTGTCAGCCGCATGCCACAAATTTTGTCTAGCTGGCCGCTCTCACGCAGAAAGATGAACAGTAACAATACGGGGAACACCCGAAAGTGAAAAAAACATTAATGAGGTTAGTTTTGAAAGGAAAAAAAAAATCATTTAACCTTGGAAATGACATTCTGCCAAATTCTTAAAGCCAAAACAGGTGGAGACCAGTCTTGGTTTTCAGCTTTGCGAAGGGTAGCATTTGCTTAAATGCTCAACGAAACGCCTCAAAGGCCCTTCAGAAAACTTAACCAAACACAACCATTATCCAATTAATATATAGTTAAGTAGAAGTAATAGAGAAGGAGAAACAACTCAACCGCAGAGAAAGCAACTTGTCATGAGATTTGGCATCAGGAAGCTCAAAATAAATATAAAAAAAATCAAATCAAATCAAATCGTCAATTAGGTGTAAAGAAATTTGGGCTTAATTAAATATTTAGATAGGTGTTATGGCTTTATCATAAAGGGTTAGAAGGAATAATCAAAGATGGGTCCTATTGCAATAATTCGATGAAACATCTTCTCTTTTAATCCCTTTTTGGTTAAGATATGAATGTTTTCCATGAAAGTTCATGACCCCACTTCGTGGAAGCAACTAATAAACGCCGTTTCATCAATTTCAAGGATTCTATTCACTCCACTTGGATTTGACTGACAATGAAATAGTCGTGAATTAAACGGCTCAATTGCCAATAATCTCGTACAAAGTAGAATTTGCACTTTGTCTAACAAAGGAACATGATTCACATGATAACTCGTTTAGCATAATAAGGACCCATTAATAGTATTATTCCAAACAATTAGTCATTGCACTTTAATTACGTTGTTTACTAGGGATACACTGGTTGTGATAATTGATTTTACAAAATAGCATTGGTATTGCATGGGAACTCTCTTTGAAAGCATGACCTATTTTACAATATAGTAATTGATTTGTAGAATCGAGATTTTACGACCTAACTTTTTATTTTATCAAAACTTTGGTTCTCACTCCTCATTTGCATTTTGCTTCAATCATATTTTTAGAATACGCGACTCAAATTTTAAAAGCATACCAAGACCACCAAGGACCCAAATCACAAAAAAAAAAAAATTATGACCTAAAACTGAATTTCCTGAAGTGCCCAGAACAAAATTACAAAATGCAAAATATCGGAAAATAAAAATTACACTTACTAAAAAGAAGAAATTAAAACGGCATTATCCAGAAAAAGATAACGGGCTGATTTGGAGAGTGTGCTAACGCCGTTAAGCCCCAACCAAAAGCAGTGAAATTGCCAACTGGCCACTTCACGTAGGAAAGAAAAAAACAGAAAACAACAAGGAAGGCAAAGAGTAACCGAAACACAGCACACCAACAAGAACGCGAGCACGGGCCAACACAAAGCCAAGCCAGAAGGCCACCCTGAGGACAAAGCTCCCATTTTTCTGATAGATTGAACCCAAGGAATGTGAGTCGATTCGCATCTTTATCTGGGTTCTCCTCGTACTTGCGTTTCATGATCTGGTTTTTCGTCTGATGGGCAGCGTAATGTGATTTGAATTCATGTCCCATTTGCCCAGTTTGATCCGTGTGCAGCTTTTCTCGCCCGTTCTCCAATTGATAGTCATTGTTCTTTGCTTGGTGTGGATTGGGTTTTTCTCCTTTTCTCTTTGTTTTGCTTCCGCGTCATATTGTGTTTATGGCGTCGGATTTGGGTTTTCGTTTTCCTGTGGATGGATCAACAGATCAAGTTTAGATGGTCTTGGTTGCTGTCGAAATGTGAGACATCTATGTTTGTGAGCTGATGGAATGTAGGATGATCTGGGTAGATTTCGACGGGACTTGTAAGGATGAAATGCGCCTCAATTAAGTGTGCCTTGCTGGTAGATTCTATTTAGCCTCTCTTATTGGAGCCTATCCTTTTACTTGTTAACGTCGATTCATTCATGAGGAATGTGGAAAAGATAAGCTGACGAAATGTAGGATGATTTGGGTAGATTTCGGCAAGACTCGGAAGGTTGAAATGCGCGTCAATTAAGTGTGCCTTGCTGGTAGATTCTCTTTAGCCTCTCTTATTGGAGCCTACCCCCTTACTTGTTTGGGTCTATGATATTGAGAAGCAATGTCGATTCATTCATGAGGAATGTGGAAAAGATAAGGAGTATTATATACATGTCTTCTTTTTTCATGATATATCGTCTAGTTACCTGTTGAACAAGTTTAGAGCCTTATGATGAACTTTTGATTCTTGTGATAACTCTTAAATGGTAGGCTTAATGGCCTGCAAATCACCCTTGATTATGAGATTATGTCTTTAGTCTTGATGTGATTCAGTTCTCTTGAAAGCTATCAATCTTGATGTTGGCCGCAGAAATTGCTTCCTGTGCCTCAATCTTCCCTACTCTCTCTCCAAATTTCCTAATTGAACTGATCTCATTCCTGACCACAGTGGATTCCTTGATTCATGCTTGTGCATAATCTACAACTGCCTTAAGTATCACCCTGATTAATTAAGGGATAAAAGAATATATCATCTCGATTAATCTTCAAACAAATTTCTGATAATGTGTTTTCTCGATATTTCAGTATGCATGCATACTAACACTGATCCCTTCTCTTACCCAAGGTGAAAAGCCATTTAGTGATTCTGAAGATCACTCCTTTTCACATGATTGTGTGAAACATGCTTTCTTATGCTTGAGACCATTTAATTGTTCCTTTCATGACTAACCATCCTGCAAAAATCACTTCTTTCATTATATCATCTCCTCAGAGGAACGACACTCCAGAATGAGATTATTTAAACTGAATGTTAGAGTTATCTGTTAGTTGATAAGTAACATCTCAGCAGGTTTCAGCCTAATCTCTAGCCATCTGATTTGGGGATTATTAAGGTAGAAGCTAGAATTCAGTAAAGGAATGACAAAATTTCACGGGGGTTCAGGCCTCAGAATTGGGTACCTTATGCTTGCCCAATTTGTTGAACTAAACTATAGCGTTGTGTTCTCTGATATGCAGAGCGATGAGGACCGAAGTAATTGACACATGTACAGTTAAAGAGCCACATCATGTTGCTGTAGGTTCAAATGACTCAATCCATCATAATGAGGAAACAAAGGAGATGAAAGAATATGAGGTCAAGGAATGCACTGCTGAAGACTCAATGTCATCATCTGAACTTGGCCTTGGAGAAAAACATGAGAACGGCAAGACTATGGTGGCAAAACACTGTGGGACTGGCTTGCATGATGAGAAGGCCAAATCGGAAGCTCAGAGGAAAAAGGACAACGGCAAGCCATCAGTGTCGGCAAAGAATGGGACGAAATGCAATCGAACGCAGTGTACTATCCCACAACCATTTGCCTTGGCAACTGCAAAGCGTGCTAATGGCATTCGCCAGAGTGGGGCTGAATCAGACGGGCCAAAATCTGCTGATAAGTACATAAATGGGAAGTCAGTGAAAGCACCAGATAATGACACAAAATGGAATCAGGTAAGTGCTTTTGCTTAAGCTAACTTCTGTTCTTTGGCCTACTGATTTTACTAGGGGCAAAAGATAGATTGTGTAAACATCCTTTCTTTTCTGTCTTTTATTTTTTGTTCGTATTAAACATTGCTTATCTGGGACCTATAAATGAACTTGATGTACTTGGACTTTGACTTTGTTTTCTTGACATTGGTAAAATTGTCACGATGGCTACAGACACCACCTTCATTATCAACGAAGCCCCTGCAACCAGATAGTAAGAAAAATCCCGATGAGGAAGATTCGTGTTCCGTTGCTTCCATGTATCCTCTTCTACCTACAGCACTAGTTGTTAAGCTTTTCCTTTTAATGCGTTTTTATGTTTTCAAGATCGTCATTTCTTTCTTCATTTGAAATTTGGAATTTCTCCTTAACCCGATTTAGCAATTCCGGAATGGCTCATGTCAAGTCCCAAATGACCATGGCATCAGCTCCCCTGTTAAGATGCACTGAACGTGCAGAGAAACGGAGAGAGGTAATATTATCTTCTTCTCACCTAGACGTGTGCGTTAATGATGTCTGTAAGATGAAAAAGCTAGTATAGAGAGCTCTATGGTATTTCATTTTCTCAGTTTTACTCCAAGTTGGAAGAGAAACACCAAGCAATTGAGGCAGAGAAGACCCAGTCCAAAGCAAGGACCAAGGTATGGTACATTATTAAGTTTAATTCCTCATCAATCTTGGTCTGGCGATTCTGTTGTTCCTCTTCATTATAGTACCTTCACATGTCAAAACACTAGGAAGAGAGTGAAGCAGCTATTAAGCAACTGAGAAAGAGTATGATGTTCAAGGCGACCCCAATGCCAAGGTTCTACCACGAGGGGCCTCCTCCAAAGGTCGAACTCAAGAAGGTACATTGAGTTCAAGAGCATTAACTGTCAATTTATTCTGTGATCTTCCCAGGTCATTTTGAAAACTTATTTCTGGATGGCAGGTGCCACCAACCCGTGCAAAATCACCAAAACTGGGCCGAAGGAATAGCCATGGAAATTCATACAGTTCTACTCAAAGAGATCTGGTGAAACCAAGTTCTCTTCAGGGAAATCGTCGAAGCCTCAGCCATTCCGAACTAGGCAACACTTCCAGTGTCACTCTTGATAGTTTTCACAACACTGAGGATGATCTCACACAAGTTATGGTAAGAGAAGAGTCGACTTCCCCGCGGACGAACGGACTTGGGACTGGAGACCAATCTCAAGAATGAGGTGGAACTTCAACAGAGAGGCTGGGAGAACAAAATTCTCGAGAGAAACCAGTTTATCAAGTTCGATTCTCCAATACATGTTGCAGATGTTTGTGTAAGTTAATGAAGTGTAAATTTCCTGTAAGTTATATGGCCGTACATATAAAAGATTTTCATGACTTTCCATGATAATATTTTCTTCTACTGTCATCCAAATAATGAGTTGTTTCCTCCCCTCCTGCATTCTTGATTTGTATTTTATCCAATCATCTTTGATGACTTTGATCGCCAACTCTGTCCTGAATACATGTCGACATGTGGGGCGAAAAAAGACAATCCTTGCATATGCACAATTGAATTAGCGATAAGCTATTGCGAGTATTTTTTGTGAATACAGACTCGCTGGTTGTCCTGCGTGAAGGAATGAAGCTATAAACAAGAGCGAGTATTTTGTTTATGTTTCCAGTGAAGCAATTATTTTTTCTTGCCTATGGTGTCTCAGATTCACAATTTGGGATATCATAAATTACTGTGCATGTAAAGTTGAGAAAGGCCAGTGTCACCAAGTGCTTTGTGATGTCAAAAATTCTTGCTCATTATTTTTGTTTTCGCCATGATGAAAAGGTATTAAAGCAAAAGGATAAAAAGAAGCCCCTGCTGCCTAAAGGGCCTTATTTTCACAAGCTTTGTCTCGCTAAACAGGAGATAAATGACCTTTTGAAAACACTGTGCTTGTGAAAATTCACAAAGCTTTACCTTTTTTCAATGCTTTGAGCTTTAAATCTCATCATAAGCATTGGAATAAGACTGTTATTGCTTCCTTTTCTGCTTTTATGTCATTTTTGTGTTGCTGTTATTTCGAGTTTTATCTTTTGAAATGGTACCAGCGAATCTTTACATTTGTAAGCCACTACGACAGAATCATCAGTAGCATAATTGCAGATGAAGAACTCACTTACTAATCTACCCAGATCAAGTATTGATACCAAAATGAATCATAATTTGAACATATCTAGGAATAACTTGGATGTTAACTGTAAACCTAAGGGTAGCTCAAGTGGTAACGTGCCCGGCGCCCTTTTACATACAAAGCCTGAGTTCAAATCACTACTCCATTGCTTCTCCTTGGTCGGCCATGCGCCTACATGTATTCCAATAACAACTCCAGGAATACCACTCTTAAGTAAGTGAATTTCAACAAGCATCTGTCTTTTTTCTCCTACGAAGAGAAATTAACAGCTCCCCCATCTAAGCTCCAAATTCCAATAGTGTAAACCCAATATGGCTCGGCCCCTCTCTCTCTCTCGCTCTCTCTACTGCAAGATGTGTGACATATATCTTGAAAATTAAAGTGTGACTCACAAAATTTACTTCATTAGATTTATCGGTGATACGTTTGGGAAAAGGAGGAAAAGGGGGTTGATGAAACTTTGAGTGGAAAATTTTCAGGAAAATTTAACTATTTTGTAGGTGAAAAAAGAAGGAAGGCTTAACTTTTGTAGATGTTTTCAGTCCCTTTTGCTTCATCTACGCTGCTCTCAAACATATGTACCCCACTGACGAGGTCAAAATGTTTTTTTTTCCCTCTAGATGAACACTGAGGGGCATAAGTGATGATTTTGGATCGAGATGATAGTTGTGACATGTTATTCTTTATTCCAATGTTACTGTCTTCTTGATATTTGGACCACATGAACAGGTTCTTTCGCCGACTGACACGTCCCATGTTGATGATCGAAGTCACATGGAACAATGAAACTGTCTTACCATTGGGAGGTTTTATCATAGGGGATGGACTTTCGCAGCATTAGAAACTACAATCGAAATATCCAGTGATCCAAGTGATTCAGAGGCGTCCCTAATCAATGTGCTTCCTTTATTTTCCCCTGCTTTTTGAACTTCTCTGTGCCCACTTACTCCTTTTGACTTCTTGGGAGGGCCAACTAGCCAAAAGACTTTCCATTTGAGCTTGGAATCAAATCAATTTTGGGAATTTTTCCTCATTGATGAATAGGCTTTTTTTATCTCTCAAGACTTGCCATTGTTTTTGGCCCTAGGTGGGTGGGAAAAAGGAGAGACTTTCGCTAAAATTGACCATTAGCCTAGCCATCGAGATGATAATTTAAGTAGGTTTCAATCAATAATAAGAACAGTTCTCTAAGTATTAATCAAGTGGTGGTTGTCGATTTTACTTATATTAGGTCTTTTTCATCTATATTTAATCACCAAAATAAAAAAGAAGTCATAAAGCATGTACAAGGTTGATGAGGAAAGCAATGTAGCTTTTGCACTTACCATTTCTTGGTTGCTAAAAAAACAGCTCTTTGCTTTGACCCAGTATTTATGTCTATCTGTGGTTGATATGCACATTTGCTTCTGCTTCCTACAGCAGTATTTACAATTTTTCATGTCAATTATATCATGAGCAAGAGCAAAAGGGGTCGATACCAATAAGCGTATCGATTTATTCAATTTTACCTTACTTGAGGAAGTCGCACTTTATTAATATTGATTGCTGAGCTTCAAACATCCAAGTGTCCATCGATTCTTATTGAAGAAAAATGATTCTATATATCTTTGTAAATTGCCTGTTTTTGGAGAGCATTACTGTGCAGAAATCAGCATATGCTTCAGCGCAGACTCTTGGACAATTTTGGTCAAGTTTTTGTTGCACTGAAGAAACTTAATGTTCCACATTCAAGAACATGCCGCATGCATACGTAGTTGAAATTTGAGTGAATTGTAGATGAAGTAATTAACAGATGAGTTGAATATATGATTTACTTCGATACACCTCTGTACAAAAAAGCACGTTAAAGCAGATTGAAGAAAGAAAAGCATGTTGTTGTCTACATGTGATCTTTTTTGACCCACAAAAGAAAGTCTCATCCTCCTCACGTATATAAGAGCCGATGAAAGAACTCTAAACTTCATCATCTCTCTCTCTCTCTCTCTCAGTTGAGGGGGATGCTGTCTGGTTCGAGACCGCTCGAGCTTTCGGAGGGGAGTGACGAAACGGAACGATCTCGGACCAGGCTTCATTCCCCTCAACTCGAAACATTACATGCGCAATAAACGATCTACTCTCTATTAGACCCTTCATAGAATAGCATGTGCGCCTCATATGTACCTTTATCAGCTAAGTTTTCTCAGATGAACTAAGTTGTTCTGCTGTTCTAATCGCAGTCAAGAAAAGTTTACGATGCAGCCGCAGCAAAATGAGAACGCCGTTCTTTTCGATATTGAGCAACAAGGGTAAGAATTCTAAATCGAAGTCATTTAGTTTGCTTTTTTTTTTTAGGATAAGTACAGAAGTAACTCTAGTTATACATTGTACTGCAAGTGATCCTGTTATGCATTACAAATGCTCTAATTCAGTATTTCAGGACTAGGGGAGTGCATAAATCTATTTCAATGAGCATATCAAGTTTGATTTCGACGTAAATATTACTCAATCGCAAGATTCTTATGAATGCGAATGCACCACCATCCCGATAACATCTTTCAAAATAGGAAAGCAAACCCTGGAAATTTGGAATTGTTTTTCTTTTCCCTTCGTAGATAGCTTTTTCCTGGATCTTCACGGTGTAGGAAATAACTCCTAGGGAGCACCATTGGGGAATATTCCCTTTAAACCATTCAACTCATTACCAAATTCGTTGAAAAACATCTACGCTAGTGTGAAAACATGACTTAAGAGGGAGAAAAGAGTTTAAAGAAAGTTAAGTTCCGGCTTTTCGCGGTCGAACACAAGACGTACTCGGCTTTGCTTGTGGAGAGCAAGAAAGAATAAATGAGACTGGGAACTTTTTGCTTTTGATTTGTTGGATGAGAGAAAGTACCATCACCAATCAAAGAGCTGCGAGCCTACAACTCACTTTGCTTTTGTGAGCCTCTTGAGATTTTCCATCATGAGATCTCCTTCAATTAGTCTCGGCCAAATCTTCCCTTTCTAAAACCATGTGGGTCTCTCTGATTCAACCCAATGTGGGTCACAATGGCAAAATTTGCATGGCAATACCATGTGGATGTGTTCTCCAATGTCTGTTTTTTCCATTGCTCTACTTTTGTATCTAATATGGCGGGTCTGATTTTTATGGATGTTTGCTTTTAACTTTCACTCAATTGTAGATGCTGTGAATTTCTAAATAACAAGAACCCTTTTTGAGGAAATGGGCAGAGAGGCTGAAATAGAACCCCTGGAACCAAATTGGAGTCTAATTTATCGCCATCAAAGAGGAAATGCTTGTCCTTGGCAGGCATAACGGCTTTCCTAAGATGAGCGATGCAGAACACTCTGATGTGCGCTATCCTTTTCCGACGCTCACCCAAGAGATGGTGTGAGACCACTGATAAAAAAAATTCGGCGATTTTGGAAGAATGTGGATGAAAGCGAGCTCCATAACCTTGCACTAAAGAGCTGCAGCTTTATTTGTAATCCGGAGAACGTAGGAGGCCAGGGTATAGAATTGAATGTCGACTTTAACAGTGCACTCAACGCCACCAAACTTGGATGGTCCAAGTTGGAGGAAAAGGATATGTACAGTCTAAAGAGTGGGGAAAGCTACGGCCGCTAATAGGAACCTCATCCACCAGGTAGTTTTTTATCAGATTGGCAATGGTGAAACAGTAGAATTGGGGGCAACAAAGATAGATTACCAAAACCGAGGAATGGGGCGTGCAATGTTGCTTCTGATGAGATGGTCAGAGAACTCCCGAATCTGCGACAGAAGATGGTCTTATTTGGTGGCCTGAGAATTGTAGGGACTTCTCGGTCAAGTCGGTCTACAGGATGTCGTTAGCCTTAACCTTACTGCTCCCAGTGAAAAGACTTTGGCGTTTGATTTGAAACACTAATGCTTTGAACTATGACGCAGCTTGGAAACAGGAAAATTTCAGGTTGCTGTTGTTGCTAGGAACCATCAAGGACAAGTAATTGGTTCTTCGTGCAGACTTATAGTTGTTGAATCTCCCCTCGAAGCAGAGGCAGAAGCAGCAGGGAAATCGACTCTCGATGCTAGAAGCTACCGAGCAGATAAGGAGAAAACCAAATGCTCTGCTAGTTTGTCTCAGGGAAGAAGACGGATTATATTAGGAGGCTTCATCCACTTGTTAATGATCTGAAACATTGTTGACTGCTAGATGTCTGTCTATTTTAATTTCTCGGGGACAGTAAATCCTTAGTTGTTGGTAACGCCATCGCTTAACGCTGGGTTTCGCACCCTTTTTGAGGAAATCAAAATGTATGCAGGATAGATTCAGTGTTCCAAATATTGAGGAACCTATTCCGACAAGTAAGTTCCAAGTTCTAATTAGGTGAAACCTAAAATTCGAAATGTAACCTGTAAAAACTTTTTGTGTTTTTTTCTTGATATATCTCTTCACGCGATATTGCGGTATTTCATAACTTTTGACGATGAGTATGCAATTTGAAACAACTAATTTGAACTTTCATTTTCAACAATATTTTTTATTGAGACTTTTACTTTGTTAATATTTCATATATATTCGTGTATCTAAATGTAAGTTATTGTCAATAGATTGTAGAAACAAATGGTGGTCGTTAAAGGGAACGATTTACTGCAATTGATTAATTAAAAATACATGTGGAACTTATTTAGATCATGAAATCTATGACAAAGTAGGTTCCAGGTTCTAAAGTAAGCACGGTAAGCTTCATGTTCCAAAAAATGATGAACATATTTCCATGAGTAGGTTTCAAGTAGAATCAATGTAGAACTTGGAACCGCTCATTTATAATAAAGACTCGAAGAATAATTCAAACATAAATACATTCTCAATATGGAGTTATAGGATGGTCCTGTAAAAGCATGTTTCAACTACATGATCAACCGCTCAATCTGAAAATGTTCCAAGGACCACGAACCTGGGCAAGCTCAGGGACATATCTTGATTCTTGTAGCGCTAAACTTGCCTAGAACGATGACAATCATGGCCCAATGGAAGGCTCAAGGATTTCTTCGAGCCAGTTCTATGTAAAAGCCATGGGAAGAATGGATCGAACTCGGGAATGAGAAAACATTGCTTGTGTTAAACAAACTGACAGAAAGACCATTAAGTAGGGTATGCTATTTTGATAGAGCCAATCTTTAAGTAGGGTATGCTATTTTGAATGGAATGCTTACGGCTTTTAGAATCAAGCTACAGGCGACGTGCTGGACAGAAAGACCATACAGAAGTAGCCAAACAAACTGACATAGCTAAATCATAATTAAAAGAAGAGGCTTCCTTTTCACTCTCAAGTGTTGGTATCAAATCATGTGGCCTTCAACGGCAAATCATGCACTGATCCAATCAAATGGTGTAGGTGTAGGCTACATCACTAGTCAGTGGATTGAGTGGACCCCTTTTTTCTGACTGACCCAGAGTCTTTGTCTTCCTCTAATTTGGGCCTGATGAAGGATCCCGCTTTGATACTATGAATCTTTTTTGTTCCTTTTCTCGCTAAGTGGGAGAGCAATCTCACTTTTTTTTTGGGGGGGGGGGGGGGGGGTAAAAGTTGGGATGCTTCCTAAGGCTTTTCTTGGCCATTGGATTTAGTGTGAAAGCTATTCTCACTTCGAGAGTCGAAGCAAATATGATGAATCCGTCAAAGCTTGGGGAAAACTCTATGGCCTTCAAAAATCATGGGGAGGAGTGGGACATGGACTTCTTGTTTGAGGTGACATCATTAGAAAATCAAAGTGAAGAATCAGTCAGCCCTGAAAATCTTTAGTAAGAAATAGCGTAAGTGAATGGGGATCGATCAAAAGTCCAACAAAGGTCTTATACCGCAACGAACCCACATGGCAATGCCAATCTCTTAGGGCAGGTTCTCTTTCATTCATTTTTCCTAAGTGCGCATCTCCATTTGCTAAAAGTAGGGGTAGCTACCATAGATATATTGGGTCATTCGTGACCTTAGAAATAACTGATGCGCCACTTTCATAAGCTACGGCAAGATCCCATGTAGCGCATTATAGATAAGTGTGAAAATCATATAAGCCGAATGTTCCCATCATCATTCAAAATCCAAACAAAGTTGCTTGGATTTATTGAAGTTACACTTCTCAATAAAATCTCGTTATTCAGCTTTGTATTGAAATCAACTTGTGTGCTATATATTCGCTTAAAAAGTACGAATGTGAATCATATATGAAAATCACAAACCAAAAAAAGAAAAATCATAGGATGGAAAGGTCTACCAAAACATATACATGGCTGGCAAATAAATAAAAAAAGAATTTGTGGTAAATTTTGTATGGCAAGCATATCCCAGTCATAGTGATGTGACTGTCAGCTTATCTTTTTCCTATGCATACTCTTTGGAAAATTACCAAAAAAGTTCTACTTATATTTATGCCAATTTAATCCTAATTATTTTGATAAGGGAAAATTTCAAAAAAGGGCCCGAAGTCCTCTCAAATTCTCAAATAAGGGCCCAAAGTGAATTTTGTTTCAAATAAGGGCATAAAGTGGCATAGTATGTTTCAAATAAGGGCTTGAAGTGGTCATAAAGGTTCAAAAAAGGGTCTAACCTAAAGGGCATTTTCGTCATTTTTCGTTTTGATTTTTTTATGTATTTTTTTTCTTTTTCTTCTATTTCTCAAAAATAAAAAAAATAAAAATAAAAATAAAAAATAGCAAACACAAGCGGTAGGGCAACCCTCCCGCCTATGGCCATCGGCTCACCATTTGTGGGGGGTCAATGGGGGTGGCGAAGGCTAGCGAAGTTGCTGGCACCTCAGCGGGGGCCGGCCACCTCGCCGACCAGAGGCGAGGGTGTCTGGCCCTTGCCAAAATCAGGAGAGGGTCGGGCTCTCTCCCCGATCTGGGCAAGGATCGGCGCCTTCCCGTCGAGGTTCCTCATCGACGTCGCCACCGGGTCCACGGAAAAGAGCTTGCCTACGATTTCACCGTGGCCTATGGTGGCGGCTAGGTGGAGCGACGAGTTGCCCCTAGAGTCCAGCTAAGAGGCGAGCCCGGGGGTGCGACTCAGCAGCTCCCGGACGAGGTCGGCGTGGCTGAGCAGGGAGGCCACGTGAAGGGGTGTCTCAAAGATGCTGAGGACGATGATCTTGTCGAGGACCAGCGGGTCTTGCTCGAGCAGGTCCAAGAGAGCCGAGACGTCGCCATTTGGGACCGCCTCCAAGAGCCGCTTGCTCTCCATCTCTCTCTCTTTGTTAATTGATCTCTCTGCTTGTCGAGGCAAGGCCCATCAAGGCCAGCCCTTGGCTCGTCACGGCGAGGCCGACAGTGGAGGGGATGATGAACAGTGCCCCTGAGTTGAGGTCGAAGACGATGAACAGTGCCTCTTTTAAACAAACGAAAAAAAGAAAAGAAAAGAAAAATCAGAAAGGCAAATGACAAAAATATCCTTGGTCAGGCCCTTTTTTGAAATAAAAATGGCACGTTATGCCCTTATTTGAAACGTGGTTCACTTGGAGCCCTTATTTGAAAAAATAAGAGCACTTCGGGCCTTTAAATGAAATTTTCTCTTTTGATAATTTGTCAACATAGTCCATTCGGCTAAGTTTTGTCTGATATTGATGAAGTGGATTTGGCATAACCTTGGCCAACGAGGAAATTTCTTTTTTTTAGTTTTTGAATTTTATATTTTTTCTTTCTTTAATTTTTTCCTTTTTAAAAATTTTTAAGGACTGATAAGGGTTGCTGGCGAGTATGCGCTGGCCACATGAGAGGGCCGCAATGCTCGTTGAGGCCAACATAGACTCGCAACCCCTTAACGACAAAAAGAAAATTAAAAGAAAAAATCAAAACAAATTTTTAAAAAAGTCATGTCAATGTCAGTAATATCACATAAGATGATAGGCATCTACATCATAAATTTTCAGTCAAAATTGACCAAATGGACTAAATCGTAAATTGTTAAAAGGTTTAGAACTAAATTAGCCAAATTAAAAAGGTTATAAATGAATGCAATAAGTTTATGATTTTTTTGATAATTTTTCATATTGTCTCAAATGGCTAGTATTTTATCATATGAGTGTGTGTGTATATATATATATATATATATATATATTAAAAATGAATCTAGACCACAAAAAATATGATTAAAGGCGTTCATATATATTAAAACTTTTGTGTCAGTTCATTAAATTTGCAATCTGGATTGAGTTTAGTGCTCTATACATATTGAGAGAGAGAGAGAGAGAGAGAGAGAGAGAGAGAGAGAGCATACTACGGAATTCAAATTGATAAAGACGTTCTTCCACTCGAAGAATCAAGATAGCTTTGACAAGAAGCGATAAAGGTATACTATTCTGAGCTATATCTAAACCAACTTTGCAACATTAAAAGGCCAAAAGGAAAGGTGCACGCACATCGACAATAAAATACGTTAGAGTCACACATCATGCTTGATCGAGTGACAGATGGAGACTCCAAGTAGGCTATGTTGGAAGGCATTAGGGGCTAATGAAAACTTGCCATATTTTTCGTACCCACTTCAATCCTCTCTGTTGATATGTGGTTCATATTCCCAATTATAGGAAAGCATGGAGCCCTCGGTAGAGATGCTCTAGTAGGGGTCTAAAGAGGGCATCACCCCTTAAACACCAAAGGACTTTTATAGTTTAAGTCCATATTATTGCATTGGTAATTTGAGTTATGATTCATGAATAACTACTAACTACTACTATATATACTCCTTTTTGCTTATAATTGAGTAATGTAGAAAGAGATGAGAGATGCTAATTATAGTGGAATCTTCTATTAGACGTAACCATAATTTAAGGGTATGTTGAATTCTCTTTTTTATTTTACGCTTTACTTTATTGTAATTATGCGTTGAATCCTAACACTCCTGTTATTCTTCTTCTCACAAACAGTGCAAATGGAACATGTGAGTGGGCAAAAAAGATGAATGATAAACACATGGAAAAAAGGACCACAGCTTTTATACGATTTTTACTTTGATGTTAAAACCTTTCCGACATGATTCAAGTTTCATAATTTTTAAAAAGCCATCACTTAAGTGACTCTGGCTACTCAATTTGTTGAACAGTATAAGGGAACGTTAAAAAAAAAATGGCGTTAAACTGACCGTTCATAAATTTTTGCTACTAAGTTGATCATTTATAGAAATTTTGCTAAATTGATTCGACCAGATGGCGTCATTCTAACTTTGCGCTATTTTTTTCCCATTAGAATCAAAAGCAAAATCGTGGATTCGACATTCTCTCCATATAATTTTATTTAAATTCACAAAAAGTTGTTTGTTTTCCTCAAAAACAAAAAGTTGTTTGTTTTAGCAAGCAAAATTTCGTTCGCATTCGTTCTTCTTTGACTTTGCTTTGTTTTGAGATTCAACATCAAAGCTTTGATTCATTGTGAAAATGGACTGTCTTAGATCAGTTGCAAGGCTCAATGCTTAGTAATAATATTTAGGAACCAATATAAGCCCATTTCTCAATTTTTGAAAATCGATGCATTTAACGATATTATTTGGTACATAAATTATGCACAAAACAATACCCAAAACTTCATGAATGATCAATTTAGTACTAAAATTTTATAAAAGCATCCATTTTTTCGGTCGAATAAAAGCATCCATTTAAGTGACTAGGATTAATGGCATCAAATTTTTCATTATCTGAGTCATTTAATGTTTGCTTCTTAAAAGATGGAATATTTAAATGATTGTGCAAAAAGTTTTGATATCAAAATAGACATTGTATAATAACCATGATGGGGATGGCCAAAGTATCCAAATGGGTCCACTTTTCCTCATCCAAAGTCCAATTTTAATTTGAGAAAATTATCTTTAAGGATTTGCAAAGATAATTCCAGATAATTTCAAAAATAATTGGATAACTATCCAATTCAATCAAATCTCACCCATAGCATGAATATCTACAAAAGATATCATCAAATAACCATAGGACAATGCAAGTCAAACTGACCATGATGAAGATATCCTTCACCAAGATGCAATTCAGCTAAGATAGAGTGTGTGCCAAAAATCAATCTTTAGTCCACAAAACTTCCTTACTTTTTCAATTTGTCCAATTTGATCTAAAAAATTATGAACAACTTTTTGAGAAATGATATTTTCCAATAAATTTCATCAATTCTCAGAAAAATTCACTCAAATTCATCCAATTTCATGATCAAATTAAACATGCTCAGAAAATCAGATTTTCTATGCAACAAGTGTCAAATTTTGGTTTTAGCCATTAATTGATGAAAAGGGGTTTAAAATTTTCAAATTTACTTTACCAAAAAAAATTTCAATTTTAATTGAAAAATCAATGTGCTTAAAGAGATCTAAGAACAACAATGCAAGTTACCAAATTAATAAGCATAAATTAGCAATCACAATTTGAGAGTTCTAAACTTTTCCAAGCTAAGAATGCTGCACACGTGCAAGCTGGAAATTCGCCCAAAATTACGTTTTTTGAGCTTGATTCGAGCTCCAAATCACCTGAGTGATCTAACACAAGTTGTAACAAGATTAGACCCTAAAATAATGTCAAAACAGGGCTGATTGACCTCAAATCAAGGCTGAATGGTGGTGAACAGCAGCTCCAAATTGGCTGATCGGGGAGTCAAGGGGCTGCTCGGGTTACTTCGGGACACCGGGGCCAAACGGTAGTGCTCAAAGTGGCTGAGCAAGGTGGCAGCAAGAAGCTGGGGCGGTGCTAATGGACAGCGAATGACAAGGCTGAGCTGGGTGGCACCGACGAGCTAAACGTTGGACGGTGCTGGTGAGGAGTCTCAGTTGGGCTTGCTTCGGCCGAGACCTCAAACTTTTTTTCTCTTGCTTTCTCTTATGCTCTAATTTTTTGAATATCGCCAACCTCTTTGCATGTGAAGCAAAGGTGCTTATATAGAGCTTAAACGTGCTAATCCTAGTAAGAGTAGGAGTCTATACGGACCGTCGGATTAGCAACCCTAGCTAGGTTAGGATCCGTTCTAGGCCGTTGGATTAAAATCTCTAATCTCAAAAGCGTCCAAATCCAATAAAATTGTGTATTATTTTCAGCCAGATAGAGATAGAGTTCTAACTTATTAAAACTCTTCTAGATAGGATCCCTCAAGATAAATTCTAAATATTTAATCTTCGAAGAGTCGAAATCTACTGAAATACCCTATGAATTTTCAGCCAGATAGAACAGAAGTTGGGCTAGCCAAATTTTGATATTTTCACGGGCTTATCGCTTGCCTTTTGGCTCAAATTGGGCTCTAATTAATTAATGAGTAATTAATCAAAAGCCTTCTCAATTAATTGAGTTAAAGATGGGCCAAAATAAATATGAAATTCAGTCCAAGGCATCTAAAAATTTTGGCACACCCATGGATGATCTTAGCCGGAAATCATTTTATTTTTTAGCTCAATCATGCAAATTTATGAGCTTAAATTAGGTTTTTCTAATCAAAATATGCATTTAATTAAGCCTTTTAAAAAATAATCATTTAACCAGCTCAATTAAGCTCAAAAATATGCTCGAGAGACTTTGACAATGTTAACTCTATCTTAGCCAAAATTTATGATGAACCTTAGTCCAGACCGCCTATCGAATTTAGCTTAACTCCTTGTCATCGATGCAAAATATAATGCAAAGAAAATAAAATACGCAATGTATGAAGAAATATTTTTGGCGAGAACTAATTCTCATTTTTGGGCAATATAAGCAAATTAAAATTTACGTTTCAACAATTCAATAGCAATAAACCAGGCCAAAAAAATTATAAAACAAATGTATTCCACTTACCTCTTGTACCCTCTGTTTTTCTCTCTCCCATGTGAGCTCTCTTAAATTCCAACCCCTCTTATATTATTTATTTATGGTCAAAATCTTCTTTCTTTTCACTCTTGTCCTCTCCCTATCAAAATTTTCCTTTCACGGAACTTTGTGACCCATATTCAACTCTTACACATAAGTGATCTAATCTTTCACCAGACTGTCAAGTTTGTACTTATACTAAATAGTAACTAACTCCTGATAATAGATACGGCCTAATACAATAAAAAAATCTCTAACTTTAGTTTTTATTCCAATTCTATTTATTGTCTCACAAGAAATCCTCAACTTTAGATGCAGTCCCAATTATACCATAACTTTCTCAACTTTAGGTCCAATCTCAATTCTATCTTAAACTCTCTCTTTTTTTTGCCTCTCCAACCCTTAACTTTAGATCCAATACCAAATATACCATAAACCTTTTTTGTCTCATAAAAAATCTCAGCATTAGATCCAGTTTCAAGTTTACTCTAGTTTTTGGCCATATAAGAGATCACCAACTTTTACTTAAGTTCTAAATCTGCCGCAATTAGCCAACCGTCAAAATCACCATTAGGGATTTTGTTCTCGATCTTTGATATCTTCTACTTATTGATGTTTCATTTCTTGTGATCGAAGAGCTCACACTCAAATAGCTCATGCTTGGGGGTTTTTCATTTCTCGGTTGTTGACGAGAAATTTTAGATGAAGTGTTAATAGGGAAAATTTTGTGACTTAAACAAACGTTTGTGATTTTTTACGAGACTATAAAAATTTTAGGGTAAAATTGGGACTGGATGGGAAATTGAGACAAGAGCTATGTCGCGACCCGAAAAATATTTTTTGATCGGGTGAACGGATTATTAAGCTAACTAGATGGATTGACCTAATACGGACCCTCCCAAGTCCTACCGAATCGCAACTTTGGTTTTTTGTTTAAATGGTTTTAAAATTTGGAGTCACCACTAATCATTTTTGGTAGGTTGATTAGAAACCTAAGTAAATTAGCGGGAGGACTAAATTACTTCTATGAACCAAAGATTATGAGTTCGAGGACTTGGTTACATCAGTTATTAAAACTAATGCCCTTTCGGTACCTTAATTTCATGGATATCCTAATTTGGCAACTCAGGCTTGATTTATTCCTAAGGCTCTAGTGGAGTATTCTCTTTTTGTATTTTCACTTTTTTAAATGGAATGTACGTGAGTGACATTTTTTTTCATTTTCAAAATATTAAATATTTTCCTGAAGCTGAAAGAGAGAGTGAGTTAACGACTTCTGTGCAGTGCTGCAACCTACTCATCTTGGGGTCTAGTGATTCAAAAATTAAATTACAGGAAGTAAATGACAATAAATAAAGACCACTAATGGATGGCCCAGCCTTGGCTTGGCCCTCTCTTTTGGGGTTTAATGGTACAGGAATTTAAATGATGGTAAGTAAAACTTCCCATGGACGGCTTAGCATTGGCTTGGCTCTTCCCTTTGGGGTTTGATAGTACAGAAATTAAATTGCAGGAATTTAAATGACGATATATAAAGACCTCCAATGGACGGCCCAGCTTTGGCTTCGCCCTCTCTTTTGGGGTTTAAGGTGCAAGAATTAAATTACAGATATTTAAATGACGATAACTAAAAACCTTCAATGGACGGCCTAGCATTGGCTTAGCTCTTCCCTTTGGGATTTAATGTGCAGGAATTTAAATTACAAGTATTTAAATGACGGTAAGTAAAAACCTCCAATGGCCGACCTAGCATTGGCTTGGTTCTTCCCTTTGGGGTTTATGTGCAGGAATTTAAATTGCAGGTATTTAAATAACTATAAATAAAAACCTCCAATGAGTAGCTTAGCATTAGCTTGGCTCTTCCCTTTAGGGTTTAATGGTGCAGGAATTAAACGACCTCCAGTGGATGGACTTTATTCTCTCTATTCTGGGGTTTGAATTCTTTAAAATAAAATACAACGAATTGATTCAACAATTCGGGCCAACGTTCATCGACGGGTCGGTTGAGAAATTGATGGACATTTTGGGCTTGTCTAGGCCAACTTTACACCTCCATGGTATTTACTGTTAACTTGAAGTTTTCCTTTGCCTGACATAAAAATATAGGGAAATAGAAAGATGGAGAAAGTGTATACAATTTGTGCTAATTTGCAACTAAAACCACAAATAAATGAATAAATAAAAACACTTAGCTCGAATTTGCTTGCTCGTTGGTGAGGATAAACTCTTGATTTATGTTGATCGATGAAGGAATTTATGATGATAACCCCTAATTTTAAACTCTCATCATCTTCAAAATTCTCTTTCTCTTTTGGTATTTTCTTTCTCTTAAATTTTTCTTCAATCTCTCAAAACCCTCTCAAACATCCAAAATTTTCTCTTCCAAAAATCCCCATTCCCAATCTCACTTCTTCCTCCTTTTATAGCCTATTCATCCATCTCCCATTCTAATTTTTTTACTAACTCTTTTTCATCTCATCTTCCCTTCTCTATTATCATCTTATTTTCTTCATCTTCTCTTCTCTATCTTTCTTTCTCCATCTTCCCTTATTTATTCTAATTTTTCCACCAACTCTTCTTTTTATTATTTACGAAATAATCTCTCAAATACCAAGTATTTGTACTCTAATCCCCGAGATTTTAAGTATTTGCAATTCAATCCCTAAAGAAATATTTCTTTAAGTTCAAATTTTCACACAATTTTCAGCACACCTCCTTATGCTTTGGTCGAAATTTACCTCATGGGTACCCCTAGAAAAAGTTTAATTTCATTTTTTTATTAACTTAAGGGCTAAAATCCAAATTTCAACTAAGGCCCTTATACAAGATTGAGTCATTTTGAATAAAATTGGGTCAAGATGAAAATTTAAAATATTAAAAGATAATGTCACAACTCATAAAAAGTGAAAAGTAAAAATAAATTTACTCAAATTGAATTTTTTAGGCCCGATTCGAGATTATGCTCGTGAATGAACACGTGACTGTCACAACCTAAAATTCATTTTTTTAGGTTAATGGATTACCAGATTAATTGATTAAATTAACTAACCTAGTTCGAGCTCTCCCAAGCTCTATCAAATCGCGATTTTGGTTTTTTGTTCAAATGGTTTTAAAATTTGGAGTCGCCACTGATCATTTTTGGTAGGTTGATTAGAAACCTAAGTAAATTAGCGGGAGAACTAAATTACTTCTACGAACCAGAGATTATGAGTTCGAGAACTTGGTTACACTAGTTAATTATAACTAATGCCCTTTCGGTACCTTAATTTCATGGATATCCTAATTTGGCAACTCAGGCTTGGTTTATTCTTAAAGCTCTAGTGGAGTGTTCTCTTTTTGTATTTTCACTTTTTTAAATGGAATATACGTGAGTGACATTTTTTTTTGACATTTTCAAAATATTAAGTATTTTCCTAAAGCCGAAATAGGGAGTGAGTTAACGACTTCTGTGCAGTGCTGCGAGCTACTCATTTTGGGGTTTAGTGATTCAAAAATTAAATTACATGAAATAAATGACAATAAATAAAGACCACCAATGGATAGCTCAGCCTTGGCTTAGCCCTCTGCTTTGGGGTTTAAGGTGCATGAATTTAAATTGCAGAAATTTAAAATGACCTCCAGTGAGCGGGCTCTGTCCTTCACATTTTGGGGTTTAAATTCTTTAAAATAAGACGAATTGATTTGACAATTCGGACCGAAATCCATCGACGGATCAATTGAAAATTTAATGGGCACTCAAGAGCTCGTCAGCGCCAATTTTACACCTCTATGGGATTTACCGTTGACTTGGAGTTGTCCTTTGCCTAACATAAAAATATGGAGAAATGGAGTAATGGAGCAAATATGATTTAATTCACATTAAAAATTAGAACAATGAAAGAGGCACTTAACTTCAATGGCATTATGAGAAGTGCTTGATGGATATAATTGGTTCATGCCTTAAATCAAATATGGGGAAATGGGAGAAGAGTAGAAAATTTGAGCTAGTTTATACTAAACAATCAAAGAGAGTAGAGGGACATTTAGCTTCAAATCTGGGATGAATTCTTGATCGATGAAAAAATTGATGATGATAATCCTCTAGCTTTAAACTCCCATCATCTTCAAAATTCTCTCTCTTTTTGGTATTTTCTTTCTCTCAAATTTTTCTTCAATCTCCCAAAACCCTCTCAAACATCCAAAATTTTCTCTCCAAAAAACATTCCTCCATTTCAAGCTCTCTTCTTCCTCCTTTTATAGCCCACTCATTTACCTCACATTCTAATTTCTCCATTAACTCTATCTCCCATTCTAATTTTTCCACCAACTCTTCTTCATTTTCATCTTCCCTTCTTCATTTCTATCTCACATTCTAATTTCTCCACCTCTTCTTCTCCATCTCCATCTTCCCTTCTCCATATATATCTCCCATTCTAATTTCTCCACTAACTTTTCTTTATCTCCATCTTCCCTTCTCTTATCTTATTTTCTCCATCCATTCTTCTCCATCTTCTCTTCTCCATCTTTCCTTCTCTTATCTTATTTTCTCCATCCATTCTTCTCCATCTCATCTTCTTCATCTTCCCTTCTCTATTCTAATTTCTCCACTAACTCCTTTTTTTTGTTATTTGCAAAATAATCCCTTAAGAGTTAGGTATTTACACTCTAGTCCTTGAGATTTTGAGTATTTGCAATTTAGTCCCTGAAAAAATATTTCTTTAAGTCCAAATATCCTCAAAATTTTCAACACACCTCTCCTATGCTTAGTCGAAATTCATCGCATATCAAATTTAAACTCATTTCTTGCCGCAAAATTTAATTAAAGCCCTTTTGCAAAATTGAGTTATTCTGAGTATAATTGGGTCAAGATGAAAATTTAGAATATTAGAGAATAATGTCATAACTTCTAAAAGTGAAAAATGAAAATAAATTGACTCAAATTAAAAATTTTTAGGCCCGATTCGAGATTATGCTCGTGAAGGAATACACGACCTCGAATTGGATTTTTTAAATTTATGATGGCCAACATGAAAAGGGATTTAAAATAAAAATATTGACTATTTTTACGTATTTTTGTGGATCAAATGCTATTATTTATGAAATATTTTCCTAATTTCTAAAAAATATATTTAAAAAATACAAAACAAAATACGAAAAATTATTTTTGCCCAAAAATGGTTGCCTAAGCTTGCCCAAAGCTTCCAAAGTTGATTTTTTAATTTTATGAATTTTTATGGATTTTCTATTAATTTTCAAAAATAAAAATATTGAAAAATACTAAAAATATGGAAAATACTTTTTTGGTCAAAATTGATTCCCTAGGCTTGACCAAGGTCCTCAAAGTTGATTTTTTAATTTTATGAATTTTTATGGATTTTCTATTAATTTTAAAGAGAAAATATGATAAAAAAATCAAATGTCAACAGCTGCCCCTCTTTGAAAGGAAGCTCGGCAGAGGTTCATTTCAAAAACGAGAAGACACCTGAATTCTAATCGACTCAACACAATGAAATAAAAAGGGTTGTGACATTTGATCTCCAATACCCATCTTTGCAAGTTCCGATCCAAACCCGGCTTGAAGAAACTTTCATGCAGTGAGGGAGAGACGAAGATGAGAGTTTACCTGGCACTTACCTGCCCGTTGTTTGGCGGTCACTTGACACGCATGCTCTATTGAAAATGGAATGAGAACCTAAGGATTTGTTAAGAAAACCTTAGGGTGGTTGAACTTGGACCCGTATGGTAGGTCAACCCATGGTAGATTCCTAATGAAAAGATTCTACTAATTTGATTGAAATTTGACTCGTATGGTAGGTCACCCCATGGCAGAGTTCCTAATGAAAAGATTCTAGTGATTAAGATTTGACCCATATGGTGGGTCGCCCCATGAAAATGCCTGTAAGAAGGATTTTGTGCCTGTAGAAAGGAATTTTGTGTGCCTGTAAGAAGGACTTTTGGGTGCATGTAGGAAGGACTTTAGTGCTTGTGGAAAGCACTTTGGTGCCTCTAGGAAGGGCTTTCGGTGCCTGCAAGAAGGACTTTTGTATGCCTGTAGAAAGGACTTCAGGTGCCTGTAGAAAGGACTTAGTATGCCTATAAAAAGGACTTTTGGGTGCCTGTAGAAAGGACTTGGTGCCTGTAAAAAGGACTTAGTGCCTGTAGGAAGGACTTCGGGTGCCTGTAGGAAGGACTTTGGAGTGCCTGTAGGAAGGACTTTAGGGTGCCTGTAGAAAGGACTTTGGTGCCTGTAAAAAGGACTTTGGTGCCTGTAAGAAAGACTTAGTGTGCCTGTAAAAAGGACTTTGGGTGCCTGTAAGAAGGACTTTTGTATGCCTGTAGAAAGGACTTTAGATGCCTGTAGAAAGGACCTGGTATGCCTGTAGAAAGGACTTGGTATGCCTATAAAAAGGACTTTTGGGTGCCTGTAGAAAGGACTTGGTGCCTGTAAAAAGGACTTAGTGCCTATAGGAAGGACTTCGGGTGCCTGTAGGAAGGACTCTGGAGTGCTTGTAGAAAGGACTTTGGGGTGCCTGTAGAAAGGACTTTGGTGCCTGTAAAAAGGACTTTGGTGCCTCTAAGAAGGACTTAGTGTGCCTGTAAAAAGGACTTTGGGTGCCTGTAAGAAGGACTTTTGTATGCCTGTAGAAAGGACTTTGGGTGCTTATAGGAAAGACTTTTGTGCCTGTAAGAAGGACTTTTGTGTTGCCTGTAAAAAGGTCTTTGGGTTGCCTGTAGGAAGGACTTTAGGTGCCTATAAAAAGGACTTTTGAAAATGGACCATTCTGTGTTGGGGTCTCCAATGGAAGGGCTCCAGAGACAGTATACCCTAAATGTCACCTTTTGGGTCGACTGAAGAGGTATTGATTGAGAAAATGATTTTCGGGTGCCAATCTGGGATTTAGGGAGACCATGAATCCTGCAGACGCTCAAACCTAATTTCACTTACCATGAAGGGTGCCATTCTGGGATCTGGAGAAACCAGGAATCCTGTAGAAGCTCAAATCGAATTTTTGTTGTCCCATCACTTTAGAAATAAACCGATGAGGCAAAGATCAAGAACACGAGAGTTGGTCAATCATTATTTGATAAAGTTTGAGAACACGAGATTATATCAATCGTGAGCTGATGAAAACTTCAAGAGCGCATGTTGATCATGAGTCGCAAGGGTTCAGAAGACTTACTTGGATCTTCTGAGTTAATGATCGAGGCATAGAAAGACTGATTGTATCATGTCTGCTTGCTCACTGAATGACCTTATGTGCTGTAATGGATTTAAGCACCCAGACAATCATCAGAATTGAAAGGTTCAGGCTAAAGATATACTCACCTGAAAATGCTTGGCGAGCATTAGCCAACAGGGCTTGTTTGTTCAATAGCCCTTGGATGAATTTCGAGACCTCGGAGGGTAACTCGACTATCATGAATGCACTACATGTCGGACAGTGTCAGAGGTAACATGTGAAAGCATTTTTATCAATAAGTTCATCGGTTCATGCAAAATCATTCAGTTGAGTTTGCAATGATTAAAACCATATGTGTATGCTCATAATATGTATCATGCATGACTATTCTGTTGAGTTTGCATTTCCAATTCTGTCCAGGGAGGTTATCATGTCATGAATACCTCGAATGTAACCTCAATGGGAACTTCAGTCCGAAAGGGTTTTTTCTTGCTCTCGAGAAGGGTTGTTTATCCTGATTGCATGATTGAAAAGGAATCGCTCAATCTTACCATCATCGCATTCAGCGAGGGTATGAGTAATCTCGCAATTGGTACGATCAAGCCGATCTGGAGGTCTTAATTAGAACCATAATGTAGGCTGGGTCAAAGGCTTATCAAAGGGGACTCATTTCGAGTCAAGGCCATTGAAAAAAAGGTCTTCATCATCTGCTCCGGGTTTACAAGTCAAGAACCCTGCAAAATGAGAGAGAAATAATCTTGCTCGAACTTCTTCGAGCGATGCTTAAAGTCATTCAACTCTTACATTAATTCAAGTGCTCTAATTAGAAAAGACTTTCAAGGGTCATAACATAGGTCGAGATTTGGGTCTGAGAAAAGAATGGCTCGTTTTGGCTCAAAAAATATATGAGAAGGGCTTGGTGTTGGTAATCGTTGCAGTCTTGTCACCGATGTTTGACCTTCCTGAATTCGTCTTCAATGAATACCACCATTGGCTGAGGGGTGGTAGTTCTTTTACACTTTGCAAACTAACTTCTTTGGGGATCCTTTTTTGGGAATTCTCAAAATGTATGTTCGAAGTCAGAAGTTCATTACAGATATATGGGCATTGGCCTTGCTTTTGATAGGCACTTTGCTCTTTCTGCCCAAGATTCTTTGGAGTAGCCTTTGCTTTTCTTACTTCCGACTCCCTTTTGTTTGGAAGCAGGCCCATTTTCTTTAGGCTACACTTGTTTTTTTTTTCTTTTGTTTAACAATCTTGTGATTTTGAATTTTAGCAACAAGATGATTTTCAACAAATGATACTAGACATTACATGAAAGTCAAGCATATGAAATGAGCTAATTCGAGAATTCTCTATTGGCCCAATTTCTTCAATTCTGCTCTTTAGGGGAAGGTTTCGTCGTTACCTTGAAATGAGCAATGATCACCAACACGGGCTTGAGAAATGAATTTGCAAGCTCAATTGGGTTATGCAAAGGATGAGTGTGTAGGATAGAGAAAATAAATGATCTTCATCATCCTAAAGCACTTGAATTAAAATTCAAGTATCATGCAAAGAAACACTCGAAGATTGATGTTAGTCCAAGCAAGAGAATTTCTAACCATTTATCTTCTGATGTTGTTGGAATTACCTCTGTTTTGCCCCAGTGTGGGGTAGTTCTTGATAGGGTTATGAAATGAAATCACCGTTCAAATAGGTTGTCAATGGTTGCCTGAAGTGTTTGGAATGGAGAATAAATGCCTCCTTCATTTCGACTATCGTACCTTTTGCGAGAAAATCCATTGCCTTGGAGAAGGCGGATCCTGACTATCGCTCATCTCACTAGGGATTAGATTACAGGACGTGTATGGGAATGGCTTGCCTTTCATCATCCTGTCATGCCTCATTCTGTACATTCGATGCATCATATCCAATTTTATGCTCCCTATTCAAATTTGGTAGATTAAACATGAAGAACAATCATGTATGAACTACACAATGTGCGAGCATTTTTCAACTAGGCAGATGTAGCAATTAACAAAATTGTCATGTTTCTCAAAAACAGATGAGGGGGAATCTTAGTTGCCCCAAGACAATGCGAGCGGATCAAATTAGTCGGGGGCGAGGACGAGCTCATTCTCATGTTTGCCCCAAAATATGCTCGCCCTAGTTGTGATATGGCGAAGACCAACATGGTTGGTCGAATGCCCTTGTTTGCCTCATTTTCATCAGGACGGATCGCATCAGGCGATCATGACTTTTGCCAAAATTGGAAATTGCCCCAAACATAGTCACTGCTGGGAATTTGATTTTGAGTTTTGACAAATGACTCGTTTCCACATCGGATCCCACACGAGAAAAATGTGCATGAAATAGGATCTTAAGATGATGGAGAAGCTTCGATTTTGATTTGCTTCAGTGGTAGCAATCAAAGACATGTCTTCTAGCTTGGTACCTGCAAGAAGAAAATTGAGTGTCACTTTGGGAAGACATATGAGAAAGAGATACGACACTTCCCTTTTTTTCAAGTTGGAGCTCGTATCAGTTTGCTCCGTTCTCAATCAGGCCAGGCTTTGGCAGAATCTAAAATTGCCCCTGTACATGCCCCAACTGAGAATTTGACTTTGGAAATTTGGTGGACAAGGACTTTTCAATTTACCCGGTGTTCCTTTAGCTGACATCGCATAGTCAAAGGCTCGATGAAGCAAAGATTTACTTTGATCGATTGATATCAAATAACTCATGAGATTTTTTGTGAAAATCTTGATGAACAAGTCATGCAAACATGCAAGAAGACTCTGGGGATCATGAGTTGTCTTTGTCCATGTGAATGAGTTGTAGAAACTTTGGCGTCTACTTTAAGAATTCCAAGATTTTTCTTTGGGTTTTATTGAGTTTTAAGGGGAAGGGATACTTACCTATCCGGCACAGTGATGACCCCTGCAAAAATGAAAGGGAATGCGTCAGTATATGTTCTTCATATTTTGGAAAAATTGGAACGATACTGTTTTACCCTTGTGTGTACTTCCATTGAATTTGAATTGAGGACGTTCCTTCATTTGGACTGGATTGTATTGTATGTCCCGAGTTGCCCTTCACTTTGAGCTTGCCACATAAGTGCTTTGCTTAGTTAGGCCTTGTTTTCTTTCGGGTTACCTTGAACCATCATCATTTTCTATGCCATCGGGCCCGTGGACCAGATGGCTCCTTTAATTTAAAGGTTACCTTCAAGGCAAATAAGTCCTATCGCATTCCATTGGGTCATTTCATTTTGCGACACTCTTGAGGCAATTTGCAATCCCCTAAGCTTTTCACTTGAAATTTCCCTACGTAAGACCATTCAACATTTCTCATTGTGGCAGTCAGCGACGTTGCCACAGATTGATCCGCCCTGAGTCTAGCATAAAAAGGGATTCACGCATTTGACGGGATAAAAAACAAATTACCCCCTTGCCCCTGAATTAAATCTAGACACCTAGAAAGCTGGAAATATCATACGAAAGGGAATTAAGCATGAAATGAAAGGTGCACTTATTTAAGGTCAGTTCTGCCTCTCCTGCGGCTCTTCGATAATCAGCTAGTCTCGTGCTGGTTCGGGTGTGGATGACCAATGTTTGAGAGTCCCTACTCACTGGCTCCTGATCGCGGCTTCGGACGTTTGTCAACCCTAAACTGGTTGAGTAGGGCAGTAAGCTCATCATCTGGGTAATCTCTTGAACCTTCCAGCAACTGATGCTCGAATTGGGCATTATTGTTGACAAATGCTAGCGGTAGATTTCTCATTCTGTCCTCGTCATGAGCAATTTGACTTCTCAAGTTGGGGCCTTCATCATTACTCGAGAAAGTGTGGAGTTCACCAACTGTCCTGCTGCCAAAAACTCCTTCCATTCGAGGATTAGAGAAGTGGAAGTACTCAGGATAACTTCTTGTCTAATTCTCTAGCTGCGCAGGCGCGCTGATCGTGGGATGGATTCTAGCCACATATTCGTGCTTAGACCAAGGAATCTGAACACACTGCCCCTGCGGTCTATACTCTTGAAGTGCATTGGGGTGATTTTGGGGGATACTTTGATTAACGCCTAGGGGGATTAATGGCATGGCTACTACTTGGTTGATGATGGGAAGTGGCTGGCCCCTTGCTAACCTGCGGAATTTATGGTGGCGAGGAGACTTGACGTTCAGGCTTGGATGAATCCCGCCTTGGTTTTCTTGATTCTGAACTGTATTGTGTTCTCTCACCCTTTTTCTGTACTTCTGAAGATAACTCGAAACATTTCCTTTAGTGAGTCCCTCTACCTTCATAATTTTCAGTATATGTTACGGCTGTGCCGAATTGATTCCTAGCTGCTGAACTGCATTAACAAACATACGATGCAGCTCGGGAGACCAAATCATCTTCTTTTTCCAGTTGCTTGGAACAATATTGAAGGCTTGATGATTGTTCTCTTGGTCGTGCAATTGCTTCCTTACCACGTGCTGCCATATGTTTTGAAGCACCCGAACCCACCTAACTGGTTTCGTTATGACGTCTTGGGCCCCATGTAAGACAGCCTTCATTATGGCTTGCTGATCATCGGTTACCGATATTACGACGACTGGCATGTTTAATTCAGAATTGATGACTTCCAAGAGAGTGAAAATATTCATGTCAATCCCTACCATGGCAGTGAGGATGATATCAAACTGGTCAATACTCCTCCTTAATACTTCTAAGGCCTCTGTTGCTTTTGCTTGAGCTGAAACCTTATACCGGCATTTTCTTAATACGGTAACAAGGATTGACAGATAGACTGGATTACCGTCAATGGCCATGACCGGTAGACCCTCAGGGTAAGGAATTTCATTAACTATGACTTGGGATGAACATGCGCCCGTTTCCCTAATGCTCGACATATTTCTGGATCTAGGACTGCTAACTCAAGACCGCCTCAGGATGTCTTCTTAGACTTGAGGGATCACGAGATCGTCGATGGCTTCTCTTAACAGGCTTTGAAAGTCGATACTTTGATGGTGAAGGTTTTGAATTCCTCTCCCACGAAAACTCCTTCCTCTCTATCTTTCTCCCGCGAGTTCTTGCAGATGAGCTCTCACTATCAGATGAGGACAAGTTCTCTCTCTGGCAATAGCAACGACTTCCCTCTTCACGGGCAGCGCTATTGGATTTACCGAGGGAGAAAATCTGACATTCAGCTTTTGATCAAAAGGGGAAATCCTTGTTTCTCGCTCAGTTTGTCTTCTTCTTTTTCTTCTTCTTCTTCTGCTTCTTCTTTTTTCTTTTTTTTTCTTTTCTTTTTTTTAATGTGGTGGCCCCCCCGAAATCCTTTCATAACTTTTCTTGTGGATTTTTCGACACCCAAGACTGTAGATCAACAGTAAGCCCACGATTCTCGATTTACACGTCATTTCTCTCCAAACTGTGATCGTGCTTGGGGCACGAGATTCGATTTCTATCTGGGGTTGCTTGAGGGGAGGAAATAGAATTACCCCATTGCTTAACCCTAGATACCGAGAAAGCAAAAAATAACCCACGCAGGGGAATTGGGCATGAAATGAGAAATACATTTATTCGAGATTGGTTCTGCTTTCCTTGAGGGTTCTCTACCAACAGACTAGTTTCAGAATTAGATCAACTCCAAATTAGATCTGGTACAGATGACCGAGGACTCACAGTGACTGGCTTCGGACCACGGACTTCATTACAGATTCGGAGTTTTGCCAGGGTCGAACTGGTCCATCATGGCAACAAGCTCACCTTCAAGGCCATTCCACTCGTGGTGTTGCATGTCTCTTCCCTCGGGAGGTATCGATGTTGATCCAATGAGATCGGTTCTCCCATGCGCTCCTTGAACAAAACCTGATTGTCTTGGGAATTGATTTGAGGGTTGGAAAGGTAGTGGAGGAGGAATATAGGGCTTGTCAGAAACCAACGGCTCCTCGTCATTCTTTGTAGTAATGGCGGAAATCTTTTCTAATCGCTCCTTCAAACGAGCATTTTCATCCCTCAGGCGTCGGTTGTCGAAATATAGCTCGGTAAAAGCGGTACGGCCACCACAGTTATGACAGGTGGTGGTGGCAAGAACGTCTGCCCAGAGCTTTTCATTTTCAGCCTTTAGAAATGCATTTTCATGGCGTTCATACTGAACCTTCATTCTGGTTCGCTTATTTTGATACCAGAACTTGATTTGCCAAAGCTCCAGCTCTAGCTCTTGACTCAGTTCCATTTTCTGTTTGCCGTCCGGCATAGGGCACGTTTTGAAAAAATCCTCAAGCCTTTGTATTTGCTCCTCAGTATGGCGACGGCAACGCTTCTTTTGACCTTTACTATTGTTGCCCTTATCTTTACTGAGATCTTGGACATCGTCAGCGGAAGGGCCAGGCGCCATGGTCTGAATCCCAGACATGGCCTTGAATTCTTCATTTCCCATGTCCAGCAAGTGGCGGTAGCCCTCATATATGTTGGGTTGAGACATCCTTGATGGGCTACTGGTTCCTCAACGTTTGCAACTCTCTCTTGTATCTTTACTCTCTCTGAGCAAGTATGGATGCTTAAAAACTCTCTTCTGAGTATGGATGAAGATTACCAAGAGAATGCCTCTTTTAAAATCTAGGCGCAGGTTCAGAAATTGTATCGCCCCTCTCGACATTTCTGTTTTTCAGACGAGCCTTCACTCTGTCTGCAAATGGAGATATTTCTTCTCTTCTTTTCCGCTAAAATTTACTTGTCTCCCACTCGGCTCGTCTTTTTCTTCTTCTTTCACGGTAAGGGGGGCCCTGTTGTTATCTCCACCGTCGATTTGCGGGCGAGTCCTCCAATAAAAACGAGTCATATCTCTCTTTCTGCCGAAAATTTCTTTGTCCCCCACTCAATTCGTCTTTTCGTTGTTTCTTTTTTTCAAAGCGGTGGAGTCCCGTCCAGTTTTTCCACAGAGACGTCGGGTTTGTTCGGCTCGAGGTTGCCGCTTGACTGGAATTTGAGCCAGCGGGGGTGTTGCCGACAGAGAATGGGAGATAGAAAAACCTGACCAATAAGGACTGCTCCTGTGAAATCAGTATTTAAATTGAAGCAGATTATCACCTTCGCATTCCGATCATCAGCCTCAACTCTCTCCTCCTTTCTTTCGTATTCTGCTTTCAAAAATGGCCAATTCTCCTAACCATACCTTTTCCGCCGAAGTCCTGGCTGGGTGGGAGAGACTCTACAATCTTCTTGGTAGAGGTTACGCTCATATAGCCCAAAACTCTACCATTGAGGATGAAATCCTCGGTCTATTTAGGACCGTGGACGCAGCTTCTATTGAGGGTACCCAACTGGGGAGGGAGTATCGGAACTTCCCAACCATCTTCATCAATTTTCTGGCCGCCTATAACCGCGCTTATGAGACAGTCCTTGTGACTGCCGTCGTGAAAGCTCGTTACCAAGATCAGCATGAGCATCTGGAAACAGTCACGTTTGTGGCTGATAATCACAAGAAGGCCCTCAAGTTTGCCAACGATCAGTTTTCGTGGCTGGTTCGTGAGAGGGGAAAGTTGGTGGACCGTCTGGCCTTGGTCCGAACTTACGCCGAACAGGAGCCAGACAATATTATGATGAGGTGCAAATGCGGTTGGCTGCAGGAGAGACTTGATGACATTATGGCAGACATTGCTTTCGAGAGGGCGGCGATTCCGAACCTGGAGTTTGCCGTTGAGCATTACGAGGCCAGTATGGCCCAGGCTAAGGAGAAGTGCGATCGCCTCTTCTTTAGGCTCGCGGAGCTTGATCCCGAGAACGCCCGGTGCACCCATAGCATTAACTTCATGGAGAGCCAGCTGAGCTCCTTTGTGATGCTTATTAGGGCTCAATTTGATTTCACTTTTCCTCCCCAGTGAGTTGTTGTAAGGTTTGCTGGTGAATGGAATGAAGAGAAAGTTTCACGTGTTTGTGCTTTTCATTTTCCTGCCATTTCTTCGCCCATATAGCATGATAGGATGATTTACGGTACTGAAGACGTTCAGGCTTAACACTCTTCTTGGTGTTCTTGTATTCTGCTGCCGGCGATGGTATCAAGGACATTGACGAAGGGTACGGTGGCGGCCCCCACCGGTCACAGCGATACCCGTGAGTCAGTCGTGTGAATTATTGCAAATCGACCACTCGATTAGTGATCCAATAAACAAACCAGGCTGCCCGTTGCGTGCCCCACTTTACTCCTGCCTATCTCTTTCGGCGTCGACTTGAATGTGTCGGTTGCCTGTAGCGTTGGGAGAAATGATTGCGGGCCATGCTCAGTAATAAAATACTAGTCCTCCAAAATCTTCCATGTGTTTTGAATCCGAGGAAGGTAAAAAGGCAAGCTTTTGCTCAATTTACTCAGAAAGGCGTCTCAAGGTCGGGTTCATAATCTTGCCCCATGGGTTTTGATTACACTGTCTCGGCTTTCTCAACAAAAATACATGAATCCTTCTAATACATTAAAAATGTCCCCAGGCCCAATCTAGATGCATTCACTGCTCCATCAATATACATCGCCCATACGTGCTGACTAATTGACACGATTCTGTGTCCGGGACTTCTTCGCTTGCCCCCAGGGATTATCGGTTGAGGCATCAGTAATTATCCGTCCTATCGTATTTCTCAAGGTTATTCCCCATTTTTACTCCCACCTGAGGTACCTAGGATTCCCTGCAAAAGCAAAGGATATAATGAGTATGTGATTCAAGAGGGGTCGGCCCATGATTCCTACATTAGTCCGATTTTAATTTTGTAAAATTAGAGAAAATTTTCTTAGAAAAACATGGTTGAATTTCTCAAAAAGAATTTTCTTGCAAGTTTTTACAACTTGAAAAATGTGATAAAATCACTTTAAAATTTAGCAAATTTCCCGAAGGGATTTTTCTTTTATCAGAAGGAATTTTTAGTGGTAAATTTGTTAAGAAAATCTTGGGTCCATTAAAGTATTAAGAAACAAAATGTGATAAAATCTTTCATTGATCAACAAAATTGACTTAATGGATTTTTCCGCATTCATTATTTTCAAAAATGGGATACCAATTTAGTTTTCATTTTCTTTTAAAAAATGACCATGGTATTAAATTCAAAATTTGACTGAATCCTAACATGGACCGACCCAAAAATAAATACAAGATAAGGTTAGAAAACTTACTTCACCTTGAAAAATACCATGTAAGTCACATAGACATGCACATGAATCGTGAGTTTAAATCTTAGCCTATCTATTCTAAAGGCTGACAAATTGAAGCGAAAGACTTACGGCAAGGCGACAATCTCGCGCACATAATCAAGATTAGCCGTGATCCCATGACGTAATCAGGATTAGCCAGGTCTCCCCACTTCGGCTGCTCGAGCTAAAAATTAAAACCACTGCTTTGGTAATCTTACCAAGCCTGAGGCCTAACTTTTAAACTCATTTTTGAAAAGAGGTTCGAGATTGAATCTGGGCTAACTTTCGACGTGATATCACGCCGAACGCTAAAACTAAATCACAATACCATCCTAAAACTAGTGGCCCAGGTCCGGCCACAGGACGTGTGTGATGTAGTGCTAAGACAATTAATCATGCACAACAATTAATATACAAACACCGCTTCAAAAATGTGCGAAAATTAAATTCATATTCCCTCACACCAAACCTGCAAAACAAAGGGTTAACCAAACACTCCACCCCTCATAACTCCCATCCTGCAAAACCATTTAACACCTAAAGATTAAAATCCAACCAATGCCAAATCAAATGAATTTTCATGAAATTTTCCTGGCCTAAGTCCTCTAGGTTCTTAAATTTTTTCAAAAATTAAGAACAAGTCCCCAGTGGAGTCGCCAAGCTGTCGCGACCTAAAATTTATTTTTTAGGTTAATGGATTACCAGATTAATTGATTAAATTAACTAACCTAGTTCGAGCTCTCCCAAGCTCTACCAAATCGCGACTTTGATTTTTTGTTCAAATGGTTTTAAGATTTGGAATCGCCACTAAGCATTTTTGGTAGGTTAATTAGAAAACTAAGTAAATTAGCGGGAGAACTAAATTACTTCTACGAACCAGAGATTATGAGTTCGGGGACTTGGTTACACTAGTTAATTAAAACTAATGCCCTTTCGATACCTTAATTTCATGGATATCCTAATTTGGCAACTCAGGCTTGGTTTATTCCTAAGGCTCTAGTGGAGTATTCTCTTTTTGTATTTTTCACTTTTTTAAATGGAATATACGTGAGTGACATTTTTTTAGCATTTTCAAAATATTAAGTATTTCCCTGAAGCCGAAGAGGGAGTGAGTTAACGACTTCTATGCAGTGCTGCGAGCTACTCATTTTGGGGTTTAGTGATTCAAAAATTAAATTACAAGAAGTAATTTAGTGAGTTAACTACTTCTATGCAGCTCAGCCTTGGCTTGGCCCTCTGCTTTGGGGTTTAAGGTGCAGAAATTTAAATTGCAAAAATTTAAAATGACCTCCAGTGAGCGGGCTCTGCCTTTCACATTCTGGGGTTTAAATTCTTTAAAATAAAACGAATTGATTTGTCAATTCAAGCCAAAATCCATCGACGAATCAATTGAAAATTTAATGAGCACTCAGGAGCTCATCAGCACCAATTTTACACCTCCATGGGATTTACCGTTGACTTGGAGTTGTCCTTTGCCTGACATAAAAATATGGAGAAATGGAGTAATTGAGAAAATATGATTTAATTCAAATTAAAAATTAGAACAATGAAAGAGGCACTTAGCTTCAATGGCATTATGAGAAGTGCTTGATGGATATAATTGATTCCTGCCTGAAATCAAATATGGGCAAATGGGAGAAGAGTAGAAAATTTGGGCTAGTTAATACTAAAAAATCAAAGAGAGTAGAGTGACACTTAGCTTCAAATCCGGGATGAATTCTTGATTTATGTTGATCGATGAAGAAATTGATGATGACAACCCGCTAGCTTTAAACTCTCATCATTTTCAAAATTCTCTCTCTCTTTTTGGTATTTTTTTTTCTCTCAAATTTTTCTTCAATCTCCCAAAACCCTCTCAAACATCCAAAATTTTCTCTCCAAAAAAATTCCTCCCTTTCAAGCTCTCTTCTTCCTCCTTTTATAGCCCACTCATTTACCTCCCATTCTAATTTCTCCATTAACTATATTTCCTATTCTAATTTTTCCACTAACTCTTCTTCATCTTCATCTTCCCTTCTTCATCTCTATCTCACATTCTAATTTCTCCACCTATTCTTCTCCATCTCCATATATATTTCCCATTCTAATTTCTCCACTAACTCTTCTTCATCTCCATCTTCCCTTCTCTTATCTTATTTTCTCCATCCATTTTTCTCCATCTTCTCTTCTCCATCTCATCTTCTTCATCTTCCCTTCTCTATTTTATTTTCTCCACTAACTCCTTTTTTTGTTATTTGCAAAATAATCCCTTAAGAGTTAGGTATTTACACTCTAGTCCTTGAGATTTTGAGTATTTGCAATTTAGTCCCTGAAAAAATATTTCTTTAAGTCCAAATATCCTCAAACTTTTCAACACACCTCTCCTATGCTTAGTCGAAATTCATCGCATATCAAATTTAAACTCATTTCTTGCCGCAAAATTTAATTAAAGCCCTTTTGCAAAATTGAGTTATTGTGAGTATAATTGGGCCAAGATGAAAATTTAGAATATTAGAGAATATTGTCACAACTTCTAAAAGTGAAAAATGGAAATAAATTGACTCAAATTAAAATTTTTTAGGCCCGATTCGAGATTATGCTCGTGAAGGAATACACGACCCCGAATTGGATTTTTTAAATTTATGATGGCCAACATAAAAAGGGATTTAAAATAAAAATATTGACTATTTTTATGTATTTTTGTGGCCTCAAATGCTATTATTTATGAAATAATTTCCTATTTTCTAAAAAATATATTTAAAAAATACAAAAATACGAAAAATTATTTTTTGCTCAAAAATGGTTGCCTAAGCTTGGCCAAAGCTTCCAAAGTTGATTTTTTAATTTTATTAAGTTTTATGGAGTTTCTATTAATTTTCGAAAATAAAAATATTGAAAAATACTAAAAATATGGAAAATACTTTTTTGGTCAAAATTGATTCCCTAGGCTTGGCCAAGGTCCCCCAAAGTTGATTTTTTTATTTTCTGAATTTTTATGGATTTTCTATTAATTTTAAAGAGAAAATGTGATAAAAAAAATCAGGTGTCAACAGCCAAGATTGTGGGAAAATACTAATCTTGGTATTGTTTGTCAAGTGTTCCTATTTCTTTCTGCAAAAAGAAACATGCGAAAGATTGTATTATTCATTCACAACATTTACACTATTCCTCGATCCTGGGGATCAAATTCGGGCTGTCTCAAACCGTTGTCATTCCCCATGTCATCAGGCCCATTTGACCGTTGGCATCCACGGGCTTCCCTTTAAGGGTTAATCCTTGGGATAGCACGGCCCTGTTGTATTGTCTTGGGCCGTTTCATGTCATGGTGCTTTTCAAGGAAGATTACAATCTCTGTTAAGAATGAAATGTATAAATTCAGGATTCGAGATGGTTATGGGCAAATTAGAACGATACATAATTACCTATCTATGAGGTTGCTCATGTCTTTCACTCGTATTCCCTTTTGTTTGAAACTGTCCATCAAGTGATAACGTCCACGGATCGATTTTCCACCAATTTAATCCGACCAGGGAATTCTATTTTTGGATATGACTGTATTCTCGGGTCATTTTTGCAAATTCCTGAAAATAAGAGGGATCTAATTTAAAACTGGAGCAATTCAAGGGTAAATTGAAACGATACGGAACTACATTTCAGGTTTACGCAAATTTTTACTAGCCATTAATTTTTCCGAGTTTGGTGTGGTAATGGTTCCGAGCATTTAATGGGAGGAAAAGGAAATGATTACTTCTAGCTTGTGCATTAATTCTGGACATCGATAAAAGTAGAGAACGTGTGATGAAACTAAGCAGATGCATTCGTTCCGGTTTGATCTTCTTCCCTTTGCAGGCTCTTCCATGATCAACTAGCTTCATTTAGGATCAGGTACGCGTCAGCCATGTCGAAGATCCCGTGATCACTAGTTTTGAAATACAGGCTCTGTGTGCACATTAAAGCCCCGGTGCTTCATCAACATCAAACTAGTTGATCATGGCGGCGATCTCGTCGTCGACACTAATTACACTGTGGTGATGCATCTTCTGCTCCTCAGAAGGCATCAATACTGGCTCCATAGGCTCGGTCTTTTCGTACCTCGCTCCAATAGAACTTGATCATGTTATGAACTGATCTAATTCACTTCTTAAACGAGCATTTTCGACCCTCAGATACTGCCTCTCGTCGAGGGTGAGGAGGCTATTGCAGTTGGGGCATGTGGCAAAGTCAAAAGCTTATTTAAACATCTTGTTCTCCACTCGGAGCTTTTCATTTTCATCTCTTAAAAACTCGACCTCATTCCGCTCATATCGAGTCTTCATTCAAGTCCGCCTGTTTTGAAACCAGAACTTGACTTGCGAAAATTCCAATCCTAGCTCTTGGCTCAGTTCCATTCTCTGTTTGCCGTCTGGCATAGGGCACACTCTGAAGAAATCCTCAAGCCTTTGTACTTGCTCTTCAGTATGGCGACAGTAACGCTTCCTTTGACCCTTATTGTTGTTGTCATTATCTTTACCGGGATCTTAGACATCGTCGGCGGAAGGGCCCGGCTCCATGGTCTAAATCCCAAACATTGCCTCAACTCTTCCTCTCCTATGTTCAGCAAATAACGATAGCTCTCAAGTGTGTTTGGTTGAGACATCTTTGATAGTTCCTCAAGGTTTGCTAACTCTTCTGGTGTTTTCACTCTCTCTAAGTTTTTCTGAGCAACCGTCTTTGAAACTCTCTTCAGGGCATAAATGAAGATTATCAGGAGAACGTCTCCTTCTAAAATTCAGGCATGGGTTTAGCAAATTGTATTGCTTCTCCCGAGAGTTCATTTTTCTCGTATTTCTCACTCGGTTCGTCTTTTTAATCTTTTCATGATAGAGGGCCCCTGCCGTTATCTTCACTATCGATTTGCTGGCAAGTTGTCCGATAAAGATGAGTTGTATCTCTTTTTCTACCGAAAATGTCCTTGTCTCCCACTCAGCTCATCTTTTCATTCTTTTTTTTCAAAGTGGTGGCGTTCTGTCCAACTTTTCGGCAGAGACATCGGGTTTGCTTGGCTCGAGGTCGCCGCTTGACTGGGATTCGAGCCAGTGGGGGTGTTGTCAACAGAGAATGGTAGATAAGAAGAATCTAGCTAATAAAAACTGCCCCTGTGAAGTTAATATTTAACTCGAAGCAGATTATCATCTTCGCATGCTAATCATCTGCTTCACTTCTCTTTTCATCTTTCATATCCTGCTCGTCGGCCTTAATCTTATCCTTTATCTCTTTAATGATAATGGCCAGTCTTCCCACGCAGATCTTCCCGGCTAAAATTATGTTCAAATGGGAAAGACTTTACCATCTTCTTGGCCGATGCTATATTTACATAGCCTCTCATTCAAGTATCGAGGCGGAGATCCTCGATTTGTTCAGGGAAGTAGATGCTTCCTCGATCGAAGGTACCAACTTGGAGAGTGAATATAGGGCGTTCCCACACGTCTTCATCAATTTTCTAGAGGCTTGCCGGAACACTAGGAGACGGTCACCTTAGCCCGCTACCATGATCGATCTGAGTGCCTGGAGTTTGCTGATGAACGGGTTTTACTGTTGATTCACGAGAGGGAGAAACTAGTGGAGTGCCTAGCTTTGAACTAAACTTACTTTGAGCATAACTCGAGTGACATCGTGATGAAGTTCCGATGTGAGTAGCTGGAGGAGAGGCTCGATGATTTAACGGCGAACATAGCTTTCAAGAGAGACCTGATCGACAATCTGAAACACACTGTTAAACACCATGAGATTAATATAGCTAGGTACAAGGAGAAGTGTACTCGTATGTTCTTCAAGCTTACATATCTCGAATCCCAAGTCTCTCAGCGTAGGTAGAGCATTAATTTCATTGAGAGTTAGTTAAACTCTTTTGTAATGCTTAATAGGGCTCAATTCGGCTTTACTTTTCCTCCCCAGTGATTGTTGTAGAGTTTGCTGATGAATAGAATGAAGAGAAGGCTTCACATGTTTATGTTTTACTCTTCCTATTATTTCTTCTCCCGTATAGCATAATAGAACGATTCAAGACACCAAAAATGTCGAGACTTGACATTTTTCTTGATATTGGCCACTCCAGATGGTAATATTAGATCAACTTTCGACAGCGAACCCCACTGGCCACCTTAAGCCCCGCGAGCTATTCACGTGAATTATTGCAATATGACCACTCAATTAGAGAGCCGATAAATGCTCTAAGCCACCTGTTACGTGCCCCACTTCAATTGTACTTAGCCTCTTTCGGCGTCCACTTATTGGTGTCGGTCACCTATAACGTTGGGAGAAACGCTTGTGGACCATGTTCATTAATAAAACATCGGTCCTCCAAAAACCTCCGCGTGTTTCGGATCCGAGGAAATTTTAAGATTGGCCTTTGATTGATTTAATTAGGTTAAGGTACTTGTTTCATAGGTTTTCATTATATAATCCATATTATCTTTCAAAAGACGCGGGATCCTCTGCAATACATTAAATATGCCCCCGTGTTTAATTCGTATAAATCCACTGTCATATCAGAATACACAGCCCATACAAATTTGCGGGTTGACACAATTCTGTCTGTCAAAGATGGACTTGTTCGTTTGCCCCTAGAATTAACGGTTAAAGCCTTGGTATTTTTCGTCCTTTGGTATTTCTAAAGATGATTCTTTATATATTATTGAACATAATTTTTACACCCTTCTGGGGTATCTAGGATTCCCCTGCAAAAGAAAAGGATATAATTAATTTGCAACACAAAGAAGGTCGGTCCATGACTCCTATATTAGCCCAATTTGATTTTTCTATTTTATGGAGAAATCAGAAAAACTTTCCTTAGGAGGAACATGGGTTAATTTCTGATACAGAATTTTCCCGTAGATTTTTATAACTTAAAAAAATGTAACAAAATATCTTGACGTTTACCAAAAAAAATTGAAGGAATTTTCCTCTTTTATTGTAATGATTTTGCAGTGGTAAATTTGTTAGAAAAATCTCATTTTTATTGAGACAGGAAAGATGGAACAAAGTTCTTCATTGGTCAACAAAATTCCCTTGAAGGGATTTTCCATATTCATTTTTTTCAAAAATTTTAGAAATGGGGTTCAAATTAGATTTTTTTTTCTTCTGAAAACATAGTCGTGATGTTAAATTCAAAATCTAATTGACACCTAGCATAGATCGTCCGAAAATAAATACAAGGTAAAGTTAGAAAACTTACTTTCACCTTGAAAAAAAAAATACAAATCACATAGACATGTGCATGACTCGAGTGAGGAATAGACTCTAGAAAATAAAAAGGAGACAGTGTATGGACCTAAAAAGGCCCCCACTATCTAAGCTGACAACTTTACCCATAAGTGCAATCAAACATCAAGTGGGAAGAACTGTCAATTTAGATAATGAGTGGGATAAAATATGGTCAACCCAAATGCAATCGACGCAAGAGCTTTGCATATTCGATCCCTATCTATGGTTTTCTAGGAAGAATTTCACGACTTGGATTTGGACGCTTGTGTGTACAGGTGTCATGGTCCTCAGAATATGCAAGACATGCATAACAATTGATATCAAAACAGGGCTTCTAGAAATGTACGGAATTAAATAAATAATCCCAACACCGAGCCTGCAAAACAATTGGGTTTGTCAAACACTCCAGCCCTTATAACTCCCATCCTGCAAAACCATTTAACACCTAAAGATGACTTTCAAACAAGCTTGCCAAAAGCGAGATATCCATGAAATTTTCATTGGCCTAAGTCCACTAAGACTTTTAAAATTTTGAAAAAAATTCACGCATTTCAATTGGAGTCTTTTTTTTCAAAAATTTAAAAATTCTGTCCCCAATGGAGTCGCCAGTCTATCGTGACCCGAAAAATATTTTTTGATCGGGTGAACGGATTATTAGGCTAACTAGATGGATTAACCTAATACGAACCCTTCCAAGTCCTACCGAATCGCAACTTTAGTTTTTCGTTCAAATGGTCTTAAAATTTGGAGTCGTCACTAATCATTTTTGGTAGGTTGATTAGAAACCTAAGTAAATTAGCGAGAGGACTAAATTACTTATATGAACCAAAGATTATGAGTTCGGGGACTTGGTTACATCAGTTATTAAAACTAATGCCCTTTCGGTACCTTAATTTCATGAATATCCTAATTTGACAACTCAGGCTTGATTTACTCCTAAGGTTCTACTAGGGCATTTTCTTTTTGTATTTTCACTTTTTTAAATGGAATGTTGTTGACACCTGATTTTTAATCATTTTTTCTATTGCTAAAGTAATAAAAAAATCCATAAAAATTCATAAAATTGAAAAATCAACTTTGGGGACCTTAGCCAAGCCTAGGGAACCAATTTTGACCAAAAAACGATTTTTCATATTTTCAGTATTTTTACGTATTTTTTATTTATTTATTTTTTAAAATTAATAGAAAATCCATAAAAATTCATAAAATTGAAAAATCAACTTTGGGAACCTTAGCCAAGCCTAGGGAACCAATTTTAACCAAAAAATAACTTTTTGTATTTATAACATGTGGAGGAAAAGATGTTTCAAGAAGGACCGTGGAAACTAGAGGGCGAAGTAAATAACATGTGGAGTGAGATGTCTAAATGCATACATAGAGTGGCAAAAGAGGTGCTAGGTGAAAGTAAAGGGCACGGACTTCAGACAAAGGAAACTTGGTGGTGGAATGAAGAGGTGCAAGAGGCAATTAAGAAGAAGAAGGAGTGCTTTAGATGTCTGCATAAATGTCCTAATGAAGAGAATTTGCAAAACTTTAGATTGGCACGAAAAGATGCCAAAAAAGCTGTGAGAGAGGCTAGAGGCAAGGTTTTCTCTGATATGTATAAAAAACTTGGGAGCAAAGAGGGAGAAAAAGATATCTATAGGCTTGCCAGGACAATGGACAAGAAAAGTAAAGACTTGACACAGATTAGGTGTATCAAGGATGAAAATCAAAAACTGTTAGTAAAAGATGAAGAAGTGAAGGAAAGGTTGGTGAGTTATTTTAACAAGCTTTATAATGGGGAGGGCGATCGAGGCGAGGTGGATCTGGTGAACGCTTATGATGAGTTAAACAGAAGGTTTGTGCGTAGAATTAGAGCACAAGAAGTCCAGTATACTTTAAAGAAGATGAAGACTAGTAAAGCCTTAGGACCAGATGGTGTCCCTATTGAAGTATGGCGATGCTTAGGGAATGTGGCAATAAGTTGGTTGACTAAACTGTTTAACATGATTCTCCAAGCTAATAAGATGCCTAATGAATGGAGGAAGAGTATGATTGTGCCTATCTACAAGAACAAGGGGGATATTCAGAACTGTAGCAACTATAGAGGCATTAAGCTTATGAGCCATACAATGAAATTATGGGAAAGAGTTATTGAGCATCGTTTGAGAGTAGAAACCAAGGTCTCTGTAAATCAATTTGGATTTATGCCAGAAAGATCTACCATGGAGGCTATCTTCTTAATACGACAGTTGATAGAGAGATATCAAGAAAAGAAGAAGGATCTACATATGGTATTTATTGACCTCGAGAAGGCATACGATAGGGTCCCAAGAAAAGTTTTGTGGTGGATTCTTGAGAAGAAAAAAGTATCATTAAAGTATGTAGAGGCAATCAAGGATATGTATGATGGTGTTACTACATGTGTGAAGGCTTGTGATGGCACATCAAGTCATTTTCCGATCACAGTAGGTTTACATTAAGGTTCGGCTCTGAGTCCTTATCTTTTTGCACTAATTATGGATGAACTAACAAAAGATATTCAAGAGGAGGTGCCGTGGTGTATGCTGTTCGCAGATGATATTGTCCTTATTGATGAGACCAAGGCTAGGGTCAATGCTAAATTAGAATTATGGAGAAACACGTTAGAGTCCAAAGGATTTACGTTAAGTCGGAGTAAGACGGAATACATGAAGTGTGAGTTCGCAACGACAAGAGGAGATGATCAAGAAAATGTGGCTATGCTTGGACAGGAGGTACCTAAGAAAGATGCTTTCAGATACTTGGGATCAATTTTGCAAAAGAGGGGAGAGATTGACGAGGATGTTAGCCATAGAATCAAAGCAGGCTGGATGAAATGGCGCAGTGCATCCGGATTTTTGTGTGATCGCAAAATCCCTCTTAAGTTAAAGGGAAAATTTTATAGAACAGCAATAAGACCTGCAATGCTATACGGAGCTGAATGTTGGCCGGTACAAAAGCAACATGAGCATAAAATGGGAGTAGCGGAAATGAGAATATTAAAGTGGATGTGTTGTCATATAAGGATGGATAAGATAAAAAAATGACGATATTCGACGAAAAGTTGGAATAGCTCCAGTGGCAGAGAAGATGAGAGAACATAGATTGAGATGGTTTGGACATATTCTTCGTAGACCCTTAGATGCTTCGATACGAACAGAAGTGTGTTACCGAGAAAGCGATGTGAAGAAAGGACGAGGTCGGCCGAAACTTACTTGGGGGAAGGTGGTGAAACAAGATTTAATAGAGTGGGAAATAGATTGGCGCATGGTCTGCCTTAGGACGGAGTGGAGGAAAGCTATCCGCATTATAGAAGGAGGGATTTCCTATGTCCCAGAGTGCCCTGTTTAGTACTTTCTATTTATTTATATGCTTGTTTATTTATTTATTTATTTTTTGATAGCCATATTTTTTCTTTTTATTTTTTATTCTTATTTTTATTTCTTAAATTTTATATTTTTATTGTTACTTTATTTTTATTTTTATATTTTTACTTTTATTTTAGTATATTTTAAACTTTTCACTTTGGGTTCATCGACCGCCGACCCCAACTGGTTTGGGATAAAAGTGATGTTGATGTTGATGTTGATATATTGTTTATATATTTTAGAAATTATGAGAATATTTAATAAATAATAGCATTTGAGGACACAAAAATATATAAAAATAGTCAATATTTTTATTTTAAATCCCTTTTCATGTTGGCCATCACAAATTTAAAAAATCCAATTCGGGGTCGTGTATTCCTTCACGAGCATAATCTCGAACCGGGCCTAAAAAATTCAATTTGAGTCAATTTATTTTCATTTTTTCACTTTTAGGAGTTGTGACATTATTCTCTAATATTTCAAATTTTTTATATTGGCCCAAATTATACCCAGAATGACTCAATTGTGCAAAAGGGCTTTAATTAAATTCTGTATTATTTTCAGTGGCAAGAAATGAGCTTAAATTTGACATGTGGTGAATTTTGACTAAGTATAGGGAAGGTATGTCAAAAATTGTGAGGAGATTTGGACTTAAAGAAATATTTTTTCAGGGACTAAATTGTAAATACTTAAAATTCAGGGACTAGAGTGCAAATACCTAACTCTTGATGGATTATTTTGCAAATAACAAAAAGAAGAGTTAGTGTATAAATTAGAATAGAGAAGGGAAGATGGAGAAGAGGAGATGGAGAAGAATGATTGGAGAAAATAAGATAAGAATAGAAGGGAAGATGGAGATGAAGAAGAGTTAGTGGAAAATTTAGAATGGGAGATAAATATGGAGAAGGGAAGATGAAGATGAAGAAGAGTTAGTGGAGAGATTAGAATGTGAGATAGAGATAGAGAAGGGAAGATGGAGATGAAGAAGAGTTAGTGGAGAAATTAGAATGGGAGATAAATATGGAGAAGGGAAGATGAAGATGAAGAAGAGTTAGTGGAGAGATTAGGATGTGAGATAGAGATGGAGAATGGAAGATGAAAATGAAGAAGAGTTAGTGGAGAAATTAGAATGGGAGATAGAGTTAGTGGAAAAATAAGAATGGGAAATAGATGAGTAGATTATAAAAGGAGGAAGAAGTGAGCTTGAGAGGGAATTTTTTTGGAGAGAAAATTTTGGATGTTTGAGAGAGTTTTGGGAGATTGAAGAAAAATTTGAGAGAAAGAAAATACCAAAAGGGGTTATCATCACAAATTTCTTCATCGATCAATATAAATCAAGAGTTCATCCTTGTCAACGAGCAAGCAAATTCGAGCTAAGTGTTTTTATTTATTCATTTATTTATGGTTTTACTCGCAAATTAGCATAAATTATATACACTTTCTCCATCTCCTTTTTTTCCATATTTTATGTCAGGAGAAGGGTATCTCTACGTCAACAGCAAAAATCTCGTAGAGATGCAAAAATCGGCCCAGACAAGCTCCTAAGCTGTCCACCGATTTCTCAACTGATCTGTGACTAAAAGTCCCTCTTAATTCAAAAGAAACTCTCTATATTGGGAACATAGAGAGCGAAAATCAATTATAGAAATCCCTCCCAAAAAAATGGGAGATAAGTACTCTTTCCACTCTTCTGGTTTTAGGTGCAGATTAACACATATTTTGTATACTGACACTTTACTCTATTTTATGTCAGGAAGCCGCAGCTCTATATCAATGGTCAACCCTATGAAAGCACAAAATCGGCTTGGAGGAGTCCTCAAGCGCACACAAATTTCAAATTGTTGAATCAATTCGTTGTATTTTATTTTAAAGAATTCATACCCCAGAATGGAGAGGACAAAGTCCATCCGCAATTTAAATACCTGCACCATAAATCCCAAAGGGAAGAGCCAAGCCAATGCTTAGCCTCCCATTGGAGGTTTTTACTTACAGTAGTTAAATACCAACAACTTAAATACCTGTACCTTAAATCCCAAAGGGAAGAGCCAAGCCAATGCTTAACCTCCCATTGGAGGTTTTTACTTACAGTAGTTAAATACCTGCAACTTAAATACCTTTACCTTAAATCTCAAAGGGAAGAGCCAAGCCAATGCTTAGCCTCCCATTGGAGGTTTTTACTTACAGTAGTTAAATACCTGCAACTTAAATACCTGTACCTTAAATCCCAAAGGGAAGAGCTAAGCATTGGCTTGGCCTCCCATTGGAGGTTTTTACTTACATTAATTAAATACCTGCAACTTAAATACCTGTACCTTAAATCCCAAAGGGAAGAGCCAAGCCAATGCTTAACCTCCCATTGGAGGTTTTTACTTACGGTAGTTTAAATACTTGCAACTTAAATACCTGCACCTTAAATCCCAAAGGGAAGAGCCAAGCCAATGCTAGGCCTCCCATTGGAGGTGTTTATTTACTGTCATGTACTTCCTATAATTTAATTTTTGAATCATCAAACCTAAAAGATAAGTAGGTCGTAATACTGCACAGAAGTCGTTAACACACTCCCTCTTTCGGCTTCAGGGAATTTTTAACACTTAAAAAAATATAACAAATAAAAATATATATCATACATGCATCCTATTTAAAAAGTGAAAACACAAAAGAGAATACCCTACTAGAGCCTTAGGAATAAGCCAAGCCTGAGTTGCCGAATTAGGATATCCATGAAATTAAGGTACCGAAAGGGCATTAGTTTTAATTAACTAGTGTAACCAAGTCCCCGAACTCATAATCTCTGGTTCGCAGGAATAAATTAGTTCTCCGGCTAATTTATTTAGGTTTCTAATCGACCTACCAAGAACGATTAGTGGCGACTCCAAATTTCGAAATCATTTAAACAAAAACCAAAGTTGCGATTCGGTAGGGCTTGGGAGGGTCCGCGTTAGGTTAGTTAAATCTAATTAACCTAATAATCCGTTAACCCCTTTTGAAGATAAAATTTTTTAGAGGGTCGCGACAAATGTATGTAAGTGACCTTTTTTTTGCATTTTCAAAATATTAAATATTTCCCTAAAGCTGAAAGAGGGAGTTGTCATGACCCTAAGAATTTTTTTTTGATCGGGTTAACGGATTATTATGTTTATTAGATGAATTAACCTAATACGGACCCTCCTAAGTCCTACCGAATTGCAACTTTGGTTTTTGTTCAAATGGTTTTAAAATTTGGAGTCGCCACTAATCATTTTTGGTAGGTTGATTAGATACATAAATAAATTAACGGGAGGACTAAATTACTTCTACGAACTAGAGATTATGGGTTTGGGGACTTGGTTACACTAGTTAATTAAAACTAATGCCCTTTCGGTACCTTAATTTCATGGATATCCTAATTTGGCAACTCAAGCTTGGTTTATTCCTAAGACTCTAGTAGGGTATTTTCTTTTTGTATTTTCATTTTTTACATAGATGCATGGGTGGTATTTTTTTTTTATTTTCAAAGTATTAAAAATTCCATGAAGCCGAAAGAGGGAGTGTGTTAACGACTTCTGTGCAGTGTTACAGTCTACTCACTTTGGAGTCTGGTGATTCAAAAATTAAACGGGCAGGAAGTCAATGACAGTAAATAAAGACCTCCAATGGATGGCCCGACCTTGACTTGGCTCTCCCCTTTGGGGTTTGATGGTGTTGGAATTAAATTGCGGGAATTTAAATAACGGTAAGTAAAAACCTCCAATAGGCGGCGTAACATTGGCTTGGCTCTTCCCTTTAAGGTTTGATGGTGCAGAAATTTAAATTGCAGTAAGTAAAAACCTCCAATGGGCGGCCTAGCATTGGCTTGGCTCTTCCCTTTGGGGTTTAATGGTGCAGGAATTTAAATTGCAGTAAGTAAAAACCTCCAATGGGTGGCCTAGTATTGCCTTGGCTCTTCCCTTTGGGGTTTGTTGGTGCAGGAATTTAAATTGCAGGAAATAAACGACCTCTAGTGGATGCCATTTGCCTCTCCATTCTGGGATTTTAATTCTTTAAAATAAAATACAACAAATTGTTTCAACAATTTGAACTAAAATCCGTTGACGGGTCGGCTGCAAATTTGATGGGCATCTTGGAATTTGTTTGGGCTCACTTTGCACGTCCATGAAATTTATCGTTGATACGAAGTTGTCCATCTTTTTTACCTGCCATAAAATATGGGAAAAAGGGAGATGGAAAAAGTGTATACAATTTGTGCTAATTTGAGAATAAAACCACAAATAAATGAATAAATAAAAACACTTAGCTCGAATTTGCTTGCTCGTTGACGAGGATAAACTCTTGATTTATGTTGATCGATGAAGGAATTGGTGATGATAACTCCTAACTTTAAACTCCCACCATCTTCAAAATTTTCCCTCTATTTTTGGTATTTTCTTTCTTTTCAATTTTTTTTTTCAATCTCCAAAAACTCTCTCAAGTATCCAAAATTTTCTTTCTCCCCGAAAGAATCCCTCTCTCAAGCTCACTTTTTCCTTCTTTTATAACCCACCCATCTATCTCCCATTCTAATTTTTCCACTAACTCTTCTTTTTGTTATTTACAAAATAATCTCTCAAGTGTTAGGTATTTGTACTCTAATCCATGAGATTTTAAGTATTTGCAATTCAGTCTCTGGAGAAATATTTCTTTAAGTCCAAATTTCCTTACAATTTTCGACACACCTACCGCATGTTGAATTTAAGCTCATTTCTTGCCATTGAAAATAATGTAAAATTTAATTAAAGCATTTTTTGTAAAATTGAGTCATTCTGGGTATAATTGGGCCAAGATGAAAATTTAGAATATTAGAGAACAATATCACAACTCCTAAAAGTGAAAAATAAAAATAAATTGACTCACATTGAATTTTTTTAGGTCCGATTTGAGATTATACTCGTGAAGGAATACACGTCCACGAATTAGATTTTTTAAATTTGCAATGGCCAACATTAAAAGTGATTTAAAAGAAAAATATTGACTATTTTTATGTATTTTTGTGGCCTCAAATGCTATTATTTATTAAATATATTCCTAATTTCTAAAAACATATATTTAAAAAAATACAAAAAATACGGAAAATTATTTGTTGCTCAAAAATGGTTGCCTAAGCTTGGCCAAGGTTTCCAAAGTTGATTTTGCAAGTTTCTCATTTTTTCTTGATTTTCTTTTATGAATTTTCGAAAATAAAAATATCGAAAAACTACTGAAAATATCAAAAATTATTTTTGTTGATCAAAATTTGTTCTCTAGGCTTGGCCAAGGTCCCCAAAGTTGATTTTTTTAATTTTATGAATTTTTATGGATTTTTTATTAATTTTAGAAAAGAAAAGATGATTAAAAATCAGGTGTCAACAGGAGTGAGTTAACGAGTTCTGTGCAGTGCTGCAACCTACTCATCTTGGGGTCTAGTGATTCAAAAATTAAATTATGAAAAGTAAATGACAATAAATAAAGAACACCAATGGATGGCCCAGCCTTAGCTTGGCTCTCTTTTTTGAGATTTAATGGCACAGGAATTTAAATGACGGTAAGTAAAACCTCTCATGGGCGGCTTAGCATTGGCTTGGCGCTTCCCTTTGGGGTTTAATGGTGCAGGAATTTAAATGACGGTAAGTAAAACCTCTAATGGGGAGCCTAGCATTGGCTTGCCTCCTCCCTTTGGGATTTAATAGTGTAGAATTTAAATTATAGAAATTTAAATTGCAGTAAATAAAGGCCTCCAATGGACGGTCCAGCTTTGGCTTGGCCCTCTCTTTTGGGGTTTAAGGTGCAGGAATTAAATTGCAGGTATTTAAATGACGATAAGTAAAAACCTCCAATGGGCAACCTAACATTGGCTTGGCTCTTCTCTTTGGGGTTTAATGTGAATGAATTTAAATTACAGGTATTTAAATGATGGTAAGTAAAAACCTCCAATAGGCGGCCTAGCATTGGCTTGGCTCTTCCCTTTGGGGTTTAATGTGCAGGAATTTAAATTACAGGTATTTAAATGACGGTAAGTAAAAACCTCCGATGGGCGACCTAACATTGGCTTAGCTCTTTCCTTTGGGTTTATGTGCAGGAATTTAAATGACTATAAGTAAAAATCTCCAATTGGCGGCCTAGCATTGGCTTGGCTCTTCCCTTTGGGATTTAATGGTACAGGAATTAAACGACCTCCAGTGGATGGACTTTATCCTCTCCATTCTGGGGTTTGAATTCTTTAAATTAAAATACAATGAATTGATTCAACAATTCGGGCCAACGTTTATCGACGGGTCGGTTGAGAATTCGATGGACATTTTGGGCTTGTCTGGGCCAACTTTGCACCTCCATGGTATTTATTGTTGACTTGAAGTTTTCCTTTTCCTAAGATAAAAATATGAGGAAATAGAGAAATGGAGAAAGTGTATACAATTTGTGCTAATTTGCGATTAAAACTACAAACAAATGAATAAATAAAAATACTTAGCACGAATTTACTTGCTTGTTGATGAGGATGAACTCTTGATTTATGTTGATCGATGAAGGATCATCTTCAAAATTCTCTTTCTCTTTTGGTATTTTCTTTCTCTCAAATTTTTCTTCAATCTCCTAAAACCCTCTCAAACATCCAAAATTTTCTCTCCAAAAAATCCCTCTTCCCAAGCTCACTTCTTCTTCCTTTTATAACATATTCATTCATCTCCTATTCTAATTTTTCCACTAACTCTTCTTCATCTCATCTTTCCTTCTCTATTATCATCTTATTTTCTTCATCTCCTCTTCTCTATCTTCCCTTCTCTATCTCCTCTTATCCATCTTTCCTTCTCCATCTCTTCTTTTCTATCTTCCCTTCTTTATTCTAATTTCTCCACAAACTCTTCTTTTTATTATTTACGAAATAATTCCTCAAGTATCACGTATTTGTACTCTAATCCCCGAGTTTTTAAGTATTTGCAATTCAGTCCCTAAAGAAATATTTCTTTAAGTCCAAATTTTCACACAATTTTTAGCACACCTCCCCTATGCTTTGGTCGAAATTTACCTCATGGGTACCTCTAGAAAAAGTTTAATTTCATTTTTTTTATTAACTTAGAGGCTAAAATCCAAAATTCAACTAAGGCCTTTTTACAAGATTGAGTCAATTCAAATAAAATTAGGTCAAGATGAAAATTTAAAATATTAGAAGACAATGTCACAATTCATAAAAAGTGAAAAGTAAAAATAAATTGACTCAAATTGAATTTTTTATGCCAGATTCGAGATTATGCTCGTGAAGGAAAACGTGATGAGAATTGGATTTTTATGAATTTGCGATGGCCAATATGAAAATAGATTTAAAAGAAAAATATTAACTATTTTTGTGTATTTTTTTTTGCCCCAAATGTTAATTTTTTAGAATTTTCAAGTATTTTTGTATTTTTTTAAATATATTTAAAAAATATGAAAAATTGTTTTTCATTCAAAAATTGTTGCCTAGGCTTGGCCAAGGCTTCTAAAGTTGATTTTGCAATTTTCTCATTTTTTTTCTTGATTTTTTTTATAAATTTTCGAAAAATAAAAGTGCTAAAAAATACTAAAAACATGAAAATTTATTTTTTGATCAAAATTGGTTCCTAAGGCTTGGCTAAGGTCGCCAAAGTTGATTTTTTAATTTTATGAATTTTTATGAATTTTCTACTAAATTTTTAAAAGGAAAAGATGATTAAAAATCAAGTGTCAACAAGCTAGAGTTGAGGATTTTTCATAGAACAAAAAAAACATTTGGGGTTGAATTGGAAAAGGAACTAAAGTTAAGTATTTTTTTATGGGATAAAAAAAACTTTAGGGTAGAAGTTCGATTGTACTTAAAGTTAGAAGTTTTATGTAAGATAAAAGGTAGAGTTGGGACAAGGCTTAAAGTTGAAGATTTTTTAGGGTATTAGGCCTAATGGATACAAAGTTGATTTCGTCAAAGAGAATTGGGTTGGTGATATAAATATGATTTTCAACAACTACTTAATGTGATTGTGGATGATTGGACAAAGAGCTCATAAGTTATTATGATTGATGATTATCAACAACTATCAAGTATGCTTGTCGATAGAGGACGATTAATGATCGACAAATATCTCGGTTGGTGTCAAAACCAATATAACTAGTTATTATAAATTTTGTTAAGTGTTGGACACAAGAAATTAGGGGGAAAAAAAGAAAGAAAAAGATTGAATTTGTCGATCAGAAATATGACCATCAAGCTATGGCTACGCAACCCAAGCCTAAAATCACAAGAATGCAATTATAACTATATTTAGAATATTAACAACTTATAAGTAGTTTTGTTTTGTAGGCTATAGAATTGGCCATGTAATTATGGAAGAGAGATCAATCATGAGAAACACATATTTGCAACATATTTTTATCAGTTTATTAAGGCTATTGTCTTTTCATATTGTGCCTTATATTAGGGTAATTATGGAAGCATTATATATATATATATATATATATATATATTTTCAAGTTTGCACTTGACCAGACATTTTCAATAGGACTTCTAGGTAGCTTTTAGCCAAATCCAGGACATCATCTTTGAGTTACTGTAAGAAGGTGAGGTACTTAATAAAGACAAAAGACTATATGCTAATTTACAGAAGGACTTGTAACCATAAAGATATTTTGATGCAAACTTTGCTGACTATCAGGATAATAAGAAGTTGATCATTTTTATGTTAGCAAGATGTGTAGTATCATGAACAAGTGAGAAATGTAAATCTATAGCATCATCCACCATACAAGCGAAGTTTCAGCTACTACTCAAGTTATATGGCTCATGAATCTCAATAGTGAGTTAGTCGTATTTGATTTTATGGATAGACCCATACGATTATATTGTGACAACAGCTCTACATTATTGTTTATCATTAACAACAGAGGTTTCTAGGGATCTACGCATCTAGCAGTCAAAGTTTTGACTATAATGGAAACAATTAAGATGGTGACATTATACTATAGCATATTTCCACAAAATGATATAGTTGCTAGCCTACTAGCAAAAAGTCTTTGTGCCTCATGTATTTGAGCGACCTGTCATTATCATGGGCCTAGAAGTATCATGGAATGTTGTTATAACATGTCATTTGCATCGGCTCATAAGCATCATGTGATGTTGTTCAATGGGAGCTATTTTGCTTTATTCTAATACAGTTTACATCTGTGCTTGTTACAATAGCATTTAGATATGTATAAATTTCTTTGCATGCACTAAAGTGTTTATGAATGGGTCCACGTTGAATACATATATTTGGTGAAAATATCAAGATATGTGTAAATCTTGAGTAAAGGCTAGTGGCATTTAGTTATTAGCATTAAATATATGTCTTCCTACACAAAGGGTAAAGTTATAAGGACAAGACATATGGTGGTTCATTATAACCATAAAAGATATTCTCTAGTGAAACATTAAGTTTTGAGACAGTTAAGGAGAAAGAATGTGATTGACAAATGAGATGATGCATAAAGAATTACTGTTGTGTGAGGTGTTATTCATTTGTCACACTATCATATTTAATTCATATCGAAAGAGTTCAAGACATATGTGATCACGAAGGCTCTGTGTCTATTGATGTAGTTATCATCAAGATTTGGTATTTGAAACCTTATGTGATCGGATTGACTGTTAAGACTATCTCTAGATCAACAAAGGTGTACACATATAGTACATTTTCAATTAATACAGCCCAAGTTGAACAATGTAAGAGTTTTTACGCATGGGCTTACATTAATTGAAATTGATATTTACCATTTTACAAATTGATCTAATAAGGTAAGATATAATAATATGGGTTAACTTATCATGGGCCAAGTTAGGCCCTGCGCATGGTCGGAAACAGCACATACCTTTTGGTTTTGATGATGGTCGTCTCATTTGCCAGAGGAGAAGCGCTTGGGTTCCGATCCGTCCCTGTTCCGTATTGAGTTTCGACAGATTTTAAGTAAGGTTCACGCCATTTCTATTTTCTATCATGTAGTGTTTCATATTCTTGTTAAGGTCGTCATCGGCCGTGCTATATTATTGTGCCCTTATAAAAATGATTAAATTGATAAATTATCGAAAATATTAAAATTTAATTAACAAAATAAAATAAATAGATCTGAATTATCGTCCGTACAATTGACTCCCGTGCAATCATATTTCTTCTCCTGTTAAGTTTCTGACTCTCTGTTTTCCCTAGGGGTGAGCGGTTCCAGGTTCCGAGTAGGTTCCAAGTAAAACTTGGAACCTACCCGCTAGTACAGGTTCCTTATTTTTTGGAACCTAGAACCTACCCTACATGCCTTGGAACCTGGAACCTACCCTATCACAAGTTTCAGGGTTCAGTTCCAAGGTACCCGGGAACCTACCAATTTCAATTTGTTTTCTTTTTTTTTTCATAATTATTTAAGCAAAATGAGAATGAGCGCAACAACAAAAAAATTTAAAGCTACCACCAACTATTTTTTTTCATTGATAGGCCTATAGATGTTTTTCAAGTCAAATTTTAGACAGGTGAGAGAAATTAATTAGTTTGGGGATGCAGTAGGTAGGAAATCAGGAGGCTTTGTGATTGTCAAAAATTAAAATTTTGTCTTTTGAATTATAATTTTCCTCCTGCAATAAATGCTAAAAAAATAAAGAAGAAGAAAACCCGTAATACTTCAAAGTTGGGCTTGGACATTCGGATAGTGTTCCAAAATATGAAAATATTTGGAGAAAAAAAGTATGCCAAAACATTTTTTTTATTGAAAGTATTAATATTTACAATTGATATTGATAAATAACAATGGTGAGTGGTGTACAATTCTAAGACCGGAAGAGAATAAGGAAGTAGTAAGGTGATTAAAGTTTGACTTGAAAAATATATAGCATTGAATTTTTTCCGGTTCCTAGAAAAATGGAATCGGGAACCAGATCCTGGCTCATTGGAACCTGGAACCGGACTCGGAACCGACGGTTCGGTTTTCCGATTCCCGATTCCACCCTGGAACCATGCTTATCCCTAGTTTTCCCCTCCGATGTACTCTCTTTATCTATCAACCTTTCGTGGAACTCAACAATGGTGCTGCCGGACGTTCAATTCAATTTATCATTGCTATATCGAATAATAATGGAAAAACGTGGAAATTATTGTCCAATTTCGAATAACTTTATATATTTACTATACTCGAAGAAAATCAAATCGTCTCGGGTATTGTCATCCGCCAGTCATCTTCTGGCAGTGACGGATTGATAAGAACGTGAAACAGACAACTCTCACCAAAAGGTTGCACGTTGCTTTTAATGTTTACTAATTTCCAATAACTTTATATATTATTATACTCAAAGAAAATAAAATCGTATCGGGCATCGTCATCCGCCAGTCATCTTCTGGCAGTGATTGAAAAGAACGTGAAAAAAAAAAAACTACGTTGCTTTTAATGTTTAAATTTTCTGAATTTTGGACATCACCATCTTTCCCTCCCTTTCCTTTTCCGATTCTCTTCTCCTCTCCACAGAGAGAAAAAGAAAATCCTTCTTGCGTGATCGATGGATCATGTGGTTCGGATTTCCTTACTATCGTTTATAATAATGTTCAAATTTTGTAATTTACTATGCTTATTGTAAAGTGAATTAGGCCACGTGATATAACGAAGGCTGTGTTTGTAAACTGCTTTGTCGATGGACTATACGCTCTAAAATTCATTAGGCAAATATAAATATGTTAGGCAAATTTTTTAGAGAGAAGACCTCAATCTTTAGTCCAAGACAAATCTGAAGGTATTTTGAGCATTTCCAAAATGCAAATACAATTTTTTTCCTCTCAAACTTTGCCCTTCATCAATTTTTATAATTTCTAAAATGTTCGCACATCACCGGCAAAGGCTCAAACCACATGCGAGGGGCCAGCAATGACAGATCTGGCTGTCGGTCAATAAGCAAGTTTGCGGCTAACTAGCCACACCGCAAGAACCCAGCGACGACCAACTAGGTCGCCCGACGTATGACAATAGTGCTTGGATCACCCGGCCTTAGGCTCGCATTGCTTGGGATTGCACGACCTCTACTTAGGCTGGACAACAGCTAAATCCAGCCTCTGCTAGCTAAGTTTCATTGGTAAATTGTTTGAGATATTTTAAATGGCAAAAGTCCTTTAAAAATTTCTCAATATATTTTTAAAATATATTTTATTAGATGCTATTTGTATATTTTTTTTTTAAAATCTCTTTCTTTTGCATTTGCACGAAGCCCTTTCTTTTCTCCTGTGGTGTTTCCAACGCGCACTAAATTTGTTCTCCTGTCCCATAACGGGGTTTGTTTTTTCCAAATTAGGTTTTTTTAAAAAAATATTTACCGATTTAGGTTTTCTAAAAAGATAAATACCGATATGGGTCTCGCACGGCACTGTAAGAGCCGCACAAGAGCCGTGCGGCACTTATAGTGCCGCACGGACTGCCACGGACTGACACACCCATGGGTGTGTCAGTGGAATGAGCCGTGCGGCACTATAAGTTTGCAGTAGCGTTTCGCCTGCGAATTGAGTATATACCCATCCACTCAGCTTCTGGCTCCTGTATGTAGTTCTTCTGGTGTCGAAATAGTGAACCAACTGATGGAATATCTTATTCACCATAACTGTTATAGTCAGACCACGAAAGCCCTTGAGCATCCCATTAACCGATTCAACTAATTTGGTTGTCATCGATCCGTATCTCTTCCCTTTTTCATCATAAGCTTTTGTCCATTTCTCCAGTGGAATCTGGTCACACCATTCAGTTGTTCGTGGATCTAAAGCCCTAATTTGATTCATGATGCGTGCAAACTTCCACTTTTGATTCTCGTAAGCTGTACATTAAAAAAATAATAAGTTGTTCGCATTCGGCTTTGAAATTATTAAAAAATAATTTCATATTTTGAAATTACTAAAATTCAATACGATAATTTATCTGCCATCTGAATAATTTGTTTGCTTTCGGCATTTTTGAAGCGTTTATTGTAGTTGCTGACTATATGCCGAATGCAATACCGATGGTGGCCATGTGGAGGACGCCACCCTTCTGTCTCCATTGCTCTCTTAATCCCGATATGTCTATCTGATATTACACAAATATTATCTCTACTAGTCACATATCTCCGCAACGAAGTCATAAACCATAACCAGTTGTCCACATTTTCGGCATCGACCACAGCAAATGCCAATGGAAATATGTGATTGTTGCCATCAAGTGAGCACGCACAAAGGAGCATTCCTCTGTATTTTCCGTACAAAAAAGTCCCATCGACAAATATAACGGGACGACAACTTTTGAAGCCTTCAATTGTCTGCTTCAAAGCCCAGAACATGCGATGAAAAATTTTGCAACTCCCATCTACGTTCATGTAATCATCGATTACAACATGAGAACCTGGATTCTTCAATTGCATTTCATTCATATACTTTCTCAGCTGACCGTACGACGCATCCCATCCTCCAAAAGCATTGGCAATCGCCATCTGTTTAGCTGCCCAGGTTTTACGATAAGTAGGTTCGAAACCCAGCTTGTCTTTAATCTCTACCATCAATGGCTTGATTTTGATATCTGGTTGGGCAATAACCATTGCTTCTATTTGGGTGCATAGGTACTTCTGATCAAGTTGTCGATGATCCCTTGACATTTGAGGATTGTTACATGTATGTGGCCCGGTGTACTTAGTTATTTTCCATAACATAGTAGATTGTCTAATTGCACGGAGTCTCCAACCACACGGACCATTTGGATTACCACATTTTATCATATATTTGGCCTTCTTTGTCTCATCACTGCGAAAGTGGTGATTTCTTCTCAAAGAATACTCTTTCGCAGCTAACTGTACCGCATCTCGTGATGGAAATAGCATCCCAACAGCAAATTCTTTTGATGCATCAAACAACATACGACTGGGCTTGGCTCTTGTATCGTCTCTCATCAACTCAAAGTCAATATCTGAATATGGCGGTGGATGTACCAATGGCAAAATGGGATTACTCCAATGAGTCCTGTAATCATCCTCTGTATTCTCACTTTCATCATCTTCTTCATTACTATCATCAGTATCGATCCAAAAGTCATCAATTTCGTCACTATCATCATCACTATGGTTGTCATCATTATCATCGTACTCCACGTACCGATTAGCCACATTAACTTCATCTTCCCCAGTTGAGTAATGTATGGGTTCGTGTTCATTTATAATTGCAAAAAACTGTAAAAACCCTCCAGAATTACACTGATCTGCAAACTGACGGATTTTGTCAACTGCAGTATCATTACACACATCCATTATGCGATACGTGATACGGCCAGGTATTGCAACCGGTAGTCTATACATCAGTCTCTGAATACACCGGTATTCTACTACATTCAACTCGCGTGCAATCGTAGCACGTAACTTATCAAATGTGGATATGTTTCCAAAATAAAACATAGTACATTGTCCACCTTCATAATCATGTCCATGTTCATTTTCTATTACTCTACCTCCCCATTGCACAGTCGCAAAATTTGTAGACGACATTCTGCTAAATGAATAAATTACAAATTATTTACAATCTACAATTTAATAAAATATTATTAATATGTTCACTAACAAGATCATAATGATAATTTATTTCTGACAAAAAATAGGAAATTACTTAAATTACTATTAATATGTGTAATAAAAAATTAATTTATGACTATGTCTAATAAAAGCATAAATAGGATATGTCTAATAACAAGATAATTATGATATTTATTTCTAAAAAAAATAGGAAATTAATTAATTTATTTATGCAAATAATAGGAAATTCATTAAATTATTATTACTATGTGTAATAAAAGCATAAATAGGATATGTCTAATAACAAGATAATTATGATATTTATTTCTAAAAAATAGGAAATTAATTTATTTATTTATTACTATGTGTAATAAAAGCATAAATACGCTAAATTTATTATGACAAAAATAGGAAATTAATTTAATTATTATTAATATGTGTATTAACAAGATAATTATGATATTTATCTCTAAAAAATAGGAAATTAATTAATTTATTATTACTATGTCTAATAAAAGCATAAATACGCTAACTTTATTATGACAAAAATAGGAAATTAATTTAATTATTATTAATATATCCACTAACAAGATAATAATGATGATTTATTTAAGCAAATAATAGGAAATTCATTAATTTATTATTACTATGTGTAATAAAAGCATAATTACGCTAAATTAACTATGACAAAAATAGGAATTTAATTTAATTATTACTTATATGTGTAATAAAAGCATAATTATTCTAAATTACTAACATTTGTGTCTTTTAAATTTTTAATATTTCTAACATTATATAATATAATTATGTTCTGCCATTTTTATAACTTCGTTATCATATAAATATAAATATTATATATCTTAAATATATATGATAACATTTACTTTCGTATTTTTATCATAATTATAAATCTCATCATAATTACAAGAACAAAATTTATAAATATAAATTTCATATAAACATAAATTTTATAAAAAAAATTTAAAATACATAAATAATAAAACTATGTTCTAACATTTTTATAACTTCGTTATCATATAAATAAAAATTTTATAAATATTAAATATATATTTTATAAATTTTATAAATTTTATAGTGCCGGACGGGCCGAATGAGGCCCGTGCGGCACTATAGTTGCCTTTAATTTACAGTTAGTACCCAAGGGTTTGTCAGGTTCTGCAGTTAGTGCGGCACACCCGGTGCCGCGCGAGACCCAAATCCGTAATTATTTTTCTAATAAACCTAAATCGGTAAATTTTTTTAAAAAAAACATAAATTGGAAAAAAAACCCCATAACGCTTTATGTCACACTCAGTTCTAAATATTCCCCGTCCTTGTTAAAGAGTGTCGACACTTGTTAAAAAAACAAATTGTTTTTAAACACATTTTTTGTCTCATATTGTACGTAACCAATCTTAGGAACAAATTTTTTTAATAGGTGCAATTAACATGTATTGAGGAAGTATTTATGAACCAAATACTTTACTATTTTGGTCACCCTTAAATTCTAACCTTTTATGCTTTATAAATCTCGGGATTCTTACAATTGACCAAGTTGGCCTCTTCTTCAGCAATTTGCTTTTTCTTTTTTTAGTTTTTCCATTAATTTTTAGGTGGGGGCAATATCAAAAAGGAAGGAAAAGAGAGAATTATGAATTGAGTCCTAAAAATCAATCTTAACACAAAGTCGTATTCCCCAATTAGGTCCCAAGCCTTTTTGTTTGGATAAGCAAAGCGACTAACATATTTCTTAATGGAAAAAAAGCCATAAAAGATCTCAAATTATACTTATTTGAACTAAACTCTTTTTTGTGACGGTGTAAACTCTAAGCTTGTTTTTGTGTAACTTATTTATCTTAAACATTTTTCGGTGACACAAAAGATCTAAAATTTGTACTTGTGTGACACTTTTATTCTCCATTAAGAGCACCGTTAAAAAAGCTAATGGTCACGTGATAAAAATATGTTAACTCATTATACGATTTCTTTTCTCGCTTTCTTTTTTCTATTTTTAACTACCTCATTCGTTTCTCCCTTGGTTTAGTGACGGTGAGGACAATGGCTATGTCAACCATAAGGATGGCAGCAGTGAAGAAGGAGGAAGGGGGAAATAAAAGGATAAAGGAAAAAAAAAGAGAAAACAAAAAGAAAAACTTGATGCAGGATAAATGTGTGATGTGATTGTAAGTTTAAAATTTTTGATGTCATAAAAAATAAGTTTTGAAATAAATGTGTCACATTGATATAAATTTAAATATTTTGCACCATAAAATTTTTTTTTAGGTAAATTCGTTACACAAGCACTAGTTTTGGGTAAATACATGAGACTGGTAAATCACATTGGGTGAATTCAAGTTTGAAGTTTTAGTGTTACAAAAAGAGTTTTAATGAGCATAATTTGAATTTTTTTTATGGCTTTTATCATTATCATCATTGTTGTTGTTATTATTATTACCACTACTACTGTTTTTGGCTTTTCCTTTGTTTTTTTGTTAACAAAAAGTAAATGACCACCTTATCAAAAAAAAAAAAAAGAAGGGTAAAATGACCAACTACTCTTCTTCCAAGCTTTCTTTTTTATCTTTGGGTCCAAATTCTTCCACAGTGCCCAGTCCCCCAATTTATATCCAAGTCCAATCCTCACTGTCTCATGGTACTGCGAAGATGCACAGCGGGATCACCCTCGCCCCAGCTGAACCGGCAAAGGGTCCTCATCCTCACCATCATCATCGTGTCATCCCACCACGTTTAGACCGGACCAAGTCGGGCCACCTCGCCAAGCTCGAGAGCTTCTCCGACTACGTCGGTGAGTTCACTCGCTCAGTCCAAAGACTCTTTTCATGATTTCGCATCAGTTTTCTTCTTCCTTTTTCCGTGAATTCATTTCCAGAGATTCAGCATCCCGTTTCTTGATAGGATAAGCAATCAGCCTTTTCTTCTACTAACGTGAGTTGTGATGGTTAAAGAAAGTTAAAATTATTCCCATTTTGGGAGAAAAATTAAGGGCGACAATATATAGAAGTTTTAAAAACCCAATGTATTTTTCACAAAATTATGTTAATTTTTTTTTCTTTTTTTTTCCCCAAATTGATGCAGCTAGGCAACTGGGATTTGAAGATGGGAAGGAGTGTCCGCGGCTAAGCAAGCTGGCGATTGACTATTTGAAGTGCGCCAAAGGGTGTGAAGAAGACATCTGCGACTTTTTTGCTAGCGAACAGGACGCAGATTCGCTGTGCGAGAAGCTCATGGATGAGTTGGAGCGATGCATCCTCAACTATTTTGCGTTCCACTGGAGCCAAGCCTCTGCTATGATCTGTCAGGTAAGTTGGCACAAAATCCAGGACTGTTGAAAAGGTCGCAACCGCCACGATTCGAAAATTTTCCGTGTCGTTCATCGCCTCTCTTTCGATGTTTGTGAATTGGGTGATGTGTCCGTGGATGGGATCTATTGCGGAAATCAAACGAAGAACAAAAGTGGAACAACGAGATTTACGTGGTTCGATCAGATTGATTTACGTCCACGGGCGAGGCAAACAAAATTCCACTATATCAAAAGGAGAGAGTGCACGATTACAAAGTCGATCTTGTCGACAACTCCAAACCCCTCACAAAACTTTCAACGCCAACACCAACAAGAAAACCCTAACGACGCTATATATATAGTGTCTCAAACAAAAAAGGAAAACCTAGTTCCTCTGGGTTTGGGCCTACGGCTCACTCAAATAATATGTCAAATAAATTCAAGACATATTTAACAAATCTCCACCTTGGCTTGAATTTAATCAGTCAAGAAGCCGAATATGTTCTTCTGGCATCCCTAAGCCTACGTGAGCTAACTCAGTGTAGGAAACAAGGGATGTAACAAAAGGAAAGAATATGTCCTCTTCAAACAAAGGTAGAATTTCCTTCACCTCGCCACCAAGCCCCAAAAAGGAGCAAAACTCAACCAAGCATGCCAATCAAATTCAAGCAATGCTTAAACTTGTTGGCGGGGATTGGCTTGGTCAACATATCAGCAAGATTGTCAGCAGTATCAATCTTCTTTATCATCATATTTCTCTCAGGAACTTCTGCTGTCGTGAGAGCATAAGCCACCAGATCAGAGTATCCATATTTTTTAGGAGGTCGAATCTGCCTTCTTTCTCTGCCAGTGGCAATAGAGTATGGCTGCTCCACCTCATCTGTAGCTTCCTCATCTGAACTTGAATCAACAACAGCACTTTGCTTGCTCAAATCATTCTAAGAGGTCTTCTCTGGAAGCTCCACCTGAAGCTCCACCTCATTCATATCACTCTCAAATTTTCCTGCAGACTCATCAACAATCTTCCTTTGATCAAGCATAAGCATTTCATTAAAAGTAACATCCCTACTAATATTGAACTTATGCGAGTTGGATTCCTGACACCACAAACGATACCCTTTTACACCATCAGCATATCCAACAAAGATGCATTTTCTTGTTCTAGGTTCTAAATTACCATCCTTAACATGATAATAAGCAGGGCATCCAAAAACCTTTAAATTAGAGTAATCGCAAGGCTTACCTGACCACTTCTCAAAAGGAGTCTTGCAGTCTATTGCTGTTGAAGGAGAGCGATTAACCTAATAACAGGCTGTGTTAACAGCTTCAGCCCAAAAGTCTTTTTCCATACCAGCATTGGAGAGCATGCATCTTGCTCTCTCCAAAAGAGTTCTGTTTATACGTTCTGCCACCCCATTCTGCTGAGGAGTGTGTCTAACTGTACGGTGTCGAACGATACCAGCATCTGCGCAGAATTCATTAAAATCACCACTACAGAACTCAAGACCATTATCAGTCCTAAGATGTTTGATCTTCTTTCCAGTCTGATTCTCAACAAGGGTTTTCCACTTCTTGAAGGTTTTGAATACGTCACTTTTCCTCTTCAGAAAATAAACCCAAACCTTCCTGGAATAATCATCAATGAACGTTACAAAGTAAAGAGCACCACCCTTAGATGGAACCTGTGCTGGTCCCCATAAATCAGAGTGGATGTAATCAAGTGTTGTTGACATCTGATTTTTAATCATTTTTTCTATTGCTAAAGTAATAAAAAATCCATAAAAATTCATAAAATTGAAAAATCAACTTTGGGGACCTTAGCCAAGCCTAGGGAACCAATTTTGACCAAAAAACGATTTTTCATATTTTCAGTATTTTTACGTATTTTTTATTTATTTATTTTCGAAAATTAATAGAAAATCCATAAAAATTCATAAAATTGAAAAATCAACTTTGGGAACCTTAGCCAAGCCTAGGGAACGAATTTTGACCAAAAAATAATTTTTCATATTATATATATTTTAATTTTTTTTAAAAAAAATACAAAAATATTTGAAAATTTTGAAAAAATAACATTTGAGGCCAAAAAATACACAAAGATAGTTAATATTTTTATTTTAAATCTATTTTCATATTGGCCATCGCAAATTCAGAAAAATCCAATTCGAGTCACGTGTTCCTTCACGAGTATAATCTCGAATCGGGCCTAAAAAAATTTAATTTGAGTCAACTTATTTTTAACTTTCACTTTTTATGAGTTGTGACATTGTCTTCTAATATTTTAAATTTTCATCTTGGCCCAATTATACCCAGAATGACTTAATTTTGCAAAAGGGCTTTAATTAAATTATGCATTATTTTCAGCGACAAGAAATGAGCTTAAAGTTGACATGTGGTAAATTTTGGTGTGTCAAAAATTGTGAGGAGATTTGGACTTAAAGAAATATATTTTTTTCAGGGACTGAATTGTAAATACTTAAAATTCAAGGACTATAGTGCAAATACCTAACTCTTGAAGGATTATTTTACAAATAATAAAAAGAAGAGTTAGTGGATAAATTAGAATAGAGAAGGGAAGATGAAGAAGAGGAGATGAAGAAGAGAAGTTGGAGAAGAATGGATGGAGAAAATAAGATAAGAATAGAGAATGGAAGATGGAGATGAAGAAGAGTTAGTAGAGAAATTAGAATGGAAGATAAGAATAGAGAAGGGAAGATGGAGATTAAGAAGAGTTAGTGGAGAAATTAGAATGGGAGATAAATATGGAGAAGGGAAGATGAAGATGAAGAAGAGTTAGTGGAGAGATTAGAATGTGAGATAGAGATGGAGAATGGAAGATGAAAATGAAGAAGAGTTAGTGGAGAAATTAGAATGGGAGATAGAGTTAGTGGAAAAATTAGAATGGGAGATAGATGAGGAGGTTATAAAAGGAGGAAGAAGTGAGCTTGAGAAGGGATTCTTGAGAGAGAAAATTTGAAGTGTTTGGGAGAATTTTTTGGAGAGAAAATTTTGGATGTTTGAGAGAGTTTTGGGAGATTGAAGAAAATTTTGAGAGAAAGAAAATACCAAAAGAGAGAGAATTTTGAAGATGATGGGAGTTTAAAGCTAGGGGTTATCATCACAAATTCCTTCATCGATCAATATAAATCAAGAGTTCATCCTCGTCAACGAGCAAACAAATTCAAGCTAAGTGTTTTTATTTATTCATTTATTTATGGTTTTACTCGCAAATTAGCACAAATTGTATACACTTTCTCCATCTCCTTTTTCTTCCATATTTTATGTCAGGAGAAGGATATCTCTACGTCAACAGCAAAAATCTCGTCGAGATGCAAAAATCGGCCCAGACAAGCTCCTAAGCTGTCCACCGATTTCTCAACTGATCTGTGACTAAAAGTCCCTCTTAATTCAAAAGAAACTCTCTATATTGGGAACATAGAGAGCGAAAATCAATTATAGAAATCCCTCCCAAAAAAAATGGGAGATAAGTACTCTTTCTACTCTTCTGGTTTTAGGTGCAGATTAGCACATATTTTGTATACTAACACTTCACTCTATTTTATGTCAGGAAGCCGCAGCTCTATATCAATGGTCAATCCTATGGAAGCACAAAATCGGCTTGGAGGAGTCCTCAAGCGCGCACAAATTTCAAATTGTTGAATCAATTCGTTGTATTTCATTTTAAAAAATTCATACCCCAAAATGGAGAGGACAAAGTCCATCCGCAATTTAAATACCTGCACCATAAATCCCAAAGGGAAGAGCCAAGCCAATGCTTAGCCTCCCATTGGAGGTTTTTACTTATAGTAGTTAAATACCTGCAACTTAAATACCTGCACCTTAAATCCCAAAGGGAAGAGCCAAGCCAATGCTTAGCCTCCCATTGGAGGTTTTTACTTACAGTAGTTAAATACCTGCACCTTAAATCCCAAAGGGAAGAGCCAAGCCAATGCTTAGCCTCCCATTGGAGGTTTTTACTTACAGTAGTTAAATACCTGCAACTTAAATACCTGTACCTTAAATCCCAAAGGGAAGAGCCAAGCCAATGCTTAGCCTCCCATTGGAGGTTTTTACTTACAGTAGTTAAATACCTGCAACTTAAATACCTGTACCTTAAATCCCAAAGGGAAGAGCCAAGCCAATGCTTAGCCTCCCATTGGAGGTTTTTACTTACAGTAGTTTAAATACTTGCAACTTAAATACCTGTACCTTAAATCCCAAAGGGAAGAGCCAAGCCAATGCTAGGCCTCCCATTGGAGGTGTTTATTCACTGTCATGTACTTCCTATAATTTAATTTTTGAATCATCAGACCCAAAAGATGAGTAGGTCGTAATACTGCACAGAAGTCGTTAACACACTCCCTCTTTCGGCTTCAGGGAATCTTTAACACTTAAAAAATATAACAAATAAAAATATATACCATCCATGCATCCTATTTAAAAAGTGAAAACACAAAAGAGAATACCCTACTAGAGCTTTAAGAATAAACCAAGCCTGAGTTGCCGGATTAGGATATCCATGAAATTAAGGTACCGAAAGGGCATTAGTTTTAATTAACTAGTGTAACCAAGTCCCCGAGCTCATAATCTCTGGTTCGCAGGAATAAATTAGTTCTCCCGCTAATTTATTTAGGTTTCTAATCGACCTACCAAGAACGATTAGTGGCGACTCCAAATTTCAAAATCATTTAAACAAAAACCAAAGTTGCGATTCGGTAGGGCTTGGGAGGGTCCGCATTAGGTTAGTCAAATCTAATTAACCTAATAATCCGTTAACCCCTTTTAAAATTTAAAAAAAAATTTTAGAGGGTCGCGACAGACTGGCGACTCCGCTGGGGACGGGATTTTTAAATTTTCGAAAAAAGATACCAATTGGAATACTTGAATTTTTTCGAAATTTTAAAAGTCTTAGTGGACTTAAGCCAATGAAAATTTCATGGATATCTCGCTTCTGGCGATTTTGCTTGGGACTCATTCTATAGGTGTTATATGTTTTTGCAGGATGGGAGTTATAAGGGGCGGAGTGTTTGGCTAACCCATTTGTTTTGCAGGCTTGGTGTTGGGATTATGTTTAATTTCACACATTTTTAGAAGCGCTGTTTTGATATCAATTGTCGTGCATGTCTTGCATATTCTGAGGATCACAACACCTGCACACACAAGCGTCTAAACCCAAGTCGCGAAATTTTTCCTAGGTAACCATAGATAGGGATCGAATATGCAAAGCTCCTGCGTCGATTGCGCTTGGGTTGACCATATTTTATCCCGCTCATTATCTGAATTGACAATTCTTCCCATTGTGATTTGATTGCGCGGAGGGTAAGGTTGTCAATTCAGATAGTGGGGGCCTTTTAGGTCCATACCCTGTCTCTCCTTCTTTTATTTTCTAGAGTTCACTCCTCACTTGAGTCATGCGCATGACTATGTGATTTGCATTTCTCCAAGGTAAAAGTAAGTTCTCTAATTTTATATTGTATTTATTTTCGGTCGGTTCATGCTAGGTGTTAGTCAGTTTTTGAGCTTGATATTACGACCATTCTTTTAAAAGAAAATAAAAATTAAATTTGTCCCTCATTTCTTTTAAAAAAATTTTGAAAAAATGATGTGAAAAATCCCTTTATGGGAATTTTATTAACCAATAAGGGATTTTTGTCATGTTTTTATTGCTTCAATAAAAATGAAATTTTCCTGACAAATTTACCTCTGAAAATTTATTTTTATAAAAAGGAAATTCCTTCAAAAATTTTAGTAAACGTCAAGAGACTTTGTCACATTCCTTTAAAAAAATAAAAAAAAGAATAATAAATCTGAAAAAAATTCTGTATCAGAAATTAACCTATTTCTTCCTAAGGAAATTTTTTTTCTTTCTTCTGATTTCTCTATAAAATAGAAAAAATCAAATTGGACTAATATAGGAGTCATGGACCGACATTTCTTGTGTCGCATACTAATTATATCCTTTTCTTTTGCAGGGAGATCCTAGATACCCCAGACGGGTGTAAAAATTAAGTTCAATAATATATCAAGAATCATCTTCAGAAATACCAAAAGACGAAAAACACCGAGGCTTCAACCGTTAATTCTGGGGGGCAAACGAACATTGTCCATCTTTGACAGACAAAGTTGTGTCAATCCGTAAACTTGTATGGGCAGTGTATTCTGATATGACGGTGGATTTATACTGATTAAACATGGGGGCATATTTAATGTATTGCAGAGGATCCCGCGTCTTTTGAAAAACAATATGGATTATATAATCAGAACCCATGAAACAAATACCTTTACCTGATCAAATCAACCAGAGACCGGTCTTAAAATTTCCTCTTATCCGAAACATGCGGAGGGCTTTAGAGGACCGAGGTTCTATTAATGAACGTGGCCCACAGGAATTTCTCCCGACGCTACAGGCGACCGACACGAGCAACTGAACGCCGAAAGAAACAAAATATGGATAAAAGTGGGCACACAACAGGTGGCCGGATTTACTACCAGCGCACTGATCGAGTTGTCATAGCGTTATTGTTCATGATCTCAAGATGGATAGTGGGGGCCACCGCCGAACCCATCATCAATGTTCTCGATATCATCGTCTGGAGCAATTAAACAAGAACATCAAGAAGAACATTAAGCCTCGACATCGTCGGTACCTCAAATCGTTCTGTTATGCTATGCGGAAGAAACGATAGCAGGAAAATTAAAAAAAAACAAAACAAAACACGTGAAGCTTTTCTATCATTCCATTCATCAAAGAGTATTACAACAACTCACTGGGGAGGAAAGGTAAAGCCAAACTGGGCCCTGATGACCATTACGAAAGAGCTCAACTGACTCTCCAAACAGTTGATGCTCTGGATGCACCGGGCGCTCTCGGGATCAAGCTCCGCGAGCCTAAAGAAGAGGCGATCGCACTTCTCTTTAACCTGGGCCATAGTGGCCTCGTAATGCTCAACGGCAAACTCCAGGTCCGGAACCGCTGCCCTCTCGAAAGCAATGTCTGCCGTAATGTCATCAAGTCTCTCATGCAGCCAACCACATTTACACCTCATCACAATATTGCCTGGCTCCTGTTCGGCGTAAGTTCGGACCAAGGCCAGACGGTCCACCAACTTTCCCCTCTCACGAACCAGCCACGAAAGCTGATCGTTGGCAAACTTGAGGGCCTTTTTGTGATTATCAGCCACAAACGTAACTGTTGCCAGACGCTCGTGCCGGTCTCGGTAACGGGCTTTCACGACGGCGGTCACAAGGACCGTCTCATAAGCACGGTTATAGGCAGCCAGAAAATTGATGAAGAGGGTCGAGAAGTTCCGGTACTCCTTCCCTAATTGGGTACCCTCAACAGAAGCAGCGTCCACGGTCCTAAATAAACCGAGGATTTCAGCCTCAACGGTAGAGTTTTTGGCTATATGAGCGTAACCTCTACCAAGAAGATTGTAGAGTCTCTCCCACCCAGCTAGGACTTCGGCGGATAAGGTATGGTTAGGAGAATTGGCCATTTTTGAAAGCAGAATACGAAAGAAAGGGGGAGAGAGGTGAGGCAGATGAGCGGAATGCGAAGATGGTAATCTGCTTTGAAGTAAATATTGATTTCATAGTGACGGTATCAACCAGTCAAGATTTCTCTTATCTACCATTCTCTATTGGTACCACCCTCGTTGGCTCGAATTCCCATCAGATGGCGACTGCGAGCTAAGCGAGTCCGAAATCTCCGCAGAAAGTTTGACGAGACACCGCCACTTTGAAAAAGAAGACGGAAAGATGAGCTGAGTGGAAGACACGGCAAACGTTAGCGAAAAGGAGATACGACTTGTCTTCATTAGAGGACCCGCCAGTAAATCGACGGTGGAGATCTTAACAGGGGCCCTCTATCACGAAAAGAAAAAAGAAGACAAACTGAGCGAGAAACAAGGATTTCCCCTTTGATCAAAAGCTGAATATCAGATTTTCTCCCTCGGAAAATCTAATAGCGCTGCCCGTGAAGAGGGAAGTCGTTGCTATTGCCAGAGAGAGAACTTGTCCCCATTTGATAGTCAGAGTTCATTCGCAAGAACTCGCAGGAGAAAGATAGAGAGGAAGGAGTTCTTGTGGGAGAGGAATTCAAAACCTTCACCATCAAAGCATCGGCTTTCAAAGCCTGTTACGAGAAGGCATCAACGATCTCGTGATCCCTCAAGTCCGAGAAGACATCCCGAGGCGGTCTCGAATCGGCAGTCCTAGATCCAGAAATATGTCGAGTATTAGGGGAACGAGCGCAAGTTCAACCCTGGTCAAAGCTGATGAAGTTCCTTACCCTGAGGGTCTACTGGTCATGGCCATTGACGGTAATCCAGTCTCTCTGTCAATCCTTGTTACTGTATTAAGAAAATGCCGGTATAAGGTTGTAGCTCAAGTAAAGGCGACAGAGGCCTTAGAGATATTAAGGAGGAGTAGTGACCCGTTTGATATCGTCCTCACCGCCATGGTAGGGATTGACATGGATGTTTTCACTCTCTTGGAAGTCATCAATTCTAAATTAAACATGCCAGTCCTCGTAATATCGGCAAGCGATGATCAGCAAGCCCTAATGAAGGCTGTCTTAAATGGGGCCCAAGACGTCGTAACGAAACCAGTTAGAGTTCAGATGCTTCAAAACATATGGCAGCACGTGGTAAGGAAGCAATTGCACGACCATGAGAACAAGCATCAAGCCTTCAATTTTGTTCCAAGCAACTGGAGAAAGAAGATGAGTTGGTCTCCCGAGCTGCATCGTATGTTTGTTAATGCAGTTCAGCAGCTAGGAATAGATTCGGCACGGCCGCAACATATACTGGAAATTATGAAGGTAGAAGGACTCACTAAAGCAAATGTTTCGAGTCATCTTCAGAAGTACAGAAAAAGGGTGAGAGAACACAATGCAGCTCAGAATCAAGAAAACCAAGGCGGGACTGATCCAAGCCTGAACGTCGAGTCTCCTCGCCACCATAAGTTCCCCAGGTTAGCATGGGGCGAGCCACTTCCCATCATTAACCAAGCTAGTAGCCATGCCATCAATCCCCCAGGCGTTAATCAAAGTATCCCCCAGAATCACCCTAATGCTCTTCAAGAGTATAGACTGCAGGAGCAGTGTATTCAGATTCCTGGGTTTGAGCACCAACCTGTGGCTAGAACTCATCCCATGATCAGCGCGCCTGCGCAGCCAGAGAATCAGACAAGAAGTTATCCTGAGCACTTCCACTTCTCTAATCCTCGAATGGAAGGAGTTTTTGGCAGCAGGACAGTTGATGATCCCCACACTTTCTCGAGTAATGATGAAGGCTCCAGCATGAGAAGTCAAATTGCTCATGGTGAGGACAGAATGAGAAATCTACCGCCAGCATTTGCCAACAACAATGCCCAATTCGAGCATCAGTTGCTGGAAGGTTCAAGAGATTACCCAGATAATGAGCTTACTGCCCTGGTCAACCAGTTTAGGGTTGACAGACGTCCCAAGCCGCGATTAGGAGCCAGTGAGTAGGGACTCTCAAACATCGGTTATCCACACCCGAACCAACACGAGACTAGCTGATTATCGAAGAGCCACAGGAGAGGCAGAACTGACCTTGAATAAGTGCACCTTTCATTTCATGCTTAATTCCCCTACGTATGATATTTTCCAGCTTTCTAGGTGTCTCGATTTAATTCAAGGACAATGGGGCAATTTATTTATCCCGTCGAATGCGTGAATCCCTTTTTATGCTAGATTTAGGGCGGATCAATTTGTGGCAACGTCGCTGACTGCCATAATGAGAAATGTTGAATGGCCTCACGTAGGGAAATTTCAAGTGAAAAGCCCAGGCGAGCTCGAAGACGGGTAACTGTGTGTCGTTCCAATTTACCCTCAATCGTTGCAAAATGCTAAATTGGATTTGTTCCATTCTCACCCAGGGGATTGCAAAGTGCCTCAAGAGTGTCGCAAAATGAAATGACCCAATGGAATGCGATAGGACTCATTCGCCTTCAAGGTAACCTTCAAATTAAATGAGCCCTCCGGTCCACGGACCCGATGGCATGGAAAATGATGATGGTCCAAGGCAACCCGAAAGAAAACAAGGCCCAACTAAGCAAAGCACATATGTGGGAAGCTCAAAGTGAAGGGCAACTCGGGACATACAATTCAATCCAATCCAAATGAAGGAACTTCCTCAATTCAAATTCAATGGAAGTATACACAAGGGTAAAACAGTATCGTTCCAATTTTTCTAGAATATGAAGAACATATACTGCCGCATTCTCTTTCATTTTTGCAGGGGAAGTCTCTACTGGCCAAATTTTCCTGTCTACCATTCCCTATCAGTATCACCTCCGCTACTCGTCTCCAATCTCGAGCCAAGCAAATCCGACGTCTCTACGGAAAAGTTGGATGAGACGCCACTACTTTGAAAAAGAAAGGATAAAAAATAAGCTGAGTGGGAGACAAAAACATTTTCGCCAGAAAAGAGATACGACTCATCTTTATTGAAGAACTCGCCAGCAAATTGACGGTGGAGACAGCAACAAGGGACCCCCTTCCACGGAAAGATGGAAGGAGACGAGCTGGGCGAGAGATACGATGAAAAGAAAATCGAGAAAGCCAGAACACTCGAGAGAGGCAATACAGTTGCTAAACCCACGTCTAATATGCCAGACGGCAAACAAAAAATGGAACTGAGTCAAGAGCTAGGCCTTGAACCTTCGCAAATCAAGTTTTGGTTTCAAAATAGACGAACCCGAATGAAGACTCGTCATGAGCATAACGAAGCCGAGTTTCTAAGAGTTGAAAATGAAAACCTCCGAGCGGAAAACAAGATGTATAAAGAGACTTTTGACTCCGCCACCTGCCCCAACTGCAATAGCCTCCTCCTCACCCTCGATGAAATGTATGATCTGAGGATCGAAAATGCACGTTTAAGAGGTGAGTTAGACCAATTTATAATAGGATCGAGTTCTGTTGGAGGAGGGTACAAAAGGACCAATGATACTGGATCAGCATCAATACCTCCCGAGGAAGAAGGGACAGATCACCACCAAGCGGACATTGACGATGATCTTTTCGCCATAATCAACCAGTTTGATATCGGTAAAGCATCGGGACTGTGATGCACTTGTTCAGCCAGTGACCACGAGACCTTCAATATGGCCGATGCATACCTAATTTGGGATGAAGCCAGCTGATCATGGGAGAGCCTGCAGAGGAAGCGGAACTAATCCTGAATGAGTGAATGTGTTTTATTTCCTTGCGTGATGTGTTTTTCTGCTTTTGTGAATGTGTAAAAGCAAGGAGTAATAATCCGACTTCCCCCTATTAAATGCTCGAATCCGCCACCTCACCAACCTCGCGACGAATTGATGGCGAGTGAAAATCTGCATAAACCTGAAGGGTAACTCCGTATCGTTTCAATTTACCCTCAGTTGCTCCAAGTTTTAAAATTAAGCCCCTTCTCTTCTCAGGAAATTGCAAATCGACCCGAGAACGCAATCATATCCGAATACAGGTTGGATAAAATTTGGGGGCAAATCAACTCATGGGCATTACCACGGGATAGACAGCTTCGGACAAAGGAAAGTACAAGCGAAAGACGCGAACAATCTCAGAAATGGGTAATTCTGTATCGTTCTAATGTGCACATAATCATCTCAAGTCTTGAATTGTCTTATTCCATTCTTAACAGGGATTGCAAATTACCTCGAGAAATACCGTAACATGGCCCAAGGTGATACAACAGGGCTGCGTTATCCCCAAGGATTAACCCTTGAAAAGAAAGCCCCATGGACACCTACGGTCCAATGGACCGAATGGTATGGGGGATGACAGTAGGTCCGAAATATTCCGAGTTCGATCCCCAAGGGTGGGGAATGTTGTATGTATTATAAATAAATGAAACAACTTTTTGTGCATTTCTTTTTTTTACAAACAGGAATACTCGACGAGTAATATCAAAGTCAGTATTTTACCATAGTCTTCCCATAATGGTGAGGCGCCCAACAAAAGTCGAGGAAAAATTCAATCCAACAAAACTGGTAAAAGACTCGTGCAAGACATTCAAGATGAAGGGTAAATCAGTATCGTTTTCAATTTATCCCTTTTAATACTGGCTGATATGTCTCTTTTTCTTTTTACAGGAAATATTTACACTAACATTTAACATGTTGAAGGAGACAAATCCAAAAGAAAATTATGATCATCTGACAAGATCTATTCTGGTGAAAAATGGGGCAAATTGATCACAAGCTCTGAAGCGAAAAAGCAAATATGTCTTCCTTATCTCGTTTGATTTCAAGAATAATTTCTCTGCTTTTTACAGGGGCATTCAACCGCTAAACCGTGGCGGTCGCTGTCATTAAACAAACCGAAATGCTCCCTCACCCATATGCTTCATCACGTAGAGGCAAAGTTTGAGACGAACCACCCCTCGACATAAGGAGTAGGCTTCCCAATTTGTTCGGTCCGCCCACATACCAGGGGCAATTCAAATCCGCCCATATTTGCACATTATATAAACACACGTAATGCTAAAAAATTGTCACATCTGCATTGTGCTTACACAGTTCATGAATTATGTATGACTATTCCGTGTGTTTAACTTACCAACTCCAACTTAGAGCATAAACTGCACAGGAGACATCAAATGTGCAGAATGGGGCATAACAGGATGAGGAAAGGCAAACCATTTCCACGCAAGTCTAACATTTTAATTTACAGATAAACAACCTTTCCCCAGAGTGAGAGAAGGCCCTTTCGGATTGAAGTCCCCCATTCAGATTACATTCGAGGCGTTCATACTATGAGAACCTCCTTAAACAGAATTGGTAATGCAAGCTTGACAGAATAGTTTTGCATGATCCATATTTGGATTGATTGCATCATGAGTTATCACACAGACTACTTCTAATCATTGCCGACTTGGTTGAATAGTTTTACATGAACCGATCAACTCATTGATGAAAATGCTTGTACATGTTACCTCTGATACTGCCTGACAGGCAACACATTCCCAATGTTCAAACTACCTTCCAAAGTCTTGAAATTCATTCAGCGATTATTGAATGAACAAGCCTGGTTGTCGAGAAGCCACCAAGCATTTCTTCCAAATTCTCAGGTAGGTATATCTTCAACCTGAACCTTTCAAGAGAATGAATTCTGACGGTTGTTGGGGTACTCGAATCCATTGCGGTACATACAGGTATCCACCTTCTTCAATAAAGCATGATTTGTCTCAAGGACAGAAATGTTCGAGACCTTTTGATCTCTGCCTCTTTGGTTTATTCCTAAAGCGACAGGATAATATAATTTGGGTTTGAGCTTCTGCAGGATTCCTGATCTTTCCAGATTCCAGAATGGCACCCTTTGAGGTGCACCAAGTCCTTCTTACAGGCAAACCAAGTCCTTCTTACAGGCAAAACAAGTCCTTCTTACAGGCACAAAGTCCTTCTTACAGGCAAATCAAGTCCTTCTTACAGGCAAAACAAGTCCTTCTTACAGGCAAATCAAGTCCTTCTTACAGGCATAAAGTCCTTCTTATAGGCAAACCAAGTTCTTCTTACACGCACCAAGTCCTTCTTACAGGCATAAAGTCCTTCTTACAGGCAAACCAAGTCCTTCTTATAGGCACCAAGTCCTTCTTATAGGCAAACTAAGTCCTTCTTACAGGCAAACCAAGTCCTTCTTACAGGCACAAAGTCCTTCTTACAGGCAAATCAAGTCCTTCTTACAGGCACAAAGTCCTTCTTACAGGCACAAAGTCCTTCTTACAGGCAAATCAAGTCCTTCTTACAAGCACAAAGTCCTTCTTACAGGCATAAAGTCCTTCTTACAGGCAAATCAAGTCCTTCTTACAGGCATAAAGTCCTTCTTACAGGCAAACAAAGTCCTTCTTACAGGCAAATCAAGTCCTTCTTACAGGCACAAAGTCCTTCTTACAAGCAAAGTAAGTCCTTCTTACAGGCAAACAAAGTCCTTCTTACAGGCAAATCAAGTCCTTCTTACAGGCAAAGCAAGTCCTTCTTACAGGCACAAAGTTCTTCTTACAGGCAAAGCACCAAGTCCTTTTTACTGGCACCAAGTCCTTTCTACAGGCACCAAGTCCTTCTTACAGGTATCTCCATGTGGTGACCTACCATACGGGTCAAATCTCAATCAAAATTTAATCAGTAGAATCCTTTTATTAGGAATCTACCATGGTACGACCCACCATACGGGTCAAATGGTATGACCCACCATACGGGTCAAATTTTAATTCAATTTTTAATCAGTAGAATCCTTTTATTAGGAATCTACCATGGGTTGATCCACCATACGGGTTCAAGTTCAACCACCCTAAAGTTTTTTTATATAACGAATCCGTAGGTTCTCATTTCATTTTCAGTGGAACAATCATGTCACGACTCTTTTTATTTACTTGTATTGAGTCGATAAGAATCCAGGTGTCATCTCGTCTTTGAAATGAACCTCTACCGAGCTTCCTTTCAAAGAGGGGCAGCTGTTGACATCTGATTTTTAATCATTTTTTCTATTGCTAAAGTAATAAAAAATCCATAAAAATTCATAAAATTGAAAAATCAACTTTGGGGACCTTAGCCAAGCCTAGGGAACCAATTTTGACCAAAAAACGATTTTTCATATTTTCAGTATTTTTACGTATTTTTTATTTATTTATTTTCGAAAATTAATAGAAAATCCATAAAAATTCATAAAATTGAAAAATCAACTTTGGGAACCTTAGCCAAGCCTAGGGAACGAATTTTGACCAAAAAATAATTTTTCATATTATATATATTTTAATTTTTTTTAAAAAAAATACAAAAATATTTGAAAATTTTGAAAAAATAACATTTGAGGCCAAAAAATACACAAAGATAGTTAATATTTTTATTTTAAATCTATTTTCATATTGGCCATCGCAAATTCAGAAAAATCCAATTCGAGTCACGTGTTCCTTCACGAGTATAATCTCGAATCGGGCCTAAAAAAATTTAATTTGAGTCAACTTATTTTTAACTTTCACTTTTTATGAGTTGTGACATTGTCTTCTAATATTTTAAATTTTCATCTTGGCCCAATTATACCCAGAATGACTTAATTTTGCAAAAGGGCTTTAATTAAATTATGCATTATTTTCAGCGACAAGAAATGAGCTTAAAGTTGACATGTGGTAAATTTTGGTGTGTCAAAAATTGTGAGGAGATTTGGACTTAAAGAAATATATTTTTTTCAGGGACTGAATTGTAAATACTTAAAATTCAAGGACTATAGTGCAAATACCTAACTCTTGAAGGATTATTTTACAAATAATAAAAAGAAGAGTTAGTGGATAAATTAGAATAGAGAAGGGAAGATGAAGAAGAGGAGATGAAGAAGAGAAGTTGGAGAAGAATGGATGGAGAAAATAAGATAAGAATAGAGAATGGAAGATGGAGATGAAGAAGAGTTAGTAGAGAAATTAGAATGGAAGATAAGAATAGAGAAGGGAAGATGGAGATTAAGAAGAGTTAGTGGAGAAATTAGAATGGGAGATAAATATGGAGAAGGGAAGATGAAGATGAAGAAGAGTTAGTGGAGAGATTAGAATGTGAGATAGAGATGGAGAATGGAAGATGAAAATGAAGAAGAGTTAGTGGAGAAATTAGAATGGGAGATAGAGTTAGTGGAAAAATTAGAATGGGAGATAGATGAGGAGGTTATAAAAGGAGGAAGAAGTGAGCTTGAGAAGGGATTCTTGAGAGAGAAAATTTGAAGTGTTTGGGAGAATTTTTTGGAGAGAAAATTTTGGATGTTTGAGAGAGTTTTGGGAGATTGAAGAAAATTTTGAGAGAAAGAAAATACCAAAAGAGAGAGAATTTTGAAGATGATGGGAGTTTAAAGCTAGGGGTTATCATCACAAATTCCTTCATCGATCAATATAAATCAAGAGTTCATCCTCGTCAACGAGCAAACAAATTCAAGCTAAGTGTTTTTATTTATTCATTTATTTATGGTTTTACTCGCAAATTAGCACAAATTGTATACACTTTCTCCATCTCCTTTTTCTTCCATATTTTATGTCAGGAGAAGGATATCTCTACGTCAACAGCAAAAATCTCGTCGAGATGCAAAAATCGGCCCAGACAAGCTCCTAAGCTGTCCACCGATTTCTCAACTGATCTGTGACTAAAAGTCCCTCTTAATTCAAAAGAAACTCTCTATATTGGGAACATAGAGAGCGAAAATCAATTATAGAAATCCCTCCCAAAAAAAATGGGAGATAAGTACTCTTTCTACTCTTCTGGTTTTAGGTGCAGATTAGCACATATTTTGTATACTAACACTTCACTCTATTTTATGTCAGGAAGCCGCAGCTCTATATCAATGGTCAATCCTATGGAAGCACAAAATCGGCTTGGAGGAGTCCTCAAGCGCGCACAAATTTCAAATTGTTGAATCAATTCGTTGTATTTCATTTTAAAAAATTCATACCCCAAAATGGAGAGGACAAAGTCCATCCGCAATTTAAATACCTGCACCATAAATCCCAAAGGGAAGAGCCAAGCCAATGCTTAGCCTCCCATTGGAGGTTTTTACTTATAGTAGTTAAATACCTGCAACTTAAATACCTGCACCTTAAATCCCAAAGGGAAGAGCCAAGCCAATGCTTAGCCTCCCATTGGAGGTTTTTACTTACAGTAGTTAAATACCTGCACCTTAAATCCCAAAGGGAAGAGCCAAGCCAATGCTTAGCCTCCCATTGGAGGTTTTTACTTACAGTAGTTAAATACCTGCAACTTAAATACCTGTACCTTAAATCCCAAAGGGAAGAGCCAAGCCAATGCTTAGCCTCCCATTGGAGGTTTTTACTTACAGTAGTTAAATACCTGCAACTTAAATACCTGTACCTTAAATCCCAAAGGGAAGAGCCAAGCCAATGCTTAGCCTCCCATTGGAGGTTTTTACTTACAGTAGTTTAAATACTTGCAACTTAAATACCTGTACCTTAAATCCCAAAGGGAAGAGCCAAGCCAATGCTAGGCCTCCCATTGGAGGTGTTTATTCACTGTCATGTACTTCCTATAATTTAATTTTTGAATCATCAGACCCAAAAGATGAGTAGGTCGTAATACTGCACAGAAGTCGTTAACACACTCCCTCTTTCGGCTTCAGGGAATCTTTAACACTTAAAAAATATAACAAATAAAAATATATACCATCCATGCATCCTATTTAAAAAGTGAAAACACAAAAGAGAATACCCTACTAGAGCTTTAAGAATAAACCAAGCCTGAGTTGCCGGATTAGGATATCCATGAAATTAAGGTACCGAAAGGGCATTAGTTTTAATTAACTAGTGTAACCAAGTCCCCGAGCTCATAATCTCTGGTTCGCAGGAATAAATTAGTTCTCCCGCTAATTTATTTAGGTTTCTAATCGACCTACCAAGAACGATTAGTGGCGACTCCAAATTTCAAAATCATTTAAACAAAAACCAAAGTTGCGATTCGGTAGGGCTTGGGAGGGTCCGCATTAGGTTAGTCAAATCTAATTAACCTAATAATCCGTTAACCCCTTTTAAAATTTAAAAAAAAATTTTAGAGGGTCGCGACAAGTGTGCTCTTTGTTGAATGTGTGCCAGTACTGAAGCTAACTCTGCACTGCTTGCCAAGAACACAATGTTCACAGAAATCTAGCGAGGTCGTCTGCTCTCCACAAAGTAAACCATGTTTACTCAAAACTGTCATGCCACGCTCACTCATATGGCCCAAACGCATATGCCACAGTTTTGTTTTATCATTATCAGAAACAGAATTAGATGTGCCAATCGAAGGACCCATAACAGTGCTACCCTGTAGATGATATAAGTGGTTCACCTTGCTTCCTTTCATCACAACCAGATTGCCTTTGGAGACTTTGAGAACTCCACCTCCACCTGAGTACATACACCCAATGGAATCCAAACTGCTCAACGAAATAAGATTTTTCTTCAAGTCCGGTATATGTCTAACTTCAGTCAAGGTTCTCACTACCTTGTCGTGACATTTGATCCGAACAGTACCAATGCCCATAACTCTGCATTCAGCATTATTACCCATCAAGACTGATCCACCATTTATTTGCTCATACGTGGTGAACCATTCCCTATTTTGGCACATATGATATGATGCTCCAGAGTCTACTATCCAAACATCATCGGACAAACTAACAGTAGAGCATGCAGAAAGAACACTATCTGACACATTAGACTCATCTTCGCTAGCAACATTCACCACATCTGGTCTTTTACCATGCTGCTTATCCTTTCTCTTGAGCACAGAACAATCTGACTTGTAATGTCCCCACTTGTGACAATAATAGCACTCGACATTCATCTTATCGCCAGGTGACCTAGATTTTGAGCGACTAACAGATTTCCCTCGAGGAGTTTTATCCCTGTTCTTGTTCCTGCCTCTCACAAATAAACCATCTGCTTTATTTTCACTAGTATTCCCATTCAGTTTCGTTCTCAATTCAGCAGAATTCAAAGATGCTTTAACATCCTCCAAAGTTATGGATTCACGTCCATAAAGCATCGAGTTCACAAAATTCTCATATGAAGTAGGCAGTGAACATAACACAATCAAAGCTTAATATTCATCATCAAGTTTAATATCTAAATTCTTCATATCAAGAACGATTTTATTAAACTCATCCAAGTGTTCCTGAACAGGTGTACCTTCGCGCATCTTTAGGGTATAAAGACGCTGCTTCAAATAAAGTCTTGACGTCAAAGATTTCTTCATGTAGAGACTTTCCAGTTTGCTCCAGAGACCCGCAGCTGTTTCCTCATCGGCAACTTCTCGTAGAACGTTGTCATCCAGAGATAACTGAATCGCGCTATGCGCTTTCTCGTCCATCTCTTCAATTTCTGCCGAGGTCATGTCGTCTGGATATTTTCCGTCCAGCGCCCTAACCGTACCTTCTCGCCTCAATAAAGCTTTCATCTTTATTCTCCATAATCCAAAATTATTCTGTCCATCAAAAGATGAAATCTGAAACTTCAGAGATGCCATCTAAAAGAGCCCTTTGATTTGGTATCGGGTCGTCGGGGGTTGTCGGGACTGTTCTGGTCTGGTCGCCTGGAGGTGGCCGAGAAAAGTGGCCGAGCGCACAGGCCTTAGCCGAGAAAAGTGGCCGAGTGCACGGGCCTTGGCAGAGAAAAGTGGCCGATATAACGGGCCGAGGCCGACGGAAGTGGCCGAGATCACGGGTCGTGGCCGACGGAAGTCGCCGAGAGCACGGGTCGTGGCCGACGGAAGTGGCCGATATCACGGGTCAAGGCCGACGGAAGTCGCCGAGAGCACGGGTCGTGGCCGACGGAAGTGGCCGATATCACGGGTCAAGGCCGACGGAAGTCGCTGAGAGCACAGGTCGTGGCCGACGGAAGTTGGCCGAGATCACAGGTCGAGGCCGACGGAAGTGGCCGAGGACACGGGTCGAGGCCGACGGAAGTGGCCGAGGACACGGGTCGAGGCCGACGGAAGTGGCCGAGGGCACGGGTCGTGGCCGACGGAAGTGGCCGATATCACGGGTCGTGGCCGACGGAAGTCGCCGAGAGCACGGGTCGTGGCCGACGGAAGTGGCCGATATCACGGGCCTTGGCCGAGTGAGTTGGCCGAGCGTAGCGGACGTGTGGTCGGCCGACGCAAAACTCTCACAAAACGCCGTCCTCTTTCTTCTTCGTCTCTTAACCAGGCTCTGATACAAATTTGTTGCGGAAATCAAACGAAGAACAAAAGTGGAACAACGAGATTTACGTGGTTCGATCAGATTGATCTACGTCCACGGGCGAGGCAAACAAAATTCCACTATATCAAAAGGAGAGAGTGCACGATTACAAAGTCGATCTTGTCGACAACTCCAAACCCCTCACAAAACTTTCAACGCCAACACCAACAAGAAAACCCTAACGACGCTATATATATAGTGTCTCAAACAAAAAAGGAAAACCTAGTTCCTCTGGGTTTGGGCCTACGGCCCACTCAAATAATATGTCAAATAAATTCAAGACATATTTAACAGGATCTGACGATGAATATCATAGGTGCTGAATGCTGAGTCCGAGACTAAGACAAAGCTCAAGGACCATGTGTTGGCCGCCATAAGGTTAGTAATGCTGGAAAGTTACGTAAGATACTGATGAGCTTGAACATGGAGACCTAGAGCGGTGGACTAAGGACCTCGGGCCGATATTTGGGGCAGGAAACAGAGATTTGAGAGGGTGGCCAGGGACCTAAAAGTGACAAGGGTGATAAGCACCTTGGTAGAAGAGATGAAGCTGATCGGAGGGCCCTCACGCAAGGTCGATGATTCGACCGAGGTGACGATGCCGGCGGCTCACAGCCAAAGAAGCCCGGTCTTCTTGCTCATCGGTGGCGGTGCTGGAGCCGGAAAGAGCACTCTCATCAAAGACGTTCTTCAGTAGTAACCATTAGCTATCCTCATCTCTTTCTCTCATTTTCCACAAGATTAAGGACATTCCTTTTCTCTTAATTGAAGATAAGCTGGCTATAATCGGTTTCATGGGGGATATTTGCAGGCCACTCTGGGTTGAAGCGGCAAGCAATGCGGTGGTAGTGGAGATTGATGCGTTCAAGGAGACGGATGCTATATACAAGGCACTCAATTCAAAGGGTCGTCATAATGACATACTTCATACCGCTGAATTGGTACGCATCTTCGTCATAATCACCTTACTTGAAGTGGTTTTTTTTTCTTTCCTTTCATTTTTTTGTTCACAAGCAGCCTCCATCACCGATTATGCATTTGCTGTAGTTGTCTACTGTTTCACTAGCTAATGTATCGACCATGATAAAAGTCACTTGTTGAGAAAAGTTCTGCAGGATTCTCCTAAAGTATTAAATGAAAGCATCATCTATTATCTAAAATACTTTGACAGGTTTTTAGCAAGAATAGAGTCAATTTTGCCTACTAAAGTACACTATAAGTATCAAAATTTATGTACGACACTTAATTTAGTATCAAAACTTTTAAAACGATCACTTAAATATCAAATTTCTTAAAAAATACACTGCAATGCCAACTCTACCAGTGGTCTCCCTTAGCCGAGAGGTGGCCAAGGTTCGGAACCGGGTCGGTCCTGGTTCGGAATTGCCGGTTTCGGTTCATGATTTGGAAGAACCGGAACCGTAACCTTAAGTGGCGGTTCCGGTTCCGGTTCGGAACCGAAGGTTCGGGCCGATTCCTGTTTGGAATTTGATTTTTTTTTTTTTGAGCTGAGGTTGGGTCTGTTGCGGGCTAGCGGTGATGGCGCGGCATGCGTGGCGAACGCTGGCCTAGCGAGGCCCGATAGCGAGCTACAGGGGTTGCGAGGGTGAGGCGGCGATGGGTGGAGGGCTCGGCTGGAGGACGGTGGCGGATGCAGCGACGGTGGTGTTGGCCAAATGAAGCAGAGGAAGAAAAAAATGCAACAGAGCAGGAGGCGTTGGGGAAGAAAGGGAAGGAGAGAGAGAAAAGGAGGAAAGAGAAGATGGAAAAGTAAGAGAGAGAGGGGAAGGGGTAGTCATAGTTTACGGAAAAAGAGAAGTAGCGAAAGGAGGGAAAATTTGATAAAAAAAGAAGAAGAAGAAAGAAACGAGGGAAAGAGTGGTGACATCATGATAGACCAGAGCTCAGAGCCACATAAATGTCGTGGGGTACTATCAGTTTATCACGGTTCAAATTTTCAAATTAATTGGCAAATTTCTTTTTTAAATTAACGGTTCGGAATCAGCTTGAACTGCCGGTTCCGAGCCGGGTTTATGGTTTGAAGAAACTAGAACCAGGCCTAGATGCCACAGGCTGGTTTGGGTTTGGAACCGTGGGCCCAGTCAACGGGCTGGTTTCGCATTTGACCCAAGCCGGTTCTGGGTCCAAACTGGTACGTAGCCATGACCACCCTAGCCAATAAATAAAAATATAAAAAAATCTTTTTTAAATAAATATTAATAAAAAAATACTTAAATATTATAATAGTTTTTTGGCAATTTCATTTTTTTTAATGAATTATAGGAACTAAATTTTCCATGATTTGATTAACTCGGAATCCCACAAAGACACAATCATGATAAAGTGGACTGAACAATTGACTCAATTGTTTGTAAATTAATGAAAGACGAGGCTAAAAAGAGAGGAATCGAAACACCTGTATCCACAATAAAGTAGGGTAGAATGACATTCAGCGTGAATTCATTAAATAAACAGGAGCATAAATTTGCATATAACTTTGCTCAAGTAATATGCATTTTAGGTTATCGATTTTTTGTGAAGGATTTTATACTTATTATATTTCTAAAGCAAAATTTTGTCTTGTTATCAAATGTCATTTTTTTATTATCAGAAACTATTTAAGGAGTAGAAGTGAAAAAATCAACTTCTGCTCAAAAGTAGAAGTAGAAAAATCAATTTATGGTAAGAAGTTAATTTCTGGAGTAGAAGGGTACTCTTCAATATCTTCTAAACTTCAACACACACACATATATCTTCTAAGCACTTTTCTTTCCTCCTCAAGGCCTGATGGCATTAGACAGTTAGAACCATTTTGTCAGTCTAATAAGTTGAGTTGGTTTCATGAGCATGCTCTCCACTTGCAACCATGTGGATCCAGTAAATCAGAAAGGCTTTGCAGCCATCATGGCTGTCATCATGTCGTATTAGACACCCGCATCACAAGGGCCTCAAGGCAAACCTATAGTTATAACGGGCTGAGCGCAGCAACAACTAGCGCACGAAATTACTTTTGAGATTAGGCAGGTCTAGTCAACGAGCTAGTTTACATTCATAAGTACGACCCATCGAGAGGTCGCTCGTTGATTTGATCACCTCTACGTTGCTTATACATACAGTATTAAACGGGTTTGGTTCATCCACGGCTTTTTAAGTTCATAATAAAGCTTCAGAGTTCAATACTGAAGCCTCACCTCATACTCCCAACATACACCAGGTTCACCAGTCATCTGCCGACGCAGCATCCTCGCTTCTGGTGACTGCACTCAATGAAGGAAGAGACGTGATCCTGGACAGCACCCTGTCATGGGAGCCCTTCGTCGAGCAGACCATCCCGATGGCTCGGAATGTCCACACACATCGTTACAGAATGGGGGTCGGGTATAAGGTGGCCGCTGACGGCACCATCATCGAGAAGTATTGGGAGCAAGTTTCAGAAGATGAACCAAATCCCCACAGAAAGCCATACCGAATCGAGCTGTTGGGAATTGTATGCGATCCTTATCTCGCCGTGGTGAGAGGCATTAGGTAAAACTCTCTTGCTATTGTTGTGGTTTTGTGCAAGGGTCACGTCGACGATTGTTTCGGGAGCATCCACTGGCAAACTTAGTAATGTTACAGTAATGTTTCACTCTATTGGTCGGCTTGAGATTATGTTTAGCCACATCAGCGTTCGTATGAATTGTGTCAACGTATTTCTTTGAACGCAGGAGAGCGATAATTGCCGGAAGAGCTGTAAGAGTGAATACGCAACTCAAATCCCACAAGAGATTCGCAGACGCGTTTCGGAGGTATTGCCAGCTCGTGGACAGTGCAAGGCTCTATCGTACCAACGCCATGGGCGGCTCACCTGCGGTAACTTGTGAAAATAGCGCCTTTTTTCTTCTTTATAGTTAATACAACGATGGAACAACTTTGTTTTCTAAGTGGACGGGATGGAAGAAAGTAAGTAACCAAGTGAGTTTTATGGATTTCAGTGTAGAATATTTTCACACTTCGAACTGAATTCGATAGTCCTTGGGTGAATGCAGCTAATAGCATGTAACGATGGGGACAGCAAGCTGCATCCGGAAGAGATCGAGTGTTTGGCCACCATAAGCAAACTGAATCCGGAGGCGGAGTCCGTAGACGAACTTTACCCGGATCCAAGCCCCATCCACGAACCTGGGTCGGTTTGGAATGATCTTGTTCTCTCACCGTCGAGGCCAACCACCCTTTCGGAACTGAGGACTGCGGTCAAGAAAGTTGAAAACCAGGCAATTTGAAATAATTTAACCCTAAACTTCGGTTTAATCATTGTGTTGTTTGTGATTTTCCCTTTTTTCCGTTTGATGCAATTTGGTGGGTGCTCGTGAAGTGAGGATAAATCCGAAGATAAGAACAATCTATTGGCTTGCATAGTACTTTGTGTATTGGTCATGGTCTCTACTTTTTTTTTTTCAATTATAAATTGTACACTTGACAAGAGCAAGGTAGTTGGAACTTAGAAATGAAGCAATTTTAATTTAAGCACAGAAAAGTTACATATAAAAAAGGGCTTAAGACTTTAGACTATAATAGTGTGTTTGTTTCATAAAAAAACTCAAGATTTGGTTATTTCCCTTAGAAAAATTAATTAATGAATTTTTTATTATTCATAATAATTTATGCATAATTATTTTAATGAGTGAATAAAATATTTTACATTTATTCATTTTTATAAGTGATTATTTATCGAAGAATATTTTCCGAATCTTAATTTTTTAGGAAATAAACACACTTGAAGTAATAGCCCGAAACTCCAAAAACATAAGCATCACCTGTTGAGGGCGCACATGACCACTCTTTTGAAGTAGAATTTCTACTTCAAAAATACTTTCGGAGTTCTGGAGCGGAAATCTGTTTGGTAATATAACTTTTGGAATAAAAATTAGTTTGATTAAGTAGTTTCATTTTTTTTTTTGAAATTTTTTTTAGGTTCAGAAGTAATTTTAGAGCCATTTGAATAAGCAAAGGAAGTCTACTTTTATTCAAAAGTAAAAGCAAAAAATTAACTTTTGGATATAAGTTGATTTTTTTAGAGTAGAAGTGTTGCCCTGCCTGCCCTAAGTCATTTATAATTCATTTGGACTTCCTTTCCATATCTCTCTCTTCACAGCATAGTTTTATGTAGGCTTCGCTGGACCTCGAAATGCGAAGCTCTGGCCGACCAATGATGCACAGTTTTTGTCATTCTCGGGAGACATTTTCCTCATTTTCCCCAATTATAGAAAGGAACAACGGGATGACGGACAACTCATGAACAACTATCTTACGTTGAGTCAAGCACAATCAAAAGCGGAGGCAAACGATCTTACTGCAAAAAAAGTTATATAGATAACAGAACAAATAATTATAGTATATTCCGACGGGTTTATACAAGTAGCTTTGGGCACCATTGATGAGAGAGAGATGATTATGGCTGCCTTTGATTCGGCTTTATAAATGAGTTTTGGAGGAATATAAAGCCTTTTAGCCTAAGAGATTTTGAAAAATGCAAATGGCTTTTAATATATATAAAAAAATCCTTTGAAAAGCAAGTTTGACAAAATTTGGCGAAAGAATATTTTGTAAAGGGTTTTGGCTACAATATATCTTTTTCTATCGAAAAAATAAACCCTTCATCGAAGCCAGTAAGCCTAATCTAGCTGTTGGCCAAGTGCCACATGGGGTTGCCCAAATTCAGGCGGTCCGCATCATGATTGAGCGACTCGGCCTAGCCGACCCTTCGTTGGCTAGATTTAGCCTCATCAACCCTCACTGACCGCCTTTACTCAAGAAGATGAACACTAGATTTAGGGTTTTATTTTTTAATAGTGGTAAAATTAGATTTTTAATAAGCTTTTGAGATCAAGATAGGCAACTAACTAATATTCATTGATTGGGACTTTCAACATTCCAAAAATGCTCTAAGATATTGAGCTTTTAGCCATTTTAAAGCTAGCTTTCACCCCAAAGCCCCTTGAGAATAATTACCAAACACCTCAAATTTTTCCCGACATTTCAAAATGCTGAATCAAACGCACCCTGCATTCTTCAACTCAAGGGTGGGCAAGGGTCATTTGTGTAAAATTTCTTATACATTGACGGAGTATAATGCACTTATTCCAGTAAAATTCATTAGACTCAATTGTGTACAAACTATTTGTTGGTTGGGTTTGCCTCGTTGTGGGGCCCAGCTAAAAAAATGAAAACAAGAAACAAAAGAAAGAAGTCAAAAAAGAAAAGACAGAGGAAAAAGCAAAAGAAGAGAAGGGGTGCTTCAAACTTTGTGTGCCAAACTAGAAAAGAGAGAAAACATATAATAGAGAGAGTGTGTGTTCACCAAGAGGGGGAGAGGGGGCACGAGGGAGGAGAAGAAAGGGGGCGCAACTTTGCGATCTTGATTTGAAGGCCAAACGTTGATGGAATTGGCTCAAATTTCTATATGTTGTTCATGAAGCTGAAGTCTACAAGCTGATTAGTTCCGTTCATTGAGATTCGTCTCTAAATTCTCCAATTGCGATTAGTATTTTCTTATCCCTTTTGTATTATTTCACGTTTGTGGTGAGAAAATGTTCTTGAATTTCTGACGTTGAGCCTTTAGTATGTAACGAGAAAGGAACTCCTTTGTTTATCTACTACTCTTGGTAATTAGTGAAAGTTTTTGAGTTGCCCGTAATTTTTCCCGTTTTGAATTTTTCACGTAAATATTGGTGCATTGTCTCCTTATCATTTTTTTTATTATATTTACATGTTGCGAAGTTGTTTTTGCCAGATATATATTATTGGTTGTTGCTAAATTAAATCAATATAGTTTAGGAGTAGAGTTTGATCCTTGATTGGCTTAGCTTAAAACAAAGTGCTGGCCGTTTTTCCCCCAATAAGATCGTATCAAAGCTAATGTTGAGATTCTAGTGTTAAATGGAGGAATTGAATAGCACTATATTTAAGTTAAATGCCTCGAATTATTTCATATGAAAACCTTAGATGGAAGGCATGTTATATTGCAAAAATTTATTTGATCCCGTTGATGGTGATGAGGCTCAACGAGATAAGGAAGACAAAGAGTGAGAGTGAATGAATAAAAAATGATTGAGTTTATTCAATAATGGATTAACGATAGTGTGTTTCACCATGTTGCTCAAGAAACGAAGGCCGTGGAAGAAACTACAATATCTCTATAAGAGGAGAATTCCACAAAATAAAGCTCTTCTAGTGAAAAAAAAACTTGTGAATTTGAGATACAAAGAGGGAAGTAGCATATTGGAGCATTTGAGCGAATTTCAAAATGTTGTAAACCAATTGACAAATCTTAAGATTGACATTGGTAATGAATTGCAATCATGTTTGTTACTTAGTACTTTTCTCGATAATTCGACCACGTTGGTTTTGGCGCTAAATAATTCCACTCCTTACGGTGTGCTTTCTATAGTAGGGTTAAAGAAAGCCTTTTCAATAAAGAAACAAGGAGAAAATGCTTGAATCATGTTGCTAGATCGAAGGTACTTATCGCAGAAATCAGGGCGAGAAGTTAATTAAGAAAATTTCAAAGTAACGACAAGAGCAAGTTAAGAGGAAGATCGAAGTTAAGGCCAAGAATGAGAGTGAAAGTTATAATTGTGGCAAGATGAGATATTTTGCTCAAGAGTGTTGGCTATTAAAAAAAAAGATAAATCTCATGATAGATATGAAGATCTAAAAAAAAAAAATTAGGCTACAATGGCAATTGCATCCGATGGTTATATTGTATTCATTTGTGACAAAAGTTTTGTTCATTTGTGATAATGGTTGTATAAACCTTATATGCCAAGATTCTAGCTGAGTTGTTGATTCCGCAGCTTCTTTTCATATCATCTGACGGTGTGATTACTTTACATCTTATCGCAGCAGTGACTTCGCTTATGTTAAGATGGGAAACTGTGGTGTTTTTAAGGTTATTGGCATGAAAGATGTTTATTTAGAGACTGATGTGCGATGTAATTTGCTTCTAAAAAATGTGATACATATTTCAAAAATTCAACTTCACTTGATCTCTATGGGTGCCTTAGATGATGATGGTTATTGTAATTCCTTCATGCAAGCAAAGGTGATGCGAGAAGAAGTAAATGCAGTGAAGGATCAATTGACCTATGACATATAAGTCTTGGTCATCTTAGTGAGAAGGGGCTTGAAACTCTTGTTAGGAAAAATCTTCTACCATTAAAGGAGAGAAATATGACGGAATGCACTCATTGCCTAATGGGTAAGCAACATAAATTCTCATTTCATAGTTCATCTCCACATACAAAGTCAAATGTACCTGATTTACTTCACACTGATGTTTGTTGCATGGATGCTAAAACACTTGGTGGTACATTATATTTTTTGAGATTTATTAATGATTACTCTAGAAAAGTGCAGCGTTTGCTTTGAAATCTAAAGATCATGTGCTTGTGGCTTTTAAATAATTTCATGTCAATGTAGAAAGAGAAATTGGGAAAAAGCTAAAATGTGTTCGAGTTGACAATGGTAGAGAATATAGAGGCCTGTTTGAGTATTATTGCAAGGATTATAGTATCAAGCTTGAGAAAACTGTTTTGAAAAGACCACAGCAAAATGGAGTAGCGGAAAGAATAAACCAAACAATTAATGATCAGATTTGGTGTATGCTCTCTCATGTAAAGTTGTCTAAGTCATTCTAGGGTGAAGTGATGAGAAGAACAATGGACTTCATAAACCTTTTCCCATCAATTCCTCTTAAGCGGGATGTTTCACAAAGAGTATGAAGTAGGAAAGATATTTCCTACAGTTAGCTCAAAGTGTTTGGTTGTCGAGTATTTGTACATGTTCGAAGAGATAAAAGGTCCAAGCTTGATAACAAGTCTAAACAGTATATCTTCTTAGGTTATGGACATGAAGAATGTTGCTACATTTTATAGGATTCAATTAGAAAGAAAGTCATTAGAAACTAAGATGTGCTGCTCTTTAAGCATCAAATCATTGTAGACATCGATAAACTAGGTAAGCAAAAGAATGTAGCTCCACATGTTGTTAGTTTCAGCTCAAATCCTCCTACTATATTGGGTGGAAATCATGGGGGAAAAGTGCATGGAAATCATGAATAGAGTGAATCATTACAGAATGTCGATTCTTCAGTTGAGATAGGTGAATCAATTGAGAAAGAGCAACCAATTAAGTGAGAATAACTGATTCTATCTCAAGTTAGAAGATTAGAAAAAGAACATAAACCCTCCTAAATATATCAAACCCATGAGTATGTGTTACTTACCAATGTAGGAGAGCTAGAAACTTATGAAGAGGTTGTGTCATGCAACCAAAAGAATGAGTGGCATGAAGTTATACAAGATAAGCTCAAATCTTTGTATGAGAACCACACATTTGAATTGATAAAGTTCCATAAGGGCAATAGAACAATCATAAATAATTGGGTGTATAAGTTAAAGATAGAAGAAAACAGTTTGCAATCACAACACAAGTCTAGGCTTGTTGTGAAGGGCTTTTGTCAAAAGGACAGAATTAACTTTGGAGAGCACTTTTCACCAGTTGTAAAAAATGCTTTTTATTCGAGTTGTTCTTAGGTTGTCGCTAGTTTGGATTTAGAAATATAAAGACATCTTTTCTTCATGAAGACTTAGAAGAAAAAATATACATGGTGCAACTAGAGGGTTTTTAAGTGGAAGGCAATAAGCATTTGGTATGTAGGTTGAAAAAGAATTTATATGGTCTCAAGCAAGCATTAAGACGATGATACATAAAGTTTCGTTTATTCATAGAAGTTCATGCATATAGTAAGAGAAACTCTAATTCTTGAGTCTTTATGAAAAGATTCTTATATGATAATTTTATTATCCTTCTACTCTATATGGATGACATATTAATAGTTGGGCATGATAATAACAAAATCAAGCACTTGAAAAACGAGTTGAGTAAAGCCTTTGCAAGGAAGGATCCAAGCCGGCTCAGTAAATCCTTGGCATGAGGATTACTCGTGATAGAAAGAACAAGAAATTTTGGCTATCTCAGAGAAGTACATTGAAAAGTTACTAGAAAGATTCAATATGAGCACATGTAAATCGATAAATACTCTACTTGCTGGGCACTTCAAGTTGAGTAGTAATAAGTATTCTACAAGTGAGAAAGAGAAGGCAGAGATGATAAAACTTCCCCATACATTCGCCCTTAGTAGTTGGATGTATGCCATGATTTGTACAAGACCGAATATTGCTTATATAGTTAGTGTTGTGAGTAGATTTCTCTCAAATCCAGGTAAAGAGCATTAGAATTCTATGAAATGGATTATGCAGTATCTTAGAGGCACTTCCAAATTTTATTTGTGTTATGGAAATGGAAAGCATGAGTTGAATGGCTATTTAGATTTCAATTATGTTAGTGATGGTAATTCCCAAAAGTCCACATCGGATTACATGATGACTTTTGAAAGGGTAGTAGTTTCATAGCAATCAAGATTTAAAAAAATGTGTTATTTTATCTAAAACTAAAGCGGATTATATAGCTATCATTGAATGAGGCAAAGAACTCTTGTGGATACAAAAATTCCTAAAAGAGTTAGGCTTGAAGCAATAAAAATTTGTTCAATATTATGATAGCATGAGTGCTAGCTATCTTAGTAGGAATCTAATGTTGCATTCAAGATCGAAACATATTGATATGAAATATCATTAGGTCCGAGAGAAGTTAGAAGAGAAGTTCTTTCTACTTGAGAAAGTCCACACCGATAACAATGGATCCGATATGACAACTAAAGCTTTGCCAATGGTGAAGCTTGATTATTGTACAAACAACGCGAGCATGATGAAAATCCCTACATGAGGTAGAGGGGGAGATTTGTTGGCTGAGTCCGTTTCCTTAGGGGTCCCAGCTTTATTTCAAATAAAGAAAAAAAAAACAAAAGTCAAAAGGTCAAAGAAAAAGAAGAAGAGACACAAAGGAAAAAAGCAAAAGAAGAGAAGGGGTGGTCCTATCTTTGTGAAGTGGAGTGTGCCAGACGAGAAAAAGAGACAAAATAGGGGAGAGAAAGAGAGTTAAACGAGAGGTTGCTTGAGGGAGGAGAAGAAAAGGGATGGGATTTTGTGATCCCAATTAGAAGGCCAAACGTTGATAAAATTGGCTCAAATTTCAATATATTATTCATGAGGTTGAAGTTGATCAATTTCATTCGTTGAGATTCATCTTTGAATTCTCCAATTACAGTTAGGGTTTTCTTATACCTTTTGTATTGCTCCAATCTTGTGATAAGGAAATGCTATGGTATTCTTGATGTTGAGCTCCTAGTGTGTGACTAGAGAGGAACTCATTTGTATACCTACTATTCTTAATGGTTAGTGAAATTTTTTGAGTCGTCCGTGATTTTTCCTATTTTCGATTTTTCACGTAAATCTTGGTGTTTTGTTTCCTTATCATTTTTTCTTCGCTATAATATATATTGTTGGTTATTTCTAGATTAATTCGTAGTTTAGGGGGAGAGTTTGATCTTGGATTTGTTTAGTTTGAGGCAAAAATGCTGTCCGTTTTTCCCCCAACACTATTTTATGTTGAGTCATGCACAAATGAAAAGCCTGAACCTAAATTGATCCATTGGGCTTAGGATGTTCAATGGGCCTCTATATGTAGCCGATCATTGCGCTCGTGCCTCTATGTTATCAAAGAAAATTATTAGAAAATGACCAAAAAAAATTGCGGAATACCTTGTGTTAGCGAATAAACTCAAGACGTGATTCACCTGTCCGTTCAACTACATTTACAACGAGAGCTTTTGTAGGTCAATGTTCCAGTACATATATCAAATATAGAGACTCAAATTGTGAAAAATATAAAAGTTGGCATAACCTTAAGGCTGTATCTGATCTATAGGGTGGCGATTGTGATCCAGTGAAATAAAATCGGATAAGAAATGCGAATGACTCTTTATATCATATCTTTTGTTTGGTAAAATACTGAATATTATGGATGACGTAGTTATAAGGAAAAAAAAAGTGGGATAGGGAATCGCAATGGCTGACTGCAATCCACCGTCATTGTGATGGTCAACTTTATTAGAGAAAATTATCTAAAAAAATATTAAATTTATTGCATTTTTACCAATCTAGTGTTAGATATTTTAATTTTGCCAATTGAGTCTTTTTAGTTAATTTTGGCCAAAAATTGATGACGTAGATTTGATTGTTTTACATGGCACGATCGTCATTGAGTGGACAATCTTTAATAATATTTCATGTTTTTCGAACTTTTTAAATTAATTTTTAATTTATTTTTTTTTCATTTTTTTCTTTCATTTTTTTTACTAGGGCCGGCAAGGTTAATCAGGTCAGGACCCTCATCTAGTTTTAGGTGAGGCCATCGTGGCTTGCCTCGTTAATTGCAAACAAAAGCCCAAGGACCCTTGCCCAATGGTCGGCGAGGGTCCGGCAACCCTCGCCAGCCATAGTAAGAAAAAACAAAGAAAATGAAGGATAAAACAAAAGTTTGAAAAAATTTTCACATGTTAGTGTCAGCTGTGCTACTTAGGACGGCGAGTGTTCACATCAATGATTTCGAAGCAAAATTGGCCAAATGAACTCAATTGTCAAAATATGAAGAGATTTAGATTCAATTGATAAAATTAAAAATGTTAAGGCTGAATCGGGAAAAATATGAGGAGTTTAGGTCCTTTTGAATAAGTTTCTCGCTTGGTGAACATCGTAGCAGTAGTCATGTCTGTGACGGTGGTGGCTTGAGACCACTGCAAAAGAAAGCACGGGTGTGTCGCCAGTCAATGTAAACTTTATGGCACTAAAATCATTGTTAAAAGGTTACGGCACTAAAGTGATTGTGACACCATCAGTGTCATTTTCTCTCTTCCTTTAATGCCGAAGGATAATGGCATGTTAATTTTCTACTTTGGTTTTCCCTTTTGGAAATCAATTTGTTTAGCTTTTGAATATTAGTCACACCATAACCTCTATCAATTTAAATTTTTATAATAATAAACGGTGATCCTACAAAACTTTTACTTGATACTAAAACAAAAAGTCCTGAATTCAAGACTTTTCGAGTCCTTCCACACGAGGGAATGCACCTAAGCCACACACATCAGCAAGCTTCTTAGCACTAAGCTAACCCTTTAGATTGCGTTTGATCGCATTGATAAAAAGCCAAATATTGTAAAACTTGAATGCACTCCTAGAAGCCAGATCTTAGTACTAATTAAGCTGTCCGACGACTCTATTGCCGCAATGGCTGCCTAACAAATCTTGGTCACTCGCTCCTATTTTCATCACCCTCTTTCAATGTCGTTCGTGGTTGACGTGGTCTCCTTGACTGGCGATTTTTCTTGCAATAAAATCTTTCATGGCATTGCATTAAGCCAATAGTAAATCATTCGATGTAGCTCGCCGAAGAGATGATGACGGCAAAATTCAAAAAGCACTGTTTAAGCTTCCTTGCCCCTAATTTGAGGATCTGAGACTAAATAAGGTTGAAATCGAAAATTTAGCCTCTATTGTTCAATCGAAACAAAAAGTTAATATTTCACTTTGGACACCATGCCAGCCTCCTCTCTAAGCTCCTTGCTAAGTAATATGTTCGAATTGAAACTGGAACTTGGGCTACGATTCATGGGACTAAGTTTTACCTAATTTCTCAATTTGGGAAAAATTTGTGTTCCCAAACCACGTTGTTTGATGTATATCTTGAGTGCCGACATCTCTGAGACATATTGGATCATTTATTCTAAAAATAATCATAGATAGGATTTTCCAATAATACGTGACCGAAGTCATTTGAATGATTGTTTTCACATCTTGCATCCCGACACTAATTAATTACTTTGAAATTTGTGACTCTAAAATGACCGTTTTAGAAAGTTATGGTACTGTTTTTTGGGTACTCTTAATATCCACTACTTTAAAAACGTTGATGATACGGCATTGTATCGGTCACCGTTACATGATTGATTAAGACGATTTAATCATAGAATATTAGGGGTGAGTGGTTCTAGATTTCTTACGGGTTACATTTGGAATCTAAAACCTACTCATCGAAACATGTTCCTCATTTTTTAAAACTTGAAATCTATCTTGTATATTTTGGAACCTATCGTGGGTTCCATGTTCGATTCCAGGGTCTATATAATCTCCATTTGTATTTTGTATTGAACGATTATAGTGAAACGTCATCTTTAGTGACAATCATTTGTTGCTATAATCCATTAATCACCACTCATTTTTAGACACTCGAATAGATATAAAACAATAAAAAAATTAAAGGTCTCGATCATAACTATCACCGAAAATGGAAGCTCAAACTAGTGATTTTAGATTACACGCGTACGTCATGGAATATGATAACATTGCAAATAGATATATCAAGAAAAATACAAAAAACTTGTTGAATGTTACACCATCGGTTTCAGATTCTGATTTTAGGTTTTACTTACTTGGAGCCTGCCCGTCAGAATAAGTTCTTCAATTTTTGGAACTTCAGATCAACTTTACATACTTTGGAACTTGGAATCGGATAGGTTCCTCGCTGGTCCGGTCCTATTCGATTCCAGATTCCATATTCTACTCTGAAATCATACTCACCCCTAAAGAATATAGGGACCATATTTATTTGCTTAGGTGCGTGAATCACGTGGTATAGCCACTGCATTATGCATGAGTAATGGCTCAAAACGTGCAAATCACTTAACAGATTAGACAATTAACAAAGACAACGAAGAAAGAGGCCAAGAAAATGACCCGTATATACCCTTGCTCCTATTGTCAAATAATCACCACATACTCATGATAAAATATTTGTTCATACCAACCGTCGGTTGCGCCTACTATACAATATACATAATTGGATTAGATTTGACTCGCAGATCTGTCAATAATTAAATACCTGTCGACTCATCTCCATCCCTCCAAAGTTCTTGAGAGACCTCGCACACTTTCATCACCAGTGCCACTGATCGCCCGTCGAGATTTTGAGAAGATGCACCATGGTGAGAAAACTCTCTCTCTCTCTCTCTCTCTCTCGATCTCTCGATCTCTCGATCTCGATCTCGATCTCGAGTAAGAGTTTGTTGCAGAAACCCTCTTTCCATTTCAGATGGCTATGGAGAAATCACGATTGCGGGCATTGTTGGTGCCACCATCGTGGGACTTGCCGCCACCTTTGCCAGTCGGCAACATCGGAGGCCAAGCGGTTCTAAACCGGCGAAGGGTCACGCCGCCCTCATCCCCCAATTGGACAGAACCGGATCAGGCCACCTCGCGAAGCTCGAGAGCTTCTCCAACTACGTTGGTGAGAACTCGGCCACGGATCCTCACATTAATAGGACCGACTCAGTTTCTGAAGCTCGATTGCTCATCCGTTTACAGCCAATCTAATGACATTCATAAGAAAACGGCTTGTTCAACATTTTCCTAATGCAGCTAGGCAGTTGGGGTTCAAAGACGAGAGCGAGTGTCCACTGTTGAGCAAGATAGCTATCGAGTACTTGAAGTGGAGCAAAGGGTGCGAAGAGAAAGTTTACGAGTTCTTTGCCGGCGAAGAAGATGCAGAGCCACTGCGCGAGAAGCTTGTGGAAGAGCTCGACAGGTGCATCCTCAGCTACTTCGCGTTCCATTGGAGCCAAGCTTCTTCCATGATCAATCAGGTCAAAGAGTGAAAACCCATAAACAAGACACCCTAAATTCGGTCAACGTTTCTTGATCTGCTTCTGCAACTTATGTTTCTGATGTCTTTATGGTTTTGGGTGTCATTGACTCGCGACGAGCAGGTTTTGAGAACCGAGACTGAGAAGAAAACCAAGTTCAAGGACTTCGTGCTGGCAGCGACAAGGTTAGTCTGTTCTTTTTCCTTCTCTCTTTAGTCTTCCCCATGTAAACGTTTTTTTCTTTTTTTTTCATCTTCTGAAGATCAAAAGCTGAATTTATCTCGGAATATAACATTCTTCCATTGAGCTTTGGTTTTCTCCATCTCATTTTCATTTTTCACGCATGCATCTTTCCAGATTTTCTCGCATGCCCGAACTCCCCCATGGATTTCTTATTTTTGTTTTCATTTTATTTTTTAATTTCATTTTACCGGTTCCAATTGCTCAGAAACCTGACCACACCTGTGGTTCGGCCGGTCCAAAGTTCCTAAAATTTAGAACTGGTATCAATAATCCGGATTGATCTGATTCACAATTCTCGAGGGATCAGGACCAACCCTCACCCCTAATATCATATTCAAGGTGGGTGTCCGCTGGAAAATGATTGTTTCCACTATGGATCTCTCTCTCACCCATCTTCTGAAACAATTATTAAAGTACAAGTTGGCTGAGCAATCAAATTGATTTGATTATCGAAAGGCATAAGTTTTCTTGGCCAAGTAAAATTTTCTATAATATCCATGGTACCACTTGCATCTTTGGTGCGGACATCATCGAGAGACTCCGATGGTTCAGACAGCTCGAACCCAAAAAATTCTTATCGGACGATGTTAGCAAAGCTCGATTAATGGACCCCATTCACTAAATTTTTTTTCCATTCACCATCTGTTAACTGCAGTTCGAAAATTAAAATTATTTACGAAGTCATATACGCCACGTGCGGGATCACTAAACATCTTCTGTTTGCATTGTGTTTGAATTGCTCGTTGGTGCACGAGAATGATTATGTATAGGCTCGAGAGTGTTTTGAGTTAATGCACATTTCTTGCTTTCACATGCATCTTACGGTTCATCCATGTAGTCGTCTCTTTCAAGATTCCATCATATTGCGGACAAAAGGATTGGTCTTCCACTAAAAATAATAGGATCGAAGATATCGAAAGGTGATTTCCGGATATCATCCAATTTTTTAGTTCTTCCACATCCGATGCTTCATTAAATTCCTCTTGGAGATTAACAACGAGTGCATTAAATAACCTCATCTCATCCTCGAAGTCCACATCTGCAGGTCCACCTATGGAGGGAAGTCTTTGAGAGACGAGATTTTTTTTTTTTAAGAAAATGCTTGAAATTTCATTAAAACTGCAGAAGTCTGTTTACATCATAAACTAAATTATCCAACATAAGCTGCGGGATTTTTTTTTCCTACTGTGCCTTGGCCACTCAATCAGCAAGTTCATTTGCCTCTACAAGGACAGTAGGATAAACTTACAAGTTGCCTGTCTAGGACACTAGGGAAGTCTTTTGGAGACGAAAGTTGAATAGCCTCTGGGTAATCTATTTTAGAGGCAAATTAGGCGAGGATGTTATATGTGCGTAATCAAATTCATCTACTAGATTACTTAGCAAATCTTAAACATTGGTATGTGATAGTGCTCCTTGCGTGAGAATTGTTCCGTGATGCAATGTCAAAGGCTAGTCGATGATTGGTTGTCCTAGTAAAATGATGGAGCAACACGTTCATTTGCAAAAGGTGATAATTGTCCAAAAAATCTTAAGCATATATGGCAACTAATTCGGTCACAAACCTTTTGATGGTTTGCCAATATAGTACTTTCGGCCAATTTTAACTAAAAATCGTTGGCGTTTACACTGGTTGTCCTAACATGTCACAGCTGAGATGACCGACAACTATGTGGATAATTTTTGCAAATTTCTTTTGTTCTCTTTCTTCCTTTTTTTCTACCTCTTTTCTTTACTGCTAAGGGCCGTCATGGGACCGCTCAGAAAAACAAATTATTAATATTACTAGAAAAATTCCAAAAACTAAGAAAATGCAGAAAAGGTCTAAGTCGGCACCAATCGTGTCATGTCAGACTACCAACGACTACATCAGTCCGACCAAAATTAGCCAGTAAGATCACAATAACAAATCGTCAAAGTGTTTATGATTACATTTGGCATAATTAAAAGATTTATGATTGAATTAACCATCGTAGTCTAGATTTTTGTTACTTTTTGGATAATTTCCCCTTTTCAAGGTATCTACGAAAACTTTACAAAAGAGCCAATAATCTGTTATAGTTTCTGAGGATGTTTACCGTATAATTTGTGCCTTGATTTGCTTAAATTGGATGTGATGCAGTTACTTCCTTACTTTAGAGGATCCACGTCCTTATTGTAGTATTATGTAGGAACTTACACAAATTTCAAGTTTTGCTACACTTTGTTATGGTCATTTTTTTTTAAAAGGGAACTATAAGGTAAGAGTCAATATCATCATCTTGAATTGTAAAATTTTCTTTGGATCTCTCTTTCGTTGTGCTGTAAGCTTTACATGCATATTTCTTGGTTGGTTTTTGACACCTTAGGCTGCATTCAATTGGCAAAAAATGAGATGTTTCTGAAAAGTATTTTCTAGGAAATCAATTTTCAGAAAAAATCACAATATTTTTTTATGCTCGGCTAAAAACTGAAAATGACTTGAAAAATATTATTCATCATTCAGTATGGAAAATTGGATTTCATTCCTCTATGCACTCTTTTTAATAAACCTTTTTTTTTTAAAAAAATTTACTATATTTTTTATTTTTTAGTTCTAATTTTTAATTTAATTTTTTGTCTTTAGTATTTTTTTTCTTCTTTTCCCCTCTTCATATGCTGGCAGCCAGGCAAGGCGATTGGCTGGTGACGCCTCAATCCGCCTTGCGTTGATTGCCGGCCTTGGCCAATGGCCGGCTGAGGAAGGGGAAAAAGATTAAAAAATTGGAAATTATTTTTTAAAAAATCTAGTTTAAAAAATTAAAAATAATTGAAAATAAAAGGAATGTGAAAGTGTGGATAAAGGAAAGATGACGAAAATGTTTTCCTCTTCTCAAAAGGAAGAAATCATTTCTCTACTTTTGAAAGTGTTTTTTCCATGAGGAGAAAATGTTTCCTTGATTAGTCTATTTTCCATGAAACAAAGGCCAAAATATCTGGAAAATATTTTTTTGGAAGTTGTTTTTCGCGAAATGAACGAAGCCTTAATCGGAGAACTAAATATTCTTCTATATAGAGCAAAGACTTTGAATATGCATCTTAGCATGCCGTCTTTGTTTCCTTTTTTTCCTTTTATAGAAGCAATCAGGTGGAGTCCAGATTGGTTTTCGCACATTTCAACCGGTCCACCTTCTCAGGCAATTTTATGGGCGTATTCCCACACATCGGTTTGATGCATTCATCATTTTATTATCGGAATACTCCCAATAACCTGTCAAAATAGGTCATAAGCCCATTAAATAACTCATATTTAATCGATTGAGTTATTATATGGGTTAGTTTATTCGGGAAATGATTTTAGAATGGTAAATCACGAAATATATGGGTGTTAAATGGTTTTACATATTACTTTGATCTGATCCACCCGTATGACTCTTTTTCTTACTCGATCCTGTGCTCGCTCACTTATGCACTATCCTCAGTTTAGATATGAGTTTTTCTAGATTGTGTTAAATATGATATGTTCTCGCAATACAGGTTGGGTGGAGTATGAGTTAAATATGGGTTGGGTCAACTATGAACTGCTATATTTGTATTGCAAGGAAATAGATCAACTTGGGTCGAACCATTTTCTATCTATCCGAAGTTGACTTGATCGGCTCGTTTGATGGGACTAGCTCCCACTAAGGCTTTAATAAAAAAAAAAACCACTATCTTTATTTCTATTATGATTGTTTTTCATGTAACTTTGCAAATTTCCCTCCTTTCAGTGATCCGTCTATTAGTACATAAAACTACAATTTACACGTCCTTTCTCTAATTAAGTGTAAGGCCGGACTTACGTATGAGCTTGAATGTTGTGAAACATTGTAAACAATTTATGTATAGCACACTTTACTTCTTACCAAGCTTTTTTCCTTTTGGATAAATATGGCTATCTCAACATCTTTGAAATTCTCAACGAGTCCATAAGAAGTGATTGTGGGATAAAAGCTACGATTCGTTTGTTCTTCGATTGCCATAGGAAACAGAGATTTGAGAGGGTGACCAAGGACTTGAAGGTAACGAGGGTTTTCTCCACTTTAGTAGAAGAGATGAAGGCGATCGGAGGGTCCTTTCACAAAGCCGACGGGTGCACGGACGTGATGGTCCCGGTGGCTCACAGCTGTAGAAGCCCGGTCCTCTTGCTCATGGGCGGAGGCATGGGAGCCGGGAAGAGCACCGTCCTCAAAGACATCCTTAAACAGTAAAACACTGCACAAATCTTTTTTCCCGCTCGTTGCCGCATATGAATGTTCTTGGCTAGCAAAGAATCAGAGGAACTTTTCCTCTCCTAATGAACAAGAATGAACTGGTTTCGTTGGGGTGGTTTTTTGGCAGACCATTTTGGGCTGAAGCAGCGGCTAATGCTGTGGTTGTGGAGGCTGACGCGTTCAAGGGGACAGATGTTCTATACAAGGCCCTCAATTCGAAGGGTCGTCACGATGACATGCTCCAAACTGCTGAATTGGTACGCATCTTTTTCCCCTAATTTCTGGTTACTCCTGAATCTTTGCTCAGCCACTATCTGCTGTTGGTTGTTTTCTTTTGTGAAAGAAGCAAAACGATGTCTTCCCTTGTCTCACATAGGAATGATGGAAGAGTAGGGGCCAATACATAGGTGCGGATGTCATATATCACAACAATTGAAGATAGCGGGTAAAGTGGGTTAGACCATATTATCTCGCATGAGGGTGTGCGATTATTAATTGCATTGCACACATTGACGCAATCGCAAATTATAATTGGCATTAATCGACAATTATTATTTTTTTATTTATTAAATTTCAAATTTAATAATTTTATTTTTTGATTGTTCACAAATGAGTTATATTTAATTTTTATTATCTTTCATTTTCATTTTCACCATTGTTTCTAATTGTTTTCCTTTTAAGAGTTCTTGGAGAAATATCAGACTTGTCATTTGATATTCTCATTGCCACACTTTATTGTATCATAGCGGATTTTTGCCAATAACCATTAATAATATTATGGGATAAATAATTCCTTAAATAGATAATTACCACACCTCAAAATCCGATTCCATTTCTTTCCATTTGATCGTTATTTTTCCCAGCATCTGCCACCATAGTAATATCGGGAACTTGTGCAGGTTCATCAGTCATCGACCGATGCTGCATCTTCACTTCTGGTCACGGCACTCAACGAAGGACGAGACGTGATCATGGACGGCACGCTTTCATGGGAGCCCTTTGTGGAGCAGACAGTTGCGATGGCTCGGAATGTCCACAAGTCTCGTTACCGAATGGGGGTCGGATACAAGGTGGCCAATGATGGCACAATCACCGAGAACTATTGGGAGCCAATTGAAGAAGAAGCAGGAGAACACGGTGACGAAGAGTCCGGGGAGAATGGGAGTAATCTCAATAGGAAGCCGTACCGAATCGAGCTTGTTGGGGTTGTATGTGATGCTTATCTTGCTGTTGTCAGAGGCATTAGGTAATACTCTCTCGCCCCTTCGGCGCGCTTTAGAAATATGTCGTATTTACATTGAGTTAACACTTTGCATAGGTTGGATCGATTTATCAATGGAAAAAATGACACCAATGATCTCTAAATTTTGGCCTAATATATAATGTGGTCCCAATCTATTCAATGTTATCTCTAAACTTTAGCTCAATGTATAATGCGATCCCTAAATTTTTATTTTGTTCAATATGGCCCATGAACTTTAGGTACATGTTCAATTTAGTCCTTGAACTATATGAAAATATTTAATGTTATCCTTGAATTTAAATTAATGCAAGGATAACATTGAACATTTTCATATAATTTAAGGATTGAGTTGAACATGTACCAGAAGTTTAGGGACCACATTAAACTAATTGAAAGTTCATTGGCCACATTATATGTTTGGTCAAAATTCAAGAACCACATTGAACAAATTAAAAATTTATTGACCACATGCATATTGGGTCAAAATTTTAGGGACCATTTATGTCATTATCTCTTGATTAATCAACTGATTTCGTTCGTTTCAACATTGATACAGGAGAGCCATAATCACGGGAAGAGCCGTGAGAGTGAACTCGCAGCTAAAGTCCCACCAGAGATTCGCAGATGCATTTCCACGGTATTGCCAGCTAGTTGACACCGCCAGGCTCTACTGTACCAATGCCATGTGTGGCTCACCTTCCGTAAGTCTTCTTGTTCACTTTCTCAATCTTCTTCTCTCCGCGGTGCCGGTGTTTCCGAGATAATCACATCACTCCATAAGAAATGCCATTTTCAAACTTCCGATTGGATTTGGGAACTCGTTTTAATCTATGTTAATGAGTCTTAATCAATGATGATCGATCAGCCTATGCAAATTAGTTATCTTATCCCTATCGATAGCTTTCTGACGGACCAGAAATTTTGACTATATTGAAGTGTGGGAAATGCAGTTGATGGCATGGAAAGACGGGGGAAACAAATTACTTGTTGATCCGGAAGAGATCAAGTGGTTGACTGCATTGAGAAAATTGAATCCGGACGCTGAATCCGTATACGAACTTTACCCGGATCCAAGCCCAATCTACGAACCTAGTTCGGTTTGGAACAGTGTGCTTGTATCGCCGTCAAGGTCAAGTCTCCTTTCCGAGTTGATGGCCATTGTTAAAAAGGTCGAAGACCAAAAGAGCTGAAGTCTCGGTACCATGATTCAGCTGGCCAGTCCCCTTCTAATCAATGGCTGGCTTATGTGAAAATATTTATGCTTTTGCTTTTCTCATCCCTTGTTTCTACATTGATTTGATATGGGTATATTTGTATGAGGAAAGGAAAATGATATATTAACTTATGTAGGGTGAGTTTGTTCCACAAAAACTCCAAAATTTGAAAGACATTGTTCACAAAAATAACTCAAGTAGTTGTGCCAGGCGAGCATAGAACACAAAATTAAATAAATGAAAAATATTTTATCGTCCACAAAACTAGTTAAGTATAAATTATTGTTGATAACAAAACCATTTTCCTTTGCCTGATTTTACTAAGCTATCTAACTAATAATCTTTCAAAAAATATTAATCAAATCTTGAGTTTTCCATAAAACAAGCGCATTATCAATTATCGGCTCATATGGTATTTTAAAATTATGGGGAAAAAGCTACCAGAAACCTCAAGATGCACCCCTATAACACAATTACCCTAAACATTTTTTTAGTGGCACTAGAAATTCCAAACTTGTACTTGCGGGATACAATTGCCTTCCGTTAAGTTTCCGTCAATGAGCACCAAATCTTCTTACATGGATGATGGAAGGTTAACGGTATTGATGTGACACCACATGACTTAAGAGAAGTGAAAAAGACGTCGTTTTAGCTGGAAAATTATTTGTGAAAACCTTGACGATGGGCAATGTGTTACGCAAGTACATGTTTAAAATTTTTAGTGTCACAATAAATAGTTTATGATAAATGTGTCACAACAAGCATATTTTTGGGTTTTTAACATCATAGAAAAAAGTTCCAATTATATAGGTCACAATGGATATAGACCAATCTTGATGTTGCTAGATTTTTCAAGCTTAAGCTCAACTCCAGTTGAATTGATCAGTCAATAAGTATTACTTGAATCCTGAATTAAACTTGAACTCAAGCTTGAATGAAGAAAATGATCTATTATTGAAAGATTAATAATTTTTGGTATTTATTTGTACTTATGATTTTATAAATAATTTTTGTGGTCGAAATTTATACATAATTTAAAAAGATCAAATTTTAATTACCTGATTACACTTACAAGATACTCGAGCTAAGTATTTTCATGCTTGAGTTCAACTCAACTAGATACTTTGATACATTTGGACTCAGCTCAAACTTTACTTAAGGTTGAGCAGCCCGCTAGTCAAAGTTGAATAGCCCACAAGTAATTTGATGTTCAAATGCATAAAATCTTTTGAGCTAATACCAATGAGTGCAATCTATTAGAGCACTAGCATATGGAACACCTTCCATTCGTCACTTGTGGAGTCTAAAGACCCATTTTATAGCTCAGACCTTCACCTCTTATAATAGAAGCATCTATGGTTTATCTTGCATATGAAAACACATAATGATCTCTTGAAATTTTAACTCCAAGAATATATGCAACTTCACCCATATCATTCATTTCAAAAATAGTAGATAACCAGTTCTCAATTGTATTAACGAACTTCATATTTCTCTCGGCAAGTAGTATATCATCAACATATAATGATAAAATCATAAATTGATCTTTGGATCTTTTGATATATACACAACGATCTTCATCAATCATTACAAAGTCATTTGCCACTTGGGAATTTATGCATATACCATTGTCTCGAAAGCTGCTTGAGGCAATATATCATTCATAAGTTGACACACTTTTTGTTTTGAGCCTTCTATAACAAATCCAATGGTTGTTTCATATAAATTTCTTATTCTTATTCTCCATTGAGAAAAGTGATCTTTATATCCATTTGATATAATTCGAGATCCATATGCCAAAATAAGGCAAATTGAGGTAAATCTCACCATAGAAGAAAAAACATCTTGATAATCAATTCCCTCTTGTTAATTATACCTTTTCGCCACAATGCGAGCCTTATTCTTTTTATTCGAGCCATCAACTTACGTTTTATTTTGAGAACCCATTTGTTCCCAATAACTTTGTGTTTGTTCGGAAGATCAACCAGTTTCCAAACTTGATTTTTCCTTATCAACTTCATTTTTTCTTCCATTACTTTCATCCACTTATTATTGTCAGGGTAAAATAGAGCCGTATTTATATTCATGAGCTCATCCTCAACTGGTGGAGCAACCATGAAAGCTTCTCCTTCAATATCAAAATATTGATGGGGAATACTTTTGTGATTTGTTTACTGTGGAGAAAATTGTACTCTTGGTACTTCATTCTCTGGTACCTCCCACTCAAATTAATAACAATGACATTGACTCATCAAGTGGTTGCAATTGAGATTGGCGTGAAACATTTTCCCTACTTCTCACGTTACTCCCATTTAGATGATATGCTCTCATATATCATTATCACTATACAGGGTTTCAAATAGGGATTAATCTTCACCTATTTCATCATTTTTCTAAAAAAAAAATTTCATTCACTAAGAATGTGACATCGCATGATTCAAATTCAATTACACTTTCACTTTCTTGTTCTTCTATAGATATATACCCTTTTGAGTTCTCCAAATACCACATAAAGATACTCTTTTTGCCTCTTGTACCTAATTTTTAATATTTATGAAAGGACTAGTGAGTATAGGCAACAGAACTCTAAATTTTAAGAAAACTCAAATTGGGTTTTCGATCTGTCCATAACTCATATGGAGTGAAAAGAATTAAGTCAGAAGTTACACGATTAAGTGCATAGACAACAATCAATAAAGCATTACCTCAAAAAATGATTGGCAAATTAGCCTGCACTATCATAAATCTAATCATTTCTATAAAGGATATGTTTCTTCTTTTTGTAACATCATTTTGTTGAGGAATATATGAAATAGACAACTATCTTTCTATTCTCTTTTTGATCACATAAATAACTGAACTGATCAAATAAATATTCTCGATCTCGATCAGATCTCAATGCTTTTATTTTCTTTTCTAATTGATTTTACACTAAGGTGAAAACTCCTTAAAGCATCTCAATGCCTTGGACTTATGAGAAATCAAATAGACATATCCGAATATGGTATAATCATCTATAAATGTGATAAATTATAAAGCCCCATGCCTTGCTCTTACATTCCTCAGACCACAGATGTTTGTATGGAACAACTACAAGAGAAACTCAGCTCTTGTTCCTTTTTCTAATGATTTCTGCATTATTTTTTCCACCAAGCAGCTTATAAGTAGGTAAATTGACCTTTTCAATATTGCCCAATAAGTCCTCTTTGGCTTATCTAATTATTCGATGTTGGCTAATATGACCCATCTTAGCATGCCACATATTCACATCATTATCATAAGGTTCGAAAAATATTAATAGAGAATAACAAGTATTCACATTACCAAATTCAACATCTAGCATAATAAAACTATCTAGGAAATAACCGAAACCATAAAGACTCGTTCCCAATGACAGGTCCAAACCATTGTCATGAAAGTTCAAACTAAAATTAAGTTTAATTAACACCAATAGAGAAATCAAATTTTTACGAATATCTAGAGCATATAACACTTCATGTAGGAACATTTGTGACGACCGTGCATATTTAATTGAAAAGTGCTAATCCCCTTGACTTTCACTTAGGAATTTTTCCTCACATATATCCACTTTGCTTCATGTGAAATTTACCGAAATTCCACGAATGCATCCTCTCGTTTATATTACATGTTCGGTGATTCTTGAATCTATAGTCCACAAAGAATGAGATTCAATTATGAAAACTAAATTGGAGATATAAGTAATAATCTTAAGTGTACAAAGGGTTTCTAACTTCTCTACCACACCATAGTCATGAGCAAAGTCATTCTTCTTACCACAGTTAAAAACACTTCACTTATTAAGTGTCATTCTTGAAAGGACGCTTTTCTATCCCATGTCCGTTAAACTTTATTTTCTTTCCTAAAGAATCTATTTCCTTGCCCTTCCCATTTTTTTAACCCACCTTGGCGCTTACACTTGGAGTTCGAAGCCCACGTGAGCTAGAACTAACACAACAAATATTAGTTTTTAGTTTAGTTGCCAGAAGGCAGTTCACCTCTAGTTTAAGATGGCGCATATCATCCTCAAAAGTTTTTTACTTTTTAGTATATATCAATTAAATTTTCAAATGCACCTAGCTGTGAGGCAAAGAACAGATTATTGTTTGTATTTTCTGTTCATTAATCAAAATATGGTTTGCATCTTACAGTTTACTTATCACATTTGACATGCACCTCAAAAGTTATTTCATATTTTGCCCATGATGCGTCATATAAATGTCAAAACTTATAGTGATTTGTCTTGATTTGGTGATTGTCGTCTAACCAAACTTGGCTTTCATGCTTCCTACATGACTTTGGCATTTTGAAAATCTTTGAACTCTCACATGATATCCTTTTCTATGCTACTTTGCAACGTAATGTGAGCACTAGAGTTCAAATTTTTCCAAGCAGCAAATGCCTCTATCCCTTTCGTTGTGGTGTAGTAATTCTATCTTCAAGTTCTTCCATAACTAGTTTAAGAGTTTCTAATATTTCTTACTTTTCTAGCACAAAATGGATTTTCACAATATAGACTTCATAACATATGCCATTCAATTTCCCTCCTTTATTTAGCTCAGGTACAACATTCACAAATGGTTAATGTCTAACATTTATGCATCTATTTTACACTAATTAATTACATTAATAAATAGTTTCACATAACGTTTCGGATTCGAAATTTCACTACGTTTCCAATCATTGTCTAAAAATCCTCATTTGAAATTATCATTAATATAATTATTTATGTAAAAAAATGAGTTCATCAAAATCACTAAAACTTTATCAAACTCCCCCACTTAACCACATAACACCACTAAGGTATTATATTACAGATCCCTTACTCCATTCAAAACTAAATATTCCATAAAACATTTACATATAACGTGAATGATAATAAGAACATCAAAAGGCAAATATTCATAGGATGTCAAACTCTAAAATAACAATATCAGGTGATATAATGCACACCAAAAACATAAAAAAAAAATTCAACAAATTCCTTAGGAAACTTCTTGATCCTAAAAGGCCTTCCTATAACGGCTCTCGCGAAACTCTCAAGTTTTAGCTAAGGAAATAAATCCCTCTCCTAGGGCGCATTTTATCTGCGTCAGGATCCATTCATAGCATTAAGAACTCTATTCGGAACCTAATTCCAAAATCCTTATAATCTTTGCGGCAGATATCCCATAAGTGATCCAAGATCTCATGCCATTTAGGAAAAGTGACTTTCAAGGCAACAACCATCAGATAGTTTGGCATAATATAACCATTCCAAATGATTTCTAGTATCATTTTATTGATCATTGTGATGTAAGATATAATGTTAACTCTGCCATTCCATCTATAAAGAGCTAACTCATTCCTCAGCTTCAAGAGTCTCTCTTTTTTCTGATATGTCAATGGGAATATTGAGGTTTGCATCATGTTTTCCATCGTTCCTGCAACGAATGTAGAATAAAAATAAGAATTACTCATAAGTCATTATGGGCAAAAGAATATGTGGAGTGCCTATATTTATGTACGGTACTTACTTTAGTGCCGATATTTTTTTGGATCAATTAAGTACCAATTTTTTTGAAAAACGATTATATGAGTACCAACTCTGATGAATGTCTCTGGAAATCTTATGTTGCGTCTATGTTGCTTGTCGGAAGATCCTAGTCAACAAAAGAAAAATCCAAAAATTAAAAAATTCCACATGATATTAAAATAATTAAAAATTAAGCTAAAAAATAAAGGGAAAAAAATGAGATGTTACAATGACGAGGGTAGGGGACAAGCCGAGGAGGTCGCTGAGCCCTAGCTAGTGGCCAGCGACCCTCGCCAGTGAATGGTAAGGGCTCAACCACACAAATCTGGGCAAGGTCAAGCCTCCTTAGGGCTAGGCAACATCAGCCTTGTCACAGCGAAGTTGAGCCCTCGCTTGTCATTGGCGGGGCTAGGTTGAGCCCTCTCCTGTTACCATCGCAACCAAGTCGAGCTTATCCCCAACCCACACTGGCTATTGCCGGTGGTGGTGGTACGGCAGTGAAGAGGGCTATACAAGCCCTCACCATTGTAGCATCTCATTTCTTCCCCCCCCCCCCCTTTAATTTTTAGCTTTTTTAGCTTATTTACTTTTTTTCAATATTACGTGGAAATAGTTTTTAATTTTTTGATTTTTCTTTTGCCATGTGTACTATCTTTTTTTAAAAAATACACATAATATTAATTAAAAAAATAAATTAAAAAATGCCACATTTACTGTATAGCCACAATTGGCACTTAAGTGATCTAAAAAAAATATTGGCACTAAAATTAGCACCGTACACAAATATTGACACTTCATGTATCATTCTGCCTTTATGATGCATAAAATGGTAAAATGAATATACCATATTATAAGAAATTTCCGTACGAACACATTGGTATCAAAAGTACCTCAATCGAAGACTCCATGCCTCTCATGCACCGTTAAAGCTTTGGTGGGTGAGGCCCATGCACCATCAATGGTCAAACGTTGACCAAAGGGACCAAATGCAATTCATAAAAATTTGGGGATCAAAATATAATTTTCCAAAAATTCAAGGTTCGAATTGCAATTTTCAAAAAGTTTTGGGATTAAATTGAAATTTTCATGAATTTTGGGGGACCAAATTGCAATTTCCAAAAGTTTAGGGATCAAATTATAATTTTTCTAAAAATAGGGAATCGGGTATGGTGAAAACTGATCATGGATTAGGTCAAGGCGAGGTACCCGCTTGCTAACGTCAGTAGCTGTTTTCGAGCGACGAAGGCACGCTCGACACCCGTGGCAGGTGAACACCACACGCATCGGGCCTCACCGGTGCATGTGGGGCCATCCGGTCTCCTCTGGTGGTGGTTGACCACTCATTCAACTCATATCACATAGTACTTTCCAACTATGCAGTAATATTTCACATTTACCGAACCAATTTTCCAGAAGCCTGAACAATGCCGACAACATGAAAATGTGATAAACTTCAATGAACAACGTGCGAACCATGGCATAATTGGTTCAATCAATGAATGTACAATTAGGAAAACAAGTTTACAGGCTATGATACCAATGATGGAAACGAATTCCTATCAAACGTGTGGAAAATCATACGATAAATATGCCCAATATGAAACAAAACTTATATCACCAATCGAAATATGATCACACGAGGGAACATACCCACTATCCATATATTAAGAGCCTCCAACGAATGGCGTTGCGAGAATCAATCATCGGAATGAGTGCAAGAGGAGATATTGTTGTTCTTGAAATAGAGTTTTCTACGAGAGCTTTTTATCGTTACATAAAATTGACAATCAGTCTGCTAGAAGAAACTATCCAACTCTTAAACATGATGTTATCATGTTTCAAAGAGAAACTGCCTACCAGATATCTTGAACGGGCATGGGGTGTCGTTCCCTATACGAGTGGACCACCATAACCACCATATAACCCAACATGAACCCTAATATGTTAATTTAAGTGCGTTTTCCCTAGGGAAGTCGGGAAGTAAGTTAAATAGCCTTTGTCAACAATCTTCTTTCACCTTTAGGTGAGTTTTAGATATGAGCACGACAAGATTATTAATCGTGTAACGTTGTAGACACAAAATTGATCCGAACACAATTAGCCTCAATTCAAACCTGTTAATTTCATGTCATGGTCGAGTCGTGTTATCATCTCATATAAAAAATTGACATTCTTGTACCTGCATCACAAGGCCTCAAGGCAACCTATAATTAGGGGTGTCAAAACTGAACTAAAAAATCGAACCTCTAATCGAACCGAACTGAACTGAAAATTTTGTGCACTTTGGTTCGGTTCGGTTTGTTTTTTGGTTCAAGTAATTGAGAAATAATTATTCTTTTTTTAAGCTCAGTTTGATTCGCTTCGGTTAATCAAATCGCACTAAAATATTCAAAATCACTTTTTTCTTCCTTTTTCTTTCTTTCTTTCTTTTTTTTTTCTTTTTTGGGGCCGAGGGCTAGTGGGGGTCGCCGACCAAAGAAAAATCAAAAAAGAAAAATTGAAACCAAACCAAATCGAACGAAATTTTTGATTTAGTCATATTCAATTCATGGCGAGATTCAATTCAGTTCAAGCATGCACATTAATTGTTCGGTTCAGTTCTGTTTTTTGAAAAATCATACCAAATTGAAACATTGAGAGCCCGACCTACACTTACAATGGGCTGAGGCCAGCAACCCCTAGGGCACAAAACTACTTTGAGATATTTGTTGATAGGCAGGTCTAGTCAACGAGCTATGCCCTCAATGTTCAATACTAAAGCCTCTCTCATTCTCCCAACATACACCAGGTTCACCAGTCATCTGCTGATGCAGCATCCTCGCTTCTGGTGACTGCACTCAATGAAGGAAGAGACGTGATCCTGGACAGCACACTATCATGGGAGCCCTTCATTGGGCAGACAGTCATGATGGCTCAGAATGTCCACAGATCGTTACAGAATGGGGGTTGGGGATAACGTGGCCGCCGACAGCACCATCATTGAGAACTATTGGGAACAAGTTCTGCAAGACGAACAAGACGAACCAAATCCCCACAGAAAGCCATAGTGAATCGAGCTGTTGGGAATTGTGTGTCATCCTTATCTCGCCGTGGTGAGAGGCGTTAGGTAAAACCTCTCTTGCTATTGTCATGGTTTTGTACAAGAGTCACGTTGATGAGGGTTTCGGAAGCATCGACTGGCAAACTGAGTAATGTTACAACAATGTCTCACTCTATTGCTCGGCGATGAGCAGACTGTGCTTAGTCATAATTGCCGGAAGATCTGTAAGAGGGAATACACAACTCAAATCCCACGAGATTCGCAGACACATTTTGGAGGCATTGCCAGCTCGTGCACAGTGCCAGGCTGTATTGTACCAACACCATGGGCTGCGCACCTGCGGTAACTTGCGAACGACGTCTTGTTTCTGCTTTATAGTTACACTTAAATGAATTTTCTAGCATTTGACTTCGTACCAACTTAGTTTTCTGAGTGGAATGATGGGAAAAGTAAGGAGCCAAATTAGTTTTTATAGAATTCGGTATAGAATATTTTCACACCTCGAATTGATTTCGATAGTCTTTGGGTGAATGCAGTTAATAGCATCGAAAGATGGGGACAGCAAGCTGCTTGTTGATCCGGAAGAGACGGTGTATGGCCACCATAGTCAAATTGAATCCGGATACGGAGTCTGTAGAAGAACTTTACCCGGGTCCAAGCCCGATCCACAAACCTGGGTCGGTTTGGAATGATTTTGTTCTCTCGCCGTCAAGGCCAACCACCCTTGCGGAACGAAGGACTGCGGTCAAGAAAGTTGAAAACCAGGCAATTTGAAAGTCATGGAATTTAACCCTAAGTTTTGGTTTAATCCTTGTGTTGTGGATTTGTGCTTTTTGTATTTGATGCATTTGATGGGTGCTCGTGAAGAGCGGACAAATCCAAAGATAAGAATATCAATTGGCTTGCATGGTACTTTGTGTATTGGTCATGGCCTTTTTAAATTATACATTGTACTCTTGACAAGCGCAAGGTAGGTGGAACTTAGAAATGGAGCTATTTAATTAAAGCACAGAAGGGTTGCATATAAAAAAGGAGAGATAATTACCCAAAAAAGTTTTAGATATATTGCAATTGTGCCAATTTAATCTTAAACTTTTTTTCTTACCAATTAAGTCATAAATATTTTGTGATTGTGCCAATTCAGTCTACGTTATCAGCAAAAGCTGACGTGGACACTTTTTAATAATATATTAATATTTTTTTTTCTTTTTTCTCTTTCTTTTTTTATTCCTACTTCTACTATGGCCAGCGAGGGTCACTAGAGTTAGTCGGCCACTGGGCTAGGCCATTGAGGTTGCAGGCTGTGTAGGGGCCGAGAAGTCCCTCGCTAGCCACAGTAGGAGTAGGAAGAAAAAAACTAATACAATACTATTGAAAATTATTTACATCAACATTGGCCGGTAAAGTGGACTAAATTGATACAATTACGAAAGATTTAGAGCTTAATTGACAAAAAAAGATTTTAAGATTTAATTGGCACAATTGCAATATATTTAGAAATTTTTTGGTAATTTTTCCTAAAAAAAGACTTAGACTATAGGCTACGTGGGGGTCGTGCATACTCAAGCGGCCCTCGTTGGCCCTACTGACCACCTTCGCTTAAGATGTACAATAGATCTAGGGTTTTTACTTATTTTTAAAACGAATAAAATTGGATTTTTAATAAGGTTTTGAGGTCAAAATAAGTAACTTACTATTTTTATTAACTGGGGGATTCAGCATTCCAAAAATGCTAAAAGTACTAGTCCCTACCAGCATTATGCTTTCACCATCCCAAGGCCATCTTTCACCCCCAAAGTCTTTAGGAAATGGTTGTCAAACACCCCAAATTTTTTCCAATGGGCTTTCAAAATATTGAACCAAACACACCCTATAGCCTTCAAATCAAGGGCGGGCAAGGGCCGCTTGTGTAAAATTTCTTATACATTGACGGGTTATGATTTATTTTTTCTAATACAATTCATTAGACTCAACTGCGTACAAACTATTTTATGTCGAGTCATATCCACAAATCAAAAGCCTGAACTTAAATTGATCCATTGGGCTTGGGGTGTTCAATGGGCCTCTATGTAGCCGGTCTTTGCACTTGTGCCCTAGTGTTATAAAAACAATTATTAGAAAATTGCCAGAAAATTGCGGAATAACTTGTGTTAGCGAATATCCTGAGGACGTGATTCACCTGTCCGATAGAACAGGCCATATTCGAGTACATTTACAATGAGAATTTTTGTAGGTCAATTTTCGAGTCCACATTCAAAATACAAAGACTCAAAGAGTGAATATATATATATATATAAGTTGGCATAACCTTAAAGGCAGTATCTCATCTATGGGACGGCGATTATGATGGAGTAAATGTGAATGATACATTGTATCCTATCTTTTGTTAGGTAAAATACCGAATGCCATGATTGTTGTAGTAATAAATAAAAATGGGACAGGGAATTGCGATGGAATCGTGGTGGCTAAGGCTGTGTATGGTAACCATTCTCATTATCTGATTCTGTTCTCTGGAACAGTAAAGAATAAGAATCATTTTTGATAACTCAAATAATTCTGATTCTGATTTTGTTCCCAGAATCAGTTTTAGAGAATCAGAATCAGTTTTAGAGTAAAATCCAGAACAAAAAAAAAGTTGGTTCTGAAAAAAGAATCACTTTTGATAATCACAAAATAGAATGAAATCTCACATCTTTCACTTTTCCCTTTCATTTTTCTCATCACTTTCCTCTCAACCTAATAAAAATAAAAATTTAAAATTTAAAAAAAATTGGAAAATTTTTAAAAAAATCATAAAAAATTTAGAAATGTCCTAAAAATAGAAAAAGCTTAGATTAGGCTAATTTGACCTCATTTTCATAAATTGGGACTTCAATTGAACTTCAGACATCATGTATTAAAATTTATGTTTCATTTATGACATGCTATAAAAATAAATATATTTTAAATTATTTTAGTGTGCTTTGGAAATTAGCCTTCATTTAGGATGAAATTTTACAAAATAACTACATAGTCATTTGACTTAAATTAAAAAAATTAGAAAGAGAAACAGTTTTTCGAAATATAAATTTTGTACAGTTATCAAACGCGTTTCTGGTTCTCCAAAACTCATCCAGGAACAGAATCAGAAAAAGTCATTTTAATTAGAATCAGTTTTTGGGATCAGAATCGTTACCATACGCAGCCTAATTGCGAGCCATTGCCATTGTGATGGTGGACTTGGTGAGGAACAATTATTAGAAAAATCATAAAGTTATTTTTTTTTACTAATTTAGTTCTAAACTTTTTAATTTTCAATTGACCAGAAATCATTGACATAGACGTCGGCCATCTAACATAGTATGATCGGCGTTGACGTAGATAATTTTTAATAATATTTAATATTTTTTGAGATTTTTTAATTAAAATTTTTATTTTTTTTATGTTTACTTTTTTTCTTTCCTTTTTTATGTCTTTTTTTTATTGTGGCTAGCGAGGGTCACTCGATTAGGGCCCTTGCCTAGATTTGGGGGAGGCCATCATGGCCGGCCACGAGCTAGGCTAGCCTCGCCCAAACCATCGTGGTTAGCCTTCCTTGCAACAATAAGAAAAATAAAAATAAAAGATAAAATAAAAATTCAACAAAAAGTCAAAAAATATTAAATATCATTAACAATTCTCCATATCAACACTGGTTGTAGCATCAGTCGTGCCATGTAAGATGGCCAGCGTCCATATTAGTAATTCTTGACCAAAATTGGCTAAATGGACTCAATTGACAAAACGTGAAAAAGGTTTAGAATTCAATTTGCAAAATTAAAAGATTTAGTATTGAATTAGCAAAGTATAACAAGTTCAAAATTTTTATTTTGATATAAGGTAAAATTTTTGTAAGATCACTACTTACTGTTATAAAAATTTAAGTTGATAGAGATTATGGTGTGACTAAACAAATTGCTTTCAAAAAGGGAAAACCAAAATAGAAAATTAACATGTCACTATCCTTCAACAACTAAGGAAAAGAGAAAATGACGCTGGCAGTATCATAATTTTCGTATGGCAGTCACTTTAGTTCTATAACTTTTTAAAGATGATTTCAGTGCTATAACTTTTAAACAACTATTACTTGAGTTACATCAGTGATTTGTTGCCCGAAATTCTTACATGACATTGCATTAATTCAATATTAAATCATCTGACAATACTCGCCGAAGATATGATGACAGAAAAATTTAAAAATCACTATTTAAGCCCTTCCTTGCCCCTAATTTGAGGATTTGACACTAAATAAGGTTGAAATTAAAACCTTAGCCTCTATTTTTCAATTGAAACAAAAAGTTAATATTTCGCTTTGGACACCATGCCGACCTCCTCCTTCAGTAGCCGGCCCCTCCTCTAAGCTCCTTGCTAAGTAATATGTTCGAATTGAAACCGGAACTTGGGCTACGATTTATGGGACTAAATTAAACCTAATTTCTCAATTTGGAAAAAAAAAATTGTGTTGCCAAACCACGTTGTTTGATGTGTATCTTGAGTGCTGACATCTCTGCGACATATTGGATCATTTATTCTAAAAAATAATCATAGATAGGATTTTCCAATGACCGAAGTCATTTGAATGATTGTTTTCCCAACTTGCATCCTGACTCCTAATTAATTACTTTGAAATTTATGACCCTAAAATGACCGTTATATGAAGGTCATGGTACTGTTTTTTTTTTTGGTAAGGTGAAGGTTATGATACTGTCGATGTCCACTTCGTTAAAAAAGTTAATGATACATCATTGTATCAATTGCCATTACATGATTGATTGTGAGGATTGAATAGGAGAATATTAGAGGTGAGCAGTTTTAAGTTCTTTACAACTTTCACTTGGAACCTAGAACTTATCCTATTACAGGTTCCATGTTCAGTTTTAGGATCTATATAGGTTTTATTTGTATTTCTAATTAAACAATTACAGTGAAATATCACCTTTAATGGCTATCATTTGTTGCTATAATCCGTTAATGACCACTCATATTTAGACACTCGAATAAATATGAAATATTAACAAATTAAAAGTCTCAGTCATAACTATCGTCGAAAATAGAAACTCAGACACTTACGCCATGGAATATGGCAAGATCATGCAAGGAGATATATAAAGAAAAACAAAAAAAAAATTGTTATATGTTTGTCGCGACCTAAAATTAAGTTTTTAATCTTAGGTTAATAGATCACCAAATTAATTATATTAACTAACTAATCCTAAACTATCTAAAGTTCTATCAAATCGTGACTTTATGGTTCAACTAATTACCTTGAAAAAAAGATTTTTAATTTTTCAGAGCCACCACTAATCGTTTTTTGGTAAGTCCATTAGAAACCTAAGTAAATTAGTGGAAGAACTAAATTATTTCTATGAACCGATGATTTTAAGTTTGGGACTTGGTTACATTAGTTTTTTAAAATTAATACCCTTTCGATACCAATTTCATGAAAAGTGTTCAATTTGGTAATTTTAATGAATTTTCACTTGAGTTCAAAGATGCAAATTTTTGGGGGTTTTCTTTTTGTGAATTTTGTTTTTTGTATTTTGGATTAATTTTTGAAATTAAAAGTTAAATGAAAATTAGAGTAAATTGGTTCAAGATTGACTTATAATTTTCAGATTTAATTTGCGTTAATTCGCAAAAATTTTAAGAAAATCATTTTACTCCGAGTCTACATCGTTTAAAAGCTAAGATGGATTCCAAAAATTTTTATTCATTGTCGCGACCCTCTAAAAAAAATTTTAATTTTAAAAGGGGTTAACAGATTATTAGGTTAATTAGATCGACTAACCTAACGCGGACCCTCCCAAACCCTACCGAATCAAGACTTTAGATTTTTATTTTAAATGATTTTGAAATTTGGAGTCGCCACTAATCATTCTTGGTAGGTCGATTAGAAACCTAAATAAATTAGCGAGAGAACTAATTTATTCCTGCGAACCAGAAATTATGAGCTCGGGGACTTGGTTACACTAGTTAATTAAAACTAATGCCCTTTCGGTACCTTAGTTTCATGGATATCCTAATTCGGCAACTCAGACTTGGTTTATTCCTAAGGCTCTAGTAGGGTATTCTCTTTTGTGTTTTTACTTTTTAAATAGGATGCATAGATGGTATATATTTTTATTTATTATATTTTTGAAGTGTTAAAGATTCCCTGAAGCCAAAAGAGGGAGTGTGTTAACGACTTCTGTGCAGTATTACGATCTACTCATCTTTTGGGTTTGATGATTCAAAAAATAAATTATAGGAAGTACATGACAGTGAATAAACACCTCCAATGGGAGGCCTAGCATTGGCTTGGCTCTTCACTTTGGGATTTAAGGTACAGGTATTTAAGTTGCAAGTATTTAAACTACTGTAAGTAAAAACCTCCAATGGGAGGCTAAGCATTGGCTTGGCTCTTCCCTTTGGGATTTAAGGTACATGTATTTAAGTTGCAGGTATTTAACTACTGTAAGTAAAAACCTCCAATGGGAGGCTAAGCATTGGCTTGGCTCTTCCCTTTGGGATTTAAGGTACAGGTATTTAAGTTGCAGGTATTTAACTACTGTAAGTAAAAACCTCCAATGGGAGGCTAAGCATTGGCTTGGCTCTTCCCTTTGGGATTTAAGGTACATGTATTTAAGTTGCAGGTATTTAACTACTATAAGTAAAAACCTCCAATGGGAGGCTAAGCATTGGCTTGGCTCTTCCCTTTGGGATTTATGGTGCAGGTATTTAAGTTGCAGGTATTTAACTACTGTAAGTAAAAACCTCCAATGGGAGGCTAAGCATTGGCTTGGCTCTTCCATTTGGGATTTATGGTGCAGGTATTTAAATTGCGGATGGATTTTGTCCTCTCCATTCTGGGGTATGAATTCTTTAAAATAAAATACAACGAATTGATTCAACAATTTGAAATTTGTGCGCGCTTGAGGACTCCTCCAAGCCGATTTTGTGCTTCCATAGGGTTGACCATTGATATAGAGCTGCGGCTTCCTGACATAAAATAGAGTGAAATGTCAGTATACAAAATATGTGCTAATCTGCACCTAAAACCAGAAGAGTGGAAAGAGTACTTATCTCCCATTTTTTTTGGAAGGATTTCTATAATTGATTTTCGCTCTCTATGTTCCCAATATAGAGAGTTTCTTTTGAATTAAGAGGGACTTTTAGTCACAGATCAGTTGAGAAATCGGTGGACAGCTTTGTTGACACCTAATTTTTAATCATCTTTTCTCTTTTGAAATTAACAAAAAATCCATAAAAATTTATAAAATTAAAAAATTCAAGTTTGGAGACCTTGGTCAAGCCTAGGGAACCAATTTTGACCAAAAATTGATTTTTCATATTTTCAGTATTTTTCGGTATTTTTATTTTCGAAAATTAATAAAAAATCCATAAAAATTCATAAAATTGAAAAATCAACTTTGGAGACCTTGGCCAAGCCTAGAGAACCATTTTTGAACAAAAAATAATTTTTCATAATTTTTTTGTATTTTTATATATTTTTTAGAAATTAGGAAAATATTTAATAAATAATAACATATGAGGCCACAAAAATATATAAAAATATTCAATATTTTTCTTTTCATGTTGGCCATCGCAAATTTAAAAAAAAAAATCCAATTCGGGGTCGTGTATTTCTTCACGAGCATGGTCTCGAATCAGGCCAAAAAAAAAATTCAATTTGAGTCAATTTATTTTTATTTTTCACTTTTAGGAGTTGTGACATTATCCTCTAATATTTTAAATTTTCTTCTTGGCCAAATTATACCTAGAATGACTCAATTTTTTCAAAGGGCTTTAATTAAATTTTGCATTATCTTCAGCGGCAGAAAATAAGCTTAAATTTGACATGAAGTGAATTTCGACTAAGCATAGAAGAGGTGTGTCGAAAATTGTGAGGAGATTTGGACTTAAAAAAATATTTCTCCAGGGACTGAATTGCAAATACTTAAAATCTCAGGGACTAGAGTGCAAATACCTAACACTTGAGTGATTATTTTGCAAATAAAAAAAAGAAGAGTTAGTGGAGAAATTAGAATAGAGAAGGGAAGATGGAGAAGAGGAGATAGAGAAGGGAAGATGGAGAAAAGGAGATGGAGAGGAGAAGATGGAGAAGAATAGATGGAGAAAATAAGATGAGAATGGAGAAGGGAAGATGGAGATGAAGAAGAGTTAGTGGAGAAATTAGAATGGGAGATATATATGGAGAAGGGAAGATGGAGATGGAGAAGAATAGGTGGAGAAATTAGAATGTGAGATAGAGATGGAGAATGGAAGATGAAGTTGAAGAAGAGTTAGTGGAAAAATTAGAATGGGAGATGGAGTTAGTGGAGAAATTAGAATGGGAGGTAGATGAGTTGATTATAAAAGGAGGAAGAAGTGAACTTGGGAGGGAGGATTATTTTTGGAGAGAAAATTTTGGATGTTTGAGAGAGTTTTGGAAGGTTGAAGAAAAATTTGAGAGAAAGAAAATACCAAAAAGAGAGAGAGAATTTTGAGGATGATGGGAGTTTAAACCTAGGAGTTATCATCACCAATTCCTTCATCGATCAACATAAATCAAGAGTTCATCCTCGTCAACGAGCAAGCAAATCCGAGCTAAGTGTTTGTATTTATTCATTTATTTGTGGTTTTAGTCGCAAATTAGCACAAAATTGTATACACTTTCTCCATTTCTCATTTCTCCATATTTTTATGTCAGGCAAAGGACAACTCCAAGTCAACGGTAAATCTTATGGAGGTGTAAACACAAAAAGAGAGCACTCCACTAGAGCCTGAGGAATAAACCAAGCCTGAATTGCCAAATCAGGATATCCATGAAATTAAGGTACCGAAAGGGCATTAGTTTTAATTAATTAGTGTAACCAAGTCCCCGAACTCATAATCTCTGGTTCGTAGAAGTAATTTAGTCCTCCCGCTAATTTACTTAGGTTTCTAATCAACCTACCAAAAATGATTAGTGGCGACTCTAAATTCTAAAATCATGTGAAAAAAAATCAAAGTTGCGATTTGGTAGAGCTTGGGAGAGCTCGAACTAGGTTAGTTAATTTAATTAATTAATCTGGTAATCCATTAACTTAAAAATGAATTTTAGGTCTCGACAGCTTGGCGACTCCGCTGGGGACTTGTTCTTAATTTTTGAAAAAATTTAAGAACCTAGAGGACTTAGGCCAGAAAAATTTCATGAAAATTCATTTGGTTTGACTTGGTTGGATTCTGATCTTTAGGTGTTAAATAGTTTTGCAGGATGGGAGTTATAAGGGGTAGAGTGTTTGGCTAACCCTTTGTTTTGCAGGTCTGGTGTGTGGGAATTCAATTTAAATTATGCACATTATTGAAGCGGTGTTTGCATTTAAATGTTATGCATGTGTTTACAGTTTTAGCACTACATCACACACGTCCCGTGGCCGGACCTGGGCTACTAGTTTTAGGATGGTATTGTGATTTGGTTTTAGCGTTCGGCGTGAGATCACGTCGAAAGTTAGCCCAGATTCAATCCCGAACCTCTTTTCAAAAATGAGTTTAAAAGTTAGGCCTCAGGCTTGGTAAGATTACCAAAGCAGTGGTTTTAATTTTTAGCTCGAGCAGCCGAAGTGGGAAGGCTCGGCTAATCCCGGTTACGTCGTCGGATCACGGCTAATCTTGATTATGTGCGCGAGATTGTCGCCTTGCCGTAAGTCTTTCGCTTCAATTTGTCAGCCTTTAGAGTAGATAGGCTAAGATTTAAACTCACGATTCATGTGCATGTCTATGTGACCTACATGGTATTTTTCACGGTGACAGTAAGTTTTCAAACTTCGTCTTGTATTTATTTTTGGTCGGTCCATGATAAGTGTCAGTTAAATTTTGGACTTAACCACGTGGTCATTTTTTCAAAGAAAATGAAAAATCGAAATCAAATTGGTGTCCCATTTCTGAAAAGATGAATGCAGAAAAATCCATTTGGGAAATTTTGTCGGCCAATAAAAAGATTTTGTCACATTTCTCCTTACTGCTTCAATGGATACAAGATTTTCTTGACAAATTTACCATTGAAAATTTATTGTGATAAAAGAAGGTAATTTCTTCGGGAAATTTGTTAAATGTCAAAGGATTTTACCACAGTCTTCTGAGTTATAAAATCTGCAAGAAAACTCTTTCTGGGAAATTTGTCCATGTCTTCCTAAGAAAATTTCATCTGATTTCTTCATAAAATGGAAAACTAAAATTGGGCCAATCTAGGAGTCATGGACCGACCTCTCTTGGATCACATACTGATTATTTTCTTTACTTTTGCAGGGAATTATAGGTACCCTGGGGTGGAGAAAAATCGGGCTCGTTGGTGATAACAATCAGGGGGCAAGCGAAGAAATCGTTAACTCTAGGGGCATATGAAGAGGCCAATTCTTCCAGAGACAGAATCGTGTCAATAAGTCAGCACGTATGGGCCATGTATTTTGATGAGGGGTAGTGAATGCATCCAGATCGGGCCTGGGGACATTTTTAATGTATTAGAAGGGTTCATGTATTTTTGTTGAGAAAGTCGAGACTGTGTAATCAAAACCCATGGGGCAAGATTATGAACCCGACCTTGAGACGCCTTTTTGATTAAATTGAACAAAGGCTTGCCTTTTTACCTTCCTCGGATTCAAAACACATGGAAGATTTTGGAGGACTAGTATTTTATTACCGAGCATGGTCCGCAATCATTTCTCCCAACGCTACAGGCGACCGACACATTCAAGTGGACGCCGAAAGAGATAGGCAGGAGTAAAGTGGGGCACGCAACGGGCAGCCCAGTTTGTTTATTGGAGCACTAATCGAGTGGTCGATTTGCAATAATTCACACGACTGACTCACGGCGCTGTGACCGGTGGGGGCCGCCACCGAACCCTTCGCCAATGTCCTTGATATCATCGCCGGCAGCAGATAACAAGAACACCGAGAAGAGTGTTAAGCCTCAACGTCTTCAGTACCGTAAATCGTCCTATCATGCTATATGGGCGAAGAAATGGCAGGAAAATGAAAAGCACAAACACGTGAAACTTTCTCTTCATTCCATTCACCAACAAACCTTACAACAACTCACTGGGGAGGAAAAGTGAAATCAAATTGAGCCCTAATAAGCGTCACAAAGGAGCTCAGCTGGCTCTCCATGAAGTTGATGCTCTGGGTGCACCGGGCGTTCTCGGGATCAAGCTCCGCGAGCCTAAAGAAGAGGCGATCGCACTTCTCTTTAACCTGGGCCATAGTGGCCTCGTAATGCTCAACGGCAAACTCCAGGTCCGGAATCGCCGCCCTCTCGAAAGCAATGTCTGCCGTAATGTCATCAAGCCTCTCTTGCAGCCAACCGCATTTGCACCTCATCACAATATTGCCTGGCTCCTGTTCGGCGTAAGTTCGGACCAAGGCCAGACGGTCCACCAGCTTTCCCCTCTCACGAACCAGCCACGAAAGCTGATCGTTGGCAAACTTGAGGGCCTTTTTGTGATTATCAGCCACAAATGTAACCGTTGCTAGACGCTCGTGCCGGTCTCGGTAACGAGCTTTCACGACGGCGGTCACAAGGACCGTCTCATAAGCGCGGTTATAGGCAGCCAGAAAATTGATGAAGACGGTCGAGAAGTTCCGATACTCCTTCCCCAGTTGGGTACCCTCAACAGAAGCAGCGTCCACAGTCCTGAATAAACCAAGGATTTCAACCTCAACAGTAGAGTTTTTGGCTATATGAGCGTAACCTCTACCAAGAAGATTGTAAAGTCTCTCCCACCCAGCCAGGACTTCGGCGGATAAGGTGTGGTTAGGAGAATTGGCCATTTTTGAAAGAGAGAGGTGAGGCAGATGAGCGGAATGCGAAGATGGTAATCTGCTTCAATTTAAATACTGATTTCACAGGGGCAGTCCTTATAGGTTTTCCTATCTACCATTCTCTGTCGGCAACACCCCCGGTGGCTCAAATTCCAGTCAAGTGGCAACCTCGAGCCGAACAAACCTGACGTCCTTGTGGAAAAGCTGGACGGGACTCCACCGCTTTGAAAAAAGAAAGAACGAAAAGACGAGCTGAGTGGGGGACAAAGAAATTTTCGGCAGAAAGAGAGATATTACTCGTCTTCATTGGAGGACCCGCCAGTAAATCGACGGTGGAAATCTTGACAGGGGCCCTCTACCGCGAAAAGAAAGAAGAAGACAAACTGAGCGATAAACGAGGATTTCCCCTTTAATCAAAAGCTGAATGTCAGATTTTCCCTTCGGTAAATCTAATAGCACTGCCCGTGAAGGGGGAAGTCGTTGCTATTGCCAGAGAGAGAATTTATCCTCATTTGATAGTGAGGGTTCATCTGCACGAACTCGCAGGAGAAAGATAGAGAGGAAGGAGTTCTCGTGGGAGAGGAATTCAAAACCTTCACCATCAAAGCATTGGCTTTCAAAGCCTGTTACGAGAAGCCATCAACGATCCCGTGATCCCTCAAGTCTGAGAAGACATCCTGAGGCGGTCTCGAATCGACAGTCCTAGATCCAGAAATATGTCGAGCATTAGGGAAATGGGCGCATGTTCAACCATGGTCGAAGCTGATGAAGTTCCTTACCCTGAGGGTCTACTGGTCATGGCCATTGACGGTAATCCAGTCTCTCTGTCAATCCTTGTTACCGTATTAAGAAAATGCCGGTATAAGGTTGTAGCTCAAGCAAAGGCGACAGAGGCCTTAGAGATATTAAGGAGGAGTAGTGACCAGTTTGATATCGTCCTCACCGCAATGGTAGGGATTGACATGGATGTTTTCACTCTCTTGGAAGTCATCAATTCTAAATTAAACATGCCAGTCCTCGTAATATCGGCAAGCGATGATCAGCAAGCCATGATGAAGGCTGTCTTAAACGGGGCCCAAGACGTCGTAACGAAACCAGTTAGGGTTCAGATGCTTCAAAACATATGGCAGCACGTGGTAAGGAAGCAATTGCACGACCATGAGAACAAGCATCAAGCCTTCAATTTTATTCCAAGCAACTGGAGAAAGAAGATGAGTTGGTCTCCCGAGCTGCATCGTATGTTTGTTAATGCAGTTCAGCAGCTAGGAATCGATTCGGCACGGCCGCAACATATACTGGAAATTATGAAGGTAGAGGGACTCACTAAAGCAAATGTTTCGAGTCATCTTCAGAAGTACAGAAAAAGGGTGAGAGAACACAATGCAGCTCAGAATCAAGAAAACCAAGGCGGGACTGATCCAAGCCTGAACGTCGAGTCTCCTCGCCACCATAAGTTCCACAGGTTAGCATGGGGCGAGCCACTTCCCATCATCAACCAAACCAGTAGCCGTGCCATCAATCCCCCAGGCGTTAATCAAAGTATCCCCCAGAATCACCCTAATGCTCTTCAAGAGTATAGACCGCAGGGGCAGTGTATTCAGACTCCTTGGTTTGAGCACCAATCCGTGGCTAGAATTCATCCTATGATCAGCGCGCCTGCGCAGCCAGAGAATCAGACAAGAAATTATCCTGAGCACTTCCACTTCTCTAATCCTCGAATGGAAGGAGTTCTTGGCAGCAGGACAGTTGGTGATCCCCACACTTTCTGGAGTAATGATGAAGACTTCAGCTCGAAAAGTCAAATTGCTCATGGCGAGGACAGAATGAGAAATCTACCGCCAGCATTTGCCAACAATAATGCCCAATTCGAGCATCAGTTGCTGGAAGGTTCAAGAGATTACCCAGATGATGAGCTTACTGCCCTGGTCAACCAGTTTAAGGTTGACAGACATCCGAAGCCATGATCGGAAGCCAGTGATTAGGGACTCTCAAACATCGGTCATCCATGCCTGAACCAGCACGAGACTAGCTGATTATCGAAAAGCCGCAGGAGAGGCAGAACTGACCTTGAACAAGTGCACCTTTCACTTCATGCTTAATTCCCCTGCATGTGATATTTCCAGCTTTCTAGGTGTCTAGATTTAATTCAGGGACATGGGGTAATTTGTTTTTTATCCCGTCGAATGCGTGAATCCCTTTTTATGCTAGACTCAGGGCGGATCAATTTGTGGCAAAGTCGCTGACTGCCATAATGAGAAATGTTGAATGGCCTCACGTAGGAAAATTTCAAGTGAAGAGCCCAGGCGAGCTCGAAGACGGGTAATTGAGTATCGTTCCAATTTACCCTCAATCGTCGCAAAATGCTAAATTGGATTTGTTCCATTCTCACCCAGGGGATTGCAAATTGCCTCAAGAGTGTCGCAAAATGAAATGATCCAATGGAATGCGATAGGACTCATTCGCCTTGAAGGTAACCTTTAAATTAAAGGAGCCCTCCGGTCCACGGACCCGATGGCATAAAAAATGATGATGATCCAAAGCAACCCGAAAGAAAACAAGGCCCAACTAAGCAAAGCACTTATGTGGCAAGCTCAAAGTGAAGGGCAACTCGGGACATACAATCCAATCCAATCCAAATGAAGGAACTTCCTCAATTCAAATTCAATGGAAGTACATATAAGGGTAAAACAGTATCATTCCAATTTTTCTAGAATATGAAGAACATATACTACCGCATTCATTTTCATTTTTGCAGTGAAAGTCTCTACTGGCCAGATTTTCCTGTCTACCATTCCCTATCAGCATCACCTCCGCTACTCGTCTCCAATCTCGAGCCAAGCAAATCCGACATCTCTGCCAAAAGTTTGACGGGATGACACAACTTTGAAAAAGGAGAAAGAAAGGTGACTTGGGTGGGAGACAAGGAAAATGGGATTCGTTTTTATAGGAGAACACGCCAGCAAATCGACGGTAGAGACGTTGATAGGGACCCTACCACTATGAAGAGATGAGAAAAGACGAGCCAAGCAAGAAACACGCAGGAAAGGTTGAGAAAGACAGAACTCTCGGGAGAAGCGATACATATGCTAAGCCGACGCCAAATTTTAAAAGAGACATCCTCCTGATAATCTTTATTCATACGTTGAAGAGAGTTTTAAAGCATACACGGTTCAGAGAGAGTGAAAATACAGAAAGATATAGTAAACCTTGAGAAATCATCGACCAAATCGAAGATGTCTCAACCCAATACTTCCGAAAGCTATCGTTGCCGGCTGAATATGGGAGAGGAAGAGTTCGAAACCATGTTTGGGATCGAGCCTATGGAGCCTGGCCCTTCCGCCGACGATGTCCAAGATCTCAGTAAAGATAAGGACAACAACGGTAAGGGTCAAAAGAAGCGTTACCGTCGCCATACTAAGGAGCAAGTACAAAGGATTGAGGATTTCTTCAGAACATGTCCTATGCCAGACGGCAAACAGAAAATGGAACTAAGTCAAGAGCTAGGACTTGAACCTTCACAAATCAAGTTCTGGTTTCAAAATAGGCGAACCCGAATGAAGACTCGTCATGAGTACAACGAAGCCGAGTTTCTAAGAGTTGAAAATGAAAACCTCCGAGCGGAAAACAAGATGTATAAAGAGGCTTTTGACTCCGCCACCTGCCCTAACTGCAACAGCCTCCTCCTCGCCTTCGATGAAATGCATGATCTGAGGATTGAAAATGCGTGTTTGAGAAGCGAGTTAGACCAGTTTATAACAGAATCGAGTTCTGTTGGAGGAGGGTACAAAAAGACTAATGCTACTGGATCAGCATCAATACCTCCCGGGGAAGGGGAGATGCATCACCACCAGACAAGCGGCATTGACGATGAATTCACCGCTATGATCAACCAGTTTAATGTTAATGAAGCACGAGGACTGTAATATGCACAGGGAGTCTGTATTTCGAAGCTGAGATCACGGGTCCTTCAACATAGCCGATGCGTACCTGGTCCAGAATGAAGCCAGCTGATCATGGGAGAGCCTGCTGAGGAAGCAGAATCGATCCTGAATGAGTGAACGTGTTTTATTCCCTTGCGTGATATGTTTTTCCGCTTTTGTAATATGTAAAAGCAATGAGTAATGATCCGACTTCCCCCTATTAAATGCTCGAATCCGCCACCTCACCAACCTCGCGACGAATTGATGGCGAGTAAAAATCTGCGTAAACCTGAAGGGTAACTCCGTATCGTCTCAATGTACCCTCGAATTACTCCGGTTTTAAATTAGATCCCTGTTATTTTCAGGAATTTGCAAATCGACCCGAGAACACGAGCATACCCAAATGCGTATTGAACAAAATTCGGGGCAAATTGATCCGTGGACATTATTGCTGGATGGACAGCTTCAAACAAAAGGGGAATACGAGCGAAAGACGCGAGCAGCCTTAGAGATGGGTAGTTTTGTATCGTTTCAATCTTCCCCTGATCGTCTCGAATTCTGAATTACTTTATTCCGTCTTAACAGGGGTTGTAAAATACTTTGGAGAGCATTGTGGCGTAGATTTGCCAAATACGACAAGATCATACCATCCGTGGATTAACCCTTAAAAGGGAGCCTCCATAGACGCCTACAGCCTAATGGGCCTGAGAGCATGAGAAATAACAGTGATTTGGAACGAAAGAAATCAGGATATTCGATGAGCGAAATCAAGGCCCATGCTTTGCCACAGCCTGGCCCTTAATGATAAAGCGTCCAACGGAAACTGGAGACAAACTCGATCCAGTGAACCCGATAAAGAGATCATGCAAAGCGTGCAAGATGAAGGGTAAACCAGTATCGTATCCAATTCATCATTTCTAATACTAGCTAACACGTCTTCTCCTCCATTATTTGACAGGAAATGTCTAACTTGACATACCAACGGAGAAAATCCCGAGTGGTGAAGCTGGTAAAGGAGTTGCGTGAAGCGCTCAAGGGTAAATCAGTATCGTGTCCAGTTCATCATTTCTGATACTAGCTAACATGTCTTCTTCCTTTTTACAGGAAATGTTAAACTAACATCTGATACGTCAAAGAAAACAGCCCCAAGGGGCAAAAATTATAATCATCTGACAAGATCCATTCTGATGAAAATGGGGCAACAACCCTGGATTGAAAAAGGGACGTTTGACCGGCAACCGTGACGGTTATTAACATTGAGAAGGCCCAAACGCTTCGCTTAACCCATGCATTTTGTTTTGCAGGAGCAAAGCCAGAGACAAGCCACTCCTTGACTTAAGGAGTACGCCCTCAATTTGTTTAGTCAGCACGTCTAGGGGCAATTCGAATCTCTTCCTTTCCTAGGAAATTCTCGTCCATACTTGCACATTCTGTAAACACACGAAGTGCTAAAAATTGCCACATCTGCATCATATTTACACATGCCATGATTCATGCATGACTATGCTGCATGTTTAATTTTGCCAATTCTGACTGGGGGCATAAACTGCATATGATGCGTCGAATGTGTAGAATGGGGCATGACAGGATGATGAAAGGCGACCCCATTTTCATACACGTCCCATATCCACAGTGAGTTGTGTGCCAAGTAGATTCCGTATTCCCCAAGGCAATGGGTTTTCTCGCAAAAGGTACAATAGCCGAAAGGAAAGAGGCATTCATTTCTCTACCCTAAACACTACAGGTGCCCATTGGCAACCCATTTGAGCGGCGATTTCATTTTATAACCCCTGTCAAGAACCACCCCACATCGGGGCCAAATGGAGGTAGTTCCAGCAGTTATCATGATGAAAATGGTTAGAAATTGTCTTGCTTGAACTAATATCAATCTTCGAGTGTTTCTTTGCATTTAACTCGAATTTTAATTCAAGTGTTTTAGGATGACAAAGAGCATTCGTTTCTCTATCCTACACATCATTTGCATTGAGCCTAGAAATTCATTTCACAAGCCCTTGTTGGTGATCATTGCTCATTCCAAAGAAGGATGACGCTTTCCTCAAGAAGCAGAATCAAAGAAATTGGGTCAACAATGAACCCTCGAAATGAACTTATGTCATGTGCTAGACTTTTCATGTAATGTCTAGTATCAATTTTTGAAAATCATCTTGTCAAAAAGAAAAACAAGTGTAGCCAAAAAATGGGCCTGCTCCCAAACAAAAGGGAGTCAGGAGTAAGAAAAGCAAGGGCTACTCCAAAAATCTGGGGCAGAAAAAGCAAAGTGCCTATCAAAAGCAAGGTCAATGCCCATTCATCTGTAATATACTTCTGATTTTGAGAACGCTCAAAAGAGAATTTACAAAATGCAATTTCCAGCAAAAGAACTACCACCCCTCAGCCAATGGTGGTATTCATTGAAGACAAATTCAGGAAGGTCAAAGATCGGTGACAAGACTGCAATGATCACCAACACCAAGCATTTCTCATATATTTTTCTGAGCCAAAACGAGCCTTTCGTTTCTCAGTCCTAAATCCCAACCTACGTTACAACCCTTGAAAGTCTCTTCTGATTAGAGCACTTGAATTAACGTAAGAGTTGAATGATTTTAAGTATCGCTCGAAGAAGTTCGAGCAAGACTGTTTCTCTCTCATTTTTGCAGGGTTCTTGACTTGTAAACCCGGAGCAGATAATGAAGACATTTTTGTCAATGGCCTTGACTCAAAAGAGTCCCCTTTAGTAAGCCTTGACCCAGCCTACATTATAGTCCTAATTAAGACCTCCAGATCGACGTAGTCGTACCAATTGCGAGATTACTCATACCCTTGCTGAATGCGATGATGGTAAGGTTGAGTGATTTCTTTTCAAATCCTGCAATCAGGATAAACAGCCTTTCTCGAGAGTGAGAGAAAGCCCTTTCGGACTGAAGTCCCCATTCAGGTTACATTCGAGGTATTCATGACATGATAACCTCCCTGAACAGAATTGGAAATGCAAACTTGACAGAATAGTCATGCATGATCCACATTATGAGCATACACATACGATTTTAATCATTGCAAACTCAACTGGATGGTTTTGCATGAACCGATGAACTCATTGATAAAAATGCTTGCATATGTTACCTCTTACACTGTCTGACAGGTAGTGCATTCCTGATAGTCGAGTTACCCTCCGAGGTCTCGAAATTCATCCAAGGGCTATTGAACAAACAAGCCCTGTTGGCAAATGCTCGCCAAGCATTTTCAGCACGGCCTCCTATCTTCGAAGACTTTACCCACACCAGAAGTCGATACATCTTCATTTCTCAAAGACCTCATCTGCGCAAGAAAGCAATACGGCCTCAACTTCAGGCGAAATGCCATCTCTGGAGACCTTCCATTGGAAACCCCAATACGAAACGGTCCATCTTCAAAGTCTTGAAAAGCAGGCACCAATCAGGCGAAATGCCACCTCTAGAACCCTTTCATCGGAAATATCGATACGGAAAGGTCCATTTTCAAGTCCTGAAAAGCAGGCACCAATCAGGTGAAAATGCCGTCTCTGGAACCTTCCATTGGAAACCCCAATACTGCAAGGTCCATCTTCAAAGTCCTGAAAAGTAGGCACCAATCAGGCGAAATGCCACCTCTAGAACCCTTCCATCGGAAACCCCGATACGGAAAGGTCCATTTTCAAGTCCTGAAAAGCAGGCACCAATTAGGCGAAATGCTATCTCTGGAACCCTTCCATTGGAAACCCCAATACAGAATGATCCATTTAAGTCCTTCTTACAGGCACCCAAAAGTCCTTCTTACAGGCACCAAAGTCCTTCTTACAGGCAACCAAAAGTCCTTCTTACAGGCACCAAAGTCCTTCTTACAGGCATTTCCATGGGGTGGCCTACCATACGGGTCAAATTTCAATCAGTAGAATCCTTTCATTAGGAATCTACCATGGGGTGACCTACCATACGGGTCAAATTTCAATCAGAGTTTAATCAGTAGAATCCTTTCACTAGGAATCTATCATGGTACGACCCACCATACGGGTCAAAATTCAGATGAATCCTCTAAATAGGATAGATCACCATTGGATTCCTTTAATTAGGAACTCTACCATGGGGTGACCTACCATACGGGTCGAATTTCAATTAAAGTAGAATCCCTTCGTTAGGAATCTACCATGGGTTGACCTACCATACGGGTCCAAGTTCAACCACCCTAAGATTTTTTTATAACGAATCCTTAGGTTCTCATTCCACTTTCAGTAGAACATGCGTGTCCGGCAACCGCCACACAACGGGCAGGTAAGTGTCAGGTAAACTCTCCTTTTTGTCTCTCTCTCAATGCATGAAAGCCTCCTCAAACCGGGTTTGGATCGGAACTTGCTAAGAGGAGTATTGGAGATCAAATGTCACGACACTTTTTATTTTCTTGTGTACTAAGTCGATTAGGATTCTGGTGTCATCTCGTCTTTGAAATGAACCTCTGCCGAGCTTCCTTTCAAAGAGGGGCAGCTGTTGACACCTAATTTTTAATCATCTTTTCTCTTTTGAAATTAACAAAAAATCCATAAAAATTTATAAAATTAAAAAATTCAAGTTTGGAGACCTTGGTCAAGCCTAGGGAACCAATTTTGACCAAAAATTGATTTTTCATATTTTCAGTATTTTTCGGTATTTTTATTTTCGAAAATTAATAAAAAAATCCATAAAAATTCATAAAATTGAAAAATCAACTTTGGAGACCTTGGCCAAGCCTAGAGAACCATTTTTGAACAAAAAATAATTTTTCATAATTTTTTTTGTATTTTTATATATTTTTTAGAAATTAGGAAAATATTTAATAAATAATAACATATGAGGCCACAAAAATACATAAAAATATTCAATATTTTTCTTTTCATGTTGGCCATCGCAAATTTAAAAAAAAATCCAATTCGGGGTCGTGTATTTCTTCACGAGCATGGTCTCGAATCAGGCCAAAAAAAAATTCAATTTGAGTCAATTTATTTTTATTTTTCACTTTTAGGAGTTGTGACATTATCCTCTAATATTTTAAATTTTCTTCTTGGCCCAATTATACCCAGAATGACTCAATTTTTTCAAAGGGCTTTAATTAAATTTTGCATTATCTTCAGCGGCAGAAAATAAGCTTAAATTTGACATGAGGTGAGTTTCGACTAAGCATAGAAGAGGTATGTCGAAAATTGTGAGGAGATTTGGACTTAAAAAAATATTTCTCCAGGGACTGAATTGCAAATACTTAAAATCTCAGGGACTAGAGTGCAAATACCTAACACTTGAGTGATTATTTTGCAAATAACAAAAAGAAGAGTTAGTGGAGAAATTAGAATAGAAAAGGGAAGATGGAGAAGAGGAGATAGAGAAGGGAAGATGGAGAAAAGGAGATGGAGAGGAGAAGATGGAGAAGAATAGATGGAGAAAATAAGATGAGAATGGAGAAGGGAAGATGGAGATGAAGAAGAGTTAGTGGAGAAATTAGAATGTGAGATATATATGGAGAAGGGAAGATGGAGATGGAGAAGAATAGGTGGAGAAATTAGAATGTGAGATAGAGATGGAGAATGGAAGATGAAGTTGAAGAAGAGTTAGTGGAAAAATTAGAATGGGAGGTAGATGAGTTGATTATAAAAGGAGGAAGAAGTGAACTTGGGAAGGAGGATTATTTTTGGAGAGAAAATTTTGGATGTTTGAGAGAGTTTTGGAAGGTTGAAGAAAAATTTGAGAGAAAGAAAATACCAAAAAGAGAGAGAGAATTTTGAGGATGATGGGAGTTTAAACCTAGGAGTTATCATCACCAATTCCTTCATCGATCAACATAAATCAAGAGTTCATCCTCGTCAACGAGCAAGCAAATCCGAGCTAAGTGTTTGTATTTATTCATTTATTTGTGGTTTTAGTCGCAAATTAGCACAAAATTGTATACACTTTCTCCATTTCTCATTTCTCCATATTTTTATGTCAGGCAAAGGACAACTCCAAGTCAACGGTAAATCTTATGGAGGTGTAAACACAAAAAGAGAGCACTCCACTAGAGCCTGAGGAATAAACCAAGCCTGAATTGCCAAATCAGGATATCCATGAAATTAAGGTACCGAAAGGGCATTAGTTTTAATTAACTAGTGTAACCAAGTCCCCGAACTCATAATCTCTGGTTCGTAGAAGTAATTTAGTCCTCCCGCTAATTTACTTAGGTTTCTAATCAACCTACCAAAAATGATTAGTGGAGACTCTAAATTCTAAAATCATGTGAAAAAAAATCAAAGTTGCGATTTGGTAGAGCTTGGGAGAGCTCGAACTAGGTTAGTTAATTTAATTAATTAATCTGGTAATCCATTAACTTAAAAATGAATTTTAGGTCGCGACAAGCTTAGGAGCTTGTCTGGGCCGATTTTTGCATCTCTACGAGATTTTTGCTGTTGACGTAGAGATATCCTTCTCCTGACATAAAATATGGAACAAAAGTGGGAGATGGAGAAAGTGTATACAATTTGTGTTAATTTACGAGTAAAACCATAAATAAATGAATAAATAAAAACACGTTGCTCGAATTTGCTTGCTCGTTGACGAGGATGAACTCTTGATTTATATTGATCGATGAAAGAATTTGTGATGATAACCCCTAGCTTTAAACTCCCATCATCTTCAAAATTCTCTCTCTTTTGGTATTTTCTTTCTCTCAAATTTTTCTTCAATATCCCAAAACTCTCTCAAACATCCAAAATTTTCTCTCCAAAAAAATTCTCTCAAACACTTCATATTTTCTCTCCAAAAAATTTCTCTCTCAAGCTCACTTCTTCCTCATTTTATAATCTACTCACCTATCTCCCATTCTAATTTTTCCACTAACTCTATCTCCCATTCTAATTTCTCCACTAACTCTTCTTCATTTTCATCTTCCATTCTCCATCTCTATCTCACATTCTAATCTCTCCACTAACTCTTCTTCATCTTCATCTTTCTTTCTCCATATTTATCTCCCATTCTAATTTCTCCACTAACTCTTCTTAATCTCCATCTTCCCTTCTCTATTCTTATCTTCCATTCTAATTTCTCTACTAACTCTTCTTCATCTCCATCTTCCCTTCTCTATTCTTATCTTATTTTCTCCATCCATTCTTCTCCAACTTCTCTTCTTCATCTCCTCTTCTTCATCTTCCCTTCTCTATTCTAATTTATCCACTAACTCTTCTTTTTATTATTTGTAAAATAATCCTTCAAGAGTTAGGTATTTGCACTCTAGTCCTTGAATTTTAAGTATTTACAATTCACTCCCTGAAAAAATATATTTCTTTAAGTCCAAATCTCCTCACAATTTTTGACACACCAAAATTTACCACATGTCAAATTTAAGCTCATTTCTTGTCGCTGAAAATAATGCATAATTTAATTAAAGCCCTTTTGCAAAATTAAGTCATTCTAGGTATAATTGGGCCAAGATGAAAATTTAAAATATTAGAAGAAAATGTCACAACTCATAAAAAGTGAAAGTTAAAAATAAGTTGACTCAAATTAAATTTTTTTAGGCCCGATTCGAGATTATACTCGTGAAGAAACACGTGACTCGAATTGGATTTTTCTGAATTTGCGATGGCCAATATGAAAAAATAGATTTAAAATAAAAATATTAACTATCTTTGTGTATTTTTTGGCCTCAAATGTTATTTTTCCAAAATTTTCAAATATTTTTGTATTTTTTAAAAAAAAAATTAAAAAAATATATATAAAATATGAAAAATTATTTTTTGGTCAAAATTCGTTCCCTAGGCTTGGCTGAGGTTCCCAAAGTTGATTTTTCAATTTTATGAATTTTTATGGATTTTCTATTAATTTTCGAAAATAAATAAATAAAAAATACGTAAAAATACTAAAAATATGAAAAATCATTTTTTGGTCAAAATTGGTTCCCTAGGCTTGGCTAAGGTCCCCAAAGTTGATTTTTCAATTTTATGAATTTTTATGGATTTTTTATTACTTTAGCAATAGAAAAAATGATTAAAAATCAGGTGTCAAGAGCTGCCCCTCTTTGAAAGGAAGCTCGGTAGAGGTTCATTTCAAAGACGAGATGACACCTGAATTCTAATCGACTCAATACAAGGAAAGAAAAAGAGTCGTGACATGGATGTTCCACTGAAAATGAAATGAGAACCTAAGGATTCGTTATAAGAAAACCTTAGGGTGGTTGAATTTGAACCCGTATGGTAGGTCAACCCATGATAGATTCCTAATGAAAGGATTCTACTAAATAAATTTTGACCCGTATGGTAGGTCACCCCATGGTAGATTCCTAACGAAAGGATTCTACTGATTAAAATTTGATTGAAATTTGACCTGTATGGTAGCTCAACCCGTGATAGATTCCTAATGAAAGGATTCTACTTATCAAAATTTGACCCCTATGGTAGGTCAACCCATGAAACTGCCTATAAGAAGGACTTTGTGCCTGTAGAAAGGACTTGGTGCCTATAAAAAGGACTTTGTGCCTGTAAGAAGGACTTGATTTGCCTGTAAGAAGGACTTGTGCCTGTAAAAAGGACTTAATGCCTGTAGAAAGGACTTGATGCCTGTAGAAAGGACTTGTGCCTGTAAAAAGGACTTAATGCCTGTAAAAAGGACTTTGTGCCTGTAAAAAGGACTTAATGCCTGTAAAAAGGACTTTGTGCCTGTAAGAAGGACTTGGTTTGCTTGTAAGAAGGACTTGATTTGCCTGTAAGAAAGACTTTATGCCTGTAAGAAGGACTTATTTTGCCTGTAAGAAGGACTTGATTTGCTTGTAAGAAGGACTTTATGCCTGTAAGAAGGACTTGATTTGCCTGTAAGAAGGACTTGATTTGCCTGTAAGAAGGACTTGTTTTGCCTGTAAGAAGGACTTGATTTGCCTGTAAGAAGGACTTTGTGCCTGTAAGAAGGACTTGTTTTGCCTGTAAGAAGGACTTGATTTTCCTGTAAAAAGGACTTTATACCTGTAAGAAGGACTTATTTTGCATGTAAGAAGGACTTTATGCCTGTAAGAAGGACTTGTTTTGCCTGTAAGAAGGACTTGATTTGCCTGTAAAAAGGACTTTATGCCTATAAGAAGGACTTGATTTGCTTGTAAGAAGGACTTGTTTTGCCTGTAAGAAGGACTTGATTTGCCTGTAAGAAGGACTTGATTTGCCTGTAAGAAGGACTTGTTTTGCCTGTAAGAAGGACTTGATTTGCCTGTAAGCAGGACTTGATTTGCCTGTAAGCAGGACTTGATTTGCCTGTAAGAAGGACTTTATGCCTGTAAGAAGGACTTGGTTTGCCTGTAAGAAGGACTTTGTGCCTGTAAGAAGGGCTTGGTTTGCCTGTAAGAAGGACTCAGTTTGCCTGTAAGAAGGGCTTGGTGTACCTCAAATGGTGCCATTCTGAAATCTGGGGGAGACTAGGAATCCTGCAGAAGCTCAAACCCAAATTATATTCTCCTGTAGCTTTAGGAATAAACCAAAGAAGCAGAGATCAAAAGGTCTTGAACATTTCTGTCTTTGAGACAAATCATGCTTTATTGAAGAAGGTGGATACTTGTATGTATCGCAATGGATTCAAGTTCCTCAACAACCGTCAGAATTCATCCAGGTTGAAGATATACTCACCTGAGAATTTAGAAGAAATGCCTAGTGGCTCCTCGACAACTAGGCTTGTTCATTTAATAATCGCCGAATGAATTTCAAGACTTTGGAAGGTAATTCGAATATTGGGAATGTGTTATCTGTCAGGCAGTGTCAGAGGTAACATGTGCAAGCATTTTCATCAATGAGTTGATCGGTTCATGCAAAACTATTCAACAAAGTCGGCAATGATTAGAATTAGTCTGTGTGTTAACTCATGATGCAATCAATCCAAATGTGGATCACGCAAAATTATTCTGTCAAGCTTGCATTATCAATTCTGTTTAAGGAGGTTCTCATATTATGAACGCCTCGAATGTAATCTGAATGGGGAACTTCAGTCCGAAATGGCTTTTTCTCACTCTGGAGAAAGGCTGTTTATCTGTAGATTAAAATGTTAGACCTGTGTGGAAATGGTTTGCCTTTCCTCATCCTGTCATCCCCCATTCTGCACATTTGATATCTCCTGTGCAGTTTATGCTCTAAGTTGGAGTTGGTAAGTTAAACACACGAAATAGTCATACATAATTCATGAACTGTGTAAGCACAATGCAGATGTGACAATTTTTTAGCATCACGTGTGTTTATATAATGTGCAAATATGGGCGGATTTAAATTGCCCCTGGTATGTAGGCGGACCGAACAAATTGGGAAGCCTACTCCTTATGTCAAGGAGCGGTTTGTCTCAAACTTTACCCCTGCGCGATGAAGCATATGGGCGAGGGAGCATTTTGGTTTGTTTAATGCCCCTGCAAGAAGCAGAGAAATTATTCTTGAAATCAAACGAGATAAGGAAGACATATTTGCTTTTTCGTTTCAGAGCTTGCGATCAATTTGCCCCATTTTTCACCAGAATAGATCTTGTCAGATGATCATCATTTTCTTTTGGATTTGTCTCCTTCAACATGTTACATGTTAGTATAAATATTTCCTGTAAAAAGAAAAGGAGACATGTTAACCAGTATTAAAAGGGGTAAACTGGAAACGATACTGATTTACCCTTCATCTTGAATGCCTTGGACAAGTCTTTCACCAATTTTGCTAGATTGAGTTTTCTTCGACTTTTGTTGGATGCTTCACCATTAAGCTGAGAATGTGGCAAAATATTGACTTCGGTATTACTCATCAAGTATTCCTGCTTGCAAAAAGAAATGCACAAAAAGTTGTTTCATTTATTTATAATACATACAACATTCCCCACCATCGGGGATCGAACTCGGGATATTTCGGACCTACTGTCAACCCCCATACCATTCGGTCCATTGGACCGTAGGTGTCCATGGGGCTATCTTTTCAAAGGTTAATCTTTGGGGATAAGCAGCCCTGTTGTATAACCTTGGGCCATGTTACGGTATTTCTCGAGGTAATTTGCAATCCTTGTTAAGAATGGAATAAGACAATTCAAGACTTGAGATGATTATGTGCACATTAAAACGATACAGAATTACCCATTTCTGAGATTGTTCGCGTCTTTCGCTTGTACTTTCCTTTGTCCGAAGCTGTCCATCTCGTGGTAATGCCCATGAGTTGATTTGCCCCCAAATTTTGTTCAACTTGTATTCGGATATGATTGCGTTCTCGGGTCGATTTGCAATTTCTTGAGAATAGAAGGGGCTTAATTTTAAAACATGGAGCAATTGAAGGTAAATTGAAACGATACGGAGTTACCCTTCAGGTTTATGCAGATTTTTACTCGCCATCAATTCGTCGCGAGGTTGGTGAGGTGGCGGATTTGAGCATTTAATAGGAGGAAGTCGGATTATTACTCCTTGCTTTTACACATTCACAAAAGCAGAAAAACACATTACGCAAGGAAATAAAACACATTCACTCATTCAGGATCAGTTCTGCTTCCTCTGCAGGCTCTCCCATGATCAGCTGGCTTCATCCCAAATTAGGTATGCATCGGCCATATTGAAGGTCTCATGGTCACTGGCTGAACAAGTGCATCACAGTCCCGATGCTTTACCGATATCAAACTGGTTGATTATGGCGAAAAGATCATCGTTAGTGTCCGCTTGGTGGTAATCTGTCCCTTCTTCCTTGGGAGGTAATGATGCTGATCCAGTATCATTGGTCCTTTTGTACCCTGCTCCAACAGAACTCGATCCTGCTATAAACTGGTCTAACTCATCTCTTAAACGTGTATTTTCGATCCTCAGATCATACATTTCATCGAGGGTGAGGAGGAGGCTATTGCAGTTGGGGCAGGTGGCAGAGTCAAAAGTCTCTTTATACATCTTGTTTTCCGCTCGGAGGTTTTCATTTTCAACTCTTAGAAACTCGGCTTCGTTGTGCTCATGACGAGCCTTCATTCGGGTTCGTCTATTTTGAAACCAGAACTTGATTTGCAAAGGTTCAAGTCCTAACTATTGACTCAGTTCCATTTTTTGTTTGCCGTCTGGCATAGAGCATGTTCTGAAGAAATCCTCGAGCCTTTGTACCTGCTCTTTAGTATGGCGACGGTAACGCTTCTTTTGACCCTTACCGTTATTGTCCTTATCTTTACTGAGATCTTGGACGTCGGCGGCGGAAGAGCCAGGCTTCATAGGCTTGATCCCAAACATAGCTTCGAACTCTTCCTCTCCCATATTCAGCAGGCAATGATAGCTCTCGGGAGTATTGGATTGAGGCATCTTCGATTTGGTTGATGATTTCTCAAGATTTGCTACTCGCTTCCGGTGTTTTCACTCTGTTTGAATTTTTCTAAGCGATTGCCTATGCCTTAGGACCCTCTTCCGAGCATGGCGTCTCTTTTAAAATTAAACATGGGTTTAGCAACTGTATTGCTTCTCCCGAGGGTCCGGCCTTTCTCAATCTTCTTTTCTTATCGTGTCTCTTGCTCGGCTCGTCTCCTTCCATCTTTTCGTGATAGGGGGCCCCTATTGTTATCTCCACCGTTGATTTTGCTGGTGAGTCCCTCAATAAAGACGAGCCGTCTCCTCATTTCTGCCGAAAATTTCTTTGTCTGCCACTCGGCTCATTTTTTTTCTCTCTTTTTCAAAGTGGTGGCGTTCCCTCAAACCCTTTTTTTTTTTTGCAAAGATGTCGAATCTGATTAGTTCGAGATTAGAGATGAGTAGCGGAGGTGATACTGATAGGGAATGGTAGACAGGAAAATCTGGCCAGTAGAGACTTCTCCTGCAAAAATGAAAGAGAATGCGGCAGTATATGTTCTTCATATTCTAGAAAAATTGGAACGACACTGTTTTACGCTTGTGTGTACTTCCATTGAATTTGAATTGAGGAAGTTCCTTCATTTGGGCTGGATTGAATTGTATGTCCTGAGTTGCCCTTCACTTTGAGCTTGCCACATAAGTGCTTTGCTTAGTTGGGCCTTGTTTTCTTTCGGGTTACCTTGGACCATCATCATTTTCTATGCCATCGGGTCTGTGGACCGGAGGGCTCCTTTAATTTGAAGGTTATCTTCAAGGCAAATGAGTCATATCGCATTCCATTGGGTCATTTCATTTTGCGACACTCTTGAGGCAATTTGCAATCCCCTGGGTGAGAATGGAACAAATCCAATTTAGCATTTTGCAACGATTGAGGGTAAATTGGAACGACACACAGTTACTCGTCTTCGAGCTCGCCTGGGCTTTTCACTTGAAATTTCCCTACGTGAGACCATTCAACATTTCTCATTATGGCAGTCAGCGACGTTGCCACAAATTGATCCGCCCTGAGTCTAGCATAAAAAGGGATTCACGCATTCGACGGGATAAAAAAACAAATTACCCTTTTGCCCCTGAATTAAATCTAGACACCTAGAAAGCTGGAAATATTACACGCAGGGGAATTAAGCATGAAATGAAAGGTGCACTTGTTCAAGGTCAGTTCTGCCTCTCCTGCGGCTCTTCGATAATCAGCTAGTCTCGTGCTAGTTCAGGCATGGATGACCGATGTTTGAGAGTCCCTAATCGCTGGCTTCCGATCATAGCTTCGGATGTCTGCCAACCTTAAACTGGTTGACCAGGGCAGTAAGCTCATCATCTGGGTAATCTCTTGAACCCTCCAGCAACTGATGCTCGAATTGGGCATTATTGTTGGCAAATGCTGGCGGTAGATTTCTCATTCTGTTCTCACCATGAGCAATTTGACTTCTCGAGCTGAAGTCTTCATCATTACTCCAGAAAGTATGGGGATCACCAACTGTCCTGCTGCCAAGAACTCCTTCCATTCGAGGATTAGAGAAGTGGAAGTGCTCAGGATAATTTCTTGTCTGATTCTCTGGCTGCGCAGGCGCGCTGATCATGGGATGAATTCTAGCCACGGGTTGGTGCTCAAGGAGTCTGAATACACTGCCCCTGCGGTCTATACTCTTGAAGGGCATTAGGGTGATTCTGGGGGATACTTTGATTAACGCCTGGAGGATTGATGGCACGGCTACTGGCTTGGTTGATGATGGGAAGTGGCTCGCCCCATGCTAACCTGCCGAACTTATGGTGGCGAGAAGACTCGACGTTCAGGCTTGGATCAATCCCGCCTTGGTTTTCTTGATTCTAAGCTGCATTGTGTTCTCTCACCCTTTTCTGTACTTCTGAAGATGACTCGAAACATTTGCTTTAGTGAGTCCCTCTACCTTCATAATTTCCAGTATATGTTGCGGCCGTGCCGAATCGATTCCTAGCTGCTGAATTGCATTAACAAACATACGATGCAGCTCGGGAGACCAACTCATCTTCTTTCTCCAGTTGCTTGGAACAAAATTGAAGGCTTGATGCTTGTTCTCATTGTCGTGCAATTGCTTCCTTACCACGTGCTGCCATATGTTTTGAAGCATCTGAACCATAACTGGTTTCGTTACGACGTCTTGGGCCCCATTTAAGACAGCCTTCATTATGGCTTGCTGATCATCGCTTGCCGATATTACGAGGACTGGCATGTTTAATTTAGAATTGATGACTTCCAAGAGAGTGAAAACATCCATGTCAATCCCTACCATGGCGGTGAGGACGATATCAAACGGGTCACTACTCCTCCTTAATATCTCTAAGGCTTCTGTCGCCTTTGCTTGAGCTACAACCTTATACCGGCATTTTCTTAATACGGTAACAAGGATTGACAGAGAGACTGGATTACCGTCAATGGCCATGACCAGTAGACCCTCAGGGTAAGGAACTTCATCAGCTTCGACCAGGGTTGAACATGCGCCCGTTCCCCTAATGCTCGACATATTTCTGGATCTAGGACTGCCGATTTGAGACCGCCTCAGGATGTCTTCTCGGACTTGAGGGATCACGGGATCGTTGATGGCTTCTCGTAACAGGCTTTGAAAGCCAATGCTTTGATGGTGAAGGTTTTGAATTCCTCTCCCACGAGAACTCCTTCCTCTCTATCTTTCTCCTGCGAGTTCGTACAGATGAACCCTCACTATCAAATGAGGACAAATTCTCTCTCTGGCAATAGCAACGACTTCCCCCTTCACGGGCAGTGCTATTAGATTTACCGAGGGGAAAACCTGACATTCAGCTTTTGATCAAAGGGGAAATCCTCGTTTATCGCTCAGTTTGTCTTCTTCTTTCTTTTCGCGGTAGAGGGCCCCTGTCAAGATTTCCACAGTCGATTTACTGGCGGGTCCTCCAATGAAGACGAGTAATATCTCTCTTTCTGCCGAAAATTTCTTTGTCCCCCACTCAGCTCGTCTTTTCGTTCTTTCTTTTTTCAAAGTGGTGGAGTCCCGTCCAGCTTTTCCACAGAGACGTCGGGTTTGTTCGGCTCGAGGTTGCCACTTGGCTGGAATTTGAGCCACCGGGGGTGTTGCCGACAGAGAATGGTAGATAGGAAAACCTATAAGGACTGCCCCTGTGAAATCAGTATTTAAATTGAAGTAGCTTACCATCTTCGCATTCTGCTCATCTGCCTCACCTCTCTCCCCCTTTCTTTCATATTCTGTTTTCAAAAATGGCCAATTCTCCTAACCACACCTTATCCACCGAAGTCCTGGCTGGGTGGGAGAGACTCTACAATCTTCTTGGTAGAGGTTACGCTCATGTAGCCAAAAACTCTACCGTTGAGGCTGAAATCCTCGGTTTATTTAGGACCGTGGACGCTGCTTCTGTTGAGGGTACCCAACTAGGAAAGGAGTATCGGAACTTCTCGACCCTCTTCATCAATTTTCTAGCTGCCTATAACCGCGCTTATGAGACGGTCCTTGTGACCGCCGTCGTGAAAGCCCGTTACCGAGACCGGCACGAGCGTCTGGCAACAGTTACGTTTGTGGCTGATAATCACAAAAAGGCCCTCAAGTTTGCCAACGATCAGCTTTCGTGGCTGGTTCGTGAGAGGGGAAAGTTGGTGGACCGTCTGGCCTTGGTCCGAACTTACGCCGAACAGGAGCCAGGCAATATTGTGATGAGGTGCAAATGCGGTTGGCTGCAGGAGAGACTTGATGACATTACGGCAGACATTGCTTTCGAGAGGGCAGCGATTCCGAACCTGGAGTTTGCCGTTGAGCATTACGAGGCCACTATGGCCCAGGTTAAAGAGAAGTGCGATCGCCTCTTCTTTAAGCTCGCGGAGCTTGATCCCGAGAACGCCCGGTGCATCCGAAGCATCAACTATTTGGAGAGTCAGTTGAACTCCTTCGTAATGGTTATCATGGCTCAGTTTGGCTTTACTTTTCCTCCCTAGTGAGCTGTTGTAATACTCTTTGATGAATGAAATGAAAGAAAAGCTTCACGTGTTTTTTTTAATTTTCCTGCTATTGTTTCTTCCGCATAGCATAACAGAACGATTTGAGGTACCGAAGATGTCGGGGCTTAATCTTCTTCTTGATGTTCTTGTTTAATTGCTCCAAACGATGATATCGAGAACATTGATGATGGGTTCGGCGGCGGCCCAACTATCCATCTTGAGATCACGGACAATAATGCTATGACAACTCGATCAGTGCGCTGGTAATAAATCCGGCCACCTGTTGTGTGCCTACCTTTATCCATATTTTGTTTCTTTCGGCGTCCACTTGCTCGTGTCGGTCGCCTGTAGCGTCGGGAGAAATTCCTGTGGGCCACGTTCATTAATAGAACATCGGTCCTCTAAAGCCCTCTGCGTGTTTCGGATAAGAGGAAATTTTAAGACCGGTCTCTGGTTGATTTAATCAGGTAAAGGTATTTGTTTCATGGGTTTTGATTATATAATCCATATTGTCTTTCAAAAGACGCGATATCCTCTGCAATACATTAAATATGCCCCCGTGTTTAATCAGTATAAATCCATCGTCATATCAGAATACACTGCCCATACAAGTTTACGGATTGACACAACTCTGTCTGTCAAAGATAGACAGTGTTCGTTTGCCCCCCAGAATTAACGGTTGAAGCCTCGGTGTTTTTCGCCTTTTGGTATTTCTGAAGATGATTCTTGATATATTATTGAACTTAATTTTTACACTCGTCTGGGGTATCTAGAATCTCCCTGCAAAGGAAAAGGATATAATTAGTATGCGACACAAGGAATGTCGGTCCATGACTCCTATATTAGTCCAATTTGATTTTTTCTATTTTATAGAGAAATCAGAAAAAAAAAATTTCCTTAGGAAGAAATGGGTTAATTTCTGATACAGAATTTTTTTTGCAGATTTATTACTCTTTTTTTATTATTATTATTTTTTAAAGGAATGTGACAAAATCTCTTGACGTTTACTAAAATTTTTGAGAGGTAAATTTGTCAGGAAAATTTTATTTTTATTGAAGCAATAAAGACATGACAGAAATCCTTTATTGGTTAACAAAATTCCCCCGAGACATTAGTCTAATTTTATTTAGAGAAAAGTTTCTTAGAAAAACATGAACGAATTTCTCGAAAAGAATTTTTGTTGCAAGTTTTTATAATTTGACAGAATTTGATAAAATCACTTGATGTTTACCAAAGTTTTTTTGAAGGAATTTTTTCTTTTTATCGAAATAAATTTTCAGAGGAAAATTTTTCAGGAAAATTTCATTTTTATTAAAGCAAGAAAAACATGACAAAAATCTCTTATTGGTCAATTAGTCTAATTTTATTTAGAGAAAATTTTCTTAAAAAACATGAGCGAATTTCTCAAGAAGAATTTTCTTGCAAGTTTTTATAATTTGAAAAAAAAGTGATAAAATCACTTGATGTCTACTAGAGTTTTTTTGAAGGAATTTTTCTTTTTATTGAAATAAATTTTCAGAAGAAAATTTTTTCAGGAAAATTTCATTTTTATTGAAGCAATAAAAACATGACAAAAATCCCTTATTGGTTAATAAAATTCCCATGAATGGATTTTTTCACATCATTTTTTCAAAAAAAAAATTTAAAAGAAATGAGGGACAAATTTAATTTTTATTTTCTTTTAAAAGAATGGTTGTAATATCAAGCACAAAAACTGACTAGCACCTAGCATGGACCGACCGAAAATAAATACAAGATAAAATTAGAGAACTTACTTTTACCTTGGAGAAATGCAAATCACATAGTCATGCGCATGACTCAAGTGAGGAATGGACTCTAGAAAATAAAAGAAGGAGAGACAGGGTATGGACCTAAAAGGCCTCCACTATCTGAATTGACAACCTTACCATCCGCGCAATCAAATCACAATGGGAAGAATTGTCAATTTAGATAATGAGCGGGATAAAATATGATCAACCCAAGCGCAATCGACGCAAGAGCTTTGGATATTCGATCCCTATCTATGGTTACCTAGGAAAAATTTCGCGACTTGGGTTTAGACGCTTGTGTGTGCAGGTGTTGTGATCCTCAGAATGTGCAAGACATGCACAACAATTGATATCAAAACAGCGCTTCTAAAAATGTGTGAAATTAAACATAATCCCAACACCGAGCCTGCAAAACAAATGGGCTAGCCAAACATTCCGCCCCTTATAACTCCCATCCTGCAAAAACATATAACACCTATAGAATGAGTCCCAAGCAAGATCGCCAGAAGCGAGATATCCATGAAATTTTCATTGGCCTAAGTCCACTAAGACTTTTAAAATTTCAAAAAAAAAAATTTAAGTATTCCAATTGGTATCTTTTTTCGAAAATTTAAAAATCTCTGTCCCCAGTGGAGTCGCCAGTCTGTCGCGACCCTCTAAAAAAAAATTTAAATTTTAAAAGGGGTTAACGGATTATTAGGTTAATTAGATCGACTAACCTAACGCGGACCCTCCCAAGCCCTACCCAATAACGACTTTGGATTTTTATTTTAAATGATTTTGAAATTTGGAGTCGCCACTAATCGTTCTTGGTAGGTCGATTAGAAACCTAAATAAATTAGCGGAAGAACTAATTTATTCCTGCGAACCAGAGATTATGAGCTCGGGGACTTGGTTACACTAGTTAATTAAAACTAATGCCCTTTCGGTACCTTAATTTCATGAATATCCTAATTCGGCAACTCAGACTTGGTTTATTCCTAAGGCTCTAGTAGGGTATTCTCTTTTGTGTTTTTACTTTTTAAATAGGATGCATAGATGGTATATATTTTTATTTATTATATTTTTGAAGTGTTAAAGATTCCCTGAAGTCAAAAGAGAGAGTGTGTTAACGACTTCTGTGCAGTATTACGATCTACTCATCTTTTGGGTTTGATGATTCAAAAAATAAATTATAGGAAGTACATGACAGTGAATAAACACCTCCAATGGGAGGCCTAGCATTGGCTTGGTTCTTCACTTTGGGATTTAAGATACAGGTATTTAAGTTGTAAGTATTTAAACTACTGTAAGTAAAAACCTCCAATGGGAGGCTAAGCATTGGCTTGGCTCTTCCCTTTGGGATTTGAGGTACATGTATTTAAGTTGCAGGTATTTAACTACTGTAAGTAAAAACCTCCAATGGGAGGCTAAGCATTGGCTTGGCTCTTCCCTTTGGGATTTAAGGTATAGGTATTTAAGTTGCAGGTATTTAACTACTGTAAGTAAAAACCTCCAATGGGAGGCTAAGCATTGGCTTGACTCTTCCCTTTGGGATTTAAGGTACAGGTATTTAAGTTGCAGGTATTTAACTACTATAAGTAAAAACCTCCAATGGGAGGCTAAGCATTGGCTTGGCTCTTCCCTTTGGGATTTATGGTGCAGGTATTTAACTACTGTAAGTAAAAACCTCCAATGGGAGGCTAAGCATTGGCTTGGCTCTTCCCTTTGAGATTTATGGTGCAGGTATTTAAATTGCGGATGGACTTTGTCCTCTCCATTCTGGGGTATGAATTCTTTAAAATAAAATACAACGAATTGATTCAACAATTTGAAATTTGTGCGCGCTTGAGGACTCCTCCAAGCCGATTTTGTGCTTCCATAGGGTTGACCATTGATATAGAGCTGCGGCTTCCTGACATAAAATAGAGTGAAATGTCAGTATACAAAATATGTGCTAATCTGCACCTAAAACCAGAAGAGTGGAAAGAGTACTTATCTCCCATTTTTTTGGGAGGGATTTCTATAATTGATTTTCGCTCTCTATGTTCCCAATATAGAGAGTTTCTTTTGAATTAAGAGGGACTTTTAGTCACAGATCAGTTGAGAAATCGGTGGACAGCTTAGGAGCTTGTCTGGGCCGATTTTTGCATCTCTACGAGATTTTTGCTGTTGACGTAGAGATATCCTTCTCCTGACATAAAATATGAAACAAAAGTGGGAGATGGAGAAAGTGTATACAATTTGTGTTAATTTACGAGTAAAACCATAAATAAATGAATAAATAAAAACACTTAGCTCGAATTTGCTTGCTTGTTGACGAGGATGAACTCTTGATTTATATTGATCGATGAAGGAATTTGTGATGATAACCCCTAGCTTTAAACTCCTATCATCTTCAAAATTCTCTCTCTTTTGGTATTTTCTTTCTCTCAAATTTTTCTTCAATATCCCAAAACTCTCTCAAACATCCAAAATTTTCTCTCCAAAAAAATTCTCTCAAACACTTCAAATTTTCTCTCCAAAAAATTCCTCTCTCAAGCTCACTTCTTCCTCCTTTTATAATCTACTCATCTATTTCTCATTCTAATTTTTCCACTAACTCTATCTCCCATTCTAATTTCTCCACTAACTCTTCTTCATTTTCATCTTCCATTCTCCATCTCTATCTCACATTCTAATCTCTCCACTAACTCTTCTTCATCTTCATCTTCCCTTCTCCATATTTATCTCCCATTCTAATTTTTCCACTAACTCTTCTTAATCTCCATCTTCCCTTCTCTATTCTTATCTTCCATTCTAATTTCTCTACTAACTCTTCTTCATCTCCATCTTCCCTTCTCTATTCTTATCTTATTTTCTCCATCCATTCTTCTCCAACTTCTCTTCTTCATCTCCTCTTCTTCATCTTCCCTTTTCTATTCTAATTTATCCACTAAATCTTCTTTTTATTATTTGTAAAATAATCCTTCAAGAGTTAGGTATTTGCACTCTAGTCCTTGAATTTTAAGTATTTACAATTCACTCCCTGAAAAAATATATTTCTTTAAGTCCAGTATTTACAATTCACTCCCTGAAAAAATATATTTCTTTAAGTCCAAATCTCCTCACAATTTTTGACACACCAAAATTTACCACATGTCAAATTTAAGCTCATTTCTTGTCGCTGAAAATAATGCATAATTTAATTAAAGCCCTTTTGCAAAATTAAGTCATTCTGGGTATAATTGGGCCAAGATGAAAATTTAAAATATTAGAAGAAAATGTCACAACTCATAAAAAGTGAAAGTTAAAAATAAGTTGACTCAAATTAAATTTTTTTAGGCCCGATTCAAGATTATACTCGTGAAGAAACACGTGACTCGAATTGGATTTTTCTGAATTTGCGATGGCCAATATGAAAAAATAGATTTAAAATAAAAATATTAACTATCTTTGTGTATTTTTTGGCCTCAAATGTTATTTTTCCAAAATTTTCAAATATTTTTGTATTTTTTTAAAAAAAAATTAAAAAAATATATATAAAATATGAAAAATTATTTTTTGGTCAAAATTCGTTCCCTAGGCTTGGCTGAGGTTCCCAAAGTTGATTTTTCAATTTTATGAATTTTTATGGATTTTCTATTAATTTTCGAAAATAAATAAATAAAAAATACGTAAAAATACTAAAAATATGAAAAATCATTTTTTGGTCAAAATTGGTTCCCTAGGCTTGGTTAAGGTCCCCAAAGTTGATTTTTCAATTTTATGAATTTTTATGGATTTTTTATTACTTTAACAATATAAAAAATGATTAAAAATCAGGTGTCAACATTCATTGAATTCAATCCATTAGATGAGATTGCTAGAAAATCCTATCTTTTTAAGAAACCACATCTAGAAAATCCTATCTTTCTAAAAATGATGAGACGTGGTCTTTAAGAAACCATATCTTGCTAAACTTTGCTTTTGAATTTTCTGAGATTTTGTGAGATGAAGTAAAAATATGAGACATGAATGTTTTATTTTATTTTTGAATTTTCTGAAGTTCATTTAAATTAAAGTTGCAAATCTTTTAAATTGAAGAGATAATTTTCTCTATTTCTTTCAAATTAAGCTTCAATCTAAAACCTTATAAATCGATCCTAAAATTTGAAATACCCAATAAGTATGCAGTTGCAGATTAGGAAATTTTTCGAATTGATCGCATGTTTAAATATTTTCGAGTATCTTGAGTATATTCACGAAATTGTCAAGTTATTACAGGATTATCACAAAATCCCTAGAATATTCACATTGAATCGCAATCTTTCCAATTTAAGCACAAGTTATATTACAAGATATATTCAGAATTTTCAATTTTCAAATTCAACGTGCAATCAATCCAAATTACGAAATCAAATATTGCAAAGATTTCAAGATACTTAATTTAGATGTGCAATTTTCTGATCTAAGGAAACAAGTCCTCAAGATAGGCAGCGTATTTTGAACTTGGCAAGTAGATAGGCAATTCTTTTAGATATGAGGAATATTTTCAAAATTGATCATTCATGCAAAATATTTTGTGATATGCAAACTATGATAAATGCAAAATTCACAAAATAAGCAAATAGGAGATAGATCCAAAATCCACGAGTTAAGCTTTGCTTTTCGAACTCGAATCGGATTGATTCCACTTTGCTTGCGGCGGCGCATGTTGGCGAGGCAACCGGCAGAGCTCACCATGATGAAACGACGGAACTCGCAGTTTGTAGATTTGCAGCTGGACTCCTCAGCGCTCGCTCGAAAACCTGCGGAGAAAGACAACACCAATTGCCAAAGAAGCTCGCAGTTATTTGTGACTTTTCAAGGGCGTCGCGGCTGCAAGGTGTCAATGGGATGACTTTTGGTGACCAGTGGCAAACACTTGTGATAGTCTGAGTTTGAGTCAAACTCGCTGGTTTGACATGATCACATCTAGGGTGTCAATGGTTAAGTTTAGTTTAGTTTTTTAAAAAACTGAATTGAACCGAACTATTAGGGAATATACTTGAATTGAACCAAAACTCATCTTGAACGGAACTTTTTAGAGAATTCTCACGAGTTTGCGGTGGACAGGAGTTGGTTCCCTTTCTTTGTGCCCACAAAGACCGGACAAAGCGGAAGAATTCTCACGAGATGGACGAAAATGAGAGAGATCCAAGAGTCTTGCACTGTGTCAACAACCCAAATGTGGCCCAAGTCTTAGTATAACAAGAAATTTCCTCTTCAACAAGCTGGAATTGCACGAAGTTCAGATCTTTCGTGTCCGAGAGAGAGAGAGGTGGAACTCCAGCTGGAAGTGTGTCCGAACAAGACACTGATAGAAGGCGATGGAGATTGGGGAGTACTAGGAGATAGAGACGAGAGACGAGAGACGAGAGGTATTCTCAATTTAGGGTTTTGAGTTTTCACAAGCCAAGAAAAAAACTGAACTGATAAAAAAAATGTGATTTTTCTAAGTCTGAACCGAACCGACAAAAAATTTGTGGTTCTTTTAAGTGTCCGAACTAAGAATTGAACTGAATCGAACTAAAAATTTACGAAGTTTCAGTTCAATTTGATTCGATTTAATTTTTTATTCAATTCAGTTAAGTTCTTAATTCAGTTCTCACACTCCTAATCACATCAATACTAAAAACTGACGTTGATGAATAGTGCCCACAAAAGACGGGGGGAATTGCTGGAGACCTTATGAATACCACCAAAGAACCTGTAAAAATCACCGTGAAACGAGTACATCAGAAGCAACAAAAAGAGCTATTATGTTCACCAAGGATTATTAAACTATATTTATTTGTAAGTGGTGAAAGCCGGGAAGCTATTCAAAGCGCGGGCAGTGAAGGAATCTTGACTGAGCTCTCCCTCACAATCCAATCGTGTCTACTTGTCAAAAGGTTTTCATGCTCTATCATGATAGTGCTAGCTGCGTCGTGGTAGAAGGGGCAAACAAGAGCTAGAAACCGTGGAAAAAGAAGGAAAATAAATAAATAAATAAATAATTCTCGGTGGGACTCCCTGCGCGTCATGGGAAAAGGAATCCCCCAAGAGCGACCCTCCTCCTCCGTTTCTCTCTCTCTCTTTTCTAACTTGTGGCAGTGAATTGTCAATCAAGGCCCCCCGAAAAGTGAATGTGAATGAAGCAGAAGCAAAGAAAGAACTTTCTCTCTTGCCGTGGATTATGGTTTTTATCCTCAGTCTCTCCTCATGTGCCGTGTTTCTTCAATAGTGGGGTCTCTCCAGTAGGACCCTTTTGTGGCCGTGAGTCTTCCTCCTTTTGTGAAGAGTCAGAGCTCTATTTTTGGTGGTAGATTAGGTTTAACGCCTACTCATTAGGCCAAATTTCAGTCTTGCGTGCTTAATAAAGCTCGAAGTCCCTTTCAATTAGCCCCGAAAAAGTGAATGTGAATGAAGCAGAAGCAATGAAAGAACTTTCTCTCTTGACGGGGATTATGACCTATGTCCTCAGAGTCTCTCCTCATGTGCCGTGTTTCTTCAATAGTGTGGCCTCCTCAATAGGACCCTTTTGTGGCCGTAAGTCTTCCTCCTTTTGGGAAGAGTGGTGGTAGATTAGGTTTAACGCCCACGCCCACTTATTAGGCCAAATTTCAGTCTTGTGTGCTTAATAAAGTTCAATGTCCCTTTCAATTAGAGTTCAAATTAATCACATGGGCTCAATCAAGTAAATTAAGTCTGGACTACACGCCAAATCTTGCTTTAAAATGGACTCAGTCAAGGTATTTTAATTAGGTTCAGAACCACATGTCGTCGGTCCAAACTAAAATGCAAATGCAATGCTTGAATGACAAAATTAAATATGAATGATGAACTAATTATTTTTGGTAGGAACTAAAAATAATTCCTGATTTTTTATGCAAATTCATGATTAAAAAATTTAGGTGTCAACAATGTTACATCACAGGTTCTAGGTTACGATTCTAGATTCCACTTACATAGACCCCGTAACTTATCCATCAGAATAAATTCCTCAATTTTTAGAATTTGAAACTAACCCTACATATCTTGGAACCTGGAATCTAACAAGTTCCTCACCAGTCCAGCTCCAAATTTCAGATTCTACCATAAAACCATACTTACCACTAAAGAATATCACCATATACTCATGATAAAATATTTGTTCAAACCACTCGTCGGTTGTGCCTATCATACAATATACTTCACATGTTGGATTAGATTTGACTCGCAAATCTATCAATAATTAAACGTTAATTGTATGCCCTAAAGCAAGCATGTAATGGTTACATATTAGGGATTTTAGTTGTCTTTTCAATTTCATATTTAATTAATGGCAATGACATGTTCATTCATTTGTCTTGTTATTTACATTAATGATTTCATAAGATCATTTGTGACTGAACCTATTTTGGAGACATTAAAAATATGTATGATGGGTTTACAATTAGATTGAGTCTTCAAATTGTTCCTAATCGATGGATTATTGAATGGATAATAATGATTCTGTTGAGACCGGTATGTCCTTAACTTCACTATTAAGTATTGGATATTTAAAGGAATGACGAATCACAAGTTAATGGATATTATGATGCCTAAGTTAGAACACATGTGCTTGCACCAGACAAGTTCACTGAATATGACACGCATTGAATGATTAGCAATATAGAAGCTTCAAGCTTGGTCAATGTCTAATTATTCACGCTTTGGTCTTGTGTAAATAATCCTTAGACCTAAGCACAGTGTTGACTTGCGTGTTGATAGTTATGGTTCACAAGTGCACATATTACTAATTCATTGATTCATCTGTATACTTGATAGTCATAGTTCGTTTACATACGAAGTTACTCGTGTGTGCAAAATGGAATATATCTCCTTGTTACATGCAAGGTTGGTGTCTTATGCGATATAATTGTGACACTGCATTGAAATTATTGATCAGAGTTGTAACTGAGAATGAAAGGATCATGTCATGTGTAAATGCATGTAAATTAGAATTGTGCATATGATTGAATTGTTGGCTTGACAAATATTTCATATTTTGTTTGAATGGGACATGATAAGACAGAGGAATTGAATTACACAATAGTCAAAGCTAATAGGTTCATGATGTTCTTAAAATATTTACACTGTTTAAATAACCATGACATACTGCTAGATGTCTCTCATGATTTGTAGGACCTAGAGTTTGATTAGGATATTCAATTCTCTTGAAAGTACTAATGTATTAGTGTACACTTTACTATCAGCTCAGTGATGAACTTAGGGATGTCACACACCTTAATCTAGTGTCACGCTTTACTACCAGTTCAGTGATGAACTTAGGGATGTCGTACACATTAATCAATACATGATAACTTTGAACGTGAAAGATGGTATTACAAATATGTTTGCAATCATGACTATCGAATTAGCTGTGTTGAATTATGTCTTGAGTTTGAATCGATTACGGAGCTTGACTCGGTTGGATAAATAGCCAGTTGACCTCACAAAGAAATTAAGCTCCTCTTACGGTCAAAACAGTAAGGGATTCATTGGCACTAAAAAAAAGAAAAGAAGGGACTTACATTTTTTATTATATATTTTAGTTGTGAATTGATCAGAAAAGAACAAGTTATTGACTTGTTCTACTTTAGGACTCAAGGGTTTTTTTTTTAGCGTGAGAAGGATATATATGCACTTTATGTTTGATGGCCACACAGTAGTCTCCTTTAGTAGTCTCACAGAAAGGGAAGAGATGGTAATTGCATACTTCAATGACGACGCGAGAAGAAAAAAAGAAAAAAGGGAACAACACAGTGAGATTATCTTTGTCGCATGCGGAAGAGTTTTAAGCATGATAGATTTTGTGCGTAATGAGTGTATATTTTCAATTGAGAGGTTTTATTTTAAACACTTTGGGTTTTAGATATAATTTACCTGCGAGAAACACGAGCATGTTGAGCGATTGTAATTTCGATTCTCCGATCATGGTGGATTATTATTGTTAGCTCTCCTTGTGGATGTAGGTACTGATATTCAGACTGAACCATGTAATCTCCAGTGTTTTTTTTATTGTTCCTCATTATTTTTCTTGGCTTTTCGCATTGACTTAATTTGTAAGATCCTGTTATTCCGCATTAATAGTATAACAATTGGTATCAAAGCTTGGGATCGGATTTCTAGATTGTGATTTAGGGCTTTTCTTTGTATGATTATTATCTAAATATTTTTTTTATTGCAATTATTTCTGGAGAGAAAGTACAAATTGAAAAGTTTAATAGGGAGGAACGACTTTAGGTTGTAGAGTGTTAAGAAGCGTGCACTTTTAACAATTCAAGTTTTAGCCAAGGCATTGAAAAGCAAAGGTGAGTTGCCAATTTCAATGAAACTGACTGATAATGTAAAGTTATTAGAGAAAGCAAAGAGTATAATACTATTAAATTTATCGAATGAGGTATTAATAAAGACGATCGATGAGAAAGATGCTGCATCAGTTATGACTAAAACTTCAAGCTCTCTATGTAATGAAAAGTTTCAAAAATTGCTTGTACATACTAAATAGGATGTTTTAGTTTAGATATGCTGAAGGTACAAATATCAGGTCCCACAAAACTGAATTTAATAAACTAATTATAAATTTGAAGAATGTCGGTAAAACACTTGATGATAATGAACATGGCATGATGTTGTTAGCTTCTTTATTAGAGTCATGGGAGCACTTTACTGATTCATTGCTGTAGGGGTGTACTGTGATTACTTTAGAAGAGGTAAAGCCCACCTTGTTTTCTAAGGAGTGGTAGAGAAAGTTATAAGATGACAGTCTAGCGCATGATGCAGCGTGGGGATTGATGAATCGAGGTAGAGAGCAATATTGAGAGTCTAACAGCAGAAGAGGTAAAAGCAAGTCTAAACCACGCCATAGAAAGTCCAAGGGATGTGTAAGGTACTTTAAGTGTCACAAGGAGGGTCCCATCAGGAGAGAATATCCTAAGTTGAGAAATAGAGATGATATGCAGAAAGCCACAAGCAGTGTGGCAAACATTGCTAAGGAGAGCACTAGTGATGTAGAGGCTGTTTTATATATAACTATAGATTCGTCAAGAGATGAATGAATGCTAGATTCGAGATGTTCTTATCATATGATGTCTCATAGGAACTAATTTACTACTTACCATACTGCAGATAGTGATAGAGTTCCGATAGGGAATAACGTAGCTTGCAAAATTATGGAAATAGGGATAGTTCATATTTGTATGCATGATGGTGTGGTGCGCACATTAACAGATGTGAGGCATGTATCGGATTTGAAGAAAAAACTTATCTCTCTGGGACACTCAATGATATCTAGTGCAAGTACACCATTGAAGGTGGAACGCTGAAGATCTCTGGGTGTATTATGACAGTGATTAAAAGGAAGAAAGTGAGCTCTCTATCATCTACTAGGAGAAATCGTGACAGGAGCTGTTGCAATTTCATCAGGTGAATCAGATTCTAATTTAACTCAATTATGGTATATGCGTTTAGGATAGATGAGTGAGGCATGTATGACGATGCTGAGTGATAAGGGACTGTTAAAGGGTCAGAAAATAAGTAAGTTAGACTTATGTGAGCACTATATATTTGTGAAGCAATGCTAGATTAAGTTTGCTACAGGTATTCATTCGACCAAGCACCCGATTGAATATATTCATTCAGACGTCTAGGGCCCATCTCCTGTTCCTTCAAAAGGAGCTGCTCGATATATGTCGACATTTATCGATGATTATGTAAGGAAGGTATGAGTGTACTTTCTAAAGCACAAATCTGATGTATTTAATTGGTTCAAGAAATTTAAGATATTAATTGAGAAGCAATCAGATAAAAAAAATTAAGTACCTGAGAACCGATAATGGCATGGAATTCTGTGGTAAAGATTTCACCGAGTTCTGCGAGAGAGAAGGGATTTTGAGACATCGCACAGTACCTGAGACATCACAGTATAATGGCATGGCAGAATGGAATAATAGAACTTTACTTAAGTGGGCTCGGAGTATGCATTCACATACTGAAATAAGTAAGGAATTTTGGACCGAAATAGTGAATATGACCTGTTACTTGATTAATCGATATTCATCATCTGCTATCGAGTGGAAGACTTCAAAGAAAGTATGATCGGGAAAATCTGTTGATTGCTCCAGATTACGATTTTTCAAATGTCCCGCGTATGCTCATGCGAGTGATGGTAAGCTTGAGCCAAGGTCAAAGAAGTGCATATTTTTGGATTACGGACATGGGGTAAAAGGCTATTGGCTATAGTACATTGATCCTAGATCACTCAATGTTATAATTAGCAAAGACGTGATCTTTGACGAGACTATAATGCTTCAACAGAAGAGTCCTGAGATACTACTAGCAGAACAGACAGATCATGGTATCAGTAGTGAGGTGGAGCTTTAAATGGAGACTCTGGAGACCTCGGAGGTAATAAAGTTTGAGGCTACAAATGAGGCAGCAGTTCCTAAAGTCGGTGATATTGAACAACCAACACAGCCACATCATAGTATAGCTGCAGATAGAAAAAGAAGGTAAATTAAACCATCGATACGTTATGCTTATATAGATATCGCTCATAGACATATGAACCTTCGTCTTACTCTGAAGTGATGGCTAGTTTTGAGTCGTCTTGGTAGCTAGGAGCTATGAGTGAAGAGATGAAATCACTCCATTAAAATTAGATATGAGAACTAGTTAAAGTATCCAAGAGGTAGAAGATTGTAGGAAATAAATGAATCTACAAATGGAAAGAACGCGTTCTTGGTGTTGAGATAGCAAGGTATAAGGCAAGACTTGTTGTGAAGGGATATATACAAAGGGAGAGCATTGACTACAACGAGGTGTTTTCTCCTGTGGTAAGACATACTTCTATTCGTGTTTTACTTGCCTTATTCGCTACACATGATCTTGAGTTAGAGCAGCTTGATGTGAAAACGACGTTTCTTCATGATGAGTTGGGGGAGCAGATTTACATGAGGTAGCCAGAGAGATTTGCTATTCTGGGCAAGAAAGACCATGTTTGCTTATTAAAGAAATATTTGTATAAGCTGAAATAGTCTCCTAGGTAATGATATAAGCATTTTGATGCGTTCATGGCTAGTCAAGACTATTCAAAAAGTCAGATAGATAGTTGTGTTTACTTTAGGAGACTGGATGATGGGTCTTTGATATATCTGTTGTTACATGTTGACGATATGCTAATAGCAGCTAAGAATATGTATAATATTGATCTGTTGAAGAAGCAGTTGAGTGCTGAATTTGAGATGAAAGACTTAGGTGTTGCAATGAAAATTTTGGGTATAGAGATTTTGCTCGATAGGACTGCGGGAGTATTATATCTGTCTCAAAAGAAATATAATGAGAAGATTATTATATATTTTAATATGCAGTCAGCAAAGTTTGTGAATACATAATTAGCAAAATACTTCAGATAAGTTATCACTGGAAACTAAGGATAAGGAAGAACATATGTCTCATGTTCCTTATTCTAGTGCAGTTGATAGTATTATGTATACTATAATTTGCACTATGCTTGATATTTCATAGGTGGTGAGTGTAGTTAGTTGTTATATGAAGTGTCCTAATAAAGCTTATTGGGAAACTGTGAAATGGATCCTCAGATATTTGAAGGAGATAGCAAATATTGGTATAATGTACGAAAGGAACAATAATGGCAGTGAGACCACTGGTTAGGTGGATTCCAATCATGCAGGTAACTTGGATGAGTGTAGGTCCTTAGCAGGATATATATTTGCGCTTGCAAGTGGTTCAGTTAGTTGGAAGGCATCCTTACAAGACCACATGGTCTTATCATCGACTGAGGCAGAGTACATGACACTTATCTTTATAGCAAAACAAGCGATATGGTTATAGGGTTTGCTTTTGGACTTTGGATTAGAACATAAAAGTGTTGATATATATTGTGATAATTAAGGTGTGATTTATCTGGCATATAATCCAATTTATCACAAGCAAACAAAGCATATTAATATCAGGTACGACTTCATCCAAGAAATCTTAGCAAATGGTAGCGTTATTGTAAAAAAGATTGCTACAGCAAAGAACCCTATGGACATGATGACTAAGCATATTCCTTTGGTGAAGCTTAAGCTCTACTTGAGCACTTTTGGTGTCTGTAGAGAGTTTGAGCACCTGTCGGGGTGATTGGGAGAGCTGGCATATATGATGAGCACTATGACTTGTTTCAAACATCGATCCAAGGTGGAGAATTGTTGAATTATGTCTCGAGTTTGAATCGATTACAGAAACTGACTTGGTTGGATAAATATCCAAGTTGATCGCATAAAGAGATCGAAGAAATTAAACTCCTCTTAAGGCCAAAACGCTATATGTTTCCGAATCAATTCAGGGGCAACGGCAAACATTCTTACTCCAGCTATGCATCAACTTGATCGATCTTTGAATGACTCTGCACAATCTCTACATGAGTTTTGGACCGCATACCTCACAGTTAACCTAGAAGATCTGGTTGATCCTGCACCAGCTTATACATCAGGCTATCGGACAATGGAAGATTGATTCACACTTCAACCACAACCATACCGTATCAGTTGATGGAAAGCGAAGCAAAGGCTGCTCAATCTAAAGGGCAATATTCCTATTCAAGTTTCACCAATTCTGAAAATGACACTTTATTTTCCTTCTTACAGGGGCAAATGTGGGATGGAATATTTGCCAAAACCTGAAACCAAATTCTTGGTATTTATCATACCTGAGAGGCGACCCTAGATCTCTGCAAAGCTTTAGCCGCCCGATGCGGTCTATTCTGACAGCAGATAGGGCAAAATGACAGTGAACACAAACTTGGGAAATGGAGTATGTCTTTTTTTTTCATACCATTTTCAAGATGATACTCAGTTTTTCTTCTTGCAGGGGCATATGACTGACATGACAGCTATTTCCAACAGATAGCTAAAGTATCTTGAGCCCTTACCTGATTTATTTCACACATATCTCTCCTTGTGCAGGGGCAAAAGTTAGGAACGAGTCTTTCCCAATCCAAGGATTAAGCTCTCAAACTTGCTAAACCATATGTAGGGGCAATTTACAGTCCCCCATTCTTAGGAGTTTTCTTGCAAATTTGAACATGCTTGTATAGTTCATTTCTTAAGAATACGCATGAGTATTTCATGAAGCTACGCAATTCATTGCTACATTCTGCATACTTAAAAGGTGCTCACATATTGCATTGGTTTTGTCTGTATCGCTAATCTTCAATGGGGAAGAGTTCTGATCAGCCAATCTGTTCCATTCTATAAAAATGATCATATTGAATGAGGAATGTCAGGACGATGAAATGCAAGTCGTTCCTATACACGTCCAGCATATTAATACCCAATGCGAATTGAGTGAAAAAATTCCATGCTAACAAAGTAAAGGGTTATCTCGCGAAAAGTATGACGACCAAAATGCTGAGAGGCATTTATTTCCTCTATCATACACACTACATGTTATCCTTTGTTTAACCTCTTTGAGCAAAGGTTCATTTCTTACCCCTGTCAGAAATAACCCCACATTGGGGTAATTACCAGAAAGTTCAAATGGTTAGATTTTCTTGCTTTCACTTGCATCAATCTTCAAGTATATTTATTGCATGCGAATTTTGTGTTAGCTCAAGTGCCTTAGACATGACGAAGAGCATTTTCTTTCTACACACATTGCCTACCCAACTTGAGCGGTGGATTCATTTCAACCCAAATTGGTGATCATTTCCATGGTGAGTCAAAGGGATCATCTCAAACGATCAGTTTAAATGAAGATTGAAGTGACTTAGGGCAATTGGAAGTTCCAAGAAGAGTCCAAAAAAAAAGATGGGTGTTAAAACTCCATCAAGCGAAGCTCTCTCTCAAGAAAAATTCTCTCTATCTCAAAAAAAAAAGAGGAAGGGAGTCAAGCTAAATTTCTCAAAAAAAAATCTCTCTCTTCAAAAAAAAAGAAGAAAAAAGGGAGAAGAAAAAAAACAGGAATGAAAAAATGAAAAAGAGAGAGGGAATCTTCGGCAAAAACAGAGTCGATGTTTAAAACTATTCCTCAAAGAAAAAAGACCATTTAAAGGTTCTAGAGCAAAAACATGAAGACCGCATGATCACAAATTCCCATGATTCATGATATATCCTTTTGTCATAAATAGGCCATTCATTTCAAGCCTACCCAAACCTATGTTACAACCCTTACCAAAGACTCTTCAGATTAGGGCACTTAAATTAATGTAAGGCTTTATATGCTTATAAATATTGCTTAAAAAAGTGCGAGCAAGTTTTTTCTATCTCATCTTTGCAGGGTTTCTGACTTGTAGACCTGATGCAATCCATGGTAATATTTTATGCAAAACCAAATGACTCGCATGAGTCCCCCTCGTTAAACCCTTAATCAAGACCTACATTACAGTCCTTCTAAAAGACCTCTCAGATTGGTCAAGTTATACTGATTGCGAGAATACCTTAACTCTTGTAAAGCATAATGATAGTTCTGAGCGATTCTCATACCCACATCAAAGGTCAGGATCAAATGCTTTTTCAAGAGAGTGAGTGAAAAGTCCTTTCTGACTGAAATTTCCTCATTAGATATGACCAAATTTGTCAAAAGATCAGACAAACTTCCTCATTGATGAATTCCCTAGTGAAGTTTGGCAATACAGACAGATTCATGAATTCTGTTTTCTTTATCCATGTATATGTGTTACACTTACCATGAAGCGGGTGACAATGTTTCTCACTACGTGTTTACCGAGTGGAATAGGTAGCACGCATCTTTTTATGTTCACCCATTTGGAACAGGTGATATTGTTTATCAGTACGTGTTTATCGAGTGGAATAGGTAGCACGCATCTTTTTATGTTCACCCATTTGAAACAGGTGATATTGTTTCTCATTATATGTTTACCGAGTGGAATAGGTAGAACGCATCTTTTTATGTTTACCCATTTGAAACAGGGGATATGTTCTTCACTACGTGTTTACCGAGTGGAATAGATAGCACGCATCTTTTTTATGCTCACCCATTTGAAACAGGTGATATTGTTTCTTACTACGTGTTTACCAAGTGGATTAGGTAGCACGCATCTCTTTATTGAAACAGATGATATTATTTTTCATTTTGTGATTACCGAGTGGAATAGGTAACGCATATCTTTCGAATATTCATCCTGTGGATTTATCTTTTGTGTTTGCTCAGGCATCACAAACCCAATTTCATGTTCGCCGAGTGGATTAGGCAGCATGATTTTCATATTTTGTGTTCACCGAGTGGATTAGGTGTAACAAACGCCTTTCGTGCTCATCGAGTGGATTAGATGTCACGATTCCCTTTCATGTTCAGCGAGTGGATTAGGTGGCATGGTCGTTTTTGTGATTGCCGAGTGGTATAGGCAACGCGTCTCTTTAACCAAATCATATCATGCGCTGTTTCGCATTTGTAGGAAACTACAGGTAACAGACAGGCGACTCAGTACTTTGCGAACCCTACTTCAAGTGGATTAGAAGTTTGGTGATCAAGGGAACTGATAGCATTATGAAGTATTCCCTCATTTGGATGCTTTTATATGCGATCCGTATGCAATGCTTTTTACCGCTCTACAGGAAGTGAGAAGCCTAGACATATGTTCCTTATTGTCTGCATTTTTGCATATCATGCATCATTTCATTTGCATAGAAAATGGGATTAAAACTCCCACAAAAATTGTCATTCATCATTTGTATTGTCAAAATTTAGGTTTAATTTAGTTTTTGAGCGAAACCTCTACGAGCCTCCACTCAAAGAGGAGCAGCTGTTGACACCTAAATTTTAATTTTTATTTAATCATTTATTTTGCATGAAAATCAGGAATTAATTCTAGTTCCTACAAAAAATAATTTCATGTAGCATAGTTTTAATTTTTAGCATTCATTTGCATTGCATTTTGCATCAAAACGGATTGACGGCGGAAACAAACTTAATCGGAAAAAGGGACACTAAACTTGACCAATTGGACTAAATCTACATGTCTAGAAATTGCATGTGCTCAACTCATGGAAAATTTTTGGGAAAGATGCGGAAAATATTTGGTTTGCGGAAAAATAAGTTTGCGATTCGGGAATAAATATAATAGAAGCAAGGCAAGTGCTCGTAATATTGTGAAAAAGGAAAGCTTTCGAAAGAAAATAAAATCCTCTTGATTGCTCCACCAAATCTTCATATAGCTTTTACATATTCTTAAGGATTTTCTTTGAGACAATATAAAAGAGAAAAAAAGCTCAGAAAATTGGGAGAGGTTTTTTTGGAGGCCACAATAAAAAATCTTCAACGACTGAGAGGAGAGAATGGGATGGTAGACCACCTAAAAATCAGAGAGCAAACGGGGGGGAGACTTCAACGCCAAGCCCAACGACCAGCAATTCGGCACTTCCAAATCGATGGCGTCACTTCCCTAACATCTTCAGGCTTTTGTGGTTGAACAAGTCAAAGTGCTTTCGGTCAGCAAAGCACCCACACATAAGTATATTGGCAGAAGATGGATGCTTCCATGTGTTGCACGAAGAGCATCCCTTCACTTTGACTTGCAAAAGTCAATACGATGAGGTAAGTGGTCCAAATTCAATCGCAACGCTCCCAATTTTTCCAGTAGGTTATCCAAGCATCGCACGAGGAACATCCCATCGTAAGGCCACTGATTGAAGGAGCCCTTTTCGCCAATCCGTGGGACTCAAACTTTGAGCTGCAATTTTCGGAACAAATTTCGAATTTGGAAAGCTACCTTTGGGCAACTAAGGTAACTTTTCTTATCTTGAAATCTGGATATTCACTTGCCTTGATTGAAAAATTCTGCATGTTTTAAACATATTTGCATATCTTGAAAAAATTGTCTTGCAAGTTCAAAATATTCAATTTCCTAATTTGGAAAAATTATTAAAATTGAATGTTGAATATTTTCTGAAAATTTTTGCAATATGTCACTTGCCTAAACTATGAGATTGTGATTCGATGTGAATATTTCGGAATCTTTGTGATAATCTTGTAATAATTAAAATTCTCTGAAGATACTCAAAGATACTCAAAATATTTCATAAATGTAATCGATTAGGAAATTTCCTAATCCGCAACCGTATATATGGAAATAAGTCGATCTATCAGGCTTTAGATAGAATTATTTCCATAATGGGTATTTCAAATTTTAGGGTCGATCTATCAGGCTTTAGATCGAAACTTAATTTGAAAGAAATAGCATTAATTATCTTTTAATTTTTGCAACTCGAACTTTAAATTTTATCAATAAAAAAACTCAAAAAATTAAAAAAAAAAAGGAAAATGTGATTTCTTAAAGAACCATTGTCTGATCATTTAAAGAAAAATAAGATTTTGCAAAAATCCTATTTCATAGATTGCACTCGATAAAATCTTTTTAATTCAATTGAGCTTTTAAAAGATGTAGACGTAGGGTAAAAATATTGTCTTAAAATTTTTTGGGAATTAATGCAAATTAAATTTGAAAATTATAAGTCAATCTCGAACCAATTCATTCTCTTTTTTATTTAATTTTTAATTTCGAAAATCATTTAAAAAAATACAAAAAATTCATAAAAAAAATCCTAAAAAATTATTCCTTTGGGTTTCAAGTGAGAATTCATCTAAAAATTGCCAAATTGAAAACGATTTCATGAAATCGATACCGAAAGGGCATTAATAGAAACATTAGCGTATTCAAGTCCCGAACTTAAAATCTTTGATTCGTAGAAATAGAATAGTTATCCCACTATTTTATTTAGGTTTCTAATCGACCTACCATAAATGATTAGTGGCGACTCCTGTGAAAAATCTTTTGCATTTAAATATTGAACCTAAGTTGCGAATTGGTAGAACTTAGGAGAGTTCAAACTAGGTTAGTTAATTTACTTAATTAACTTGGTAATCCATTAACCTAAGAATTGAGAAATTGGAATTTTTAGGTCACGACACATATACACACACTTTATGTTCGATGGCCACACAGTAGCCCTCCTTTAGTAGCCTCACAAAAAAGGAAGAGGTGGTAATTGCATACTCCACTGACGACACGAGAAGAACAAAAGAAAAAAGGGGACGATGGCGAGGTTCTCTTTGTCGCATGCAGAAGAGTTCTAAGCACAGTAAATTTTATGGTAGTGAGTTTATATTTTCAATTGAGAGGTTTTATTGCAAATACTTTGGGTTTTGGGTATAATTTAGGTGCGAAAAACATGAACATATTGAGCGATTGTAATTTCGATTATCTAATTATAGTGGATTATTATTGCTGGCTCTCCCTATGGATGTAGGTACCGATATTCGGACTGAACCGCATAATCTCTGGTATCTTTTATTGTTCCTAGTTATTTTTCTGGGCTTTTTGCATTGACTTAATTTGCAATTTCCTGTTATTCCACATTAATATTATAACAAGTCGGATTGAAATTAAATTAAATGAGATTTATTTTAATTCTTATTTTTTGGTCATGAGCGTATGTGCATGTGATGCACATGTACGCCCGAAATGGGCATATATTGATGCGTCAATTACACACGTGAGATTGTACGAGTGTTGTTTATCTTTTGTTTTAATATATACGTATTTATGATATTGTGTCTATATAAGACTAAAGTCAAAATAATAATGATAATAATAAGTAGCGTGGTCGGCAAGTGTTGACCTTCATCGGCAAGTTGCCAAGTCGTCTCCCCTTTCATTTGTTTATATGTAGGCGTGCAAGAAGAGGAGGGTGTGTGAACTGTGGTAGGTGAGAAAACAGTTTTCTCCGGGTGTGCATTTAGGGCGCACAAGAATTGAGAGAGGGCAGAAAATTGTTTCCGTTGTTCCGCTATTGTGATCAAAAGATTGAAGGTACGGAAAATTGTCTCCATTAGATTGTTAGCATAATTGAAGTGGTGATTATTTGCAATTTCATCTTTCCATTTATCGTGTAATTAGTTGTGTGTTTAAATTAAAGGTCCAATACCTATGGGATTTAAAGAGCATTCAAACCAAGTTGCTTTCGCACGCTTCAAGTGATAATCCGTTAATCCTTTCGTTTAGATGATTTTTTATTGAAACGCACAAGCGATGCCTCTAGAGGTCTGTGCAGGACTTTGTTTATTTTTACTGTGTTTTATTAGTAATTTTGTCCGTGCATGTTCTGTGAAAACCCAACACTAAATACCTATCGACTCATCTCCATCCCTCCAAAGTTCTTGAGAGACCTTGCACAATTTCATCACCAGTTCCGCTGATCGCCCGCCAAGGTTTTGAGAAGATGCACCATGGTGAGAACTCTCTCCCTCTCTGGATCGCTCGATCTCGATCGCAAGTAAGAGTTGGTTGCAGAAACCCTCTTTCCATTTCAGATGGCTATGGAGAAATCACGATCGCCGACATTGTTGCCGCCACCATCGTGGGACTTGTGGCCACCTTTGCCAGTCGACAACATCGGAGGCCAAGCAGTTCTAAACCGGCAAAGGGTCACGACGCCGTCATCTCCCCGATTGGACAGGACCGTATCAGGCCACCTCGCGAAGCTCGAGAGCTTCTCCAACTACGTCGGTGAGAACTCGGCCACAGATCCTCGCATTAATCGGACCGACTCAGCTTCCGAAGCTCGATTGGTCATCCATTTACAGCCAATCTAATGAAATTCGTGGGAAAACGGCTTGTTCAACATTTTCCTAATGCAGCTAGGCAGTTGGGGTTCAAAGACGACAGCGAGTGTCCACAGCTGAACAAGCTAGCGATCGAGTACTTGAAGCAGAGCAAAGGGTGCGAACAGAACCTTTACGAGTACTTTGCCGGCGGAGAAGATGCAGAGTCACTGTGCGAGAAGCTTGTGGAAGAGCTCGACAGGTGCATCCTCAGCTACTTCGCGTTCCATTGGAGCCAAGCTTCTTCCATGATCAAACAGGTCAAAGAGTGAAAACCCATAAACCAGACAAACCCTAAATTCGGTCAACGTTTCTTGATCTGCTTCTGTAACTTATGTTTCTGATGTCTTGTGGTTTGGGGGGTCATTGGCTCACGATGAGCAGGTGTTGAGAACCGAGACTGAGCAGAAAACCAAGTTCAAGGACTTCGTGCTGGCAGCGACAAGGTTAGTCTGTTCTTTTTCCTTTTCTCTCTCCTCTTCGTCGTGGATACTTTTTTTTTTATATATATATTCTGAAGATCAAAAGCTGAATTTATCTCGGAATATAACATTCTGATGTCTTCTGGTACCACTTGCACTTTTGGTGCGGACATCATTGAGAGACTCCAATGATTCGGACAGCTCGAACCAAAAAAATACCTATTGGATGACGTCAACAAAGCTCGATCAATTGACCCCGTTCAATAAATTTTCTCAGTTAGCCATTGTTAACCGCAGTTCGAAAATTAGGATTATTTACGAATTCGTATACGCCACGTGCGGAATTACTAAATATCGTTTATTTACGTTGTTTTTAAATTGCCCGTTGGTGCACGAGAATGATTATGTATAGGATCGAGAGTGTTTTGATTCGGCGCACTTTTCTTGCTTTCACATGCATTTTACCGTTCATCCATCTAGTCGTCCCTTTCAAGATTCCATCCATATTGGGGACAAAAGGAAGTCTTTGAGAGACGAGATTTTTTTTTTATATATATAGAAAATGCTTGAAATGTCATTAAAATTGCAGAAGTCTATTTACATCATAAATTAAGGGTGTGCATGTTCTGAAGCAAAAATCCGTTTGATATTATAACTTCTAAAACAGAAATTCGTTTGGTAAAAAAATTTACTTTTGAGGTGAACTCTCACTTCTGAAGCTATTTTTTCCCTAATTTGAGAAGTTTAAAAAAATTACTTACAGACTCGAGAAGTATTTCTCTCTCTCTCTTTTCATTACGACATCAACTTTTTTTTTTTACTATGCTCGCCTCCTCCGACTTTTGTCGTGCCTATCGCCGCCCACCATCGCCCACCATCGCCCCTGTCGCCAACTGCCGACCACCGCTATAGCCAACTACTGTCGGCCCCCACCCATCGCCAACCTCCATTGGTCACTGCCTATCGTCACTCGCAACCACCACCAACCGTTGACCATCGCTCGCCATCGCCTGTGTAGACCTTCGCTAGCCACTGCCCGCCATTGCCCACCACTTCCCATGATTGCTGCCTCTCGCCAATTGCCCTTAGAAGTCTATTTACATCATAAATTAAGGGTGTGCATGTTCTGAAGCAAAAATCCATTTGATATTATAACTTCTAAAATAGAAATTTGTTTGGTAAAAAATTTTATTTTTGAGGTGAACTCTCACTTCTGAAGCTATTTTTTCCCCAATTTAAGAAGTTAAAAAAAATTACTTCTCGACTCGAGAAGTATTTCTCGTCTCACTCTCTTTTCATTACGCAATCACCTTTTTTTTTTACTATGCTCGCCTCCTCCGACCTTTGTCGCCACCCATCGCCACCCACCATCGCCCCTGCGCCAACTGCCGACCACCGCTACAGCCAACCACTATCGACCCCCACCCATCGCCAACCTCCATTGGTCGCTGCCTGTTGTCGCTCGCAACCACCACCAACCGTTGATCATCGCTCGCCATCACTCGCGTAGACCTTCGGTAGCCACTGCCCACCACTACCCATGATTGCCGCCACTCGCCAATTGCCCTCGCCTCCAATCGCCACTAATTATTGCGTGCGACCACTGTCGATCACCGCCGCTGCTAACCATTGTCTACCGCTGACCTTCACTCGTTGCCGACCACTACCCACTATCGACCTCTGTCGGCCACCGCCCCCTACCGTCAATCCCCCACCACCGCTAGCGCTAACCACCACCCACCTTTGGTTGTTGCCAATCGTCGACCATTGTGCTGCACCTCACCACTAACTATCGACCACCGCGCTGCCGTTGCCGAGTCACTGTCCTTGGTCCTCGGCAGCCAAAGTAAAAAATAAAATAATATATTTTTATTTTAAAAAATAAATAATATTTTTTAAAACAATTTAAAAAGTTTAAAATGAAGTAGAAAATTTTGAGCCACCGATAATAAATTTTCATAGAAAATGTTGTGTTAATAATGTTTCAAAAATAGAAATTTTTTAACCGTTACCAAACGAATTTCTTTGATCAAAAATCAACTTCTGGAGCAAAAGTAAAAAGAAATCAACTTCTGCTTCTAAATAGAAATAAAAAATCTAACTTCTAGCCAAAAGTTGATTTTTATAGCAAAAGTGTTGCTATGTGCGTCCTAAGATATCCCAGCAACCAGTTGGGAGGGAGTTCTCTTTCTACTATGGCTTGGTCACGCAATCAGCTACTTGATTTGCCTCTACAAGGCCAGTAGGATAAACTTACAAGTTGCCTCTCTAGGACAGTAGGGAAGTCTTTTGGAGACGAGAGTTGAATAGCGTGTGGATAATCGATTTTAGAGGCAAATTAGGCAAGGGTGTTATATGTGCATGATCGAATTCATCTACTGGATTACTTGGCAAATCTTAAACGATGGATATATGATAGTGCCCCTTGCGTGAGAATCGTTCCATGATGTCAAAGGCTAGTCGATGATTGGTTATCCTTGTAAAATTATGGAGCAACGCGTGCATTTGCAAATGATGATAATTGTCCAAAAATTCTTAAGCATGTTGTATCGCAACCAATTCAATCATAAACATTTTGATGATTTGTCAATATACCCATTTCGGCCCATTTAGCTGAAAATTGTTAGCATTTACTCCGGTCATCGTAATATGGCACGGCCGAGACTTATGTGGATAATTCTTGCAAATTTATTATATTCTCTTTGTTTTTTTTTCTATTTCTTTTCTTTACTGTTAAGGGCTGTCATGGGATCGCTAATAGTACAAAAAAAATTATAAATATTACTACAAAAATTGTAAAAATAAAAAAAATGCAGAAATTGTCTAAGTCGGCACCGATCATATCACATTGGATGCTTAGCATTTATATCAACAACTTCCAACCAAAATTTGCTAGTAAGACTACAATAATAAATCGTCAAAATGTTTAGGACTAAATTAGCACAATTGAAAGATTTATGACTGGATTAACCATCCTACTCTAGATTTTTGTTACTTTTTGGAGAATTTTCCCTTTACAAGTTATTTATGAAAACTTTACGGAAGAGCCAATAATTTGCGGAAGTTTCCGAGAATGTTTACCTTATAATTTATGCCTTGATTTGCTTAAATTGGACGTGATGCAGTTACTTCCTTACTTTAGAGAATCCACGTCCTTATTATAGTATTATATAGGAACTTACACAAATTTCAAGTTTTGCTACACTTTGTTATGGCCATTTTTTTGTGAGGAAACTATAAGGTAAGAGTCAATATCATCATCTTGAATTGTAAAATTTTCTTTGGATTTCTCTTTCGTTGTGCAATACGCTTTACATGCATATTTCTTGGTCAGTTTTTAACACCTTGGGCTACGTTGGATTCACGAAAAATGAAAAAATTTTGAAAAATATTTTCTGAGAAGTCATTTTCCAAAAAAATCATAATATTTTCTAGTATTATGCTAAACCTGAAAATGACCTAGAAAATATTGTTTGTCATTCGGTATGGTTAATTGGATTTGATTTTCCTCTATGCACTCCTTTTATTTTTTTAATTCTAATTTTTCATTAAATTTTTTCTCTTTAGTATTTTTTTTTTCTTTTCTCCTCTACTTATGCTTGTAGTCGAGCAAGGCAATGCCTAGTGACCAACCGGAAGTGAGCTCGACCCTTGCCATAGGCCGATGACGCCTCGCCACAGGCCAATGAGGCCTCACCTTACCTTGTGCCAGTTGCAGGCGTCTTAAGAATTAAAGAAAATATTAAAAATAAAAAATAAAAATTGATTTTAAATAAAAATGAAAACATGATTAAAAATAATTGAAAATAAAAGGAATGTGAAAGAGTGGATGAAGGAAAGATGAGGGAAAATATTTTCCTCTTCTCAGAAAGAAGAAATCATTTTTCCTACTTTTGAATGTGTTTTTTTCATAAAAAAAATGATTTTCTTGACTCGTTTATTTTTCGTGAAGCAAAGGCCAGAATATTCGAAAAATATTTTCTTGGAAGTTCTGTGAAATGAACGGAGCCTTAACGAGAGAACTAAAGATCCTTCTTCTAATGTATAGAGCAAAGACTTTAAACATGCATCTTAGCGCTCCATCTTTGTTTCCTTTTTCTTTTATAGAAGCGGTCAGGTGGTGTCTGGATTGGTTTTCGTACATTTCGACCGGTCCACCTTCTCAGGTGATTTTATGGGTGTATTCCTACACACCAGCTTGATGCATTCATCACTTTATTATTGAAATGCTTGCAGCGACATGTCAAAATAGGTTATATGCCCATTAAGTAACCCATTGAGTTGTTATATGGGTAGTTCATTTGGTAAAAGATTTTAGAATGCTAAATTACAAAACATATGGGTGTTAAATGAGTTCACAAATTACTTTGATCTAATTCACCTCTATGACTCGTTTTTGCCCTCGCTCGATCTTGTGCTCGCTCACCTATGCACTCTCCTCGGTTTGGAAATGAGTTTTCCTAGATTAGGTTAAATATGAAGCATTTTAGCAATACGGTTTGGATCGACTATGAGTTAGATATGGATTGGGTTAACTATAAATCGCTATATTTATATTGCAAGGAAATACGTCAACTTTGGTCGAACCATTTTCTATATATCCAAACATGACCCGCTCCACTTGTTAGGTGGAACTAGCTCCCTCTAAGACTCGAATAAAAAAATCAGTCTTTATTTCTATTATGATTGTTTTTCATGTAACTTTGTATCAGTGGTCCATTTGTTAGTACATACAACTAAAATTTACACGTCATTTCTCTAATTAAATGTAAAGCCGGACTTACATATGAGCTTGAATGTTGCGAAACATGGCAAATAATGTATGTATAGCACATTTTACTCCTGACCATGCTTTTGTCCTTTTGGATAAATTTGGCTTTCTCAACATCCTTCACATTCTCTGGCCAGTGCCCCCCCTTTTTCCAAAAAAATGTATGTATAGCACACTTTACTTCTTACCAAGCTTTTTTCCTTTTGGATAAATATGGCTAAATAATGCATGAATCGCTTTATTTTTATTGCAAGGAAATCGGTCGAGTTGGGTCAAACCATTTTCTATCTATCCAAACGTGACCCGATCCACTCGTTTGATAGGACTAACTCTCACTAAGATTTGAATAAAAAAACCATTGTCTTTATTTCTTTGTTTCTATTATTATTGTATTTCATTGTAACTTTGTAAATTTCCCTCATTTCGGTGATCTGTTTGTTAGTACATAAAACTACAATTTACACGTCATTTTTCTAATTAAATGTAAGGCCGGACTTACAGATGAGCTTGAATGTTGCGAAACCTGGTAAATAATGTATGTATAGCACACTTTACTCCTTACCATGCTTTTTTCCTTTTGGATAAATATGTCTTTCTCAACATCTTTCAAATTCTCTGGCCAGTGTCCCCCCCCCCCCCCCAAAAAAAAACCCCTTTCCAAAAAAAGAAAACATCTTTCGACCGTTGGATAAAAGTTCCGATACGTTTGTTCTTTGATCGTGATAGGAAACAGAGATTTGAGAGGGTGACCAAGGACTTGAAGGTAACGAGGGTTTTCTCCACTTTAGTAGAATTGATGAAGGCGATCGGAGGGTCCTTTCACAAAGCCGACGAGTGCATGGACGTAATGGTCCCGGTGGCTCACAGTCGGAGAAGCCCGGTCCTCTTGCTCATGGGCGGAGGCATGGGAGCGGGGAAGAGCACCGTCCTCAAAAACATCCTTAAACAGTAAAACACTGCACACATGGTTTTCCCGCTCGTTGCCATATACGAATGATCTTGGCTAGCAAAGAATCGGAGGAACTTTTCTTGTCCTAATGAAGAAGATTGAATTGGTTTCGTTGGGGGCTTTTTTTGGCAGACCATTTTGGGCTGAAGCAGCGGATAATGCTGTGGTTGTGGAGGCTGACGCGTTCAAGGAGACAGATGTTCTATACAAGGCCCTCAATGCGAAGGGTCATTACGATGACATGCTCCAAAGTGCTGAATTGGTACGCATCTTACTCCCCTAATTTCTCGTTACTCTCCGAATTTTTGCTCAGCCTCTATCTGCTGTTGGTTGTTTTCTTTTGTAAAACAAACAAAATGGTGTTCCCCCCGAGTCCCACATAGGAATAATAGAAGAGTGTGGGCCAACATATAAGTGTGGGTGTCTTCCACTGTAGCAGAGAGGGTACTGGGTAATGTTGGCCAAATCATGTTGCATTGAAAATAAGCATTTTCTTTAACTTCTGTCCATTAAATATAAATGGTATTTAGTAACTTTCCCCCCTTACTTGGGGGTGTTTAGTAACTTTTTTGCATTACTTGGGACAATGTAATTGCATCTCAAGTGCGGCTACAAATTTTTTTTTAATTTTAAGTATTTTTATTTTATTTTTTAGTTTTTGAAAAAATTATTAATAAAGTAATTAAAAAAATTAAAAAAAAAATTGGAAAAATAAAATAAAATAAAATAATTAAAAAATTGAAATAATAAAAATAAAATATAATTAAAGAAATTAATTAAAAATAAAATAAAATATTTTTAAAAATAGAAATGATAAAAATAAAATATAATTAAAGAAAGTAATTAAAAATTAAAAAATTTGGAAAAATAACATAGAAATAATTTTAAAAAATAGAAATAATTCAAAATAAAATATAATTAAAGAAAGTAATTAAAATAACATAATATTTTTTCAAAAAATAAAAAAAATATTTGAAATAATTAAAAAGTCGAATCATTTACAAAGAGTGGTTTTTACCAAACAGTATTTACGTCAAAACTGCATCCAAATGCACTTTTTAATTATAGTTTACCAAACAATATTTGCATTTCACTAAACCATTTAGCTTAAAGGTATTTGCATTTTTCTAAAGTCCCTTGGCAAAATGCTGAACCAAACAGGCCCTATCTCGCATGAGGGAGCTTGACTATGAGGCACGTATCCTACACACCTGCGCAATCGCGAATCAAAATTGGTAGTAATAAACAACTATTTTCTTTCGTTTATTAAATTTCGAATTTAATAATTTTTTGATTGTTCACAAATGAGTTATCTTTAATTTTCATTTTTGTTTGTCTAAAAAGATATTCATCCATTGTTTTTAATTGTTTCCCTTTTAAAGAGTTTTTGAAGAAACATCAGAATTGCTATTTGATATTCTTATTGCGAGACTTTGTTGCAACATGAAAGATTTTTGTTATTAACTCTTAACAACATTATGGGGTAAATAATTTCTTAAAGAGATAGTTATTACACATCAAAATCCAATGCCATTTATCTCCATTCGATCATTATTTTTCCCAACATATGCTACCATAGTAATGTGGGGGATTCGCGCAGGTTCACTCATCATCGATCGCTGCTGCATGTTCACTTCTGGTGACGGCGCTCAACGAAGGACGAGACGTGATCATGGACGGCACGCTTTCATGGGAACCCTTTGTGGAGCAGACAATCGCGATGGTTCGGAACGTCCACAAGTCTCGTTATCGAATGGGGTTCGGATACAAGGTGGCCAACGACGGCACAACCACGGAGAACTATTGGGAGCCAATCGAAGATGGTGAAGGAGGAGGAGGAGGAGGAGAACACGATGACGAAGAGTCCGGGGAGAATGGGAATAATCTCAGTAGGAAGCCGTACAGAATCGAGCTTGTTGGGGTTGTATGTGATGCTTATCTTGCTGTCGTCAGAGGCATTAGGTAATACTCTCTCCCCTCTTCGGCGGGGTTTAGATGGCGTGTTTACATTGAGTTAACACTTTGTATAGGTCACACCAATTTATTAATGCAGAAAATGACACAAATGATCTCCGAACTTTGGCCTCATATGTAATGTGGCCTTTCAATTTTTAATCTGTTCAATATTATTCTTGAACTTTAGCTCAATGTGTAATGTGATCCCTGAATTTTTATTTTGTTCGATACGGTCCTTTAACTTTAAATACATATTCAATTTAGTTCTTGAACAATATGAAAATGTTAAATGTTGTCCCTAAATTTGAATTAATGCTATGATAACACTAAACATTTTCAAATAATTTAAGGGCTGAATTGAACATGTACTAGAAGTTCAGAGATCGCATTAAACTAATTGAAAGTTCGTCGGTCACATTACATGTTCGGCTAAAATTCAAAGACCACGTTTGAACAAATTAAAAGTTCATGAATCACATCGCATATTGGGTTAAACTTTATGGACCATTTATGTCCTTATTTCTTGACTAGTCGACTGATTTCGTTGGTTTCAACATTGATATAGGAGAGCTATAATCACGGGAAGAGTCGTCAGAGTGAACTCGCAGCTGAAGTCCCACAAGAGATTTGCAGATGCATTTCCACGATATTGCCAACTCGTTGACAGCGCCAGGCTCTACTGTACTAATGCCATGAGTGGCTCACCTTCCGTAAGTCTTCTTGTTCAGTTTCTCAATCTTCTTCTCTCCAGGGTACCGGTGCTTTCAAGATAATCACATCACTCAATAAGAAACGCCATTTTCAAACTTTCAATCGGATTTGGGAACTCGTTTTTACCTATCTTAACGAGTCTTAGTCAATGACGATCGATTGGCCCATGCAAATTAGTTATCTTATCCCTATCGATAGCTTTCTCATGGGACTAGCAATTTTGACTATATTGAAGTGTGGGAGATGCAGTTGATGGCATGGAAAGAGTGGGGAAACAAATTACTTGTTGATCCAGAAGGGATCGAGTGGCTGACTGCATTGAGAAAATTGAATCCAGACGCCGAATCCATATACGAACTTTACCCGGATCTGAGCCTGATCTACGAACCCGGTTCGGTTTGGAACGATGTGCTTGTATCGCCGTCGAGGGCAAGTCTCCTTTCCGAGTTGATGGCCGCCGTTCAAAAGGTTGAAGACCAAAAGAGCTGAAGTCTCAGTCCCGTGATTCAGCTGGCCGGTCCCCTTCTAATCAATGGCTGGTTTATGTGAAAACATTTATGCTTTTGCTTTTCTTATCCCTTGTTTTCTACATTGTTTTGATTTGGGTGTACTTGTATGAGGAAAGGAAAATAATATACTTACTTATTTACGATGCGTTTGTTTCATCGAAACTTCAAAATTTGAAAGACAATTTTCACAAAAAAAAAAACTCAAGTAGTTTTGTCAACGTGAGCATAGCTCACAAATTTAAATAAATGGAAAATGTTTTACTGCCTGCAAAAATAGTTAAGTATATATTGTTGTTGATGATGAAAACATTTTCCTTTGTCTGATTTTTCTAAGCTGTATAACTAATAATTTTTTGAAAAATATTTTTCAAATCTTGAGTTTTCCATTAAACAAGCGCACCCTTAATTATTGGCTTACATGATATTTTAAAATTATGGGGAAAAAGCTACCAAAAACCAAAAGTTGTGCACCCTTACGAAGTAATTACCCTAAACAAATTTTTTTTAGTGACACCAGAAAATTCCAAATTTGTACTTGTGGGATACAATTTCTCTTTATTAAGTTTTTGACAATGAGCAACAAATCTTCTTATATGGACGATGGAGGGTTAATGGTATTGACATGATGCCACGTGACTTAAGAGAAGTGAAAATGATGTTGTTTTAGCTGGAAAATTATTTGACAGAACCTTAACGATGGGCAATGTGTTATGCGGGTACATGTTTGAAATTTTTAGTGTCACAATAAATAGTTTAGGATAAATATGTCATAGTATGCATATTTTTGGTTTTTTTAACTTGATAGAAAAAAGTTCCAATTATATAAGTCACGGTGGATAAAAGACCAATCTAGATGTAACTTGATTTTTGAAGCTTAAGCTCAACTTCAATTGAATTGACTGGTCAATAAGCACTACTTGAATCCTAAATTAAACTCAAACTCAAGCTCGAATCAAGAAAATGATCTATGATTCAAAGATTGATGATTTTTTTTGTATTTATTTGTACTTATGAATGTACACATAATTCTTTTGGTTGAAATTTATGCATAATTTAAATAGATCAAATCTTAATTACCTGATTACGCTTGCGAGATACTCGAGCTATGTATTTTCATGTTTGAGTTCAACTCAACAAATTACTTTGATACGTTTGGACTCAACTCAAACTTCACCTAAGTTGGAATCCCGCTTGTCAAAGTAGAGCGGCTCACAAATAACTTGATTTTCGAATGTATATATTCTTTTGAGCTAATATCGGCGAGTGCAATCTATTAGAGCCATTAAGAGTATCGGGGTTGAAATTAGGTTCTCTACAAATATTTTCTGGCATCCATGAACAATCGAAATAGCAAAAAATTACCAAAAACACGTCGCGGGATACTCATACGATCGAATAAATTTTTTTGTCCCACTTTATGTGCTTCGAATGGTTTTACGTTTTGCCCTAGTAGTAGATTTTATACATATTCATTTTCATATAAAAATCCATGTAAGGCCCAATAGGCCCAAAGTCAATGTGTGAAGCAAATAGAAAGGCCCAATGAAATAGCCCAAATCCACAAGGACTCACAATCTAGGGCTACGCTGCTTAACCACTTCCATTTCCCTATATAACTCCAGCTCCCACCCATCAGTCTCTCAGAAAACCCTAGCGCCCGCCACCTGCTAGCTGCAGCTTCTCCGCCGAATTGGATCTTCCGGATTCCTGTTAGCAGAGAAACGATGGTGACTCCTCCTCCTCCTCCTTCTTCTTCTTCTTCTCCTTCCTGGTCTTCTTCATTCCTCGCGGTTGAAGATTTAAGTTTTGAGGTTAGCTTACCGATGGCGGATGCGGTTTGGTCTCTTGCAGGCGGACGTGGAGGCGGACGTCGCGGCCGCGGGCCAGCCGAAGAAGAGGACGTTCAAGAAGTTCTCCTTCAGAGGCGTCGATCTGGACGCTCTCCTCGACATGTCGACAGATGAGCTCGTCAAGCTATTCCCTGCCCGTGCTCGCAGAAGGTACCTGCCCTTTAAACATGCCACTGCATTATAGTGATCGTAATTGGTGGAATATTATGCTGATGAGTGACGATGTGGTTCTATGGTTTGATTTAATGATGTGGATAGGTTCCAGAGAGGTCTCAAGAGGAAGCCCATGGCTCTGATTAAGAAGCTGCGCAAAGCGGTAATTTCTTGTTTTCGTTTAGTGTTGTTTTCCTGATGAGTGCATTTTGTTTGATGATTGCCGCTGTGTTTAAAGGATGCTCTTTTGGCTGTCGATATCTAATAAGCGAGTTCGATCAGACTATTACCGCAAGCATTGTGAAATGAGTTATATTTCTGTAGTATTGGTTTATTTTGCACATCGAATTTGAAAATATGGTAGTTTTTAGGTGACTGTTTTGCTGCTCAAAATTGGTGCTTTACCATTGCAATGGTTGATACTTGACTAACTGCTTCCGCCCCGCCCCGGGGGGGGGGGCGATGGGCTTGATGGTAAAGCATAGCAGTGTATAGTTGAGAGCAATTTTCAATGTCGTTCTCTAATCAGCAGGATCTAATATTACAAATATAGAATAATGTGAAAAAAAATGCGCAATCACATTTTCTTGTGATTGTGGATTGTTTTCCGTCTTGAAGTTTGTTCAATTTCTATGTCTAAACTGGCGCTTGAAAAATTGGTTCACTTGACGCTTGGGACATAGTAATTTGAGTGTGATCATCAGGGCTAACTGCTGATATTTAGTTGGGAATTAGTGAATAAGATAGGAGTGTTGCACTTGTATATAGGCCTCCCTCCGCTTGGTAGTGTGGCCTTGAGCAATAGTGCAGAGATTAATAGCTGTTAAATCAGCGGCGGCCAGACAACCGCTGAGATGGATCCACTGGTGAATAGTCCATAGTGCTGCTTGCCTACTAAATCCATCTTATATATTCCCTTGGGATGTTATTTCTTTTTGAAGAAGAAAATTTTGGTGAAAACTGGCTTCGCAAATTCTTTGATTTGCAGGAAATTTTGGATGCTTGTATATGCCCTTTCTTATCAGGTCATTAGTTCTTTTAAATTATCTAATTGGTAAAGGTTAGTAGAGTCCCTGAATGATATGCTTTGGAATTCTCTGAAGGTTAGAAAGAAAACATTGGCTTGTAATTAAGCTCATACTTGACGTTGTAGTTCTCAATGCTTCTGAGATATCTTTGAACTACCGTAATGGATCCCAATTAGATTTGGAGGACCAAAATTTAGCTTTTATCGATCATTGCACCTTCTTCTGGTTCCACTATGTTTGACTCAGTTTGCAGCTTCATGCTGTATTTTACTTCCTTATTATGAATGCTTGTTTCCTTGAAAAAATTCTCCTTGTGTAAAAGCTTTTGATCAAATATCATTTATGTACTTGTAAGATAAACCTTGGTCATTGAATCTTTTTTGGTTTGATGGATCAGAAAAGGGAAGCTCCCCCTGGTGAGAAACCCGAACCAGTCAGAACTCACCTGCGCAATATGATCATTGTTCCAGAGATGATTGGAAGCATAATCGGAGTCTACAACGGTAAAACCTTCAACCAAGTTGAAATAAAGCCCGAGATGATTGGACATTACCTGGCTGAGTTCTCCATTAGTTACAAGCCAGTCAAGCACGGTAGACCAGGTATTGGTGCCACCCATTCATCAAGGTTCATTCCTCTCAAGTAAAATTGGATGGGGCAACCCAAGAGGTCTCATCTGTACTTCTTTTTGCAAGGACCACCATGGTTATTTTGGATGTCAGTTGCTATGCTTCTTTAGCTAATGTTTTGAGCATCGAGGTACTCCTGAGGCACAGAATTCTTCACTTTGTTAAAATATAAATTGTTGTGGCAGTTGAAGCGTTGGCCTATTGTTGCAAATTTTCTGGATGGTTCCTACGTTGTGCGGTAGCTCTTGTGAAGTTGCGGTGCTAAACATTTTTGAGTTGTCCTGTCCTTTTATGTCTTGTACCTGGAAAATATGCTGTTACGATCCTGGGTTAATTGAGCTTCCAAGCCTGGCAAAAGATGCAAATTTGAGACATTAGTAGCGAGTCTTTGTGCTGTGGTCGAATAATTGGGCATTCACAGTGCCAATCCTGGGTATTTACACACCGTTGAATACGTACAGCTACTTTTTGAGTCCTTACTTGACTGCTACCCCCGGGTGTTTGCCGCCTTTGTTTACGGTAATTTTGGCCACTTGGCCTTCCACAACGCCAGTTTTTACAAGGTGGCCATCTCTTCGTCACACCCTTGGAGGGAGCTTGTCGTTGCATGCTGACCTATGTCTTGTTGCCATGGAGATGCAACTGTTGAAAGAAATGAGATCCGGAGGTCTCTCAAGATCTGGTTTCTTGGCCAGGTCATGGAGGGCGTTGTGGAGCCCTTTTTTGAGATAGGACGGCCTGTAGATTACTGGGCGTCAAATAATGCCCGAGTTTGACTTGAACCGAACCAAACCGATTTAGGTCTTTTCTAGGGTCTTTTCAGTTCTAGTTGCTGGTAAAAGAACCAAGAATTGGGTATTTTGGCCGTTCGATTTGGTTCGGGACATGTAACCCCCAAAAAGCTATCTTTTAATCTCCTCCATGTATAGTCATCGGACGACATGCCTCTGGGACGATGGTGTTAAGGTGAAGGCACTAATTGGATACGGTGATACCTCGGCCTTTACAATTTCACAATACTCAGACACGCTCCGTGCCTCCGTCTACTCCCTTTCTCTGCCACAACCCAGCTTTGATGTGTCCATGACTCCACTGGACCTGCATGTTTGACAGTGCCGCCTCCGGATTAATGGCAACAGCTCACCATCTACTTCGTCATGCTATCGTCCATGGTTGTTTGACACAGCTCAAAGATACCCTTGGTCGAGCTCTGGTTCTCTCCTCTATGACAGTGCAGATCTCGATGATATGGGCGGTCATGGAGCCTTATCATGTCCATATACGGAGTGTTCCGCCAGCCTTGGAGGCGTAGTGAAATTCTCGTCTGTGGCGTTGTTCAACTCTGGAGGTTGCTGTAACAGATGCATACGAAGGGAAGAAGAGGTCAAAAAAGAACGAAGCCTAGAAGAACAAAGAATAAAGGCCCGACCCGATTTTGTATATCATTTGTGTTCGGCTCAGGTATCGGTGGAAACCCAAATCCAACTGGACACCCCCAAAAAGAGAGGGGGTGTTGTGGGGACTCTATTAAGATATAGCGGCACGCAGACACAGAGAGAGAAATTTGATGAGAAAACCTGGTTGGAATTGTTTAATAGGGATGCGTGGCTCCCGGCCCGACCCGGTCAAATGGAACCCGTAAATCAGACTCTCTAATGATTCACCATTGTGATTAGAGAAAACTATAATGATGAAATTTAATAGCTAGCGAACAAGACGCGATCTTTATTGCCAGACTTGCAAGTAATGTAGGAAATAAGCTATTTTTATCAGATTACCTTTACCAAAAAAAAAAAGCTATTTTTATCAGATTACTTTAAAAAATAAAGTCCGAAATTCTTCATGTGAATGCATTCTGGTTTCTACTCTTTATTGCACACATGGAACTTTTTTTCTGGTGCATTCATAGGAAACAATTGTCATCGCAGATGGAAACGAGGCAAACAGTTTACACATACTTCAGCGAGACAAAATGAGCACGGACAGAGAGCATCATAACAACAGCAGAAGAGCATTTTCTCTTCAGTCCAGAGTTCACATCTTTTTGTTCTTCATGATGGAGGAAGACCCGAATCCAGTTGCAGAGGAATCATCGCCAAACGGCATGGCTGGAGAAGCAGATGAAGTAGAGAGAGAGAGAGAGAGAGAGAGAGAGAGAGAGAGAGAGAGAGAGAGAGAGAGAGAGAGAGAGAGAGAGACCCGGAAAGCATTTCACTCAAGCAGCCACCGCTCAATAGACACAGGACACTCTTTTCAAATCCTCTCGCCATGGTTGGACCTAAAGTTGCACATATGGCTTGGACTCTGAGTAATTTTTTCAAGCGGATCGGATTACATCCGTTGTCTTGAATTTTTTTTTTTTCCCTTTTTTGAGGGACTTTCTCCGTTTTGTTGATGACTCTATCTTTGCTTGCAAGATTTTCATCAGCGTATTGGCGCTCGGTAGGATTTTGCTTTGTAAGATCAATGAGAATGATCTGCTCAAGCATGATTGGAGGCTAGTGGAAGAAAAGGATGGAAAAGAAGGAAAGGAAACATTAGACTTAGGGTTATGTTTAAAAAATTAAAATTGACCGGTCCAGATGATCTGATCCGATCCTATAACTTTTGGAACCGAGAGTCGAACTGCCTGCTGATTTCAATTTTAAGGATCGAAAACTAAACCGCCGCCTTCTGAAAGTAGGAACTAGACTACCGCCCTCTAGAATCGGGAACTAGATCATCGGTTTAGTCCGGACAGCTTCCGGTTCAATTGGCCTAACTCGCTCATCCCTATTGTTTAGTTGAGGTTCAAAATCTAGAACCTAATGTGATCTAATGACAAAAATAGGAAAATTATACAAAAAATTCTAAACTTATTGCACTTTTACCACTTTAATTCTAAACCTTTTAAGTTTATCAATTAACTTATAAATATTTTTACTTTTTTACCAATTAAGTTTATCCGGTCAATTTTGATCGAAAATATCTAGCATGGACACTGAATGTCTTACATAGGACGGACATGACCGACATACATAATTTTTAATAATATTTTAATATCTATTTAAATTGTATTATTATTATTTTTTTCTTTTTTTAACTTTTTCTTTCCTTTACTTTGTTGCTTTTTCGTGATTCCAAAGAAAAAGACCGGTCGGTCATCATGAACCTGGTGGGTTACCCGAATTGTCAATTCTTTGTGCCTTTCCATTGTTTTTCGGATCAGCGGCTTAGTTGACCCCTACGCATCTCAGCACCAAGTCAGTCATTGGGTTTCCTTCGACGGCGTTTTTGACCTTTCAACGTCTTTGTTTTTGGTTTATCCACTAGAAAATCACATAATGCCACTTCTCTATACTTGTGGTTGGCATGCCATGCCTCCGCGTGAACAGATCAGAAAGCTTTCTAACGCGTGTGCATTACGGATATGCAAATCGGATCGATTGAACCAGAACCGGTGGTCCAATTCTCGATTCTAGAGGTTGGCATAGTGATCAAGCAATCTAGTTTCTAATTTCAAGGGCTCAGGATCGGACCGAACTGCTCGGACCAAACCGGTTATTTTTTTTAAAATAAAAGTAACACTAAATCTAGGTGTAGGGTTTGTTCTTTCTTTTGCACATCCCTCTTTCTTATGTATTTGTCCGTGCATGAGTTCGCACTTTTCTTTGCTGTGTCAACGTGTGTCACCCTCCAAAACTTGGCAGGACACCCAAAACTTTCTCCCTCATCTCCCTCTGGCTGGGTATATATGCATAAGGCTATAACTTCCTTTTGTTGGCATGTTTCTTGTCAAATAGAAACCCCTGGGAACCGGACTGAATCGGTGGGACCGTAGAGCAGGGTGAATGAAACTCGATCGAATACAAATACCTTAAGAGACCCTGATGTTTTACTGAGCCATATCTTCTTACAATCCCAATCGAAGAGAAGCTCTCTCCAATCATACTTCTGATTGGCGAGTTACAAGTAAGAACGTCAACCCGTATTTTATCTGATCAAATCTGTGTATGGATGATATCCATGACTTGAGACTATCCGATTAGAACTAAGGGTTGGAGGGAAGTATCGTCCTATTTACAAATCATGAAAGGTCAGAGTCCCGATCTGGCGTGGAAGAAACTTGGGGGGGTTCGATGTCCGTACGCTGTTAGCTTGACCAGTCCATCTTGCCCTAGTAATTATTGTGAGGAAAGTTCCTCTCGGCTTCGAGCAGCGTCCCCTTGATGACCTGTTCAACGTTTGCTGCGTCAATCTGCTCCCATCAACAAAAGACGACGAATGGTCAAAATCACAAATAATTTTCAGCAAAAAGCCTTGTCGCCAAAGCATTGCACGTGCGCGTTTTCCCAATTAACGATTGGTAACGATGCTTATAATCACTATCTTTTTCGCTAGGTCTGACCTTTCCTTTCTCTTCTTCGCGAGGCTGACTAACTATTTCTCGTAAGTTTGATCGAGCTCAATCTAGGGCTTAGTCAAGATTGCGAATGTGTGAATAAACCTCCCGGCACATCGTAAAACTCGATGAAAGTTGCCCATGAAGAGAAGACGCATCAGAACACAAGCTAGGCACCGAAACGGGCGATCGATTCGACACGCAGAAAGAACGTGCTAAAAAGAGGCCGCGCCTGAAGAGTGTGGTTTCTAATTTCAAGCTTTGGGGGATAGAAACAAAAGACGTTGACCTTTCCATGGACCGGGACAATTTTGAATGCGTGCGGCATGATGCGTCAATGTCATGAAAAAGCCATCTAATTTTTAATTTCCATTCGGGGGAGAGAGAAGAAGTCACTTGCGAGGAACATGAAATAAGGATAAGCGTACATCGGTATCGGATGGTTGTGTGGATACCTCATTTTGGACCTCGATCACGGAGAAAAGTTGGTCGGCCGAGCACTGCATCTGAATCGCCGTAGCTTCCAGTCCCATGTTGTTCAAGCACCTGAGGACCTCCAACATGGAATCGACCCCAGACGTTGGGTTTGCAACCTTGACTCTAATTTTGGTCCCTCCAGCTTTGTCCCCTCTCTTCTCGTTCAGACCAGACTCCGACTCCCGGTTTTGCCTCTCCAGCTCTTGCTTGTATTTCGCCAGCTCCTTGATTCTCATGCAAGCTGTCTGGACGATGGAGTTCTTATCGTTCTGCAATCGAGAATCGCGTAGGAGTTAGAGAGACGCAAAATGTTCTACCCACGGAAAGCTAGTACTCCAAATCCCAGTCTCATTACCCATAAACATCACAGAGAAAAAAAAAAAGAGGTTCTCTTTTTCGATGATTGGGTGTCCAGGACTTTTTGAACATGCTAATTATCCGACGAGAGGCGCAAAATTTGCCCCCGGCCTGCCGCAGCGGGATAGTTACCAAGACAGGAGACTCGAGGGCCGGCGCAGGGATTCAGATACAGAGATTAGCTTCACAAACCTTGGTGCCATGAGGCAATACGGAGTGCAATGCCAAGTAGCTATGCTTCTGCCTCTCCCTCCTCATCCTCTCGTTCATCATGTGTCGCATGCCCCGTTCGCGTTCGAATTCCCTGGTCTGGCTCGGTTGGGCCCAGCTCCTCCTCAGGAACTCCATCATCCGCTTGTTCATATTGTTCCCTCGACTCGGCAGCCGGTACGGATCGGTGGGTGACTTTGCGTATGGCGAAAAGGCGCTCCGGCTCACTGCCGGCGGCGGCGGCACCTCGCACCAGAAGATGTCGCTCTGAAGCTCTTCTTGGAAGAGCAAATCCATGACACACCCTTCCCCTCCCTCTCCCTCTCTCTCTCTCTCTCTCTCTCTCTCTCTCTCTCTCTCTCTCTCTCTCTCTCTCTCGCTCTCTCCCTCCTTTCTATCTTTGCTGGGGATTTTCAAATTTCGGCTGCGTTTATTTATAACGGTCGTCCTGAAATGGTGTTTTCTTACCACACGAGAGACTTGAAGAGCGCAATTGAAACGTGGCATCTTTGTTTGGGTATTAAAACGTGGTCAACTATGTTGTCTCCAGTCTCGGAGACTCCAAATGCAGTCAAATTTTGCGCATGCGGTCTTGATGGGGCAGTTCAAGAGTCGTTGTCGGATCCTGGTCAAAGGCTAAGATGAGTCTTCGGTTTAATCCCCGAGAGGTGTAGTCCGTCCGATGCGGAATCAACGGCCGATTGGAAGTCCATTAAATGAGATCAGCGATTCTCCAGATCAGGTGATGGCTAAGATGGAGGTTAACTTTCCGATTTCTCTTCTTTTTTTTTCGGTTTAACCTTTCGGGTCAGACGACTTTCTGCGTTCACATGGCACCAAGAAGGCTAAAAGGCTAAGAACTTTAGTCAACCGATTAAAAGTAAGGTTTATCGCCAAAGAATAATGCTCATGTGCGTTGCGACTTAGCTTAATGAAATCATTTCACAAATCGACGATGATGGAATGGATTTTTTCTTTTTTTTGGTTGGGTATTGAATACAAACATCGTCTAGACCTTTACCAAAAAAAAAAAATCATCTAGAGTATTTTCGAAAATGTGAGACTGTAAGAGCTCGTTTGACAACGATTTTGATTTTGTTCCTCGAAACAAGACGAAAAAAAAAATATGAGAGACTTGTTTCGTAATGTAAATGGTTTTGATTCTCAAACTCTCTAATTCTTTTTCGAGAATAGATTTGGATCAAAAACAAGAATCATAAAAAAAAAGTTGATTCTTTGTTTCAGAATCACTTTTGAAAAACAAGACCAATAAAGTGAGAAGGCCCACTGCTATCTGCCACTGCCTATTGGAGAAAAAGGAAAATAAAAATAAAAATATATATTTTTAAAAAATTTCATTTGATGGAAAATAAAAAAATCATTTAAAAATATTTAAAAGTTTTACTATACTGCATGAAAGTGTTTTAACAATATCATTTTTCTTAAAAATTTATATAAAAATAAATATGGAAGCGTTTAATGATTTAGTTAAATATAGAAGTATTTAAGTAATGCGTATTAGGTGAGATATGAGTTGTTTGGATTTGTATTGCATGCATGAAAATGAGTCAAAATGGGTTAAATGAGTCAATAAGAAGGTTGAGAATTATTAGGAATAGAAAATTCTATTTAAATTTTTCATAACTTAATTTATCAGTTAGATCAGGTGATGGCTAAGATGGAGGTTGACTTTTCGATTTCTCTTCTCTTCTTTTTTTTTTTTTAAGCTTAACCTTTTCGGGTCAGATGACTTTCTATGTTCACACAACACCAAGAAGGCTAAGGCTAAGAACCATAGTCAACAGATTAAAAATAAGGTTTATCGCCATAGAATAATGCTCATCTAGGTTGAGACTTAGTTTCACAGCATGATAACAATATTGGGTGTTGAATACGGATATCATACAGAGTGTTTTCGAAAAATTGTAAAATTCTAAAAGTCAAAATTCTTATGAGAATAGAACGTCGAAAGCCTTGCGGGAAAGATACATCTGAAATCTTTCGACCCTTTATATTTATATGGATCAAACTGAATATTTGATAGCTGATATGGCAGAAGTATTTTCATGTCAAAGAGCACGTGAATAGCGATCTATTTGGATAAACACTAATCACTTGGCAATTAAGATAATTAATTTTTTTGACCTTAATCCTCTGCTTATTGCGGGAGCTTGACCAAAAGTTCAGTCAAAGCTTGGAAGCAAAGTCAACAGGTGTTACAGAACACATCATTCTATAGAAGATGACCCAAAGCAGATAAATATAAGCCCCATTTGGATCCACTGACTGTTGATATCATCGGCAATATTTTTCAAGATGGTGCCAACAAAATAGAAAAAGAAGAATAATACAGCAAACTATCATCCGACAATGTGTCTTGATCTCGCTGAGAACTTTAGATGCCCGTCGCGTTTGGACTTCCGACTGTAGGGTTCCCTTTCGTTTCGGCCGCGCTACAGCAAGCGTGACCACGTGCTGGAAAAGGCAATGCCTCGTCTAATAAAATTGTCGAACAATGGTCAGCCTCTATAAAACCTACCATGTTCAACTCCACGCCTTCCGTACATGAGATGGAGAAGGTATCTTACACCTGCGAAACTATACCCACCAGCACACGCTTCCACCGTTTTCGTGCAAGCTCAAGCTATAAGCTCATCCAAGCATCCAACGTTATGCCGGAAAATGCTTGGAGTTCATTTTTCTGCATTGTTCTGCAACTAGGACAAACTATAACCAATTTCATCATGATCGGGGGCATGCTCAGTGGTGCTCGACACTGCATAAGCACGTGCAGTCGGGTCTTCTGAATCTGGTTCAGCCTCCTCATTTTCTTCATTATCTGAAAAATCTGCTTCTGAGAGCAGTTCATAACTCGGATTGCTGTGTTCATCTTCACCATCATTTCCGCTGTTATGCATCCCCAGATATGCCTCATCTCCTTCCTCCTATTTAGAAGGATCAGAAACAGATGGCACAAAATGAAGCAGGTACCTTGGAACCTAGTTTAAAATAGACATAAGGAAAAGCAAGATAAGATGAGCCAAGATGTACCTCGCTGTCCTCATCACTGGGGTAAGTAGAATCTAATCTGTCATAAAAAGCGTCGTCGCCATTCTCTTTCATGTGGTCCATTTGTTCCTATGAATATGCAGGTGGTTTTAATGGTGGCGTTAAGTAATAGACAGCTGGAACAGATCGGACAAATTCAAGAAGTAACGGGGCCCTTACTATTTCAGATTGAAGTTGCTCCACCTTTTTCTGCAGATTAGTCACGTGATTTTGGAGTGCCTGTTTCAACGAAACAAAAAAGCTATTTCAGCAAAGATCTCTGAGCGTTTGAACTATCAAAATACTTCCAGAAAAAATATTGCCAACTCGTGAATAGAGAAGTCTTAAGTACCATCAGAAATTTCTGTGCTGTTCATCGTTTCCTCCCCAAAAATTGACAACATCACATGAATAGAAATGCCAGAATGCACTGGAATGTATAACAGATATCGTGTGCCAGTGTCAATCTAGGTGCTCTCAGCATTTACATCCAGAAACCATGAAACTTCAACAAAGCTAGAAAGTTTCGACCAAAAAAAAAAAAAACAAAGCTAGAAAGCCATCAGGTCGTCAACAAGTGACCCATGCCACAGTGCTTTCACAATATTCAGAAATATGTTTCCAGAACAAGACTGCAGAAATTACCAGCCAAACTCAAACATACCAATTAGCATACGCACAAGTGCCCTCTATTTTAACATCTGGAACACGACCGAGATGGGAACATAGTATTGGAGCAGACCACAAGCATCAGCACAGATACATGCAAACATGCACATCAAACAAGGTGAAATATGTGTGGACCTACAAATTTAATACCAGAAAATGAAGAATTTTAGTGAAAATAGATGTAATTGTATAGCTGTACCTCACGTCTTTGAAGCTCAATAGAACGAGCCAGAGCCTTCCTCTTCGTTAAAAGATTCTTTGGCCTCAAGGTGGAAGGACGCTTATAATCCTTTCCGCGAAACACCACAATGGCGTACCCTTTGGAGACTTTGTCAACAGAAACCAAGACTCCACCACTCTCGGCTTCGAGAGCCAAAGCTATTTTCTTAACATGGTCAAAGGTCTTTGCCTTCACCATGATCTTCACGAGCTCTCGATACTTCCAATGCAAGTGCATGTTCTCTACTGTACCATCAAAAACTCCCCGTCTTCCTGGAAGAAAGAGATCAGTCAGCAATATTAGTCTCCTGGGTTTAAATACGTGACGGTTAATGTCAAGAGCTTTTACCAAGAAGCAAAAATGCTTTCATCCTTAAGCCAAGCTTGCGGAACATGAATCTCTCTTCATCAGATATGCTTTCTGGGTCTGCTCTCCGTTCTGCCGGTTTCAGGAACTCCTCAACCTTTGACAAAGCTCTTTCGGCTCGAAATAGCCTTTTCTCAGCCTAGGAGATTTATTCAAATTTAGGTTGTAAGCATATAGCACATTTGGTACTAACACTATGTCGCTGATGCTTTCAGCATATTAAGATAAAAATTACACGCTTCAATACTTAATGTAACTACGCATCAATATCTTATTTATTTGATCAATACTGCTGAACGATATCTTTTCGGCAGAAACGAAATGGAATTTCCAAGCACGGCATTAATCACGAGTGACCCATCTACAATAGTTGCGCTTTCACCAGAACCAAAGTTGCTTGGTTTTAACAACAATTATTCACAGGAGGAGGCCATTTATGCTCTCAAAGCAAAGAGAAATGCTGTATAAGAAATGAGATTACTCACAAAATTGAGCTTTCTTTCAAGCTTCCTGACGAGGCTTGCATGCCTTGTTATTTCTGCTTCCCTCATTACTATTTCTTTGTGCTGTCCATCCAACTTCTTTCCCCACTTTTTACTGGCATCAAGAGTCTCCATAAGCGTACCAGTACTTCCAGGCAGCTCATACATATGATTTGTTGGAACAACCAAGGCTGATGCCCTCAAGCGAGCCTGCTCCTCCTCATCTTGAAGGGACTTTGCTAGTCTTTCCCTCTCCAATAATGCTTCAGTCACTTCTGGCGAGAGAAAATTTTTACCTCGATAGAAGACCAAGAAGTCCTTGTTTCTTGAAAGCAGTACTCCCCCCGTCAATTTCTATATCAAAAAGCTTGACTTAAACCACACTTTTCTACCACTCATGAAAAAGGCATGACAATGCAGGTCAATGCCATCAGAAAATGAACTCATAAGTTCATTATGAACTGTCTTGATTGGCATAAAATAATTTCAGTAAACTCAAGTGAAAAAATGCCGTCATGAGAAGAATAAACACGCAATAAGATTTTACCACAATTCTATGGACAACCATAGTTTTTGAGGTCCAGAGAGACAAATTAGCCAGGACATTAATAGAGCAAACTATCAGATAAAAATAAACAACGAAAATAGTACTTAATGGTTTGGGCAAGTTGTCTGGAGCAATTACCTTAAGATCTTCTGCCATCCTCTCACTAGTGGTAAGCTGTACACCACGTTTAAGTGCAATCTTCGCAATTGAACTTTCTTCCCATAGCTTGATCATGGCCACAGCCAAACCTTGGAGCTGCCTGCTTCTTCCTGGATACAAGAGAATACAAGAACAATGAGAATGCCACTATGAGAGCCAACCAAGTAAGACGATGATATTGCATACCTAAAGCAAAATGTGGAGGAAGAACTCTAGCAAGCCTTCTCAAAGCCGTTGCCTCCTTTTGGCTAAGCGTTGCTCGTACTCCATATGGAAGGATTCTGAAAGGAGGTTGATAACCAGGAACAGTTCCAGGCAACATGTCTGCATCCACAGGCAAGGGCTCACATCCTGGCCAGTCTCTATACCTGGGACCCAGGCTATCTAGCAATTCGTCCATTTCATGCTCATATTCAACTTCTGGTGTTGACTCTGTGTTCTTATTCTCAGATGCAATATCAGATGCCTGCGCATCCTCGCTGCCTCTGTATTGGGAAGGCTCCCTACTAACGGTATCAGCAGGTGCTGATGAAGTAGCTGAGCTTCCTTCTTTTACATACATTCGTTTATTCAGTTGCACCGAAGGGTCTCTGTAGCTCACACCCCTGTACAACGAAATGGACGTTCCAGACCTCCAAACCACTAGACCACCAGTTTTCCTCTGGACACGTGCATAGAAGCATCATTAACAGATAATAATACTTCTATACGCTTTAATAGTATCATTAATCAGTCTGGCTTTCGCAAGGTTAGAAAGTGTCGAAATTAAAAGATATTACCAAACACCCTCGGTGCCTAGAAGCATTCTGGATAGAGAGAACAAGCTAGAATGTATATATTCCATTTCCATGGGTTTTAATGATCATATAGGTCTAATATGAGATGGTGAAAAATAATTATCGACAAGGACTGGCCCTTTACCTTCATGTCATGCTTCCAGTTTCTTACTAACATGTTAATTAAACTAAAAAATTTAAATAACAAAAGGCGAGTTTTATCTTAATGGTTATATGAAAGGTGATAATAGCTTTATCTGGTTACTGACCAGAGTTTGGGCCAAATGCACGTGATCAAAAGACATACTCTGAACACTGTCCAATTGTGGGTAGCTGAAACCCATCTAAACCATGCTAAAGTTCGAGTCCTAAATGACTGAACAACGAAAACTCGCAATCCTCTTGAATCTCTTTAGAGCAAGTCCGACAATCGAAACATAGGTTGTGTATCTCTCGCTTAAAGGGAAAATAATAGCTGAATGTAGTCTAGGAAGCTAAAACAGAAATCACGTAAAGGTCCCACATCAATCTCAGCTGCCTTGATGAACATCAAACAAGAAAACCACCACCTCAATTGAAGAGACATGACAATTCAACATCAGTAAAAGTCTGACAGACCGTTGCGTATTACCTTAACTACAGATATATTGTTTTGAACAGGAAGCAAATGACACAAAACTTGAGAAACCAATACATGTATGCAAGAAGCAAACCTCCAATATCTCGTGCGTCCTCTTCATGTTAAGCGCAGCTGCACCCTCAATTTTCAGCCTCACGATCTCCGAGGTCTTCCACCTCTCCTGAATCGTGTCGACGACTGCCTGCGTAACACCACCTCCACCAATCCTCATCTTGCTCTTCATCTGAAAAGTCAAGTTCCTCAACCTCCTCAGCTCTGGCTCTGGAAGTGTCAATTCCGCCACCGAGGTCTTGCTCTTACTCGTCGCCGACCACTCCCTGTCCTCTCCCTTCCCTTTCCGCTTCTCCCACGGAAACCTCGCTCCACCGCTCTCCCCCATCTCATTTGCTTCCCCGATTCTCAACTCTGCCGAAAACCCGCCTCGTGTGTTCGGCAGCAATCCTTCCTCCACATAAAAGATATCCTCCACAGATCCTTTCTCCACCACTCTTTCTGGCGGTCTCTCTCTCCTCTCATAACCATCGTCCATGTAACCAAATTTCTTCAATTTCTCCACAATCCTCTGCATTGTGGAACCCCCACTGCTGCCGCCAGTGTCACCACTATTTCTGTAATTCATCACAGCTTGAGGCAATTTGGGGCTGTTTTGCTTGTTGGGTTCCTTCCATTTATCTAACCAACTGTTGCTGCTACTAAAGCTTAAGCTGGGATTAAATAAAGAAACGGGCTTGCCTCTAGCATGAGCTGAACTGCTCGATTTCCTACAAGGGTTGTGTTCAAAGGACGTAAGAGAAAGAACATTAAACTTCGTCGCACGCGGAGAGTGGTTCTTGCAATGAGTTGGAGAATCATACCTGAAGAAATTGAAGCGGTTCCCATGAAACGTTGAGGGGCAGAATTGACGGGGAGGGACGAGAGCCATCAAAGAGAGGTATGTGTATGAATTAAATCATCGAGATAAAGAATCAAACCGTCGGAAATGAGTGAAGCGCAGTGAGTTCTATTGAGAGTTTTGAGAGGTTTTGGCCTTTGAAACAACGGTTCTTCGCAGATCATTTTGCAGAGGGAAGGAAGGCAATATCGCGGTATGGTTGGCTGCGAGAACACGCGCGTTCTAGCAAGGATTTGGGCCATCCGGCCCCGTACTCAGACAATAAATTAGCTCCATAAAAATTCAACGCTTTTTTTTTTTTGTAAGGTAAGTATATATAAAAAAAATTCAACGCTTAATATCAAGAAAACTCCAAACTAGTACGCTTGTGTTAAATTTACTCCAAAATATTTTTTAATCACAAAAATCCAAAGTGGTACAACTTTGATAAATTTATCCCGAATTATTTTTTTGACCATCGAAAACCTCAAACTAGTACATTTGTAATAAATTTATCACAAATTAATTATTTTGACTACCACAAACCTCAAATTGGTACAATGTGACAAATTTACCCTTCTTTAATTTTCCTTAAATTAGATTAATACTGTTAAAAGTTTCAAATTAATACACATATGACCAATAGAAGGTAAAAATCCCAAACTTGTATGTCTGACAATTGCCACACGTTATCCATTTCAGCCATTTTCTATAAAATTTAATGAACAATAATAGAGAGTAAATTTGTCATAAGATTGGGATAAATTTGTCAAAAGTGTATCGGTTTAGGATATTCGTGATATTAATCCAAAATTCAAAGTTAGAATTTCAATTCTTTTATTGTTAAATGGAGTTGGAATTTTGGTTGATAAAATTTTCAAGGATAGAATTATTGATAATAAAAGATCAGGTGATAGGATTATCTTAATTAAGCTAGTAGTAGGAGATTTGATTTTAAACATCTTGTGGGTATGCCCCCAAGTTGGACTGCCAGTAGCCGATAAGAATAGATTTGGAAAGATCTAGAGGAGATTTTAAGGGAGATGCCACGTAAGAAGAAGGTATTCATAGGAGGAGATATTAATAGACATGGTGATCAAAATAGTGGAGGTTTTGACAGAGTTCATGAAGGTTTTGGCTATGGGACTAGAAATGAGGGTGGTAAAGACATTTTAAGCATTGCATTAGCTTATGAGCCATACAATGAAACTGTGAGAAAGAGTTATTAAACATTTTTTGAGAATAGAAATCAAGGTTTCTGTAAATCAATTTGGATTTATTCTAGTAAGATCTATCATGGAGGCTATCTTTTTAATACGATAGTTGATGGAGAGATATCAAGAAAAGAAGAAAGATCTACCTATCGTGTTTATTGATGTCGAGAAAGCGTATGATATAATTTCAAGAAAAGTTTTGTGGTAGGTTCTTCAGAAGAAAAACGTATCCTTAAACTATGTGAAGGCAATCAAGTATATATATATGATGGTGTGACTACATGTGTGAAGGCCTGCAATGGCACATCAAGTTATTTTACAATCACAATAGGTTTACACTAAGGTCGGCTTTGAGTCCTTATCGTTTTGCACTAGTTATGGATGAGCTAACAAAAGGTATCTAAGATGAGGTGCCGTGGTGTATGCTATTCGCAAATGATTGGAGAGGGAAAGCCAATTTTTTTTTCAATAATTCATGTCTTTACTTTTATTTTAATATATTTTATGCTTTTCTTTTCGGGTTCATAGACTGCTGAGCCCAACTGATTTGGAATAAATGTGATATTGATATTGATGTTGATAATGTTGATGGTTACATAGATATAACTAGGGAGGCACCTGTATCCGGTCTTTTGAAATTAAATTTTGTGAACCAAACTTGAAAAATATTGAATTTCCTAAAAAAAAATTAACTAAGGAAAACCAAATGAAATACTATTGCCAATATTGATATTCGAATGGTTCACTTATTTTTCTAGGAGACATTAACTAAACAATTGTTAAGAAAATATGTGATTTTGATAATACTAACTGTTTTTGTGTTGTGTGTGCTTACAATTTTGAAAAGAGAGTTATCCATATTATTGGATCTTCAAATTTTTTGTATCGTGCATCATGAGAACAGTTCATTGTAAGAGTGTTAATGGTTCAATTTGGTTTGATTTTTTTATCAAAAAATCAAACCAAATTGAACCATTAGGGTGAAAGCGTAAACTGAACCAAATCTCGCCCTACATCAAAAATCTAATTCGGTTCGATTTTTACTTTTTCCTTTTTTTCTTTTCTTCTTTTTCTTTTTTGGGGTTGAAGGTCAAAAACTTGGGAGAGGACGCCATGGCCCTTGTCGAAGCCAAATCTAGAGTTGTTTGCAAGGGGCACGTGACCCCTCGCCTAGGGCAATCGAGGGCTCTGTGGCCCTTAGCTCCAAAAAATAAAAAAAAAAGAGTGAAGAAAAGAAAGAAAAAGGAAAACTAAAAAATAAGATAAGAAACGTTATTTTGGAGATTTTAAATGCGATTTGGTTAATTGAACTGGAAAAAAGAAGAAGAAGAAAGAATAGTTATTTTCATTACATGAATCGAAAATTGAACAAAAACGAAATGCACAAAATTTTCAATTCGATTCGGTTCGATTTTGATTCGGTTTTTCAATTCGGATTTGACACCCCTAGTTGATTCGATTTGCAACGTCCTCGTATTGAATTATTTGATAAGTGTATCCACGATATCCTTTTTGCATAAGTCATCTCATGACTCGGCGCCATAAGAAGCATGTCTTATTTATCCGAGTGTTCATGGATATCAAAGAAATTTTCTTGTACAGAATACAAATATCTTTCCATCTCCCTAAGGCCATCTCATATGCTAGCGAGATAGCTTTGGCCAAATCACGCGCGTCCACAAAAGCACGAAGTCCACTCTCTGCGGGATTTAGAACTCTGTTTTGGCAAACACAGAGGGATGCGGTAAGGCTCATGGTTGAAGATGAGTCACGAGAATGAGATAATTTGGAGCAATGTGTCAAAATTAGAGTCCAACCGATCTTACCAATAGCCGGTGTTCGTAAATTGAAGCCGATTATCGGACGTCGTGGTTCATTGCTGTCGTATCAAGCCGCACGCTCGTCAACTTCCCACCAGCTCGTCGAGACTGCTTTAGATTCTCGACATGCCTCCTTTGAAATAGCCTCGCCAGCGTCTTTAGCTTGGCGCTCCTCAATTCCTCCCGACCCAGCTCACTTTCGCAGTACCGCAGCCAAGGTGATGATGAGATCATAGCCATAGAGCAGCTTCTCCACACCATCATCGACACTGACCCTGACTATGATGTGACGGGGGAGCGGACGAAGAAAAAGAAATGAGAGAAAATAAGGAAGAAGAAGAAGAGAATATAGAAGAAAATGCCCTTTATAAAAATGTCCTTGTCACTATGGTTGGGCCCTTAATTAAGACTGAAATGACTCAAAAAATAATAATAATAAATCTTTATTGATAAATTATTATTATTTATTTTTCGCCCTATTATTTAAGAAATTTCCCATTTAATCCTACAAGAAGGACTGCCCTTGGAATTTCAATAAACTCATTCTTTACATTCAAATCAAGTCCAGCCCATCGTTAGGATATATCTTTGCGCTCTTTTACAATTGTTGTGGCTGGTGATGAAAGTGGAAGTCTAGTCAAGCTTCCCAAGGTAATGATCTATTCTTGAATCTTCACTATCGTCCCATGAATCTTGCCCAGCAATGTGAAAGATAGTGAAGATTCGTGGAAAGATAATTATAGATATACCTATGGAGCTGTTGGGTAAGCTGAAAATTAAAGATTATGTGCTGAAATCTCTCTCGTCTCACCCCTTCCTCCTACTCCAGTGTACAAGAACAACCAAAATGAGTTCAAATAGGAAAACGTAAAACGAATGGAAGGCAAGTCTTGATGGTTAAATAAATGACACTTCTCCGCCCTCAAGAATTGACCTTTTTCAGTGTAATAAGTGTGCCTTTATTGTCACTGTGGCTGGGCCCTTCATTAAGATTAAAAGGACGCAAAAGATATAAAAAAAAAATACTTATTGACAAAATATATAATCAAAATATTATTATTATTTCCGCCCTATTATTTAAAAAATTTCCCATTTAACTCTATAAGAAGGTCTGTCCTTGGGATTTTGATAAACCCATTCTTCACATTTAAATGGAGTCCAGCCCGTCGTCAGGATTTCTCTCCCTACTCTTTTACAATGGTCACGACCGATGATGAAAGTGGAAATCTAGCCAAGCTTTCCAAGGTAATGATCTATTCTTGAATCTTCACTATCTTCCCCTAAATCTTGCCCAGCAATGTGAAAGATAGTGAAGATTCAGGAAAAGGTAGTTATAAAAGTACCTACCGAATTGCTGGACAAGCTGAACATTGGAGATTATGTGCTAAAGTCTCTCTCGACTCCCCTCTTCCTCCTACTCTAGAGGTACAAGAACAACCAAAATGAGTTTAAATCATAAAACGAACTGAAGGAGAGTCTTGATAGTTAAATAAATTTCACTTCTTCACCCTCAATAATTGACCTTTTTTAATAAGTATCTATGTTGTCACTGTGGCCAAGCCCTTAATTAAGACTAAAATGACCCAAAGATATATAAGAAAAATATCATTATTGACAAAATATGTAATCAAAATATTATTAATTTTTTCCCTATTATTTAAGAAATTTCCCATTTAACCTTATAAAATGGGACGTCCTTGGGATTTTGGTAAATCCATTTTTCACATTCAAATCGAGTCCAGTCCGTTGTTAAGATTTCTCTTCCTACTCTTTTACAATGGCTGTGGCCAACGATGAAAGTGGAAGTCTAGCCAAGATTCCCAAGGTATCCTATTCCTGAATCTTCATTATCTTCCCATGAATCTTGCCTAGCAATGTGAAAGATAGTGAAGATTCAGGGAAAGATAGTTATTGTTGGGACCTAAAATTCACATTTCAAGTTAGTAGGTTATTAGACTAATTAAATAAATTAACTAATCGAGTTCGAGCTCTTTCAAACTCTACCAATTCGCAACTTATGTTTACATGATTATTTATCAAAAGATTTTCAATTTTGAAGTCACCACTAATCTTTTTTATAGGTAGATTAGATATTGAAATAAAGTATAGGGAGAATACTTTATTTTCTGCAAACCAAACATTTATATTTGGGGACTTGATTGCGTTGACTAATCTATTAACGCCATTTCAGTACCATTCTTATGAAAATTTTCTTGAATTGGCAAATTCAATTGACTCAACTTGAAAATCAAGATGCAATTACATTTTCGGGCGTTTTCTTGATTTAATGAATGCAACTATGACTATGAGAATGCAAACGTACCTACATGATGCTTTGACCAACATTCTAAATTATATGACTTGCATGATGACTTTGGAAAAATAGAATATTTTTTTATGCTCATAAAATATTATTCCTATTTTAGATGACATGCAATATAAAACTAACCTATATGACATGCGACATGATTTAATTAAACTACAAGACATAGCATAAATGACGGGCAATGATGCGCGACTATGACATATAAAAATTGAGATTTGTTCTAGCCTAAATGACATACAAATTGAACTAGCAAGATTAAGATTGTGTTCTAAATGATATGAAAATGCATGGATGATGTTGAAGTATGCACGAATGACATAGAAATATGCATGAATGACATGGAAATTGTGCATGACTATCCTATATGAAATGCACATGGATGACATTTATACACACACATATATTATGAATTTTTGGATTAAATAAAAGGAAAAAATAAGAGATGGTCAGAAGGGTGATAACAACTAATATAATAAAGAAATTGATTACTCAAAGTCTAATTCTATATTAAAAGGTATCTTGACAGATAATTCCATTTCAGACCATGATTTGATTTTTTTTTATGATTTTTCTAAAAAAAATAAGATTCAAATAAAAGTACAATAAAACCTTGAGTATAATGGAACTTATAATCCGAGTTTACGATAAATTTGCTTCGTACCCAAAATTTTAGGGTCTAAAAAGAAATTTATTCATGTCGTATCCTAAGGGTGGGTTCAAATGGTGAATGTAATATCGAACTAAAGTCATACCCTAATATTATGGGTTGGATAGTAAAGTCCAATTTTGTAAAATTTTGTCGATCCTATCCCAAAGTTATGGGATGTGACGAATAATTTCAATGTACGGATGAGATCATACTTCGGAGGTGAAGTCGGATAGTCATCTTTAATGCACATATTTCGAGGGAGTAAGGCACATGGAGCATGTATTATACTCAAGGTAAATTATAAAAGTATTTGAATTAAAAGATGACATGAAACTCTAGTATATAAAAAAGAAATCGGCTAATTCAAAAGATAGGAACCGGATTTTAAAGGGTTCACCCTATCTATAAAGGATCAAATCTTTTGAATATTGCAAATCATTCTTCAAGATGAGATATATACTAAAAGATATGTTTAGGATTTGAACGGATTCAAATTTTAGAAACATGTGATGCAAAATATTCTAGAGATAGGCACAATATCTACTAGATATGCCTAGGATCCAAATATTCAAATTAAGTAACATATATTGCAAATATCCTAAAGATAGGATTTGTTACCTAATTTGGATATTGTCCAAATTTTGAATAGATTTTGATGGATGGTGAATCGACCATCCTCGGAAGCTTGCGGGTTGGACTGAACGATGAACTCAGTGGCTACTAGCGAGTTGAAATCCGCTGACCACTAGACCGAGGAGAGCAGCCAAGTGGTGGCTGCCAGATGATGGATTGCTTCTAGTTATGGTCTTGAGGACTTGAAGCGGGACGGCTACAAGGTGAAAGACTTCATTAGGCAAAGGAAATCTGGGGATAGACCAGTTGTATACATAATAGCCACGTCCCATTTGAGAAACTCATTGGTTGGCTACTAGAAGTTCACCAAGCGTCCTGCACGAAAAGTCAGGAAAGGCAAATACTTGTTTCGTTGGGGGAATGCTCCTGCAAATCTCGGTCGCTGAAGATGTAGCAGTATAAGCTCAGTGGAGGTAGGATCGATGGGATAAATTGAAAGTGAGGCTCACACAAATACTCACAACTCAATTCTAATCATGAAGGAGAAGGAGATCGAAGATGGCCTTTCAATATTGTGCATTCACAATCGATTCACCCATAATAAAATGGTTACAAGACATGCATATTTATAGACTTGATACATGACTCTTGAACTACTCTAGAAACTTGAACAGATGTGATGTATATATATACCATTTGCTACTCATTGAGATACGAATAGACACTTTGAAAGACTTAACTAATTAATGACTCTTAAAAACAACACTACAATTAAGACAAGTCTTGGTTCGTGCATCTGTCTCGAGACTCCAACAGTCATCGACAACCAATAAAACTCTCCCTTAAATAAAATTCTAAAACTCTCCCTCACTGAATCGACACTGAGTTGATAGCTTGGTAGTTGGTCGATAGTGTCGATATATATCAATTTGGTTTATATCTAGCAAAACTCTCTCTTAAATCAAATTCTCTTCCATCTATCATTCCAAGTAGACTTCTGAATTTTTGAAACACATCGATCTTGAGAGGTTTCGTAAAAATATCGGCAACTTGATCTCCTATCTTCATATGCATTACTTCAATTTCTTTATCTCTGACTTGCTCCATATGGATTTCTTTGAACAGTTTTCTTAGCAAGATTGCATGATAAACACATGACAATGCAGCTACATATTTGACTTCGCACATTGATAGAGTAACACTGGGTTGCTTCTTCGACGACCACGTAAAAGCAGTCTCATCCAAAAACAAAAAATACAAAGCCTGTAGTGCTTTTCTGATAATCGACATATCCACCATAATCACTGTCTGAACAACCTCTATGCTTAAATGATTCAAATTGATAATAATGTAAGCCTAGAGAGATAGTACCTTTAATATATCGAAGTATCCTCTTTGCTGCTTAAAGATGAGGTACCTTCAGTTTCTCCATATATCAACTTACAATTCCAACACTGTACACAATATCTGGCCTAGTACAGGTCAAATACCTCAAGCTTCCAATCGAGCTTCTATAACATGTCGAATCAACATCAGCACCTTCATCAAACTTCAAAAGTTTGGCATCAGTGTAACAACCGACGCAGAATTCTTCATGTTGAATTTTTCAAGGATATTTTCAGCATATCCTTTTTGGCAAATAAAAATCCCATCTCCACTTTGCTTTACTTCAATATCGAGAAAATAACTCATCAGACCATTATCGGTCATATCAAATTCTTTCACCATCGATGCTTTAAAATTTTCAATCAATGCATAATTATTTCCTGTAAAGACAAGATTATCGACATATAAACATGCCAATAAAACATCACCCTTTTCTTGCTTCAAGTAAAGTGCATGAGTATACGGACATTGTACGAAGCCATTCACCTTGAAGTAAGCATCGATTCTGGAATTCCAAGCTCTTGGTGCTTGTTTAAGCCCATACAGAGCTTTCTTTAACGGCAACACTTTGTCTTCATGACCTTTCACAATAAACCCATCGGGTTGCTCAATATAAATTTCGACTTTAAGAATGTTATTTAGGAATGCCGACTTGACATCCATTTGATAGATTGGCCAGCGATTTTGAGCCGCAATGGAGAACATTAATCTTATCATTCCCATTCAAATGACAAGAGCAAATACCTCTTCATAGTTGATGCCTACTTTTTGTTTGTACCCTTTTGCAATGAGCCTAGCCTTATAACGAGTAACCTTTCCTTTCTTGTTTTTCTTGGTCTTGTACACCCACTTAACATTGATTGACAGTTTGTTCTTTGGAAGATAAGTAAGTTCCAATGTTTGATTTTTCTTGATGGCTTTAATTTCTTCATCCATGGCTTTTCTTCATTTTTCTTCTTTGGCAGCTTCATCAATAGCAAGTGGTTCACAGTCTGCAAGAAGACATACAAGGTAAAGCTCATTGGTAGCTTCAAAAATTTCTAATAGTCTCCTTGATTTTGGTACTAGCGGCTTTTCGTCACCATTTCCATTTGGATAGAATCATCACAAATTGTTGCATCAACTCGTTGAATGTCCTCCCACAAACTTTTTTCATTGAATTTCACATCTTTGCTTATATGCACTTTCAAAGTGTGAGGATCAAATAATTTGTAAGCTTTTGATGAGATATTATACCCGATAAAAATGAGCTTTTGGCTCTTCTCTTCCAACTTCGATCTTTTCTGGTCAAGTACATAAGCATATGCAATGCTCCCAAAGATTCTCAAGCTAGGTCTTTTCCCGCTCCATGCTTCTTGTGGAGTCACACCATCGAGTCCTTTTGTGGGACATCAATTTTCTAGATAAACTGCATACATGACAGCTTCACCCCAAAGCTCCTTCAGAAGATTTTTGCTTTTCAGCATACTGCAAACCATATCAAGAATAGTTCTATTTTTTCGTTTAGCTACGCCGTTTTGTTGTGGGGAATACAGTGCCGTCAAGAAATGCCAAATGCCATGATAATCATAGAATTTATTGAATTCACCAGAAGTATATTCACCTCCATGATCAGTTCTCAAGAACTTAATAAAATGATCACTCTCCTTTTTAACCAGTTTCTTGAAGTGCTTAAAAGTAACAAATATTTCTGACTTTTGTTTTAAAAAAATGTACCCATGTCCTTCGAGTAAAATCATCAATAAAGGTAACTAAGTACCGATGATTATCATAGGATTGAGGAGTGATTGGTCCACATACATTGGAATGAGTCAGCTCTAGTGGCGTCTTTGTTCGGTAAGTTGATTCCTTTAGAAAGCTTATTCAAGGTTATTTATCGAATACACACCCTTCACAAAGTTAATCAGGATGATCAATATTCGGTAAGCCAAATACCATCTTCTTGTGAGATAATAACTTGAGACCACCGAAATTGAGATGCCTGAACCTCAAGTGCCACAACCATGAAGGATTGTCTACACATACCTGAAAACACTTAGACATTGCATTTTTTATGTTGAGAGTGAACATCCTGTTCTTTGACATCTTCACACTCGCAATCAATTTATTATTACAATCTCTCAAAACAAGGTTGAAATTTTTCATATGCATCGTATAGCCTTTCTCTAGAAGCTATCTCAGGCTCAAAATATTACTTCACATTTTTGGCACATAACACACGTTAGTAATAAACTAACGATCTTTGTTCGACAGATGAATCAGAATCGTACCTTTCCCTTTAATAAGAATTTGGGAATTATCACTAAATGAAATTTTTCCTTTTACTATCTCATTCAACTAGGTAAACATGTCCTTTTGGCCACACATGTGGTTATTTGCTCCAGTGTCCAAGTACCACATATCATTTTTCTCATCAATATTTTCTTCTAATGCCAATAAAACAACTTGATCGGCATCATTCACCAAGTTCGCCTTTTTATCTGCAGCAATACTTTCTTTCTGTCAACACTCAAAAGCATAATGGCCAACTTTATTACAATTATAATGTCAAATTTTTGATTTATCATACCGGCCATATGTGTTCTTTTCTCTTCCTCAAATACTTCTTTGATTCTAGTAACACGCATTGCTTATGGTGACATCTCTTCTGCTTCGGTCATGACTTCTTTCATGGAAACGACCTTGACCGTGATCTCGATCTATCTTGATTGACCCATCGAATTTGCACAGGGTTTCTTCCTTGGCTCTTGTCATCTCAAATAGTCAACCGAGTTTAAAGTACTTCCTCCACTGGCTCAGAATTGTTTCTTTTGAGTTTTTCTTCATGAGCTTGCAAAGATCCCAAAAGCTCGTCGATTGACATGGTATCGAGATTTTTAGATTCCTCGATTGTGACAATGATGTGGTCAAATTTCTTATCCAGAGACTGTAGAATTTTTTCAACGACACGAACATCAGGAACGTCTTCGCCCTTCCTTTTTTATCTAATTACATCAGGAAAGTTCTTGTGAAATAAACATAAATCGACTCAAATTCTTTCATACAAACTACCTCAAACTCACCTCTTGAAGTTTGAAAGCGAATCTTTTTCATTTTCTCTACTCCTTGGTGCGTGGTTTGAAGGATTGCCATGCCTCCTTAGACATGGTGGCATTTGAGACTTTCTCAAACATAGAATCATCTAAGGCTTGATAGATGATTGAAAATGCAAGTTGATCTTTCGTTTGAGTCTTCTCTAAACTATTCCTCTGAGTTTGATTCGATATAACTTTTTCAGGAGTTACCATAGTTTTCTTTGGTAGGCTTAAATATTGAAAAGGAAGCTGATTGCTTGTTGAGGCCATGATCACAAACTGTAAGCTCCGATACCAATTTGATGGGAAAAATTGAAAGTGAGATTCACATAAACACTCACAACTCAACACTAATCACGAAAGAGGAGGAGACCGAAGATGGCCTTTCAATATTGTGTATTTACAATCAATTCACCTATACTGAAATGGTTACAAGATATGCTTATTTATAGGCTTGATATATGACTCTTGAACTACTCTAGAAACTTGAATAGATGCGATGTACATATATACTATTAGCTACTTATTGAGATACGAACAGACCTTTTGAAAGACTTAACTAATAATGACTCTTGAAAATAACACTACAGTTAAAACAAGTCTTGATTTGTGCATCTGTCTTAGGACCCCAACAGTCATGGACAACCGATAAAACTCTCTCTTAAATCAAATTCCAAAACTCTCTCTCATTGAATCGATACTGAGTCGATACCTTGGTAGTTGGTCGATAGTATCGATATTTATGAATTTGGTTTATATCCAACAAGGATCATCAAGGTCTTCGTGGATGGTGTAGGCTTTGATGAGGGACTTGTCTTTGGACTGGGAAAACATCCACTTGTCGTCAGATTGGAGGTGTCTTGCGAGCAAGTCTCGTAGAACAATCACCATGAGGAGCGTCACTCGTTCGAACTGTCATGAACACTGCAGGGGCCTCGTCGGGATTGAGTCACCATCAGCAAAGAGGAATTTTGTGGACTGCTCACTCGTGAAACTCACAGAGCATTTTTTGTGTGGATGCTCCTTGTGGATCAAGACGCTCAGACCAATAACATGAGACATGACACCAGTGCACGAGCAAGTAGTAAAAGAAGAAAATAACCCCCCAATCTTTGACTTCTCTGAAGGACTCTTTTCTTTTGAAATCCTTTGGTGTAGCTTCTTTTTTTGGAGAGTGCAGCCCTTAACCAAGAAAGAGAGTGCTATTGGTGAAAGCCTTCTCTCTAAAAAGCTCTTGGCTCCTTTTGTGTCTTGCAGGAGTGTCGCAACCTGATCGAGATTGATCGATCATTCTAACGGATTGCTGGGCCCATTATTAAGATCGAGGCTTCACTCGAGCCCTCCTAAGCCCATATCAAATCGTGATGGATTTATCAGGTTCGACCTTAGTGTGGTTAGTGACTTGTGCATCAGTGTACGTGTAATTTAGAGTCCCTGCCAATCATTTTTGGAGGGGGTGATTGGAAGCCCTATCGAGCGATTGAGAGAGATCACTCGATTTTGCAAAAATCAAAGATTTTGAATTCGGGGGACTTAGTTACGCCAATATTACTATTGACGCCCTTTAGATATCTAGTTGAATGATTTTCTATCTTAGAGAATTCATGCATGTGCTTTTGGGTATGGTAAGTCCTAAGAGATCCAAAAGGATCATGCATACAGGATTTTCCTATCCTATCAATCACAATCAACAAAGTAAGTACGCAGATCAAGGAATCTATACATAGAGAAAGCACATCAAATCAAGCCAAAATGGGCTTAGAGGACTCCTAGAAGCCTAGGAACCACGCCAATTAGATTTATGGGTGATTTAGAGCGATTTGGGTCAAATTGACTGGAAGGGTAAAATCATCATTTGCCAAGGTTCAGGAAGTCAAAAATGTGAAAATAGGTAAAACCATTTATGTTGGTTTTTCCTTACTTTTCACAATTTTTGAGAATTTTTTTGAATTTTCATGATTTTTTTTATGATTTTTATGAATTTCTCAGGACTTTTCCTATTTTTGGGAACTTTTTAGATTTGTTTTTAGAATTTTCCCTATTTTTTGAACATTTTCTACATTTTTTGAAATTTTTTTTATCTTTCTAGAATTTCTATGATTTTTTGTGATTTTTATGAATTTTTTCCTATATATATTTTTTATTTTCTACATTTTCTAAAAAAAATTTTAATGATTTTTCTAGAATTTTTTTATGAGTTTTCACTTATTTTTCTGATTTTTTTATTTTTTTATTTCTTTTATTATTTTTTTATTTTTTATTTGATTTTCGAGATCGGGTCGTGTCGGGTAGGCCCGGCCCACAACTTGAGACCCAGGCCGAAACCCACTCGGGTTTGACCCGGACCTAAAAACGACGCCATATTAGATTTTTTTTATTGATTTTTCTAATTCTCTAATTTTTTTAGATTTTCTGAAATTTTTTATTATTATTCTATATATTTTTTAATTTATTATTTATTATTTGTTATACGAACCGGGTCATACTGACTCTGCTCACTACCCAAACCCCGCCCAAGGCCCATTATCCTAAACCCAACACAAAAACGACGTAGTTTTGGGTTATTGTTTTGAATTTTTGAATTTTTATTGTATTTTTCCCTTTTCCCACCCAAATTTTGATGCAACGACTGAGAATTATCCATGTTTCACTAATCTATCCCCCCGTCCCTCATACCAAATTCTACGGATAAGATCAAACCTCAAGACGCGATCTCCACCGTCCATTAATTTTCTTCTTTTTATTTCTGAAAATAACCGGATAATTCGAATTTAAGAATTTTTATTCTCAAAAAATCTCAAATTTTGACACATGTACTAGCCCCTCATCATTTGATCTATTCTGTTATTTAACCTAAATCGGTTATAATAACCGAGCTGACGTGGCGTCCGACGTGGCTAGCCACATTAGTGCCACGTCAGCATTGACCAGGTCAACAATGATTGACCTGGTCAACCTACCACCAGAAGAGACGATTGGAGGAGCTCCAATCATCCGCGAGTCACCGGAGGCTCGCTGGAGTACTCTAAAGACAACCTAAACTACACCAAAAGTTCCCGATCTTGCTCCAAATGTAATGTACACCATTCTAGCCTACATATACATGGATCTCGAGCTATGAAGCTACCTAAAACAACCTATCACAGCCTTGGCTAAGAGCTACTCCAACGGCCAATCCAATCAAGCATTCTTATTACTAAACAAACAACGTGATCCATCAAATAGCATCACCAAAGCATAAGGAAACTTGGCTGGATGATTGAGAGTCCTGATTTCATGTGAGAAGAGCTCGCGAGCTCGCGGTAGGCCGAAAGAGTTTTCAAGGTCGACTCGGGAGTTTCAAGCGATGAAAATAGAAAACAAGAATGAAATTGGAATCAGCACAACCATAGGAGTATTTCGCATCTAGAATTACATAGAACGATAGAGAAATGAAGAATCGGCCATTGGCGGACCTTTGACTGTGTATCAATGGCGTTTTATTGTAATGGAGAGGAAATTGCTCGCGGTTTAGTTCTAGTGACTCTCCAAGGCTTCAAAATGCTCGTGCCACCAATATTGGAGCTCGATTCTTCGCCGAACGATCTAACGAATCTTTTGGAGCTTCTTAACCAACTCCTCCAATGGCGATTCTCTTAGCTTTCTCTCTCCCTCTCTGATACTCTGTTCTTTCTGCTTTGTAACCCCAATGAGTTCCCCCGAGCACTTCAAATCTCCCTTTTATATCTCGAGAATCCACATAAAAACTCTCCCCAAAATCTGTTTTGTGCCCCAAAGTTCTTTCCCAAACTTGTTCATGCGAGAGGGAGAAGAACTAATGATGGTTCTGGGCCTTTTTCGAGTAAAATGGGTTGACCGGGTAGGGTCAACTCGATCGGGTTGACCCAATTTGACTAAAAATTGAAAATTATCCCTAATTCTGCTAGAAGTTTTCAAAATTACTGTCAAAATTGAACTTAGGGGAATGAGTTATATTGGAAAATGAATTTTCTCTCAAAAATTTGTGAGTATTTGCATGAAAACCCTAATTGTCAAGTTTGATCCGAGATTTTGCAAAATCCAAACTCTTGATGGCCTTTTTTGCAAAAATTAATCCCACCAATAGATTCAGAATGCCAAAAGTTAGGGGGTGACGTTTCCTGATTTTTTATTCAGTTCCTAGAAAAGTTTTAATTGCATTTTATGTGTTTTAAGGATTAATTCAAAAAAATTAAAAATTGCATTTTGATCCTTTTTCGCAAATTTTGGCAATCCCATGGACTTTTGGACTAGAATGTAATTTTGGAAAATAGAGGGAGATGACATGACTTCAGAAATGCAAAAAGAGAAAATTACAAAGCTGAAGTGAAATTTCTAGAATTTTTGTAATTAATCTGAAAATGAGATTAACAAAGTAAATCCCACTTTCCAAATAATTTTTGCAAATTTTCCTTGGCCAAAATGAAGAGAAAATAAAAATAAAAATAATGACTATTTTTTTTTGTATTTTTATGTCCTCAAATGCTATTTTTTTTATCAATTTTCAATTATTTTTCTATTTTCTAAAAAATATTTTAAAAATTGTGAAAAATATGAAAAATAATTGTTCAAAAATGGTTCCCTAGACTTGGCCAAGGTCTCTAAAGTTGATTTTTCATTTTTTCTCATTTTTTCTTGATTTTCTATGAATTTTTGAAAATAAAATATAGGAAAATACTGAAAATATGAAATTTTATTTTTGTTCAAAATTAGTTCCCTAGCCTTGAACAAGACCTCCAAAGTTGATTTTTCAATTTTATGAATTTTTATGAATTTTCTAACATTTTCTAAAAATAAAATTGATCAAAAATCAAGTATCAATAAGGAGGAAGAAGAAAATCTCTTTTTCCTTTTGTTGCTCCCTTCTTGTTTAATGTAGCGGTGTTTCCATTCTGAATCAATTGGCCTCCCCAAAGGTGAACCCTATGTGTCTATTTATAACATTGCAAGCTAGGGCTAGCTTCATTTAAATGGGCTTTGTCATCCAGTCTTTTAATTATGCTCAAATTAGGCCCTAAGGTTTTTATGTATTTCAGTACTTCCCCTAAGCCTTACCTGAAATTCCCAAGGAATTTGGTCCAATCCGCTAGCCAATTTCAGTTCCATTTTCTACCGTTATCAGTCCAAATTAATGCAAATGCATGAATTGTCACAAAATTTAAATATGAATGTTGAATTTATTTTTGGTAGGAATTAAAATTAAACTCTCGATTTTTATGGAAAATAAATAATTAAATAAAAATCAAAATTTAGGTCTGAATAGCTATAAATATACCTACCGAGCTACTGGACAAGCTGAACATTGGATATTATGTGCTGAAGTCTCTCTCGTCTAGGCATGGCCACGGTTTTGAAATTACCTGCTCCAGTTCATGAACCGACGGTTTCAGTTTCAAATTGGAAGAATCGGAGATTTCGGGCCAGTTCCTGTCTAGTTTGGCGGTTCAAAACCACTAGTTGTTTCTAATCGATTTTTTTTTATGGTTTTTGAGTTTAAAAATTAAATTGTGATGAATTTGTAATAAAATTATAATCAAATTATCAAATAATGAATTATGAAATTATGAAATAATGTATTATCAAATAAATGTAGGGAAAAAAAGGATGTGGAGGGGGCTTGAACTTAATGGTTTGTCATTAAGCGCCTAAAGATCTTTTTAGAAGAATTAAAGTCCATATAGTTCTCTTATTTTTGATAATCCAATACTTATTTCATCCTCAATTGTTTCTACCCATTTCTATATTAGTGGTGGTAATACCTCTATCATCAAAGAATTCAGTTTCCATATTGCGAGCTATTTCTTGTTGTTTATATTATGCCTTTATTCAATGAATAACGTAAGCTTGACACTTCACTAATTCGAGAGTTAATCTCAAACATTGTTCATCCAAAATATTGCTTCTAGTACTAAATGCTTGTTCTACCGCAATTGTTGAATAAGGGGTTGCTAAAATTTATTTTGTAATCAGAGCAAAAATTGGGTATTAATAGAATGCTTTTTTTTTTACCAATTCACTATTGTGAAATTTCTGCTGTCTTGAGATTCATTAAACTCAAAAGAAATGATAAGATAGCTCTCTATTTCAGAATCACTTCTTTTTCATTTTTTGCCTATGCATCAAAAGTTGTTACCCTCTATTAATTTTATATGTATTCCCGCATTACAAGTCACCAAATTGAGAAGATCCACATCCACCATCATCTAGATTATATGTTCCACAAACTTCATTATATAATTCTACTATTATGTTTTTAACCCTTGTTTATATACTTCTAATATTTACTGTATAAATTAAATGTAAACATTCATAATATGTATTTAAATAATCACATAAATTATCTAATTTATAGCATAGATCAAAACAAAAGCAACAAAATAAATAATAGGAATTTTCCTATAATAATGAACCCATTTTGTTCGCTTTGTATTAATAGTATCACCTAATTTCTCATTATTTTTATTTTCTTCAAAAAAAATCCAATAATATTAATATATTCTATTAAGAATAAATGCATAGTAGGATAGTAAATATTGGACAAAGTATAAGTTGAATAATTAAAATTTTTTAAAATATCTAAAAAAATTGCAACTATCCCATCCTTATGGGTATAAATTAATGTCAAATATATTATTTGAAATAAATACACATAACAAACCTTTATGTGTAAAGGATTCATTAAGCAACTCATAAGTCGAATTTCAACGTTTTGGAACATCTTTTGAAAATCCTTTTGTTTTTTTTTATTTGCTTTACAAAATTTTGACTATTCTTTCATTATTTAGGAATGTCTTCATAAATATTGAATTGCTATTTTTATAGAATTGAAAAAAAATTTTAAAAATTTAAATCATCTTGTAAATATAAATTAAAAACATGACAAGCACATCTAACGTGAAATTTTTCTCATCAAAAGCAGGGTTGCAAATCTTTTCCAATTCAATAATTGAAGCAGTATTTGCCGCGGTATTATCAAAATCAATTGAAAAAACTTTATTAAGCAAATAATATTCTTCTAAAATTTGCCTAATTAATTTATAAAAATTATTTGCCATATGCCTATCTTCAAAAATTCTAAATGTAATAACTCTTTTTAAAATTTCCAATCATCATCTATCTAATGACATATTATACCCATATAAGAATTAGTTTATCAAAGATCACTTCAAATATCGCTATATATATGTACATGTCATTAAATTTCATTAAAAAAGTTTGTAAATCTTTTTTTATAAAGATTTTTAATTTAGCATTTAAGTGTATTTCTACGAACACGTTTTGCTTGTGGAGCACATGCATTTATATAAATTGATTAAAATCAAAATTTTTATCAAAATTAAATGATAAATGTTCAATGAAATAACTTTACCTAATTCTTCTTTATAATTTTTCTAATTAAAACGAAATAAAGGAGAAGTGTTAGGATTGGTGTATGCAGAAATTTGTTATTGGTTGGTGACAATTCCCATTTCGATTGGATGTTTCGATCTAAGATGCCGGTTAAATGTTCCATATCCTTGTCCACATATATATATTTGTATATTGTACCACATTATTTAAAAATTAATTCATACCTTTTTGGACCTTCAAAATTTTCAACTTTTATGAAGTGTTCACATATTTTGGATGTACCCTTTATCGTTGACATTTCTTTGGCACCAATAAGAGGATGAAAACTCTCTTGCGTATGGACTTGATCCATATTAGGAAAAATGTTGATTTCATCATCTACATCAACTCTCCAACCTACATAATCATGAGAATTAGGATACTCGAATTCTCCCATTATACTCTTGCCTTTACCACTCGCTCTACTTTCACTTACCCTTTTTTTAGATATATAAAAATATATATGGTATAATGCAAGAAAGTATATCGTTATAGGGTATAAAAAATAATTTAAAATGGGAAATTATTAAAGGAGATAATAAATCAAGAAAATAAAAAATTAGAGAACTGAGAACGTAATTGAGACTTGAAAATTTGAGAGAATTGAGAATTATAGAGAATTTGAGAGAATCTGTGTGAAAAAATGAAAGATTGAATGAATATTTATAGATTTTTATTATACACTTTTTATTTTTTTTAAATTTTGGTCATTGGCTCCAACGGCTCTATAAAAGAGCCATTGGTGTAACAGCCTCAAACAGCTGATTCGGAATTAGACCCTTATGGCCACGGATCAATTCTAGTTCTGAACCAGTCAACAAGCCCATTTCGAGTTTGACTGGGCCAGTTCTTGGCCCAAATCGGCCCGTGGCCATATCTACTCTCGTCTCCCCCTTCCTCCTACTCCAAATGTACAAGAACAACCGAACTGAGTTTAAACAAGAAATGTAAGATGAACGGAAGGAGAGTCTTATGGTTAAATAAATGACACTCCCCCCTCCCCCCCCAAAAAAAAGAATTGACCTTTTTTAGTATAATAAGTGTATCTCTGTTGTCACTGTGGCTAGGCCCTTAATTAAGACCAAAATGACCCAAAAAAATAAGAAAGAAAAATATCCTTATTGAAAAAATACGTAACCAGAATATTATTATTTTTTTGCGCCTTATTATTTAAGAAATTTCTCATTTAAACATATAAAAAGGGTCATCCTTGGGATTTCGGTAAACCCATTCTTCACATTCAAATCAAGTCCAACCCGTTGTTAGGATTTCTCTCACCGCTCTTTTACATTGGCTACAGCCGATGATAAAAGTGGAAGCCTAGCCAAGCTTCCCAAGGTAGTGATCTATTCCTGAATTTTTACTATCTTCCCTGAATCTTGTCCAGCAATGTGAAAGAGAGTGAAGATTTAGGGAAAGATATTTATAAATATACCGACCAAGCTGCTAGACAAGCTAAACGTTGGAGATTATGTAGTCTCTCTCCCGTCTGCCAACCCCCACCCTCCCCCACCCCCCACAACAAACCAACCCCCCCCACACTAGATGTTACAAGAAGAACCAAAATTAGTTTAAATAGGAAAACGAAAAACGAACGGAAGGAGAGTTTTGATGGTTAAATAAATGACAGTTCTCCGCAATCAAGAATTGTCCTTTTTTAGTGTAATAAGTGTATATCCGTTGTTGATATCCCGGACAGCATTTTAATATTTTTTTGTACAAATTCAAGAAAGAAGTTGCAATACAGTGAAGAGATTTCCGACAGTTGTGGTACTTACCTTGAGGATTTAATAATTGTTGGTAAAGGTTTGGTATCTAGTTTTCAAACTAATTTTTACATGGAAAAAAAAGTTCTCTATGCTTGTCATTTTCGTCAGAATTTGAGCACTTCTTCTCAGCTGTTCTTTTTTCAACTTTTCATTTGCTCATAATGTCTATTCCCAGATTAAGTTGAACCAGCGGAAGTTATTTGATGGTATGCTGGAAATATTTGGTGTGCCAGGGGAGAAATTCAGGACCATTTGCTCAAGTGTCAACAAGTTAGACCAACAGTCATTTGAGTAGATAAGGATGGAGATGGTAAGAGACTATGCGATCCTTGTGTGCATGCTTTTGTCTGAATTAGGAAGATAATGGTCAAAAACTGTTTGGTACCATTGCATGTACGCTTGTGTCTGAAAGCCTTGCATGTACGCTTGCGTCTGAAGTAACTGTCAAGCCACATCAAAACCAGATTTCATCTGCCGTGTTGTGAATGTGGTTTTCCTTGTAAGACTCATTTGTCGTTCAAATGGTCTTGATTCCGGTGGAGCAAAAGATAGCATGGGGAGATTCAAATGCGGACATACTTGAAAGAGCTCTGTTGTAATAATAATAATCTGTGGACGGTCACTTCGCCACTTGCCATTGGAGGACGTTAGTGATTATTTTTCATCTTATTCTGTTAACATTTTAGAGCCTTGTTTCTACTGTTGTGGCACCGTTACGGTGATTTGAAAGCCCCAGTGGAACACGTATTTACACTTAGCAACTGTTGCGAGAGATGAAAGGATCGAGAGTTTTAGCCATCTTGGATGGTGATGTGGTTGAATGGGGCAGATATAGCTTTCGATCCACTACGTGGCGCTTGTCATGATAGGATTCCATGTAACTGCAACTGTTGCTTCTTCAAGGGATAGGGACAATGCAAATCAAATTATGGTTGTTGTTCGTGCACTTAACGTTCTGGTTGATATTGTTGGTCATTGGACTGTATTAACAGATCATATACGCAGGATTGATCAATTGCAACTGGGGGGCGTTATGACAAGCTTACAGGAATGTTTGGAACAGAGCATGTTTAGGCAGTTAGCTTTAGTTTAAGGCTCCGTTTGTTTCACGGAAAATGGCCTCCTTGGGGAAAACATTTTCCAGGAAGTCATTTTCCAAGAAAATAACTATATTTTCCGGTGTTTGGTTAATACTTAAGAATGAACTGGAAAACAATTTCCGTCGTTTGGCAAGAAATTGATTTTCCGGTGGCCGGAGGCGGCGGCAACGATCGGCGGGCGACCGGCGATCGGCGGCGGCGGCCGGCGATCGACGGGGGTGGGCGGCGGCGCCCAGCAGCCGAGGGCGGACGGCGGCGACCGGCGGAAAATGATTTCCTCTTTTCAAAAGAGGAAATCATTTTCCATACTTTTTCAAAAGAATTTTTCCATAGAAGGAAAATGTTTTCCGGGTTAGCCTATTTTTCGCCCCCCAAACGCCGGAAAATGGGGAAAACATTTTCCAGGAAGTCATTTTCCTTGAAACAAACACAGCCTAAGAATGGAACGAATACTTGTGTTAATGGGCCAACTTCTGAAAGTCTAGAATCAGGTACTCGGATTTAAGATCTATCCCGTACCTCATTTATGCCCTTGCACTCCCCTTAATGTGTTTAAGCCTTTTTTTTATGCCAATTTTAAGAAGTCGTATCTTAACTTACTGAATCAATTACCAAAGTAGTTGAATAGTTCTGATGTTTTGAAAAGTCTTAAATAGATTTGTAGCTAACTAACCAAGATAATATTTCAGAAGGCATGGATGACCCTTTTAATAGAAATGTGTTAGATTTTGCGGAAGGGTGTTTAGTTTTATAAGTGAGTGAATTTGGTGACAAAGGAGCACAATGGAAATGAAAAACTTCTATTAGTTTTGCGAATGTTACAAAAGGAGAAGGAGAGCTCTTTGTTGTTTTTTCTTCTTACGTTTTTCTAGTACTTCATGGCCTATTTATAGGCCTCTTCCACATCCATAGTGGAAAATTCTAAAACATCCTAGATAGACACATTTCTAGACTTTTCTATAAAATTTAGAGCATATTTTTCTAGATTTTTCTACACATTACCCTTCTAGGAATATTCTAGAAATTCTCTAGAAGTATCTTAAATACTCATATCTTTCTAGACTATTCTACAAAAGTTTATCCTAGAATATTCTAGAAATTGGATCAACTTTCTAACACTCCTCCTTGATCCAATTTCGTGATACTCCAAGCATGCTCCGTAGTGCCTCGAACTTTGTTGGCGGCAGTGCTTTGGTGAATATGTCCGCAACTTGATCTTCAGTTTTGCAATATTGGAGCTCGATCTCTCCATTGCTTTGCACTTCTCGAATGAAGTGATATTTAACGTTGATATGTTTAGTTCTTCCATGAAAGATGGGATTCTTGGATATAGCTATTGCCGATTTGTTGTCGCAAAATATTGGAGTTGATTTCGTTTGTTTTTCTCCAAGGTCTTCTAGAATTCTCCGAAGCCATATTGCTTGACTGGTAGTTATAGCAGCTGTGACGTATTCAGCCTCCGCAGTAGATTGTGCCACTGAGTCTTGTTTTTTGGATGCCCATGAGAATATTCCAGAACCCAATGTGAATGCATAGCCAGTAGTACTCCTCTTATCATCAGCAAAACCTGCCCAGTCGCTGTCAGTATAACCAATAAGCTTTGTCGTTGCACTTGGTTGATACCAAATACCATAACTTGTAGTTCCTCATAAGTATCGTAGAATTCTTTTGGCTGCTCCAAGGTGAATTTGACTCGGACTCTGCATGAATCGTGATAGTAAACTTGTCGCATACATGATGTCCGGTCGTGTAGCAGTAAGATATAGTAGACTGCCAATCAAACTTCTATAAATGGTCGCGTCAGCTTTTTTTGCTCCATCTTCTTTTAGCAATTTTTCATTTGTTAGGAGTAGTGTCGTAACTGCTTTACAGAAATCCATCTTAAATTTCTTCAAGAGGTTCTCGGCATATTTCTTTTGTGAGATAAAGACTCCTTTATTTTGGTCGATCTCAATGCCGAGAAAATAATGCATCAAGCCCAAGTCTGTCATCTCGAATGTCTTCATCATTTCTTCTTTAAATTCTTGGATCATCTTCTCATTGTTCCCTGTATATATAAGATCATCCACATATAGAGAGACAATGAGAGTGTCAGACTTACCTTGGGTCTTGATGTAGAGCGTTGGCTCACTCATACTCCTCCTGAACCCTTACTTGGTGAAGTATTCATCAATTCTGCTATACCATGCTCGTGGTGCCTGCTTTAATCTGTAGAGGGCCTTCTTGAGCTTTAGAACTTTTTCTTCTTGGCCTTTGACTATAAAACCTTGTGGTTGCTCCACATATATTTCTTCTTGAAGATATCCATTTAGGAATGCTGACTTCACGTCTAGTTGATGGATCTTCCATTCTTTTTATGCCGCTAGGGCTATAAGAGCACGAATAGTATCAAGACGAGCAACTGGAGCAAAAGTTTCAGTATAGTCGATACCTGGTTGTTGCAAGTATCCTTTTACCGTGAGCCTTGCTTTATGCTTCTGGATTGATCCATCTGCGTTGAGCTTCGTCTTGTAGACCCATTTGGCGCCAATGATCTCTTTGTCCTTAGGGCAATCGACGAGCTCCCAAGTTTTATTTTTCTCAATCATCTTGATTTCTTCATCCATAGCTTTCCTCCATACTTCTTCTCTGGATGCCTCTTCATAGTTTTCTGGTTCTAAGGCAGCAAAGTTGCATGTGTCATAAATTCTTCTAAGGGATTTTACCCTCATTGCTGGAGATTCTGGAGTAGATTCTTCTTCCGCTGCTCCCGGAGAAGATGGTGGCGTCACGTCGTGAGTGGTGGAGTCTGATGCTTCACCTTCTTCTTGTGTTGTTGACTCCTCACGAGCATGTGGTAAGTCAGGTAAGATGGCATACTTCTTCTCGATCTTCTCATTCTCCCAGTTTCAGGTGGCATTCTCATCGAACTCAACGTCTCGACTAATCATGAGCTTCTTAGTTCTTAGGTTGTAGATGCGATAACCTTTTGATTGATCACTGTAGCCAAGGAAGATTCCCTTTTCTGTCTTCTCATCGAGCTTACTTCTCTTTTGAGATGGAATGTGAACATAGCATATGCAACCAAACACTTTGAGATGTTTTGCTGAAGGCTTCCGTCCACTCCATGCTTCAACTGGAGTTTTGTTTTGAACAGCTCTAGTTGGACATCTATTTAAGATGTATACAGCCGTATAGACTGCTTCTGCTCAAAACGAGTTGGGAAGGCATTTGTCCTTTAGCATGGACCTTGCCATCTCCATGACGGTTCTATTCTTCCTTTCTACTATTCCATTTTGCTTTGGGGCGTAACCAACAGTTAGTTGACGATAAACTCCTTTGTCTTCACAGAATTTGTTGAACTCCCTTGAGTTGTATTCTGTGCCTCTGTCGCTCCTTAGGACTTTGATTTTGCGGCCACTTTGATTTTCGACGTGGTTCTTGAACTTCTTGAAAATTGAGAAAACCTCCGATTTTTCTCGAAGAAAGTAAACCCACGTCATTCTTGTGAAGTCGTCGATGAATAGAATAAAAAATCTATTCTGACTAGTTGTGGGGGTCCTCATTGGACCACAAACGTCTGTATGGACTAGTTCCAGTGGCTTTTTAACTCTCCACGCACCTCTAGATGGGAAGGCAAGGAGGCAACCTTCACAAACATCTGAAATTTTTGAAATTGCTGGAAAATCTCTCATCATATTTTTCTGATGGAGAATTTTCAGTCCAGCAAAATTGAAGTGGCCAAATCTTCGATGCCATAACCATAACTCATCAAGTTGAGCTTTCATGACCATATTTTTGACATAGTTCCAACGAATAGGAAAATTCCTATTTTCCATCTTCACAGAGGCAACAATATTTTTATATAGATAACACATGTATCTCCTCTAAAGTATAGAGAATACCCATTTTGAATCATTTGGCCCACACTAAGTAGATTTTTTGCAAGACTAGGTACTAGATATACTTCATGAATATACTTTGGGCCTTTCTTAGTTTCAACGGTTATAGTCCCTTTTCCTTTCACATCGACCAATGCACCATTGCCCAATCTCACTTGTGTTTTTACCGACGTGTCAATATCGGTAAATATTGATTCATCTCCCGTCATATGATTGCTACACCCACTATCAATATACCATGGATCATTTTTCTCATCATTTGCCACTTAGCCTGCATAGAATAAATGATCTGTCTTTTCTTCCACCTTTTCTTTTCCTTTTTCTTCAGCATAGTTGGCTCGATAATTTGTTTTCGAGCAACAGTCTTTTTCTACATTGCCATATCTTTTACAAAAGCGGTATTGTGGTTTATTTCTAAACCAGCAATCTTTTTCCAAATGATTATTTCTCTTGCAAATACCACAAGGTGGATACTTTTCCTTTTGAGTAGTTTCTCCTCCTCTTTTATTTTTCCATAAGCTCCTTCCACCATTTTTAGATTGATGAGACCGTATGTTTATTTTAGTCTGGAAGGCACTTTCAACTGAATCTTCATCTTGTGCCATCAGTCTCTTCTCATGTGCTTCTAGAGAGCCAATTAATTCACTTATTGATAGGGTCGTTAAATCCTTAGTTGCTTCTATTGTTGTGACAATAGGATTGTATTTTCGAGTAAGTGACACTAGTATTTTTTCTACAACCCTTTGATCAGTGATTCCATCTCCATAGGCTCTCATTTGATTAACTAGTTCCTTTAGCTTTCCACAAAATTCTTATACGGTCTCATTTTCTTTCATTTTAGAATTCTCGAATTCTCTTCTCAAAGTTTGAAGTCGAATAGTACGTACCTTGTCTAATCCTTGAAATTCTTCTCATAATATTTCCCAAGCCTGCTTTCGCAGTCTTTGCTCCAATTATTCTTGGGAAAACTGTTTTCGAGAGTGCTTGTTGAATAACGCATAAAGCCCTTGCATCCTTTTGTAGTAGATCTTTTGGAACGGACGCACCTTCTCGCAGAGCTTCATAACCTTTCTCCATGATGTCCCATAAATCTTGGGCCATCAAGTATGTAGTCATTTTGATGCTCCAATAGTCGTAGTTGTTCCCATCAAAAATGGGAATCGGAAATGAGGATGTGGGGGTGTTGGCCATAGTTTTGGTAGTGGAAGTTTTGGTGAGGGTTTTTTTTTTGCAAATGTTGGTTAGAACAAACGCTCAAAATCAACCGGACGAGGCTCTGATACCACTATTAGTTTTTGCGGAATGGTGTTTAGTTTTATAAGTGAGTGAATTTGGTGACAAGGGAGCACAATGGAAATGAAAAACTTCTATTAGTTTTGTGAATGTTACAAAGGGAGAAGGAGAGCTCTTTGTTGTTTTTTCTTCTTACTTTTTTCTAGTACTTCATGGCCTATTTATAGGCCTCTTCCACCTCCATAGTGGAAAATTTTAGAACATCCTAGATAGACACATTTCTAGACTTTTCTATAAAATCTAGAGCATATTTTTCTAGATTTTTCTACACATTACCCTTCTAGGAATATTCTAGAAATTCACTAGAAGTATCTTAAATACTCATATCTTTCTAGACTATTTTACAAAAGTTTATCCTAGAATATTCTAGAAATTGGATCAACTTTCTAACATGCATCAGAAGAATGATAATTTGACGGCAAAACAAAAGGCAAGTAATAAATTTGTCATTTCCATTAAGTTCCATGTCTTCTGTGAATATGACCCCTTTCGATTCTTCCTTATTTGTGAAAATAATTTGTTTCTTTGCTTCTTTTCAGTTGTGGGAGGAATGTTAGATTTTGTTTATCGAAATTTTTTTATTGTTACACGCATAAGTGCATGAAAGCACTTTCCATAAAGAGTTGTCATATAATGCGATACATGAGGAACTATGAAGCACCGACATGTCCTCGGAGGCACCATGCCGATGTCGGACACTCGTCCGACATGCTTGGGCACGTCCAGACACATGGTCAACGCGAGTAAGAAGTCCGACACGAAGTTAACAAACCGGACTCGCCGGCGACACGCGAGTCTGGAGGGGAGATTTGTGGAGGTCGAGAAGAAGAGGAACTAGAGGAGTAGGGAGGACGTCGGCGGTGCGTGAGGTCGGAGGAGGCAAGGTAGGCGTCGGAGACGGTGATGGCAGAGCACTGCACGAGATCTGAAAAAATAATTTTTTTGTTGGTATTAACATGTTCCAACTTGTTGAAATTCTCTATTTTTTAGAAATAACGTGTCGACGTATCGTATTGTGTCGTGTTACGTGCCGCCGTGTCCGTGCTACTAAGGTGAGGAGAAGTCTCATTGAAGCCAGTGATTCAGAAAGTGATAGAGAAGAAGTTTTTAAACGTTGATTCATCGCTATTTCGCATCAAGAACGATGGATCAATTGTGATTCATGAATTTAATTATGATGATTTTTAGGTGCCGCTTAAGATTTTAATCACGGTTTATAAACGAGCCACGCCACATTCGGTCGATGATACATTAAAAAAATGTCGAATGCGTTAAACTCAAATTCGATCAGTAAGCTTATATGTTGGACATCCATGACGCACAACTGCACAGAGAAGCATTTTATTGAAAACAAAAGCACACTCTTCAAGTACTTAATAGCTCAAGCATCCAGGGGACACGTTTTACATAGACGGAGTACAGGAACATAGTTGTTCCATACATTAAACGGCTTAGGCAACGTTCAGAAGGAAGGGCTGCGCAGACACAAAGCAAGCCCTCTTTATTCATTATAAACGGGGACATAGAGCACTCACGGAGCAAGCTCTCATCATCACTTTGACTAGTGTGCACCATGGCAACACTCGAACTTGACAATGTTGTTCATCATGCGCGGGCAGACCGGGCACTTCACGTCCTCCGGGATGTAGCCAACCATGTTCGGGATATAGAAGTGGTTGCACGTCGGGAGGACGTAGATCCGGTCGAACTGCTCCCTGAAGACCGTGTCGAACGTCTTCCCGTTCACGTTCACATGCTTCTTCCACGACTCGTACTGCACCAGGACCCTCGTGACGTACACGTGGGACTCGTTGACCACGATCCGAGACCCCTTAGTGAGGACCGCAATCCCGCCGTCCTTCTTGAAGTTGGTGTAGAGCCTGAGGATATCCTGCATAAGGGGTTCGTGCAAGTCCGCCCTGGTTTGCAGCTTGGAGAGCATGCAGCTCTCGAGGCGGGTCCAGAAGAGCTGCGATTTGGTGACGTTGAAGGCAACGATGGAAAACCCGTCGTCGATCATCTTCTTTAGCGACTCCTCAATCTCCTGGATGACCTTGGGTTCTTCCGCTCCATACAGGAAGACATACTTGTCAGCCTTGATCTGATAAGAGATAGCAAAATCAATTTTTTTATCAATGGAAAATAACTTATGCTTGATTTTCATATGACCATATATTATAAATCGAACTCAACGCTCATCTTACATTGTCAAAATCTGTACAAAAGGTCCAGTAAAGCCAATGTAAATCAAACTGAAACACTCAATATTACTTTGTCAAAGTTTTCGTACTCAAGTTCCAGTAAATCCTATGCTTTTGAGGTGAATATTGACTGTTCATTAGTAAAGAATAGATAACATGATAATGTAAAATAGTCCTTTATAGTTCTCATCTTATCTGATGTATGTCTCACAGATTCTAAATCTGAATCAAATTCTTGAATTACTGCATCAATTTAACTAAATTCATCTTCTAAAAAGCAAACTCAAAAATCTTTTCAATTGAAGAAGGAAAAGAAGAACAAAAACTTACAGCTTCCTGTATCTTTGGGAAAATGAAGTCAGTCACCAAGAGCTCAAACCAACTAATGCCAGGCCTCCTCCACATTTCCACTAATGCTTCACGTGTGAAAGGGAAAGCCTCCCATCCCCAAACCCTAATTGTGCTCATGGCATTTTGGTTTGAGACTCTTCCTTGTGGATCCAACACTGTCACCATGGTGTCTTGCCTAAAATGCCACTTCTCTTTTATGATTCTGATGGCCACCCTGTTGATAAGTTTAGGTGAGTGCACCGAGTACCACGGCATCTGGAACTGGAGGTTCTGGAACTGTTTGATCACCTCCTCGCCTTCTTGCTCGATGACGGGAACCCACACGATCTCGTAGCGCTCCTCATGGAACTTGCGCTCATTGTAGATCTTGATGAGGATCGACAGGTCGTGAGAGGTCAATTTGAGGTCCGAAATCAGCAGCATCACATTCTTCCTCCGGAGCGACTCGACCTTATCCTATGTAACAAACGAGGAGAATCCATAAACATTGGTGCATCATGCGCTTTTCATTGATTGCGCGTGGCGAAAGCTTTTTCTGCGTTTGGTTCCAACTAATTTATGAGACAAAAATCTTGGCAAAGACAATTTTACGACAGCGGCACGTTTTGTACTTGGACCTGTAACATAGAGTGATGTTAAACTAGAGTGAGTTGGAGATATGAACCCTTGTCTTCTTTGAGCCAATGAAGAGAGGCTGAGGATCATCCTTGATGTAAAACAAGGCCTTGATCAGCTCCACATTATCGGTAGGGGCGTTAAAAAGTCGCTGCAGCCTCTGATACTCCTTAATTTCCTCTGTGTTATGAAAGAAATGGGTTTATTAGACCAATTAGTCCAACATACTTAGGATATAATTAAGTAGAAAAAGAGAGAACAAAATTTTACCCTTTTTTTGTAGAAAATCTTCGTATTGTCTCTTGATAGTGTGGTGAATCATGTTGACTTTACGAGCAAAGGAAGGCAGATCTTTTCCCTTGTTGCTGCAAAAAAAAAAAAAACAAAACAAAAAGAAAGTTCTCATCAAGTTCTAATCTTTTTTTTTATCTAAAACTACCCATATCAAGTAAATTAGAAGTTAAATTCCTGTTCTACAAGCAATTAGAGTAGCTTAAAATAATTTAGAAAATTAATCATGCTCTTTCTTGATTAAAAAGCAAACTCTTTCGAAAGCAAATAATAAAGAAAAAGTATTGTGCTTAATTAGTTAAGCATACTCGTCGACTGTGCTAATAAGGCTGGTAAACTGAATAGAGCAAGCAAGGATACTGATGATGATCTGATAAACGCTGCTCGCGACATCAATCATTGTGGACAGCTCGGGAACATCTTTCGAGTCGTGCTCAAAATCCACGATGCTCTGGGTCATGTTCAAGGTGGTCTTGATCATTTGGTTGAGGACGCCAAATACTTGGATTTTTTGCGGGTCCGAGGGCTTGGTGATTGCAGGCAACCCCTTCAGTATGGCCATGGATTCCGCGAGCTTGTCCGATGGTTCGACTCGAGCAAGTCGCCAGAAGTCGCCATAGAACACCGCAAGCGATGAAAGGGTGATCAGAGCCTTGTTGACCCACGAGTAGCTCGACAGCTCGTGAAAGAGGGAGACCAGTGTCTGGCGCACATTTTTGGTGTCCAGTGCTTTGCAAGTGAGCTGACGACAGGACAATGAGTTGACGCAAGAGATTAGTTTTGTTTAAGGGCATGCACATGGAAAAAAAAAACACTAGAAAACGAACCAAAAACAAGTAAACTTGAAAGGAAAAAATCAATTGCTTGGAGGGAGATAAAGAAGTACCTGACAACCCACTTCGTTGATGGCTGCAAAGGGTGGATTGAAGCCCTCTTTTAGAGGCTTGAATTCAGGGCGTCCAGATCCTTGCGTGCCCTACCATGAACGTGAAGATCACTTTACTCTTAGGAAGAGAAAGAGAGGAGTAGGTGTAAAAGAATGAAATAACTCATTAATCAAAAAGTATAAGAAGTAGTTATTTTTTTAAAACAATGCCGGTTGATTTTTTTGGGTTAAACTTTCTAACAAGATTATTTTCATCGACGCAAAATTGTTTGGGTCAATGTTCAAAGTACATGGATAATGCAGCACCTTCTAACATTTATTTGTTTTACTTATATTGCCTCTCCTTCAGCAGCAAAGACGAGGTTTGATATATCTTCTTAATTTAGATTAGGTTAAACAAATACCTTTTGACACTAATCTGTGGCGCTTCCAGCCGTTGCAAAGCAACCAGAAAAGCAAGCGTGGTCCACGTGGCCCGTTTCATATATTATCTCTTCCATGTAGGAGGTTCAATGTGGATCAGATTTTTTAACACTCCCAAATCTGATTTGATTTGGTCTTTTTTTATTACTCTTATGACAATGTATATCTTCCTCTCCTCCTCGTATCGTCAATATTTTATCAGAAGTCTCAACATTAAAAGGGGAAGAGGTTTGTTTATAAAACTAGGTAAAAAATATATTATAGAATGAAAAATGCTTTTTATGTTAAAAGGTTAACCAAATAAGTTTGGAATCCCAACAGGTTCGCTTCTGAGTCCTTTTTCGCCAGGCACTTTTTCCACTCTTGAGATAACCACCCCAACTTCTTTTCTTAAAATGACTAATCAATAGTTTGTTTTCCAATTAACGCTTCAGTGTAAGAACACTTATGGCACTAAGTTGGTGATTACCTTAGGGTTGACGATGGAGTCGACGATGGCGGTGGTTCCATGGAGGGTGTTGTCGACGAGATGGAAGAGAGACTGAACATCCACGTCTCCTTCCTCGGGGGAGTGAGCGTTCACCATCTCCTTCATGAACTTCTCGTCGTCAAAAGAAGCGAGCAGGTTTGTCCACATGCTCTGGTCGATCTGGTGAGGCCTGCCCTTGTGATCCATCCCCAAGAGATGGGCAAGGATCGTAGCCATTTTCGAATCTCAAGAGAGAGAAAGAGCGCAAAGCAGGGATGGAAGAAAGGAAGAAGATGCAGGTGGTGTGGTGCGGGGAGAACCGTAGGTGCATGCTCTATTTATAGCCGTTGATGTGAGAAAGAGATGAATCATATGGACATGTTTTTATTATTGGGGAAGGGTGAGAAAGGAATGTCAACATCTCCGAGGCTCACCACCAATATGAATCCATATCATATTTTTACTAAAGTACCTATTACAGATAAATCAAAATTCTTTGAGACTAATTGAAATTTAGGATCCAAAATTCACAAATAATATCTACAAGGATTCATGTCCACGGACATCAAATCACTAATGCTTTATATCTTGCTGCTAACTCTTTCTCAGCTTTTGGTAAATCAAAAGGTAGCCTCTCACGCTCTGCTAAGGATGAAATTAGCGAAACGAAAAACCCTATGGGTTGACCCCACAAAGTTCCATCCCCAAAATCATATTAGTACTAGGCCTCAACTATATCAACTATATTTGAACTATTAAACAACCATAATTGATAATAACATCACTGTTCTCATTACTATTCCTAAACCTTACGTGAGATTTTCACCACGTACGGCTCCTTGAGAGCCATCAAAAAATCCAAGGACCAAATTTGATATTGGTTATGTTGATTTGTTTGCAATATGATACTATATATCAATTCAAAATTAAAAATATATTTTATGTGAATAGAGTCAAAATCTATCGAAAGGTCCTGTATCATAACAATAAAATTATGTATGCTATAATAATAACTTAAAAAGCACTTCTAAATTCATCTCATTCTTTACTAATTTAGATTTTTCTTCTTCTTTTTTTGTTCAAATATATTTCTCTTTATTGAGTAATAACTTAATCCTTCAATAAAATTCTCTTTGTAACAAAAAATGTCAAATTATTGCTTGAATATGTAAATAACATGCGTAGAATAACAAAATCCACATGTGCACAACACAAAGTCTTTTTAATGTCTACATGTTTAATAAATCATTTCTTAGTTTTAACCAGTGGATTCAAAATTTAAGATTTATGTTTTTTTGTCATGGCATTACTCATTTCATCTTTAATCTTTTGATTGTCATAACATAAAACAACACAAGATTTACATTAGCAAGGATTAAGCAATAAGTTGAAATAAAAAGGCGTTTTTAGGTGCACCGGGTGGATGTGGAATGTTTGCTCTGACCCTTAAATCATGTGGACGAGACCCATCACAAAAGAAGAAAAGAAGAGTTTCATTCATCAGCATTGTCTTGAGTGTTCAAAAAAAAAAAGGCCCTAGAAGAAGATGCCAATAGAGGTCAGGTAAAGCTTTGGAGATTATATTCTCCAAAAACTGATGTTGCATATACTCTAAGCTGCTATTTACATATCTTACTAGTCTTTAGCTACCAAAAGACATCAAAAATATCATGTTAACTATTTCTCAACACAGATATTGCGAGTTTAAAAGATTTTTTGTAATAAAAGATGGTGGATGAATAAGGTTAATCCACTGTAAGAATAATATGCATATGTCATGGAATAGTTGGCATCATATATAAATTTCACCAGCCGCTATAAGATTTCTTAGAATATGTAGCATTACTCTTCTAAAAATAAGTACATTGAAACTTTTTGCATTATTCTTTTTCCCTCAAAATGATAAACAAATTTCTGAATTTTCAGGTAGATAAAGGTAATTAAAGTGAAAATTGGCTATTTCATTCCTGCTTGAATGTGTTTATATTTCAGCATTATCTAGGAAAATCTCTAAAATACCACATAGATTTTTGACGACTTTTCTCAAACATTCCTCAAAGCACGTTTTTTTTAAATATCTCCCAAAGTGTACCTTCGTGTTTCATTTTTTTTATCAGATCCTTGTGTTCTATTAACACTCTTACTTCAGCGTGGTTGATAAAAAAAAACACCTTCTGGTGATAGTCACGTGCTTGTTTGTTGTCTTGAATTATACATCATGAATTTAAAAGTGACTACACTCGCACAAGAGTATTGGGATAGAATTGAGAAATTCTCACCCTTGTTTCTTGGAAAAATGATAGATCATACATGTACCAAATTGGATTAAGGGATTACTACATCTAATGTAACGTTATTAGGGCAATGATGAAAAATTCAGTTTTTTTTTAAAAAAATACTTTTAAAGTGAGAAATTGTCGAATTTTTTAATAAAATGCTTGAAATAAATTTCTATAGATTGTAAATGAAGGTTTTTTTTTCTCCTTTATGGAAAAATTTCTTAGACAAGCTTGTGAAGCAACTTAGGAATAACCTAGCTCAACCGTATTAAGGTGAAGGAAATGCACGGACTTGTCCATATAGCCCCGTCACACACGTGTAAATTCGCCCCCACATGCACCTAACTAGCGCTTAGGTTAAAAAAAGAAAAAAGGGGACCAAATTATGGAGCTTTTCAAAGAATCGTGCTTCCTAGGTCGGATTGAAATCTCCCTGATCACATCCTCCAAAGCTTGCTTAGTTCTTAATTAACGCCTGTGCTTTCCTTTAAGTTTTTTAAATTTTCTTTGGATTTAAGCTAATAATTACTCCTCCTCTTTCTGACTCCCAATACGTCGTCGCCTCATGCTGAGGAACAAATGATATGGGAAATCTTACCGGTCGCAGATGCCCATGTTCCAGTGGGAGGGAAAAGATATAGTTTTCTAAACCCTAGAAAATAAAAAATAAGAGAAAATTGTTACTGATTGAGAAAGAAATAAATAAATAAATAAGTACTAGGAAGGACGGTGATGCACCTGAATAGGTGTCGGGAAGTGATGCCCTAGAAAATCAACGTCTTATCGGCTGAATTAAAAAAAGGGCAAAGCATGACTGTTCCCTCAATGATGTAGAAAAGGACGAGGTGCTTTCACTTTACTTATTGTCCTCGTCTGTTCTCATTGATTGCGCTGTCTCATGTTTTCATTTTTTGGTCGGGGCTCTGTCTCTTTACTTGAGAAGTCAGTCTGAACTCTTTCTTGAAAATTTCAAATGTCATTTAATTCCTAAATTTTATGAAAATATTAGAATAGGAAGCACTAATTTGAAGTAGGATTGACACGAATTCCGAAGTAAATAATTTTTTCATTTAACCCTTATTTCAAACTCATGTTTTTAAATGTCATCACGTCTACCTTCTTCTATTGTCCTTAAATTTTTTCATTCTTAGAATCGATAATTTGCACGTTTGAAGGATATATTGCACAATGTTTCTCATGAAAGTATGGTGGGCTCAAAAGGTTGTGTACCTCAACACGAAAAGGGCAAAAAAGGAGAATGTCATGTGATGGCATAAACATTTTCTCTATTTGATTACTCTTTTGTGCTCATCACGAGAATAGTGAATAGGACTAAGTTACATTGGAAGGACTCGAGCCTGATTTAACGACACTTAAAGATTGATTCACTTGACCCTAAAATGTAAGCTTAAGCTCATTGATTAATACTAATCTCGTCAGACTCAAAAACTTAATTTGGCTCAATCCAGTTTAGAAAAATGTCAAAAGTTGAAAAAAAAAATCTAATGATTCAAATGCTTGTTATAACATCTAAAACGACTTATTTATCGAATAAACTGTTGAGTTGGAGTTGGAATATCTCGGTTTTTATTCGAGTCTAGCCCCAAGATGATTTTTTTTTTTTTGCTAAATACCCCGAGAGGTCCAAACGTGAAGCACGAGATGAATAGCGACAATAAAAGATACTGAGAAAAGAAAGACGACAACGATTCAATGATTTACCTGCGTCCGAGGACTACGGTGGGATCGAGAACGTGCAGGAATGCTACACGTTGAGCGACAACATGACCCACGCAAAGTTCCATTATTCAAATATTCTCCAATTTTCAACTCTCATGAAAGAAATATTCTCCTTTTTTTGGGGACCAATGTGAAAAGAAACTTCCTTGGAGAATGCTCTAGAAGGCGTTTATTAATCGAATAGCACAAAAGATTATAGTTTTCAATCCACTGACCGTCTCGATTTATTGTTTCTTGTTTGACATGTGTAATAAGTATCCTATCTCCTCGATGAATTGGTATCATATTGTGTCGTGATAATTTGTATGCTTATTGGGATTGAAGTGGGAGAAAAAAATAGGATTAATACTGCAAAAAAATTTAAAATTATATATTTATGATAAATTTATTTTAAACTATTTTTTTATCATGAAAAATCTCAACCGGTACACGTGTGACAAATTTACCATAAATTAATTTTTAATCACGAAAAATCTCAAATTAATACATCGATAATAAATTTACCCTAAATTATTTTTTTATCATGAAAACACCCAAATTATTACACATGCAATAAATTTATCCTTCGTTAAATTAGATTTATATCACAAAAAATCTCAAATTAATACATATGTTACAAACAGAAGGTAAAGGCCCTAAACTGATATACATCTAAACTGTCGCGTATCATCTAATTCGGTAATTTGACGTTAAATTTAATAAAAAAAATTAATGAAAGATAAATTTATCGTTAGTATATCAGTTTGGGGTAAATTTATTATAAGTATATTAGTTTGAAATAATTTAAAGTAAATTTATTATAAATATATTAATTTAAAATTTTTGTGATATTAATTCGAAAAAGATAAGTTTGGCAAGAGAAAATGGTTGTGTGAACTGAACAGGAGGCCGACCAACATGGCTTTGTCGATTCAAAACACAGCGTGAATCACTCACTCAGAAACAGAACCTTCTTTTCCCTGCAAGAGAAGATGACGCCCTCGTTGAGTTGTTTTCCACTATCATTGTGCGCACTAACGTTAGGAAAAAAAAATACCAAAAAAAAAGAAGAAAATCCTGACCCAAAAAGAACAAAGGTACAAAGAGAAAGGGTGGCGAGTAGGTCGATGTTACTCATTTATTCCCTTTATAATCTACTTGAGATTTTAACGTTTCTAGATAAATCTATAAAACAATGTTTCGAGAAAAAAAAAGTTATTATAAGTATCATAATTTTAATACGATATTCATTTTAATATCAAATTTTTTTGTTAGATCATTCTAATGTCATATAAAAACCGATTACTTAAGTGATTTCGACAATAAATTTCGACAAAAAAAATATTAAGTAAATTTATAATGAAATGTTATTGTCTACGTGGCTTTCTTTATAATAAAAAAGAAAGAAATAATCTAAGCCTTTCAAATAATTGGAGAGCTTTTACGTGGACCGTAGGATCTCTCTTCTTCTTCTTATTGAAATGCTTGGATACTTGTGTCATTCTTAGTGGTTCACCTCCAGAAAGGATTTCAACCGAATCCACAATTTCACCGAAGTGCTTTTTACAGAGACTGAAAAGAAATTTAAAAAACCAACTTTCAATCTTGAACTTCTCCAAGTAACTCTTGTACCGCACTTGGTCAACTACCAAGGCTACCACAATTGATGTATACAAAGACTTATGTCGACGAACTTTAGATCATTAATCTAAACAAATAAATGTCAAATTATTGGTTGAACTTGTAAATATATCAAATGATCATGGAACATAAATATCCTCACAATTACATTGTTGTAAGGCACGCAATTAATCCAACGTGTATAACAAACTATAGCATAGAACTCAACGGCCATAATTATTTTGTGATATCTCCAATGCTAATAAATCATTGCATATATTGACAAGTGGATGCATAGGCTAATAACTTGTATGTGAAACTCTGAAGGCAACGATTATTTTTATTTTCAGTTGTTGACACCTGATCTTTAATCATTTTTTCTATTGTTAAAGTAATAAAAAATCCATAAAAATTCATAAAATTGAAAAATCAACTTTGGGGACCTTAGCCAAGCCTAGGGAACCAATTTTGACCAAAAAATGATTTTTCATATTTTCAGTATTTTTACGTATTTTTTATTTATTTATTTTCGAAAATTAATAGAAAATCCATAAAAATTCATAAAATTGAAAAATCAACTTTGGGAACCTTAGCCAAGCCTAGGGAACCAATTTTGACCAAATTTTTTTTTTTCATATTTTCGATATTTTTCGGTATTTTTATTTTCGAAAATTCATAAAACAAAAAATTAAGAAAAATGAGAAAATTGAAAAATCAAGTTTGGAGCCTTGGCCAAGCTTAGGCAACTATTTTCAAACAAAAAAATAATTTTTTGTATTTATATATATTGTTTATATATTTTAGAAATTATGAGAATATTTAATAAATAATAGCATTTGAGGCCACAAAAATATATAAAAATAGTCAATATTTTTATTTTAAATCCCTTTTCATGTTGGCCATCACAAATTTAAAAAATCCAATTCGGGGTCGTGTATTCTTTCACGAGCATAATCTCGATCCAAGCCTAAAAAATTCAATTTGAGTCAATTTATTTTCATTTTTTCACATTTAGGAGTTGTGACATTGTTCTCTAATATTTCAAATTTTTTATATTGGCCCAAATTATACCCAGAATGACTCAATTGTGCAAAAGGGCTTTAATTAAATTCTACATTATTTTCAGTGGCAAGAAATGAGCTTAAATTTGACATGTGGTGAATTTTGACTAAGTATAGGGAAGGTATGTCAAACATTGTGAGGAGATTTGGACTTAAAGAAATATTTTTTCAGGAACTAAATTGTAAATACTTAAAATTCAGGGACTAGAGTGCAAATACCTAACTCTTGAAAGATTATTTTGCAAATAACAAAAAGAAGAGTTAGTGGATAAATTAAAATAGAGAAGGGAAGATGGAGAAGAGGAGATGGAGAAAAATGGTTGGAGAAAATAAGATAAGAATAGAAGGGAAGATGGAGATGAAGAAGAGTTAGTGGAGAATTTAGAATGTGAGATAAATATGGAGAATAGAAGATGATGATGATGAAGGGTTAGTGGAGAGATTAGAATGTGAGATAGAGATAGAGAAGGGAAGATGGAGATAAAGAAGAGTTAGTGGAGAAATTAGAATGGGAGATAAATATGGGGAAGGGAAGATGAAGATGAAGAAGAGTTAGTGGAGAGATTAGAATGTGAGATAGAGATAGAGAATGGAAGATGAAAATGAAGAAGAGTTAGTGGAGAAATTAGAATGGGAGATAGAGTTAGTGGAAAAATTAGAATGAGAGATAGATGAGTAGATTATAAAAGGAGGAAGAAGTGAGCTTGAGAGGGGAATTTTTTTGGAGAGAAAATTTTGGATGTTTGAAAGAGTTTTGGGAGATTGAAGAAAAATTTGAGGGAAAGAAAATACCAAAAGAGAGAGAATTTTGAAGATGATGGGAGTTTAAAGATAGGGGTTATCATCACAAATTCCTTCATCGATCAATATAAATCAAGAGTTCATCCTCGTCAACGAGCAAGCAAATTCAACCTAAGTGTTTTTATTTATTCATTTATTTATGATTTTACTCGCAAATTAGCATAAATTGTATACACTTTCTCCATCTCCTTTTTTTTCCATATTTTATGTCAGGAGAAGGATATCTCTACGTCAACAGCAAAAATCTTGTAGAGATGCAAAAATCGGCCCAGACAAGCTCCTAAGCTGTCCATCGATTTCTCAACTGATCTGTGATTAAAAGTCCCTCTTAATTCAAAAGCAACTCTCTATATTAGGAACATAGAGAGCGAAAATCAATTATAGAAATCCCTCAAAAAAAAAATAGGAGATAAGTACTCTTTCCACTCTTCTGATTTTAGGTACAGATTAGCACATATTTTGTATACTGACACTTCACTCTATTTTATGTCAGGAAGCCGCAGCTCTATATCAATGATCAACCCTATGGAAGCACAAAATCGGCTTGGAGGAGTCCTCAAGCGCGCACAAATTTCAAATTGTTGAATCAATTCGTTGTATTTTATTTTAAAGAATTCATACCCCAGAATGGAGAGGGAAAAGTCCATCCGCAATTTAAATACCTGCACCATAAATCCCAAAGGGAAGAGCCAAGCCAATACTTAGCCTCCCATTGGAGGTTTTTACTTACAGTAGTTAAATACCTGCAACTTAAATACCTGTACCTTAAATCTCAAAGAAAAGAGTCAAGCCAATGCTTAGCCTCCCATTGGAGGTTTTTACTTACAGTAGTTAAATACCTGCAACTTAAATACCTGTACCTTAAATCCCAAAGGGAAGAGCCAAGCCAATGCTTAGCCTCCCATTGGAGGTTTTTACTTACAGTAGTTAAATACCTGCAACTTAAATACCTGTACCTTAAATCCCAAAGGGAAGAGCCAAGCCAATGCTTAGCCTCCCATTGGAGGTTTTTACTTGCAGTAGTTTAAATACTTGCAACTTAAATACCTGTACCTTAAATCCCAAAGGGAAGAGCCAAGCCAATGCTAGGCCTCCCATTGGAGGTGTTTATTCACTGTCATGTAATTCCTCTTTCGGCTTCAGGGAATCTTTAACACTTAAAAAAATATAACAAATAAAAATATATACCATCCATGCATCCTATTTAAAAAGTGAAAACACAGAAGAGAATACCCTACTAGAGTCTTAGGAATAAACCAAGCCTGAGTTGCCGAATTAGAATATCCATGAAATTAAGGTACCGAAAGGGCATTAGTGTTAATTAACTAGTGTAACCAAGTCTCCGAGCTCATAATCTCTGGTTCGCAGGAATAAATTAGTTCTCCCACTAATTTATTTAGGTTTCTAATCGACCTACCAAGAACGATTAGTGGCGACTCCAAATTTCAAAATCATTTAAACAAAAACCAAAGTTGCGATTCGGTAGGGCTTGGGAGGGTCCGCATTAGGTTAGTCAAATCTAATTAACCTAATAATCTGTTAACCCCTTTAAAATTTAAAATTTTTTTAGAGAGTTGCGACATCAGTCATGGCATTTCTTGATTATTTACTTTATTTTAGCATTTTATCTCTTTATCGTTTCACTCCATTGACTGTTATAAGCTAGAAAGCATGGCAATCTCTTTTTTGTGATTTTTTTTTAAGGAATGATGTGTTGGGATAGTGTGCCAGTATAGGTACTACTTAGGTTATAAGACAAAAATCAACATGACTTACAATATCTCGAGATATATATATAATATCCATATAGAACGCATTCAGTTCAACCGTTAAACCATCATGTTGGTCCCAAAGTCATCCTAAAAGCTGCGATGAATTGGACTCAGCATGTGCGCCCCAAAGCATTGAACCATTTTCGTTCATCAGCAGTGTCTGAAGTGCTGACGGAGAAAGAATGCCTTAAAAAAGAAGAGGCAAATTTAGGCCTGATGAAAGTTTGGAGAATATATTCTCCAAAAACTGATGCTAACATGCACACTAAGCTCTTATTCTTTTTTTTTTTAATTATTGGTCGAATGCTCATATTCCTTGAGAAAGCAATGTTCTAGGCCATTGTTCATTCTTGCTAGTCCTTAAGTACCAAAACAAATATAAGATCGTTTTATTCATCTTTCGAAACAGATGGTCTTGAGTTTAAAATATTTATGTTATGCTAGATTATACAAGAAATAAGGTTATTCCACTGTCAAAGCATATGCATATCGTGTAATATTTGGCATCATTTCACCAGCCATTGTAAGATTTCTTACTCTATATTGCATTTCCTCTTCCGAAAATACAGACATTGAAAACCTTTGCATTATTTTTTTCTGCAAAAATTTATTCCAGTTAATTACTAAGGGTGTGTATGCTAATATTTCTGTTTTCGAAAATAATTTCTTTTCAGAAATAGTTTTTTCTATTTTTATTTCCTAGACGAGTTTCTGAGTGGAAAAAAAGTGTTTGGTAATTGTGCAAAATTTTTATTCTTGAAATAGAAAAGGAACAAAAATGTATTGGCTACGACCCTAAAAAAAATTACACTGGCAGCTACAGTGGGTTAGTGGTGGGGATGGTGACCAGCTGATGGACTCACGATTATAAGAACGAGTATTAAGTTACATTGAGTTTATTTTTATAAAATGACATTATTTATCCTTTATTCTCGAGAATAAAGAAGTTATCTTTTTTTTTTTTTACTTATTATTTCTATTCCAAATATCTTCCCCGGTCACTGATCGGTTCCTGGGAACAAAATAATCAACTGAAATGTTAAGTGAAGTTAAAGCCGCTAGGGAAACGAGACGATTATGATGCCTTTTTTTTTTAATTTCCGGTTCAGATACGATGTTGACTTCTCAGGCATCACTGCCCTGCCAGGCTACACCTACTCAAACACGTGAATCATCGATCTCCTAGTCTTTTAGTTCTTCTCTTAATCAATGACAATTTTCTTTCAATTTCCCCTTTTCTTTTTGGTTTGGTTTTTCTGGGTTTAGAAAACTTACCCCATACCTTTCCCTTCCAGAAGAAAATGTACACCTGTAAGCCGATAAGATTCCACCAATGATTGTACCCTTGTACATGGCAACGACGTATACGGATTTTTTTTTAAGGCCTCTTCTCTTTTTCTTTTTAAAAAGATAAAAAAAAATGCAAGGGTTAAGAATGTTGTAGGCTCAATATTAGTGATATCTCTTTAGTCACGCCATTCTTTATTATTTTCATCTTTAATATTGTAAATATGTGAGCATAACAGACATGAGTTAATAGCTCAACTTATATGAGTATAATCGACATGACTTTTGAGTTCGCGTCTTTTTAATTTTTTTACGGCAATCAAAGAACTCCGCAAAATACTATTCTAATTCTCTCATAATCGTTCTCTAAAACTCACCTTGATAAGATTTGATTAAGTGTACCTCATCACTTTTCCAATTCTTTTCGAGTTTATAGTATTTGGCAAATTTATTTATTTTGCAATTTTCATAAAGATTAATACTTATTATTTTTCTTATTACAGCAAATAGTATTTCATTTTTTTATTGCAGCAAAGCCATTCTTTATTGTTTATTCCCTTCGAGCCATTTGATCGAGACTCGAACACCCATACCACACTCATTCGACACGCGATCAACGCCGGCGACACGTGGACAACACACGAGTCGATGAGGAAAGAGAAAATAGTAGGTAGGCCAGCTACGCCACGTCACCGTGCGCCCCAACCAATAAGGAGTAGACATCTGGCTCCACGTAAGCCATCTGAAGCTCACTTACTTTTCTGCACAAAAATTCTTTTTTTCTTTTTTTCATTTTATAAAAATTCTCTTATATAGATCTACTGCATTAATTATTTGACTAAAACCTACTTTTTCTGCTATGGAAGATAGAGATGGGACCTAAACGCAACTCTATCGTCTCCTGCTCCGGCTTTTGAAATGTTGAGTCTTTGGTTTGCTCTCTACCCCAGAACTCGTTCGGTCCTCTGCTCCAGCGCTCTCTCCGTCGCTCGCTCTCCCTTTGCTCCATCACATGTTCGCTCTCGCTCGGTGCTCCTTCTGACGCTCATTTGGTCTCTACTTGGGTGCTCGCTCAATCTTTGCATCGATGCTTGCTTGTCGCTCGTTGAGTCTCGAGTGGGATGACGTGGCTTCCGCAAGGCGAATTCTCCTCGAAATTGACAATCGACCACTGATAAGGAAGTGTTGCTCCTCTAGATTTGGCGGATAAAGTGAACGAATCAGCAAAGACTACATTGTTCACGGTAGCAAAGAGAGGGAATGCAAGCATCGTGAATGAACTACATGCATTTTACTAGAGAAGAGGTGCTCCTTACTCCTTCGACACTCGTTTGGTCTCTGCTCCCCCCCCCCTCGCTCGCTCCGTCGCTCGAGAGCTCTCTGGACCAGCACTTGCTCACATTTTGCTCTGGTGCTCGCTCCCGCGCTCTACTCCAGCCCTTGCTACCACTCCCTGTGCCAGCGTTTGCTGGCTCTTTACTTTGACCCTCACTTGGTCTGTCGCTCAAGCACTGTAAACACAATTTGGTTCACACCTGAGGAAAGAATGGCCTATGCTATAATTGCTTTGTTTGTTGCTTGTGGTGTGTTGTCATGCGTAAATTGAGGGATTTACTTACTGAATAGACTCAAATGTCTTGGATGTAATAGCAGCCCAATGCACATCTGCTATGCGTGGATTATACCATTATCTATCCATGCAAATGCATAGATACCTTGATTTAACACTCGTCGTTACTTTTTTTCCTTTTAAAAATTCTAGTTCTCCATTGGGTATCATTGTGTATATAGGTAAGGTTGCCAACTGAACTGCGAATGGCTGCATAATTAAGATTATTTTGTCTTCTAAGGAAAATGTTCGTTATTTGGTGTTATCTTTGTTAGTAAGTACTTGGTTTTTGGTTTCTGCTACCAATTTGTGCTGAATCAAGGAAATTGTTTAACAAAAATAAAAGAAAGAAATGCTATTAACTTCGTCTGCATGGTAGATGATGATATGGATTTCTATTTCTCACTTTTCCATGATGCTGCACCACTTGCCAACATAAAAATGTATGTAGTTGTTCACTTTCTATCGTCCTGACAACCCACAAAATTTGAATTTGAGTATCCAATTAGTTGCAGATTCTCAACATATTTCTAAGTCATCTTATAGTCTTTTGTCCTCTTTAAGTGCCTTAAAATTTTCTTGGCAGCTACCTAGTTATTATATCCTGGATTTGATTGATATCTACCCAGAAGTCCTGTAGCAAAGATAATAACTAGTCTAGTGCAAACTTGAACATACATGATGGTCCTAAGCACATTAGCATAAGGTACATTCTTCATTTGAGATTTCTTAATTTCCATCTGAGGACACTTTAAAAGACTCAATTTATCACTTTTATGGACATGAGCAATTATTGGCTAGTAATCCCGCATATTGAATTTTTCTAGAATACGATCAATATTAGCCCTCTGAGATAAACCCACAATATGACACGAATAATCCCTATAGATCTCAATGCCAAGGACAAATGATGCTTCACCAAGGTTCTTCATATCAAAGTTCTCTGATAATATTCATTTTGTCTCATGCAGTAAGCAAAATGTCATCCACATAGAGAATGAGAAAGATGTATTTTCTCCCACTAACCTTGCAGTATATACATTAATCTACTTTATTCTTGACAAAACCAAATGAAGTGAATACACTATGAAATTTTAAGTACCATGTCTGAAGGCTTGTTTCAGGCTATAGATGGACTTCTTCAGTCTACACACTAGTTCACCTGAATCGTCAGCCACAAAACCTTCAGGTTGCGTCATGTAGACTTTTTCTTCAAGATCTCCATTCACAAAGCTAGTTTTGACGTCCATTTGATGAAATTCCATATCAAAGCGAGCTACTAACGCCATGATTACTCTGAAAGAATCTTTATAAGGGATTGGAGAGAAGGTTGATTCATAGTCTACTCCCTCTCTTCAAGTAAAGCCTTTAGCTATTAGTCTGGCTTTAAACTTTTCTATCTTTTCTTTAAAGTCTATTTTCATCTTATATGCTAATTTACAACTGATTGCCTGATAACTTTTAGGTAATTTGACAAGTTTCCAGACACCATTATGTCTCATAGACTGTATTTTATTTTTCATTGCATTTAATCACAGATCTGATTGAGCACATGAAACAACATCTTTACGGTTATCTGGATCAACTACATGTTTTGATCTGATTAAGCCTAGGGAACCAATTTTGATCAAAAATTTTTTTTTTTTTTCATATTTTCAGTATTTTTCGGTATTTTTATTTTCGAAAATTAATAGAAAATTCATAAAATTAAAAAAATCAATGTTTGGGACCTTGGCCAAGCCTAGAGAACCAATTTGAACAAAAAATGATTTTTCATATTTTTGTATGTTTTTTTATATATTTTTAGAAATTAAGAAAATATTTAATAAATAATAGCATTTGAGGCCAGAAAAATACATAAAAATAGTCAATATTTTTCTGTTAAATCTCTTTTCATGTTGGCCATCATAAATTTAAAAAATTCAATTCAGGATCATATATTCTTTCACAAGCATAATCTTGAATTAGGCCTAAAAAATTCAATTTGAGTCAATTTATTTTTATTTTTCACTTTTAGGAGTTGTGACATTGTTCTCTAATATTCTAAATTTTCATCTTGACCCAATTATACACAGAATGACTTAATTTTGCAAAAAGGGTTTTAATTAAATTTTGTATTATTTTCAGCAGCAAGAAATGAAGTTAAATTTGACATGCGGTGAATTTCGACTAAGTATAGGGGAGGTGTGTCGAAAATTATGAGGAGAATTGAACTTAAAGAAATATTTCTCTAGGGACTGAATTGCAAATACTTAAAATCTCAGGAACTAGAGTGCAAATACCTAACTCTTGAGGGATTATTTTGCAAATAACAAAAAGAAGAGTTAGTGGAAAAATTAAAATAGATAAGGGAAGATGAAGAAGAGAAGATGGAGAAGAATGGATGAAGAAAATAAGATAAGAATGGAGAAGAGAAGATGGAAAAGAATGGATGGAGAAAATAAGATAATAAAAGAGAAGGGAAGATGGAGATAAATAATAGTTAGTGGAGAAATAAGAATAGGAGATAAATATGGAGAAGGAAAGATGGAGATGAAAAATAGTTAGTGGAGAAATTAAAATATGAGATAGAGATGGGGAAAGGAAGATGAGATGAAGAAGAGTTAGTGGAAAATTTAGAATAGGAGATGAATGAGTAGGCTATAAAAGGAGGAAGAAGTGAGCTTGGGAGAGGAATGTTTTTTTTAGAGAAAATTTTGGATATTTGAGAGGATTTTGGGAGATTGGAGAAAAAATTTGAGAAAAAGAAAATACCAAAAAGAGAAAAAATTTTGAAAATGATGGGAGTTTAAAGTTAGGGGGTTATCATCACCAATTCCTTCATCGATCAACATAAATCAAGAGTTCATCCCCGTCGTTCATGCTACAATCTTAATCCACAAAGTGATACGATGTCCAAATTCAGCCATCAAATCCGTCAAATCAGGTAATAATTCTAGCCATTAAAATCTTCAAGAATTTCGTTACCCAAATGGATTGATTTAAATCTCGATTATGTCATGTCGTACTCATATGTCTCCATATTCACATGTCGCATTCGCACTATAATTTTCTGCAATTTAATTCTTGCACCATCAAACCCAGAATGGGAAGGCTAACCCACCCACTGGTGGTTCTTTATTTCCTGTAATTTAATTTCAATACTATCAAACCCAACGATGGGTAGGCCGAATCAAGGCCGAGTCCCCCGTTGGAAGTCCTTTATTTAATGCAATATAATTTCCTACAATTTAATTTCAGTACCATCAAACCCCACGATGGGTAGGTTGAACCAAGGCCGAGTCCCCCGTTGGAGGTTCTTTATTTAATGCAATTTAATTTCAGTACCATCAAACCTCACGATGGGTAGGTCGAACCAAGGCTGAGTTCCCCATTGGAAATCCTTTATTTAATGCAATTTAATTTTTTGTAGTTTAATTTCAGTACCACTAAACCCCATGATGGGTAGGCCGAATCGAGGCCGAGTCCCCCGTTAAATGTCGTTTATTTAATATTTAATTTCCTGTAATTTAATTTTAGTACCATTAAACCTCATGATGGGTAGGCCAAGCCAAGGCCGAGTACCCCGTTGGAGGTCCTTTATTTATTGCAATTTAATTTCTGTACCATTAAACCCTAGATGAGTAGGCCGAGCCACCTGCTAGAGGTCGCAACACTGTACAGAAATCGTTAGTTCACGTCCTCTCGCGGCTTCAGGGAATTTTTATGATTTGAAAATACCAAAAAATGTCATTTATATGCATTCCATCTAAAAAGTGAAAATACAAAAAAAAAAGATCACCTTATTAGAACCTTAGGAATAAACCAAGTCTGAGTTGCTAAATTAGAAAATTTATGAAATTAAGGTACCGAAAGGGTATTAGTTTAATTAACTGGTGTAACTAAGTCCCCGAACTCATAATCTCTGGTTCGTAGAAGTAATTTAGTTCTCCCGCTAATTTACTTAGGTTTTTAATCAACCTACCAAAAATGATTAGTGGCAACTCCAAATTCTAAAATCATTTGAACAAAAACGAAAGTTACGATTCGATAGGACTTAAAGAGGGTCCGTATTAGCTTAGTTAATCCAGTTAATTTGATAATTCGTTAACTTGAAAATTTTCCACTGAACGAAAAAATTTTAGGGTCGCGCCACTGCACAATCAATGTCGTAGTTCCGTTCTCCTAGATAGACTATATATTTTGGTCGGATAGCTAATTGTCTTGCCAAGTAGACCTTCTTAGTGGAACTTCTTAATCTTAATCCTGTAACTGTGGGGTTTGGTTGACTTTATAAGGTATAGTTTCAACAATAGGTTCTTGAAGACCAATAAGCACAGTCTCTGGTATGGGAGGCTCCATAATTATCTGTATCAGTAGAGAAAACAATACAATAATACCTATCATACTATCACTTTTAATAATTGTTGACACCTGATTTTTAATTATCCTTTCTGTTTTAAAATTAATAAAAAAATTTAATAAATTTTTTTTATTATTATAAAAATTCATAAAATTGGAAAATCAACTTTAGAGGCCTTAGTCAAGCCTAGGGAACCAATTTTGACCAAAAAAATGATTTTTCATATTTTCAGTATTTTTACGTATTTTTTATTTATTTATTTTCGAAAATTAATAGAAAATCCATAAAAATTCATAAAATTGAAAAATCAACTTTGGGGACCTTAGCTATGCCTAGGAAACCAATTTTGACCAAATTTTTTTATCCGTATTTTTCATATTTTTAAATATTTTTTGAAAAAATAAAATACAAAAATAATTGAAAATTAGGAATAATAGCGTTTGGGGCCACAAAAATGTGAATAAATAGTCAGTATTTTTCTTTTAATCTTCTCTTCATTTTGGCCAAAGAAAATCTAAAAAAATTATCTAGAATCAGGAGTTAATTTGTTAATCTCATTGTTAGGTTAATTAAAAAAAATTTATTAGAAAATTAATTTTAACTTTATAATTTTCTATTTTTGCGTTTATGGAGTCGTGACATTGACCTCTAGTAGTCCAAATTTTTCAATGGCTTGAGGGTTCATTTTCCATTATTGCGTTCGATTTTACGAATTCAATTTATTATTTAAAAAAAATTTCTCTGTGAGGCATTGTCGCGTTCGCGAGACTAGCCGGTCGAGCATGAAGGATTAATTTCATGAGATGTTCTCGAGAATTGAAGTATTTGAGAGCGGGATGTCGAAAAAAAAGAGACTAGGAACTTGAGAGAAGAAAAATTCATGTTGAACCTGTTAGCTACGTAGAGGGCACTATTGCAATGATGCAAAAATGTGATGTTGGTAGCTAATGCTCGATGAACAAACTTACCAAAATGTTGAAAATTGCTGAAAGTGATCCATGAGATACGATATGCAATAATTGTTAATTCTCCAGCATGTGGGCTTATTCATGTTGCTGAGGCATTAAAAAAAAGAAAGAAAAAAACTCATATATCCTTCTCACAAATCCGTGGACCCTACTGGTGAATTTTCCCTTTCTCTATCTCGTGTGAAATCATTAGCTGATTGTAAAGTAATCCCATCAAGGAAAATAATAAAAAAACTTTAGAGGGAGCAAAAAGAGGAGTTGGTCTTTGACTGGTAGGACACGTAAAATGAAAAAAAGCATATGAGGGCAAGCCTCTAGGGGAGGCTAATAAAAAAATGGAAAAAAATGTTCATTGGGGGGAGATCCTCTCAAGTTATCTGGGGCATCAACCGACTTTCCGACGGAGGAAGGAAAGGAAGTCACAAGCTAACAACTTCCACCACCTGCTACCAATAGCAACGGCACAGTAAAAAAGAAAAAGACAGCTAAAGAAAGACAGCTGGGGGGAGAAGGGAGAGGCAAGAGCACGTGGGGATAAAGGGCCAAGAGGTTTCGGGAGTTGAGGGGGAGCTTCGTCTGCTCGGCCCCGTTGTGAGGTCGGTCCGAAATCCTGATCTCTCCATTCCTTCCCGAGTTCACCTTGCATTCGTGAGCTCGGTAGTTTCATTGCAGGAGATATTACTCGAGTTCGATCGCTTGCTTCGAAATGTTTTCAATTCTCGATGCCGTCTCCCTGCAACCATACCCCTTTGATTTCTTCATTTCTGTTCATGACTTGGGGTTGGACTTTTTTTTGGTTCTCCCCTGCTCCATTGGGTTTGATTGTGTGCCCCCCTCCGTTCTTGGTTTCCTCTTCTTTTCGTTTTTTTAATGAGAAACTGCACTTGATTTCGTGGATGCGAGCTTGGTTGTCATCATAATGGCGTTTATCTCGAAATAGATTTAAGAACAGCCGCTGTACGGTTTGCCCCTGTGACGCGGTTGCGATACTTTCGTTCTTCCGAGATGTTTCGTGTGAAATATATTGAAGACCTGAACTGAAGAGGCATGTTGAAATCTTCTTCTTCTTTCTACTCTGTGGTCATTTACAGCATGTCTTTTTCGTTCCTTTTTACCAAGTTTATATTGAGGGCTCCATTTTACCTAGGTTTGGATGTGCTTGATCGCTTGACTTATTCGCTTTTTAGTCCGAAGTCATGAGCATTTGAGAATATCTTCAGGATTTGCTAAAGCAAAGTTTGAACAGCTAATCCTTCAAGCCTCCGGTTTCCACGAAATAAAAAAATAAAAAATGAATAACTAGTAACACCAGCGCAAAGCGATACAAGGCTTCCCTTTATTCTTTGGGTATTTATCTTCACACATGATCACAATCTTGATTAAGGACTCTTCCTTCTTGAATTTGCATGTCATGGAAAAGTTCAAATTTTTCATGGTACCCATGTGTATCCATGGATTTAAATAAGTACAATCAGTTGTCATATGTGATCTGATAAATATCTATGTGGCAGTATGATTTGGATATCATGGTCATAATGTGTCTATTAGTTTGCAAAGGGTACATGGTCGGAAAAGACTAACTATGATCTGTGTGGAGTAGAGCACCGATTAGAGGCTAAGTAACTAATCATCAATTTAGCTGCGGTTGTTGGAGATATCCTGTAGTCTTTATAAGGTGAAATCTGATAAGTCATAGATGATAGGCTTGCACGGAACATGCTATTTCACTTATTTCCTCATTCCGATTATGTTTTATTTTTGTGGAGATTCATGACTTCAATGCCATAGCAAGTTTTCTGTTATACCATCCTTATCACTTGGACTCACTTTTGACAATTGCTGAATACTTCAAAATTGTTGGTGAGTACCAAATGTCAGCCGAGTGCCAAGAGACGCTACAGGAACCCGATTACTTGGTTGAAGAGTAGAACCAGGTTGGGCATGTTTATGCCATTCGATGATAACATCAATTTCCCCAAGGCTCTGCTATGCCACAGATGCAGAATATGAACCTACGAAGCCGTTCTACAGTGAGAAGTGACCCTGGCGCAAATAATTAGCAAACTGAAGCTAAGTATTATCCTAGTTTTAGATATAAACTAGCATATATATATTTACACTATTCCTATCTCTCCTACTATTTTTCCTCATATTTTTATGTCAGGTAAAAAGGAAGACCCTACATCAATGGTAAATTCCATGGAGGTGCAAAATCGGCCCAGACAAGTTCCTAAGTGTCCACCAATTTCTCAGATGATCTGTGATTAAAAGTCTCTCTTAATTCAAAAAAAGACTCTCTATATTGAGAGTAGAGAGAAAACCAATTCTAAAAATCCCTAAAAAAAAAAGGAGATAAGTACTCTTTCCACTCTTCTGGTTTTAAGTGCAGATTAGCACATATTTTGTATACTGACATTTCACTCTATTTTATGTCAGGAAGCCGCAGCTTTATATCAATGGTCAATCCTATGGAAGCACAAAATCGGCTTGGATGAGTCATCAAGCGCGCACAAATTTCAAATTGTTGAATCAATTCGTTGTATTTTATTTTAAAGAATTCATACCCCAGAATGGAGAGGACAAAGTCCATCCGCAATTTAAATACCTGCACCATAAATCCCAAAGGGAAGAGCCAAGCCAATGCTTAGCCTCCCATTGGAGGTTTTTACTTGCAGTAGTTAAATACCTGCAACTTAAATACCTGTACCTTAAATCCCAAAGGGAAGAGCCAAGCCAATGCTTAGCCTCCCATTGGAGGTTTTTACTTACAGTAGTTAAATACCTGCAACTTAAATACCTATACCTTAAATCCCAAAGGGAAGAGCCAAGCCAATGCTTAGCCTCCCATTGGAGGTTTTTACTTACAGTAGTTAAATACCTGCAACTTAAATACATGTACCTTAAATTCCAAAGGGAAGAGCCAAGCCAATGCTTAGCCTCCCATTGGAGGTTTTTACTTACAGTAGTTAAATACCTGCAACTTAAATACCTGTACCTTAAATCCCAAAGGGAAGAGCCAAGCCAATGCTCAGCCTCCCATTGGAGGTTTTTACTTACAGTAGTTTAAATACTTGCAACTTAAATACATGTACCTTAAATCCCAAAGGGAAGAGCCAAGCCAATGCTAGGCCTTCCATTGGAGGTGTTTATTCACTATCATGTACTTCCTATAATTTAATTTTTGAATCATCAGACCCAAAAGATAAGTAGGTCGTAATACTGCATAGAAGTCGTTAACACACTCCCTCTTTCGGCTTCAGGGAATCTTTAACACTTAAAAAAATATAACAAATAAAAATATATACCATCCATGCATCCTATTTAAAAAGTGAAAACATAAAAGAGAATACCCTACTAGAGCCTTATGAATAAACCAAGTTTGAGTTGCCGAATTAGGATATCCATGAAATTAAGGTACCGAAAGGGCATTAGTTTTAATTAACTAGTGTAACCAAGTCCCCGAGCTCCTAATCTCTGGTTCGCAGGAATAAATTAGTTCTCCCGCTAATTTATTTAGGTTTCTAATCGACCTACCAAGAACGATTAGTGGCGACTCCAAATTTTAAAATCATTTAAACAAAAACCAAAGTTGCGATTCGGTAGGGCTTGGGAGGGTCCGCGTTAGGTTAGTCAAATCTAATTAACCTAATAATCCATTAACCCCTTTTAAAGTTTTGACCAATTTTTTTTAGAGGGTCGCGACAATAATCTTTGGACAGGTACCCTTTTCGCCCACATCGAAGTCTAGAAACTTCACTATTTGTAACTCCACAATCCTTGTGCCTCCACTGGAGCTATAAAAACGGTATCCTTCAGAATGATCTGACTAAGACACGAAGTAGCATCAAGTGATCTTAGGATCGAACTTGTTTAAGATTAGATTATACGGTTTTACTTCTACATGATAACTCTAGACTTTCAGATGATTTAGACTAGGTTTACATGCAATCCATAACATAAAAGGAGTTAATGGGATAGCTTTAGTGGGGACTCGATTTAAGACATAAAAGGTTGTCTTCAAAGCTTCACTCTCATAGGAATTTAGGTAAATTAATTCTACTTATCATACTCCTCATCATACCCATGAGGTGTGATTGTGCCTTTCGGCCACACCATTCTGTTTAGGACTCCCAAGCATAGTAAACTGAGCTACTATCCTAGAATCCTCTAGATATTTGGCAAATGATTCTTTAAGATGTCGATCATCATCATGTCTATCATAATACTCACCACTTTGGTCACATCTAACAACATTTATGACTTTTTTTAATTGTTTCTCGATTTCAATTCGAAATATCTTGAACTTATCAAGAAACTCAAACTTTTTTTTTAATTAAATACATATAACTATATCGGAAATAATCATCGATAAAAGTGATGAAATAATAATTTATACATAATATTGGAGTATAAGACCCATTGATATCAATGTGAATGACCTCCAACAGGTCAGAAATTTAGACTACAGATTTCTTCTTTATTTTGGTCATCTTATCTCTTTAGTAGTCTACGCAAGATTCCAGATCATCTTTACAAGTAGGTAGGATATCGGCCTTTACAAGTCTTTCCACTCTTTCCCTGAAAATGTAATCAAGACGTTTATGCCACAATGCGTAAGACTATTTTTTAGGTAGAGTTCTTTTGGAGATGACTTTTTTAGCTATGTAAGTCACGTTTATGTCATTAGGAGTCAAACATAAACTGTACAATCCATTGGACATGTTGCAGCACCAAACCTTATTTGAATTAGAAAAACATAAAAACGACACTGTTTTTTTTATTTCAAAAGAGTAACCGTGCATGTCCAAATATGATACGGAAACTAAGTTCCGCCTAAAATAAGGTACATAAAAAATGTTTCTCAACATCAAATTGAAACTAAAATCTAAAATCAAAATGACATTTTCCACGAATTTAACGTCAGCTTTGTTGTTATCTCCCACTATGAACTTTGATTCATCTTGATTTAGCTTCCTTCGATTTATGAACCCTTGTATGGCGAACGCAACATAGTTAGTTGTACCACTATCTAACCACCATGAACTAGATGAGGCTTCTAATAGGTTGGATTCATAAACAAGTGCCAAAGAATCATTACCTGTATGCTCATGTTTAGATAGTCAATTCTTATATTTGATGCAGTCTTTCTTCATATGACCCCTCTTCTTATAGAAGAAGTAGCGATCATTATTTTTCTTAAATGATGCTTTCTTATGACCCAAATTGTCAGAAGAACCAATGGTCAAGTGAATCTCTTTATGAGTACGAGATTTTGACCATTTACCCTTCTTACTACTAGAACTAGATGCAATCAAGGTATAGTGCCCTCCATCCTTTTTCAATTTCTTTTCTTCTGCTATTACCTTGGCTATCAGATTATTTATAGACCAGGTTTCATCCTGTGTGTTGAAACTGGTCTTAATCATCCCAAACTCAGGGGAAAATGTGGTCAAGGCTTAATGTACCATAAAGGCATCATGGATTACTGTACGTAAGGCTTTAAGTTTTGCCTGTAAATCCAGCATTCTCAAGATATAATCCTTAGCTCCTCCTATACCCATATACTTTATATTAAAAAGTACATGGACAAGTGTCCCAACCTTAGCATTTGAAGATACTTGATATCTTGCTTCGATGGCTTCGAATATTTCTTTTATGGTACAGTCAATCAACAGGCTATTCTTTAAATTTTCTTGTATGGATCACTTTATTGATAGCAAGCAGATCATGTTACTCTTTCTCAAGCAGCAAAACGCGTCATCTTGGGCACCATGCTAAACTCAATAAGGTCAGCAAGCTTGTTTTCATAAAGAGCAATATGAACATTCGCCAATTCCATAGCAAATGGAAACTCCTCCTTCCATTTCTTAAAGTTTAAATCATTAAGAACCTCTATTGTAATGAAGTTGTTGTTTAAAAAAAATGTGACCGGAAAATTCAGTAATTCAAATTATCAGCATCAAGTGAGCAATGTGTAACTTTAAATTCTCAAAAGTAAACATCTCTAAGAGTCACATGCATCATCACATAATTACCTTTAAACAGAATATATGACATACGGTTGTAAACTCTCTACATGACAACGGCCATGAAAATTTATTCTAATTTTCATGAATCACCACCTTTGAGTGTACGAATCATTAGAATTAGTCACTTCTCAACCATATGTTATTTATGCAGCCCTCCATGAATTAATACACAATCAAATCCTTTGGGGGTATGACTACATATTAGAAAAAGAGACATCCCATCACAATGTGAAATCGGTATTTCTCAAATTCAACCAAGTGTGCCATTGTGGGGTTACAACCTAATTGAGTCTTAAAAATTTCTCATACAAGGGATATGAATTTCATGCATCAAATTCACCATATATATGTGATTTTAAACTTGAAAATATTGACAATTGTCATTAAAATCACAAACAAAATCAATAGCATTACTTCATGCATGTCAAAATTTCACACATGTTAGTACTCAATAGTACTTTAGATGTCTTTTATATAGTCATTATTGTCCCGACCTAAATATTTTGATGGTAAAAAATTCCCAGGTTAAGAGATTATCAGGTTAATTAGATTGACTAATCTAATACGAACTTTCCCAAGCCCCATCAAATCGCAATTTTGGTTTTTGTTTAAATGATTTTAGAATTTGGAGTCGCTACTAATCATTTTTTGGTAGGTCGATTAGAAATCTAAGTAAATTAGTGGGAGAACTAAATTACTTTTATGAACTAGAGATTATGAATTCGGGGATTTGGTTACACTAGTTAATTAAAACTAATGCCCTTTCTGTACCTTAATTCCATGGATATCCTAATTTGGCAACTCAGGCTTAGTTTGCTCCAAGCCATGCTTGAACTTCACCATAATCGAGGACCACATAGAATACTAACTGCACATGCACCTTTAATTGCTCCACAAGAACTATCCGACACAATCTCCTCTACCACAGATAAAGCGAAACCATCACTGCATCCATATCTGTCAAGAGACTGAATACGTACCTTGTCAATATCAGTAGTTACAGCAATTATTGGCTCTATAGGCTCCACCTTGCTACAAGCATTATCTGTATCGATTATTTCGTTAGTACCAGCTACATCAAGAGTTTCTAGTTGCAACTCTACCTCAAGTTGAACACCGTTCAGATCCGTATGAACACTGCTATAATCGCTCATAACCTGAAGTACTAGAGACTCGTTAAACGTAACTTCTCTACTGATAATAGGTAAATTTAATTCCAGGCACCACAACCGATAACCCTGCTCACCTTTGCATAGCCCAGAAATATGCACTTTCTTACCCTTTCATCAAGCTTACCATCACTAACTTAAACATAACATAGGCAACCAAATATTCTAATAATTGAATAATCAACAACGTTACCTGACCACACATCTTCGAGAATCCAATATCCAATCACAATTGATGGGGATCTATTCATCAGGTAGCTCACCGTACTAAGTGCATCCGATAGAAATCTTCTAGCCATACTAGCACTAGAGAGCATTTTATGGGCCGTCTCTAGTAATGTTATGCTCATCAATTCTGCAACATGTTGTGATTCATTGGCACTAGTGCGGTGTCTCACTATGCCTTCTTTCACGTAGAATTCATTTAACAGCTTCAAGCAAAACTCCATGCTTTTGTCAATCCGCACCTGCTTGATCGATTTACCAGTCTCCTTCTCGATCAAAACTCTTAACTGCGTGATCCTGACAATAGCATCAAATTTATGCCTAAGCACAAACACCCAAATCTTCCTCGAGTAGTCATCAACAACTGTTAGCATAAATCCGGCACCCTTCCTTGAAGGAAACTGCGACAATCTGCGAACATCTAAGTGAAGTAATTCTGTAATTTTCATAGTTTCTTTGACGGTCTCACTAAACTGCACTTTCCGCCGTTGATCTAAATCACAGCACCTGTACACATTTAGTTGGTTAGCAATATACCTACATAATAAATTTCTTTCACTTAGAACCTTTAGTCTTCTCTTGTTAATGTGCTCCAATCGCATATGCCACAAGTCTGACTCTCGAACAGTTGCATCTGACATCTCTGCGGCGAAATCCGTTACTGTCTCACCTTGAAGCTCATATAAACCATTGCGTTTCATTGCTTTCATTTTTATTAAGGCACCTCGAACAATTTTTAAGATACCACATTTTGAAGAATATCGACACCCAGCTGAATCCAGGGCACTTAAGGAAATTAGATTTTTTTTCAACTCTGGAATATGCCTCACTTCAGTCAATGTCCTCACAATACTATCATGCATTCTGATTCTCACATTACCAATACCTACAGCATCGCATTCAGCAATGTTTCCCAACTGCACTTTACTACTATTCGTGCACAGATACGTGCCGCGACCTAAAATTCATTTTTAGGTTAATGGATTACCAGATTAATTAATTAAATTAACTAACCTAGTTCGTGCTCTCCCAAGCTCTACCAAATCGCAACTTTGATTTTTTTTCACATGATTTTAGAATTTGGAGTCGCCACTAATCATTTTTGGTAGGTTAATTAGAAACCTAAGTAACCTAGCGGGAGAACTAAATTACTCCTGCAAACCAGAGATTATGAGTTTGGGGACTTGGCCTTTCGGTACCTTAATTCCATGGATATCCTATTTTGGCAACTCTCGCTTGATTTATTCCTAAGACCCTGGTAAGGTGTTCTTTTTTATGTTTTCGTTTTAAAATGAAATGCATAAAGGGTATGAACACAAATGTTGACATACGAATACGACACACAAATACGGACATACGAATATGATATACGAATACGTAGATATGCGAATACGAATACGAATACGTGCGTGACGTGCGAATGACATACGTGCATGACATGTGAATGACATACGTACGTGACATGTGTATGAATACAATATGCATACAGGATAGACGAATACATATATGTGCGTTACATGCGAATGACGTACGTACGTGGACATGCGAATAATATCCGTACGTGACATGCGTATGAATACAACATGCATGCGGGGATAGACGAATACGAATACGTATGTGACATGCGTATGAAGACGTACGAATACAATATGTAACATGCGTACATACACCATACAAATACGTGACATATATATGCATAGTGATATGTGTATGTAAATACGTACATTTCGATTTTGCTTATAAAGGGCAAAGTCGTCATTTTGAAAAGAGGGGATAAAACCCACATTTTTGAAAAAAGAAGGGATAAAACCCTCATTTTGAAATTTTTGATTTTTCTGAATGAATATGCATGGGTTAATAAAATATCATAACAAACAAATGTGGATTTGCAAACGTCGCGTACGTGATGTGCATACGAGAACAAACAAATATGATATGTCTATACGAACATACGGATAACATGACAAACATACATGAGACATACTACATGAGATGCACATGAATGGCATTTTTTGTATTTTCAGATTTTCCATTTTTTTTTGGGTTTTTTGAATTTTCTACATTTTTTTTTGTATTTTGGATGTATTATAAAATAATGCAAAATCACCCAAAGAAAACGAAGATGTGAAGAGAGAGCAGGTAAGTAAAACTACCCTAAGGACAATGAAAATAAAACCCGCAACTCGTCGGGTGAATAATTACAGACCAATTAAATAAAATCCAAGACATGATCGGGAATACAACAAAAATGGACCGGAATGGACATCGATCAAACACCCGTCGCCAAGCCTCGTGGGTCGAGAGTACAACAAAACGGACCGGAATGGACATCGGTCATCCTCTAGTCTTCAAAGCATCGGGCCGAAAGCCAAATGAAAATAATGAACTTATCCAATAAAAAATGCACAATCACTAATGAGTTAAGACAATTCAAAAACTCAAAGAAAGTTTAACACGTGCTGATTAAACTTCATTGAGACCATCTTTTACATTTTCCAATGCATTAACACAAAAAATACGAATTAAATCATACTCTCCATGAACATTCTTAGGGAGAAAGTAGTAACCATAAAATACAAAAGAAATAATGAAATGTACGCAAAAATTCTGAGATTTTTTATGTGGATGGGAAAATGTGTCGTTGACGACTTTCATGTTTTACATTCTTATTGAAGAGACACTCATTTTCGTGTAGAAAATGGTCTTTCATGAGAGCTCAGCAGCAAACAAACAAATTTCACAGAACAGACATACTTTAGGATTAAGCTCAAATGGACACTCAAATCTCAAAATTAATGCACCAAAATTTCTAGTCTACTAAACAAGACCCCAATGAACAACTTTCATTTTTTGTGAAGTTTCAAAAGAAGACTCTAAACATGATATAACTACGAATCAATATGACCACACACAGAAAAACACTCAGACTCAAGAACGCCAACAGAATTGCATGATTTCATTAAATACATTAAAAATACGAAACGTGCATGAATATTTTTGTATTTTATATATGTTATGCATTACGATCTTATGAACAAATGTCGTGAAGTACATTAAAAATACGAAATGTTGCGTCGCCAAGGCTTGTTCCACGGCGGCGAATTTTTCTCTCTCAAAATTTTTTCTCTTGAAATCTCTTTAAAATTTTCTTCCTCTCAAACTCATTTCTTCCTCCTTTTATAGCCTATTCATCCATCTCCCATTCTAATTTTTCCACTAACTCTTCTTCATCTGCATCTTCATCTTCCTTTCTCCATCTCTATCTCACATTCTAATTTCTCCACTAACTCTTCTTCATCTTCATCTTCCCTTCTCCATATCTATCTCTCATTCTACTAACTCTTCTTCATCTCCATCTTCCCTTCTCTATTCTCATCTTATTTTCTTTATCTTCTCTTCTCTATCTCCTCTTCTCCATCTTCCCATCTTCATCTCCTCTTCTCCATCTTCCTATCTTCATCTCCTATTCTCCATCTTCTCTTTTCCATCTTCCCTTCTCTATTCTAATTTCTCCACTAACTCTTCTTTTTGTTATTTGCAAAATAATCCCTCAAGAGTTAGGTATTTGTACTCTAGTCCCTGATATTTTAAGTATTTGCAATTCAGTCCCCGAAAAAATATTTCTTTAAGTCCAAATCTCCTCACAATTTTCAACACACCTTCCTTATGCTTAGTCGAAATTCACCATATATCAAATTTAAACTCATTTCTTGCTGCAGAATTTAATTAAAGCCCTTTCGTAAAATTGAGTCATTCTGAGTATAATTGGGTCAAGATGAAAATTTGGAATATTAGAGAACAATGTCACAACTCCTAAAAGTGAAAAATGAAAATAAATTGACTCAAATTAAATTTTTTTTAGGCCAGATTCGAGATTATGCTCGTGAAGGAATACACGACCCCGAATTGGATTTTTTTAAATTTGCAAAGGCCAACATGAAAAGGGATTTAAAATAAAAATATTGACTATTTTTATATATTTTTGTGGCCTCAAATGCTATTATTTATTAAATATTTTCCTAACTTCTAAAAAATATATTTGAAAAAAAATTATTTTTTACTCAAAAATAGTTGCCTAAGCTTGGCCAAGGCTTCCAAAGTTGATTTTGTAATTTTCTCATTTTTTCTTGATTTGTTTATGAATTTTCGAAATAAAAATATCGAAAAATACTGAAAATATGAAAAATTATTTTTTGGTCAAAATTGGTTCTCTAGGCTTGGCTAAGGTCCCCAAAGTTGATTTTTTAATTTTATGAATTTTTATGAATTTTGTATTAATTTTAAAAGAGAAAAGATGATTAAAAATCAGGTGTCAACAGCTGCCCCTCTTTGAAAGGAAGCTCTGCAGAGGTTCATTTCAAAGATGAGATGACACCTGAATCCTAATCGACTCAACACAATAAAATAAATAGAGTCGTGACATTTGATCTCCAATACCCCTCTTTGCAAGTTTCGATCCATACTCGGTTTGAGGAGGCTTTCATGCAGTGAGGGAGAGACAAAGATGAGAGTTTACATGGCACTTACCTGCTTATTATATGGCGGCTGCCTGACACGCATGCCCTACTGAAAAATGGAGTGAGAGCTTAAGGATTCGTTATAAGAAAACCTTAGGGTGGTGGAACTTGGACCCGTATGGTAAGTCAACCCATGGTAGATTCCTAACGAAAGGATTCTACTGATTAAATTTGGATTAAGATTTGACCCGTGTGGTGGGTCACCCTATGGTAGATTCCTAATGAAGGGATTCTACTGATTGAAATTTAACCCGTATGGTAGGTCACCCCATGGTAGACTCCTAATGAAAGGATTTTACTGATTAAAATTTGAAATTTGACCCGTATGGTGGGTCACCCCATGGAAATGCCTATAAGAAGGACTTTATGCCTGTAGAAAGGACTTGGTGCCCGTAAGAAGGACTTTTGGTTGCCTGTAAGAAGGACTTTAGGTGCATGTAAGAAGGATTTTGGTGCTTGTAAGAAGGACTTTGGTGTGCCTATAAGAAGGACTTTGGTTGCCTGTAGGAAGGACTTTGGGTGCCTATAGGAAGGACTTTGGGTGCCTGTAGGAATGACTCGGTACCTGTAAGAAGGACTTTTGGTTGCCTGTAAAAAGGACTTCTGGTTGCCTGTAAGAAGGACTTTAGGTGCATGTAGGAAGGACTTTGGTGCCTGTAAGAAGGACTTTGATGTGCCTGTAGGAAGGACTTTGGTTGTCTGTAGGAAGGATTTTGGGTGCATGTAAGAAGGACTTTAGTTGCCTATAGGAAGGACTTTGGGTTTTGGGTGCATGTAGGAAGGACTTTGGGTGCCTGTAAGAAGGACTTTGGTTGCCTGTAGGAAGGACTTCGGGTGCCTGTAGGAAGGACTTTGGGTGCCTGTAGGAAGAACTTTGGAGTGCATGTAGAAAAAACTTTGGGATGCCTATAGAAAAGACTTGATGTTTTGAATTGTACTATTCTGGGATTTGGGAAGATCAAGAATTCTGCAGAAGCTCAAACCCGATTTAATTTATCATGAAGAGTGCCATTCTGGGATCTGGGAAGACCAGGAATCCTGCAGAAGCTCAAACCTGGTTTATATTCTCTTATTGCTCAAGTATAAGTCAAAGAGGTAGAGATCAAAATATCTCGAACATTTTTGTTTTTGAGGCGAATCATGCTTCATTGGAGAAGGTGGATACTTGTATGTGCCGCACTGGATTCGAGCACCTTGGCAATCGTCAGAATTGAAAGGTTTAAGCTGAATATATACTCACCTGAAAATGCTTGGCGAGCATTAGCCAACAAGGCTTGTTTGTTTAATAGCCTCTAGATGAATTTCGAGACCTCAGAGGGTAACTAGACTATCAGGAATGCACTACTTGTCAGACAGTGTCAGAGGTAACATGTGCAAGCATTTTATCAATGAGTTCATCGGTTCATGCAAAACCATTCAGTTGAGTTTGCAATGATTAAAACCGTATGTGTTTGCTCATAATGTGGATCATGCATGACTATTCTGTCGAGTTTGCATTTCCAATTCTGTCCAGGGAGGTTATCATGTCATGAATACCTCGAATGTAACCTGAATGGGGACTTCAGTCCGAAAGGGCTTTCTCTCACTATCGAGAAAGGCTTGTTTATCCTGATTGCAGGATTTGAAAAGAAATCACTCAACCTTACCATCATCGCGTTTAGCGAGGGTTTGAGTAATCTCGCAATTGATACATTCAAGCCGATCTGGAGTTCTTGATTAGGACCGTAATGTGGGCTGGGTCAAAGGCTTATCAAAGGGGACTCATTTCGAGTCAAGGCCATTGACAAAAAGGTCTTCATAATCTGCTCCGGGTTTATAAGTCAAGAACCCTGTAAAATGAGAGAGAAATAATCTTGCTCGAACTTCTTCGAGCGATGCTTAAAGTCATTCAACTCTTACATTAATTCAAGTGCTCTAATCAGAAGAGACTTTCAAGGGTCGTAACGTAGGTCGGGATTTGGGTCTGAGAAACGAAGGGCTCGTTTTGGCTCAGAAAAATATATGAGAAGGGCTTGGTGTTGGTGATCATTGCAGTCTTGTCACCGATCTTCGACCTTCCTGAATTTGTCTTCAATGAATACCACCATTGGCTGAGGGGTGGTAGTTCTTTTACACTTTGCAAATTGACTTCTTTGGGGATCCTTTTTCGGGAATTCTCAAAATGTATGTTCGAAGTCAGAAGTTCATTACAGATATATGGGCATTGGCCTTGCTTTTGATAGGCACTTTGCTCTTTCTGCCCGAGATTCTTTGGAGTAGCCTTTGCTTTTCTTACTCCCGACTCCCTTTTGTTTGGAAGCAGGCCCACTTTCTTTAGGCTACACTTGTTTTCCTTTTTCTTTTGTTTAACAATCTTGTGATTTTGAATTTTAGCAACAAGATGATTTTCAACAAATGATACTAGACATTACATGAAAGTCTAGCATATGAAATGGGCTAATTCGAGAATTCTCTATTGGCCCAATTTCTTCAATTCTGCTTCTTGGGTGAAGGTATTGTCGTTACCTTGAAATGAGCAAGGATCACCAACATGGGCTTGAGAAATGAATTTGCAGGCTCAATTGGGTTATGCAAAAGATGGGTGTGTAGGATAGAGAAAATAAATGCTCTTTGTTATCCTAAAGCACTTGAATTAAAATTCGAGTATCATGCAAAGAAACACTCGAAGATTGATGTTAGTCCAAGCAAGAGAATTTCTGACCATTTATCTCCTGATATTGTTGGAATTACCTCTGTTTTACCCCAGTGTGGGGTGGTTCTTGACAGGGTTATGAAATGAAATCACCGTTCAAATGGGTTGTCAATGGTTGCCTGAAGCGTTTGGAATGGAGAATGAATGCCTCCTTCACTTCGACTGTTGTACCTTTTGCGAGAAAACCCATTGCCTTGGAAAATGCGGAATTTATTTTCCGCTCAACTCACTATGGATTAAAATACAGGACGTATGTGGAAATGGCTTGCCTTTCATCGTCTTGTCGTGCCCCATTCTGTACATTCGATGCATCGTGTACAGTTTATACTCCCAGCCAAAATTGACAAATTAAACATGCAGAACAGTTATGCATGAACCATGAAATTGTGTAAACACCATGCAAATGTAGCAAAAATATGTACAAGTATGTAAATTGCCCCCGATTGTGTGGGCGGATCAAACAAATCGAGAAGTCTACTCCTTAAGTCGAGAAGTAACTTATTTCATACTTTGCCCCTGCACAATGGAAGGCACGAGTGAAGAAGTCAAGTGAAGATTTGCAGCATTTGAGTTTCTCGAATATTGACAATGATCATGGTTATCGGTCGAATGCCCCTGCAAGAAGGAAAGCAGAAAGGTTATTCTCGAAACCAAATGAGTTAGAGAGGACATACTCTGCTTTTCAATTCAGGGTTTGCCATCAATTTGCCCCAGTTTCATCAGACTGGATCTCTTCATATGATCATAATTTTGCCAGGTTGTCTCCTTCAACATGTTAAGTGTTAGTGTAAATATTTCCTGTAAAAAGGAAATGAGACGTGTTAGCCAGTATTGAAGGGAATAAATTGGAAACGATACCGAGTTACCCTTGAGTGCTTCGCGCAACTCCTTTACCAGTTTTACCACTCGGGATTTTCTCCGTGGGTATGTCAAGTTAGACATTTCCTGTCAAACAATGGATGAGAAGACATGTTAATCAATATTAGAAATGATGAATTGGATACGATACTGGTTTACCCCTCATCTTGAATGTTTTGCGTGACCCCTTTATCAAGTTCATCGGATTGAGTTTCCCTTGGCTTTGGCTGGACACTTCAACATTAGGCTAAGCTCATGACAAAATACTGACCTTGGTATTGCTCGTCGAGTATTCCCGTTTCTTTCTACAAAAAGAAATGCGCAAAAAGTTGTTTTCTTTGTTTACAATACTTACAACATTCCCCACCCTTGGGGATCGAACTCGGGATGTTTCGGACCACTGTCATTCCCCATGCCATCAGGTCCATTAGACCGTAGGTGTCCATGGAGGCTCGTTTTTAGGGGTTAATTTTCGGATGGCACGGTCTTATCGTATTGGGCTATGCCACATTGCTCCCCAAAATAATTGATAACCCTTGTTAAGAATAGGAGGAAATAATTCAGGACTCGAGATAATTATGGGTAATTTAGAACGATACATAATTAACCATTTCTGATATTTGCTCGCGTCTTTCGCTCGTATTTTTCTTTGTTTGGAGCCGTCCATTCAGTGACATATCCGCGAATTAATTTGCCCCCCAGTTTCATTCAACAAGAGGACTTCGAGTATGGCTGTGTTCTCGGGTCAGTTCGCAAATATCTGAAAATAAAGGGGTTCAATTTAAAATTGGAGTGATTGATGGTAAATTGGAACGACACACAGTTACCCGTCTTCGAGCTCGCCTGGGCTTTTCACTTGAAATTTCCCTACGTGAGGCCATTCAACATTTCTCATTATGGCAGTCAGCGACGTTGCCACAAATTGATCCACCCTGAGTCTAGCATAAAAGGGGATTCACGCATTCGACGGGATAAAAAACAAATTACCCCTTGCCCCTGAATTAAATCTAGACACCTAGAAAGCTGGAAATATCATACGCAGGGGAATTAAGCATGAAATAAAAGGTGCACTTGTTCTAGGTCAGTTCTACCTCTCCTGCGGCTCTTTGATAATCAGCTAGCCTCGTGCTGGTTCAGGCATGGATGGCCGATGTTTGAGAGTCCCTAATCACTGGCTTCCGATCAGGCTTCGGATGTCTGTCAACCTTAAACTGGTTGACCAGGGCAGTAAGCTCATCATTTGGGTAATCTCTTGAACCTTCCAACAACTGATGCTCGAATTGGGCATTGTTGCTGGCAAATGCTGGTGGTAGATTTCTCATTCTGTCATTGCCATGAGCAATTTAGCTTCTCGAGCTGGAGCCTTCATCATTACTCGAGAAAGTGTGGGGATCACCAACTGTCCTGCTGCCAGAAACTCCTTCCATTCGAGGATTAGAGAAGTGGAAGTGCTTAGGATAACTTCTTGTCTGATTATCTGGCTGCGCAGGCGCGCTGATCGTAGGATGAATGCTAACCACGGGTTGGTGCTCAGACCAAGGAATCTGAACACACTGCCCCTGCGGTCTATACTCTTGAAGAGCATTAGGGTGATTTTGGGGGATACTTTGATTAACGCCTGAGGGATTGATGGCACGGTTACTGTCTTGGTTGATGATGGGAAGTGGCTGGCCTCTTGCTAACCTGCGGAATTTATGGTGGCGAGGAGACTTGACGTTCAGGCTTGGATTAGTCCTGCCTTGGTTTTCTTGATTCTGAAATGTATTGTGTTCTCTAACCCTTTTTCTGTACTTCTGAAGATAACTCGAAACATTTCCTTTAGTGAGTCCCTCTACCTTCATAATTTCCAGTATATGTTGCGGCCGTGCCGAATTGATTCCTAGCTGCTGAACTGCATTAACAAACATACGATGTAGCTCGGGAGACCAAATCATCTTCTTTTTCCAATTGCTTGGAACAATATTGAAGGCTTGATGATTGTTCTCTTGGTCGTGCAATTGCTTCCTTACCACGTGCTGCCATATGTTTTGAAGCACCGGAACCCTAACTGGTTTCGTTATGACGTCTTGGGCCCCATGTAAGACAGCCTTCATTATGGCTTGCTGATCATCGGTTGCCGATATTACGACGACTGCCATGTTTAATTCAGAATTGATGACTTCCAAGAGAGTGAAAATATTCATGTCAATCCCTACCATGGCGATGAGGATGATATCAAACTGGTCACTACTCCTCCTTAATACTTCTAAGGCACTTCTAAGGCCTCTGTCGCTTTTGCTTGAGCTAAAACCTTATACCGGCATTTTCTTAATACGGTAACAAGGATTGACAGAGAGACTAGATTACCGTCAATGGCCATGACCGGTAGACCCTCAGGATAAGGAACTTCATCAGCTTCGACCTGGGTTGAACATGCGTCCGTTTCCCTAATGCTCGACATATTTCTAGATCTAGGACTGCCAACTCGAGACCGCCTCAGGATGTCTTCTTGGACTTGAGGGATCACGGGATCGTCGATGGCTTCTCGTAACAGGCTTTGAAAGCCGATGCTTTGATGGTGAAGGTTTTGAATTCCTCTCCCATGAAAACTCCTTCCTCTCTATCTTTCTCCTGCGAGTTCTTGCAGATAAGCTTTCACTATCAGATGAGGACAAGTTCTCTCTCTGGCAATAGCAACGACTTCCCTCTTCACGGGCAGCGCTATTGGATTTACCGAGGGAGAAAATCTAACATTCAGCTTTTGATCAAAAGGGGAAACCCTTGTTTCTCGCTCAGTTTGTCTTCTTCTTCTTCTTCTTCTTCTTCTTCTTCTTCTTCTTTTTCTCTTGTTTTTTTTTAATGTGGAGGCCCCCCCGAAATCCTTTCATAACTTTTCTTGTGGATTTGTCGACACCCAAGACTATAGATCAACAGTAAGCCCACGATTCTTAATTTACACGTCATTTCTCTCCAAACTGTGATCGTGCTTGGGGCACGAGATTCGATTTCTATCTGGGGTTGCTTGATGAAGTTGGAGTCCCATATACGATTCTAATACGGTATTTGCACATTTGATGGGAGGAAATAGAATTACCCCATTGCTTAACCCTAGATACTGAGAAAGCAAAAAATATCCCACGTAGGGGAATTGGGCATGAAATGAGTAATACATTCATTCGAGATTGGTTCTGCTTTCCTTGAGGGTTCTCTACCAACAGACTAATTTCAGAATTAGATCAACTCCGAATTAGATCTGGTACAGATGACCGAGGATTCACAATCACTGGCTTCGGACCATGGACTTCATTACAGATTCGGAGTTTCGCCAGGGTCGAACTGGTCCATCATGGCAACAAGCCCACCTTCAAGGCCATTCCACTCGTGGTGTTGCATGTCTCTTCCCTCGGGAGGTACCGATGTTGATCCAATGAGATCGGTTCTCCCATGCGCTCCTTGAACAAAACCTGATTGTGTTAGGAATTGATTTGAGGGTTGGAAAGGTAGTGGAGGAGGAATATAGGGGCTGTCAGAAACCAACGGCTCCTCGTCATTCTTCGTAGCAATGGCGAAAATCTTTTCTAACCGCTCCTTCAAACGAGCATTTTCATCCCTCAGGCGTCGGTTGTCGAAATATAGCTCGGTAAAAGCGGTACGGCCACCACAGTTGTGACAGGTGGTGGTAGCAAGAACGTCTGCCCAGAGCTTTTCATTTTTAGCCTTTAGAAACGCATTTTCATGGCGTTCATACTAAACCTTCATTCCGGTTCGCTTATTTTGATACCAGAACTTGATCTGCCAAGGCTCCAGCCCTAGCTCTTGACTCAGTTCCATTTTCTGTTTGCCGTCCGGCATAGGGCACGTTCTGAAGAAATCCTCAAGCCTTTGTACTTGCTCCTCAGTATGGCGACGGTAACGCTTCTTTTGACCTTTACTGGTATTGCCCTTATCTTTACTGAGATCTTGGACGTCGTCAGCGGAAGGGACAGGCTCCATGGTCTGAATCCCAGACATGGCCTCGAATTCTTCATTTCCAATGTCCAGCAAGTAGTGGTAGCCCTCATATATGTTGGGTTGAGACATCCTTGATGGGCTACTGATTCCTCAACGTTTGCAGCTCTCTCTTGTATCTTTACTCTCTCTAAGCTAGCATGTATGCTTAAAAACTCTCTTCTGAGTATGGATGAAGATTATCAGGAGAACGCCTCTTTTAAAATCTAGGCGCGGGTTCAGAAATTGTATCGCCCCTCTCGACATTTCTGTTTTTCAGACGAGACTTCACTTTGTCTACAAATGGAGACAATTCTTCTTTTCCACTAAAATTTACTTGTCTCCCACTTGGCTCGTATTTTTCTTCTTCTTTCACGGTAGGGGGGGCCTTGTCGTTATCTCCACCGTCGATTTGCTGGCGAGTCCTCCAATAAAGACAAGTAATATCTCTCTTTCTGCCGAAAATTTCTTTGTCCCCCACTCAGCTCGTCTTTTCGTTCTTTCTTTTTTCAAAGCGGTGGAGTCTCGTCCAGCTTTTCCACAGAAACGTCGGGTTTGTTCGGCTCGAGGTTACCGCTTGACTGGAATTTGAGCCACCGGGGGTGTTGCCGACAGAGAATGGTAGATAGGAAAACCTATAAGGACTGCCTCTGTGAAATCAGTATTTAAATTGAAGCAGATTATCGCATTCACATTCTGATCATCTGTCTCAACTCTCTCCTCCTTTCTTTCGTATTCTGTTTTCAAAAATGGCCAATTCTCCTAACCATACCTTCTCCGCCGAAGTCCTGGCTGGGTGGGAGAGACTCTACAATCTTCTTGGTAAAGGTTACGCTCATATTGCCCAAAACTCTACCGCTGAGGCTGAAATCCTCGGTCTATTCAGGACCGTGGACACTGCTTCTGTTGAGGGTACCCAACTGGGGAGGGAGTATCGGAACTTCCCGACCCTCTTCATCAATTTTCTAGCCGCCTATAACCGCGCTTATGAGACGGTCCTTGTGACTGCCGTCATGAAAGCTCGTTACCAAGACCGGCACGAGCGTCTGGAAACAGTCACGTTTGTGGCTGATAATCACAAGAAGGCTCTCAAGTTTGCAACGATCAGCTTTCGTGGCTGGTTCGTGAGAGGGGAAAGTTGGTGGACCGTCTGGCCTTGGTCCGAACTTACTCCGAACAGGAGCCGGGCAATATTGTGATGAGGTGCAAATGCGGTTGGCTGCAGGAGAGACTTGATGACATTACGGCAGACATTGCTTTCGAGAGGGCGGCGATTTCGGACCTGGAATTTGCCGTCGAGCATTATGAGGCCAGTATGGCCCAGGCTAAGGAGAAGCGCGATCGCCTCTTCTTTAGGCTTGCGGAGCTTAATCCCGAGAGCGCCCGGTGCACCCAGAGCATCAACTGTTTGGAGAGTCAGTTGAGCTCTTTCGTAATGGTTATCAGGGTCCAATTTGGCTTTACCTTTCCTCCCCAGTGAGCTATTGTAAAACCTGTTGATGTATGGAATAAAAGGAATGTTTCGCATGTCTATACTTTTGTTTTCCTATCATCTCTTCTCTTGTGCAGCATGATGAACGGTTCAAGGCACTGGAAGCACCGAGGCTTAACATTTTTCTGATGTTCTTGTTTGCTGTTGTAGACGATGATATCGAAAATCGGCGGCGGCCCCCACCAGCCATATTGAGACTCGCAATCAGTCAGATAAATCGAGACAGCTCGACTACTCGATCAGTGCGCTAATAAATAACCCAGGCCACCTGTTGCTTGCCCCACTTTACTCATGCCTATCTCTTTCGGCGTCCACTTACTCGTGTCGGCCGCCTGTAGCATTGGGGGAAACGTCTGTGGGCCATGCTCAATAATAATTCTCCGATCCTCCAAAAGTTTCTACGTAATTCAAACCCGAGAAAGTTTAAAAGGCGCTAGATTTGGCTAGAAAGACGTTGCGGGGTTGGATCAACATAATTGCCACATAGATTCTGATTACGAAATCTATACTTTTCAGAGGTACAAGAACCTTCAAATACATTAAAATGCCCCCAATTCCTAATCTGATACATTTACGGCCCCGTCAAAATACAAAGCTCGTACGTTCCCACCAATTGACACGTTTCTGACTCCAGAAAGATCGATTTCCTCACTTGCCCCTTGGGTCATCAGCTAAGACATCAAAAATTATTCGTCCTTTCGTATTCCTCGAAGTTATTCCCGATATAATGCTGAACCCGATTTTGCTCCTACATGGGGTACCTGTGATTCCCCTGTAAAAGAAAAGGACATAATAAGTATGTGATTCAAGATGGGTCGGCCCATGATTCCTACATTAGTCCAATTTTATTTTTTGCAAAATTAGAGAAAATTTTCTTAGAAAAACATGGGTGAATTTCTCAAAAAGAATTTTCTTGCAAATTTTTACAATTCGAAAAATGTGATAAATTCCTTTGATATTTACCAAATTTCTCGAAAGAATTTCCTTTTTATCAGAATGAATCCTCAAGTTAAATTTGTTGAGAAAATCTTGGGTCCATTGAATGATTAAGAAAAAATGTGACAAAATATTTCACTGGTCGACAAAATTTCCCTAAGGAATTTTTCCACATTTATTATTTCAAAAAGGGGATACCAATTGGATTTTTATTTTCCTTTGAAAAAATGACCATGACGTTTAGTTCTAAATTTAACCGACATCTAACATGGACCGACCAAAAATAAATGCAAGGTAAAGTTAGAGGTCTTACTTTTACCCTAGAAAAATGCAAATCACATAGACATGCACATGACTCGTGGGATAACTTTATTCTAACTATCCTAAAGGCCCACAAATTGAAGCGAAAGACTTACGGCAAGGCGACAATCTCGCGCACATAATCAAGATTAGCCGTGATCCCCTACGACGTAATCAGGATTAGCCGGGTCTCCCCACTTCGGCTGCTCGAGTTAAAAATTAAAACCACTCTTTTGGTAATCTTACCAAGCCTGAGGTCTAACTTTTAAACTCATTTTTGAAAAGAGGTTCGGGATTGAATTTGGGCTAACTTTCGACGTGATCTCACGCCGAAAGCTAAAACCAAATCACAATACCATCCTAAAACTAGTGGCCCAGGTCCGGCCACGGGACGTGTGTGATGTAGTGCTAAAACTGTAAACACATGCACAACATTTAAATGCAAACACCGCTTCAATAATGTGCAGAATTTAAACAAATAATTCCTACACCAACCTGCAAAACAAAGGGTTAGTCAAACACTCCACCCCTTATAACTCCCATTCTGCAAAACCATTTAACACCTAAAGGTTAGAATTCACCCAATTCAGATCAAATGAATTTTCATGAAATTTTCTGGCCTAAGTCCTCTAAGTTCTTAAATTTTCAAAAATTAAAAACACGTCCCCACTGGAGTCGCCAAGCTGTCGCGACCTAAAATTCAATTTTAAGGTTAATGGATTACCAGATTAATTAATTAAATTAACTAACCTAGTTCGAGCTCTCCCAAGCTCTACCAAATCGCAACTTTGATTTTTTTCACATGATTTTAGAATTTGGAGTCGCCACTAATTATTTTTGGTAGATTGATTAGAAACCTAAGTAACCTAGCGGGAGAACTAAATTACTCTTGCAAACCAGAGATTATGAGTTCGGGGACTTGGTTACACTAGTTAATTAAAACTAATGCCCTTTTGGTAGCTTAATTCCATGGATATCCTATTTTGGCAACTCTCGTTTGATTTATTCCTAAGACCCTGGTAAGGTGTTCTTTTTATGTTTTCGCTTTAAAATGAAATGCATAAAGGGTATGAACGCAAATGTTGACATACGAATACGACACAGAAATACGGACATACGAATATGATATACGAATACATAGATATGCGAATACAAATACGTGCGTGACGTGCGAATGACATACGTGCATGACATGAGAATGACATACGTACGTGACATGTGTATGAATACAATATGCATACAGGATAGACGAATACATATACGTGCGTTACATGCGAATGACGTACGTACGTGGACATGCGAATGATATGCGTACGTGACATGCGTATGAATACAACATGCATGCGGGGATAGACGAATACGAATACGTATGTGACATGCGTATGAAGACGTACGAATACGATATGTAACATGCGTACATACACCATACAAATATGTGACATATATATGCATAGTGATATGTGTATGTAAAACTACCCTAAGGACAATGAAAATAAAACTCGCAACTCGTCGGGTGAATAATTACAGACCAATTAAATAAAACCCGAGACATGATCGGGAATACAACAAAAATGGACCGGAATGGACATCGGTCAAACACCCGTCGCCAAGCCTCGTGGGTCGGGAGTACAACAAAACGGACCGGAATGGACATCGGTCATCCTCCAGTCTTCAAAGCATCAGGCCGAAAGCCAAATGAAAATAATGAATTTATCCAATAAAAAATGCACAATCACTAATGAGTTAAGACAATTCAAAAACTCAAAGAAAGTTTAACACATGCTAATTAAACTTTATTGAGACCATTTTTTACATTTTCCAATGCATTAACACAAAAAATACGAATTAAATCATACTGTCCATGAACATTCTTAGGGAGAAAGCAGTAACCATAAAATACAAAAGAAATAATGAAATGTATGCAAAAATTCTGAGATTGTTTATGTGGATGGGAAAATGTGTCGTTGACAACTTTCATGTTTTACATTCTTATTGAAGAGACACTCATTTTCGTGTAGAAAATGGTCTTTCATGAGAGCTCAGCAGCAAACAAACAAATTTCACAGACCCCAACGAACAACTTTCATTTTTGTGAAGTTTCAAAAGAAGACTCTAAACATGATATAACTACGAATCAATATGACCACGCACAGAAAAACACTCAGACTCAAGGACGCCAACAGAATTGCATGATTTCATTAAATGCATTAAAAATACGAAACGTGCATGAATATTTTTGTATTTTATATATGTTATGCATTACGATCTTATGAAAAAATGTCATGAAGAGGTCTTTATGAAACGAAGTCTAGAATAACCCATGGAAAATCATTTAGCGTGAAAGTTCAGATCAGAAAAATTCCATCTCAGGTTCTGATCACCATATTTCTAGATTTCTGCTCTCAATTTCGGAACCCTTTTGACATAGCAAACGACGTCCATTTTCACGCCATAATATATCAAATCGAAGATCTCGAAGTCATCTACGAATGTTCAGTATATTTGTTTTTGAGATTTCGTCATCTAAACACAAAAAATTGAGTTATCAGATAATTGCACATGCTGATGCTCCTAGAGCTCGTTGGAGATGAATCCGTCGCGTCGCCAAGACTTGTTCCACGGCGGCAAATTTTTCCTTCTCAAAATTTTTTCTCTTGAAATCTCTCTAAATTTTTCTTCCTCTCAAACTCACTTCTTCCTCCTTTTATAGCCTATTCATCCATCTCCCATTCTAATTTTTCCACTAACTCTTCTTCATCTTCATCTTCCTTTCTCCATCTCTATCTCACATTCTAATTTCTCCACTGACTCTTCTTCATCTTCATCTTCCCTTCTCCATATCTATCTCCCATTCTACTAACTCTTCTTCATCTCCATCTTCCCTTCTCTATTCTCATCTTATTTTCTTTATCTTCTCTTCTCTATCTCCTCTTCTCCATCTTCCTATCTTCATCTCCTATTCTCCATCTTCCTATCTTCATCTCCTATTCTCCATCTTCTCTTTTCTATCTTCCCTTCTCTATTCTAATTTCTCCACTAACTCTTCTTTTTGTTATTTGAAAAATAATCCCTCAAGAGTTAGGTATTTGTACTCTAGTCCCTGAGATTTTAAGTATTTGCAATTCAGTCCTCGAAAAAATATTTCTTTAAGTCCAAATCTCCTCACAATTTTCGACACACCTTCCCGATGCTTAGTCAAAATTCACCACATATCAAATTTAAACTCATTTCTTGCTGCAGAATTTAATTAAAGCCCTTTCGCAAAATTGAGTCATTCTGAGTATAATTGGGTCAAGATGAAAATTTGGAATATTAGAGAACAATGTCACAACTCCTAAAAGTAAAAAATGAAAATAAATTGACTCAAATTGAATTTTTTTAGGCTAGAGTCGAGATTATGCTCGTGAAGGAATACACGACCCCGAATTGGATTTTTTTAAATTTGCAAAGGCCAACATGAAAAGGGATTTAAAATAAAAATATTGACTATTTTTATGTATTTTTGTGGCCTCAAATGCTATTATTTATTAAATATTTTCCTAACTTCTAAAAAATATATTTGAAAAAAATTATTTTTTTACTCAAAAATAGTTACCTAAGCTTGGCCAAGGCTTCCAAAGTTGATTTTGTAATTTTCTCATTTTTTCTTGATTTTTTATGAATTTTCGAAAATAAAATATCGAAAAATACTGAAAATATGAAAAATTATTTTTTGGTCAAAATTGGTTCTCTAGGCTTGGTTAAGGTCCCCAAAGTTGATTTTTTAATTTTATGAATTTTTATAGATTTTGTATTAATTTTAAAAGATGAAAGATGATTAAAAATCAGGTGTCAACAATAAGTAGTAAACTAGTTTTTGTTTGGTGTAGCATGAAAAGAACAATCAGAATCCATAATCCACCAGACAAATAACTAATAATCAGTGACAGACAAAATAAAATTAGCATTATATGAACCACCATCAGCTATAGCTATAACATCATCCATAGATTCAACTCTAATTCACTTACCCTTGTCGTTTTTTAGCTTAAGACAATCCCTTCTAAGATGCCCCATCTTACCACAATTCTAATAGATAGCACCACCAGTCCTAGACTGACTGCATCTATTCATGTTCATAATACTTCTGCTAATACAAGTACTAGCTCTTCCTTTATTTTCACCCACTAAAGCAGTAGATATAGATTCACCAGATTCTTTTCTACGGATGTCCTCACTCAGAATTAAATCTCGAATCCCATCAAAAGTTAAACTTGTTGATCCAGAAGAATTACTAACAGTAGTAATAGTAGTATTCCAACTATCAAGCAATGAGGATAATAAAATCAAAGTACATACCTCGTCTTCAAAGTCAATCTCAACTAACTCAATTGACTAATGATCACATTGAATTGATTGATATGATTAGTGATTGACGCATCTTCCCTCATCTTCAAATTAAATAGACGTCGAATCAAATAGACCTTGTTGATCGCAGAGGGCTTCTCGTACATATTTGATAAGGCTTTCATCAAATCCGCAGTGGTCTTCTTTTTGATGATATTAAATACGGCGTTACGAGCTAACGTTAACCGAATAACACCCATCGCTCGTCTATCCAGCAATTTCCAATCAGCTTGCTTTATTGTCTCTGGTTTTTCCCCAAATAGGGGCAAATGCAGCTTCATCTGATATAGATAATCCTTAATCTGCATCTTCCAGAAACCAAAGTCAATTCCCTCAAATCTGTCAATTTCCACTTCAACTTCTTCTGTTGACATCGATTCGCTTCACTTCAGTCAAACCAAGCCCTGATACCAATTTGTTATGCGGAACAAGCGATCAAACAATAAATAGACAGAACAAGAAAATAAATCAGACACTAGATATACGTGGTTCGGTCGTAGAGACCTACATCCACGGAGAGAGCAGCAACGGATTCTACTATAGATCAAGCGATACATAGAGATTACAAACCACACTCGAGTCACTCAAACACTCTTAGTGTTTCCTAGCCCAAATTACATTCAAGAACGCATGCAGTGTTTAGCTCCACAATTCATAATGAAATAATCTCTCAATCTCACAAAGGAATTAATACGCAAATCTTACAACAAGATCTAATCTGCTTCAACACTTGAATTCTTGATTTAATTCCATGAAGATAGACCCTTGCCAAGCATTCGACGACACGACGCTTCCTTGATCATTTTCTTATCAACAACGGCAGACTTGCATATAGACAAATAAGCCACACACATATTGAAGAAATAAAATAGGGAAGTTCGGTTAATGAAAATCAAGATTGATTTTCCTATTTTGTTTTTATCTTACGTGGAAAGTCCAACTCCAATAGAAATATTGTTCTTGATCTTGATTTGAAATATATTAAAGAGAATATATTTTCTTCAAGATAGATTTCCATGATATTTAAAATAAATCTTATCTTTAATTTCAAGATCAAGATATTTTTATTTTCGAAATTCAAATTTTCTCTTCGAACTCAAATTCGGGACATATTCTAACAGAAGGGAAATCATCAAAAATAGAATTGACTAGTTGAAATGGCCGGTTTTCTAGTTTTTGGGATTTTTCTAAATTTTCTGAAAGTTTTCAAGATAATTTCCCTATAAGGGGTAAAATCGTCATTTTGAAAAGATCGAGAAGGGAAATCATCAAACTAGGATTGACCAGTCGAAATGGCCCGTCTCTTAATCTTTGAGATTTTTCTTTTGATTTTATTTTTTGCATGAATATGCATGAATCAACGACAATACGAATACATATGCGGCATGGCAAAGTATGCATGAGCTATACTATATGAAATAGACATGAATGACATTTTTTCGTATTTTCAAATTAAATAAGACTGACGATGCAAAATATTATGAATGTAAACGCAATATTAGAAGATGCGATATAAACAGCAGTATATGAATATGAGCATTAAAAATTTCCTTAAGCCGAAAGAGGAAGTGAGCTAACAATTTCTGTATGATGTTACGACCTCCAGCAGGTGGCTCGGCCTACTCATTATGGGGTTTGATAATAAAGAAATTAAACTGCGGAAAATAAAGTACAGAAAACAATAAATAAAAGAACCTCCAATGGGTGGCTCGGCCTTTCCATTCTGAGGTTTGACAACATAACAATTAAACTGCATAAAATAAAGTTCAGAAAGCAATAAATGAAAAACATCCAATGGGTGACTCGGCCTTCCCATTTTGGGGTTTAACAATATAGAAATTAAACTATATAAAATAGGGTACAGAAAATAGTAAATAAAGAACCTCCATCGGGTGGCTCGGCCTATCTATTCTAGGATTTGACAATGTAGAAAATTATAATATGAATACGACATGTGGATTTAACAGACTAATTGCACAAAATTCATATAATTTAACAGACTAATTGCACAAAATAAAACTAAATACCTGATTAAACAATTTGAAAAAAAATTCAAAGACATATGAGTATGACATGACATAATCGAAATTTAAATCAATCCATTTCGGCAACAAAATTCTCGAAGATTTTAATGGTTAGGATCGTTACCTGATTTGTCGGATTTAATTACCAAATTCTAACCTCGTATCATCTTATGGATCAAGATTGTGGCTTGAACGACGGAGATGAACTCCTGATTTGTGTTGATCGATAGAGGAATTGATGATGATAACTTCTAACTTTAAACTCCCATCATCTTTAAAATTCTCTTTTAAAAAAGAATTCTATCTCTCTTTTTGATTTTTTCTTTCTCTCTAATTTTCCATCAATCTCCCCAAACCCTCTCAAACATCCAAAATTTTCTCTAAAAAAAAATCTCATTCTCTAAGCTCCATTCATCCTCCGTTTATAGCTCGCTCATTTATCTCCCATTCTAATTTCTCCACTAACTCTATCTCCCATTCTAATTTCTTCACTAATTATTTTTCATCTCCATCTTCTCTTCTCCATCTCTATCTCTCATTCTAATTTCTCCACTAACTCTTCTTCATCTCCATCTTCTCTTCTCTATTCCCATCTTATTTTCTCCATCTCTTCTTCTCTATCTTCCCTTCTCTATTCTAATTTCTCAACTAACTCTTCTTTTAGTTATTTACAAAATAATCCCTCAAGTGTTAGGTATTTACAATTCAATCCCTAGAAAAATATTTCTTTAAGTCCAGATCTCCACACAATTTTCAGTACACCAACCCTATGCCTGGTTGAAATTGAAAGAAAACTATTGACTGTTTTTGTATATTTTTGTGGCCTCAAATGCTTTTTTTATTTATAAATTTTCAAATATTTTTGTAATTTATGAAAAATATTTAAGAATACAAAAAAAATATTAAAATTTATTTTTTATTCAAAAATGGTTGCTTAGGCTTGGCACAGACTTTCAAAGTTGATTTTGTAATATTCTCATTTTTTTTCTTGATTTTCTATGAATTTTTAAAAATAAAATGCAGGAAAATACTGAAAATTTATTTTTTGGTTAAAATTGATTCTTTAGGCTTGGCCAAAGTCCCCAAATTTAATTTTTTTAAATTTTATTAATTTTTTTATGGATTTTATATTAATTTTTTAAAGAGAAAAGGTAATTAAAAATCAGGTGTCAATAATTATCAAGTGAGCCAACCTTAATATTTCTAAAACCATATGGAAATACTGCCAAAAATACCTCTAATTTTGCACTTACATAAGGATTTTATGCATTTTTCAATACTTTAAAAAGCTAAAAAAATTTAAAATAAATATACCACAATTTAGAAAATTTCGATATGAGCACATGGGTGAAAAAATCACCTCAATCGAACCTCGTGCGCACCCTTACATGCCACTCGAAGGCTCAACGCGTGAGGCTTGTTGACACCTAAATTTTGACTTTTTAAAATTTATTCACTTAAGTACATAAAAAAATGAGAATTTGTTCTCACCAAAAATTAATTTTTTCATGCATTGCATATTTAATATTTTTGTCGGTCATGCATTTTATTATGGCTAACGACGGAGGATTTGAGCTTAAATTGACAAACGATTGGATTGAGCGTGAGGGAGGTGTGCCGAAAGGCTTATGAAGTTTTGAACTTAAAAGAAATTTTTCCACAGGGACTGAATTGCAAATACATAAAACTTCAGGGACTGAATCACAAATACATAAAACTTCAGGGGCTGAATTGCAAATACATAAAATTTTAGGGATAGTGGAGAAATTAGAAAGGAAGATGGAGAAGGGGAGATATAGAAGGGAAGATGGAGAAATTAGAAAGGAAGATGGAGAATGGGAGATATAGAAGGGAAGATGGAGAAATTAGAAGGAAAGATGGAGAATGGAAGATGGTAGAATTAGAAGAGAAGATAAAGAATTAGAATGAGAGATGGGAGATAAAGAATGGAGGATGGCGGAATTAGAAGAGAGGATAAAGTTAGTGAAAAAATGGGAGGAGGAGAGAAAACTAGAAAAAAAAAACTAGGTGAGATTGAGGGAGAGGGGAGGAAGAACGCATTCTGTTCATACCCTTCTCACATACTTTTTACCGTTGGATCGTCTTGAATTTTTGATATGTTATAGCTGACATCGAGACGATTCCAACGATATCAAGATCGCCCAGATCGGTCAAGATCTCGCCGTTGGATGTCATCGGGAAGTTAAACCCCCCGCCGGTTATCTCGATCTCCGGTCGTATTCTGTTCATACCCTTCTCACATACTTTTACCGTTGGATCATGCTGAATTTTTGATATGTTGTAGATGACATCGAGACGATTCCAACGATATAAAGATCAATCAAATCGGATGAGATACCACCGTTGGATGTTACTCAGAAGTTCTTGCAGATTTTGGGGGGAATGCTTTGGGAAGTAAGTTCACAGACTTTTATTTTCGGATCAGCACGCCCAGTGGTATTGTAACTAGATTTTCCATATCTAGATGATGAAATCTCGAAAACAAATATATTGAACATTCGTAGATGACTTCGAGATCTTCGATTTGATATATTATGGCGCGAAAATGGACGTCGTTTGCTATGTCAAAAAGGTCCCGAAATTGAGAGCAGAAATCTGGAAATATAGTGATCAGAACCTGAGATGGAATTTTTCTGATCTGACCTTTCATGCTAAATGATTTTCCATGGGTTATTCTAGACTTCGTTTCATAAAGACCTCTTCATGACATTTGTTCATAAGATCTTAATGCATAACATATAAAAAATACAAAAATATTCATGCACGTTTCATATTTTTAATGCATTTAATGAAATTATGCAATTCTGTTGGCGTCCTTGAGTCTGAGTGTTTTTCTGTGCGTGGTCATATTGATTCGTAGTTATCTCATGTTTAGAGTCTTCTTTTGAAACTTCACAAAAAATGAAAGTTGTTCATTGCGGTCTTGTTTAGTAGACTAGAAAGTTTGGTGCATTAATTTTGAGATTTGAGTGTCCATTTGAGCTTAATCCTGAAGTAAGTCTGTTCTGTGAAATTTGTTTGTTTGCTGCTGAGCTCTCATGAAAGACCATTTTCTACACGAAAATGAGTGTCTCTTCAGTAAGAATGTAAAACATGAAAGTTGTCAACGACACATTTTCCCATCCACACAAAAAATGTCAGAATTTTTGCATACATTTCATTATTTCTTTTGTATTTTATGGTTACTGCTTTCTCCCTAAGAATGTTCATGGACAGTATGATTTAATTCGTATTTTTTGTGTTAATGCATTGGAAAATGTAAAAAATGGTCTCAATGAAGTTTAATCAGCACGTGTTAAAATTTCTTTGAGTTTTTGAATTGTCTTAACTCATTGGTGATTGTGCATGTTCGATTGGATAAGTTTATTATTTTCATTTGGCTTTCGGCCCGATGCTTTGAAGACTGGAGGATGACCGATGTCCATTCCGGTCCGTTTTGTTGTACTCCCGACCCACGAGGCTTGGCGACCGGTGTTTGACCGATGTCCATTCCGGTCCATTTTTGTTGTATTCCCGATCATGTCTCGGGTTTTATTTAATTGGTCTGTAATTATTCACCCGACGAGTTGCGGGTTTTATTTTCACTGTCCTTAGGGTAGTTTTACTTTACCTGCTCTCTCTTCACATCTTCGTTTGCTTTAGATGATTTTGCATTCTTTATAATACATCGAAAAAATCTAAAAAAAAATCATAAAAAGAAAACCCAAAAAAATTGCACCTTTGAACCTCAAGTGAAAATTTATCAAAATTGCCAAGTTGAACATTTTCATGAAATTGGTACCAAAAGGGCGTTAACTGAAAAATTAGCGTAATCAAGTCCCCGAACTCATTAATCTCTGGTTCGTAGGAATAAAGTATTTCTCCCGATGCTTTATTTAGGTGTCTAATCAACCTACCCAAAATGATTAGTGGCGACTCCAAGATAAATCCTTCTTTTGATGAAATTGAACCTAAGTCACGATTTGGTAGAACTCGGGAGAGTTCGAGCTATGCTAGTTAATTCAATTTAATTAACATGGTAATCCATTAACTTTAAAATTTGGGAAACCGATTTTTAGGTCGTGACAGCTTGGCGACTCCACTGGGGAATTGTTCTTAATTTTTGAAAATTTAAGAACCTAGAGGACTTAGGCCAGAAAAATTTCATGAAAATTCATTTGATTTGAATTGGTTGGATTCTAATATTTAGGTGTTAAATGGTCTTGCAGGATGGGAGTTATAAGGGGTGAAGTGTTTGGCTAACCCCTTGTTTTGCAGGCTTGGTGTTGGATTTGTTTATTTAATTTCGCACATTTTTGAAGTGGTGTTTGCATTTAAATATTGTGCATGTGTTTTCAGTTTTAGCACTACATCACACACGTCCCGTGGTCGGACCTGGGCCACTAGTTTTATGATGGTATTTTGATTTGGTTTTAGCGTTCGGCATAAGATCACGTCGAAAGTTAGCCCAGATTCAATCCCGGACCTCTTTTCAAAAATGGGTTTAAAAGTTAGGCCTCAGGCTTGGTAAGATTACCAAAGCAGTGGTTTTAATTTTTAGCTCGAGCTGCCGAAATGGGAAGGCCCGGCTAATCCTGATTACGTCGTAGAGGATCACGGCTAATCTTGATTATGTGCGCGAGATTGTCGCCTTGCCGTAAGTCTTTCGCTTCAATTTGTCAGCCTTTAGAGTAGATAAGCTAAGATTTAAATTCACGAATTCATGTGCATGTCTATGTGATTGGCATCTTACTTCTCAAGTTAAAGTAAGTTCTCTAACTTCATCTTGCATTTATTCTATTTTGGGTCGGTCCATAACATTGTTAGATTGGTCGAATTTTTCAAGGAAATGCAATCCAATGAATTTCTCCCCATGTTTTGATTTACCTTTCTATGTTGCACAATTTTTGTAAAATTCTATGGTCAAATTTTGGGCAAACATCCTTAATGAAAGTCGTAGCCAACATAATGATTTTCAACATATAAAAAAAATCAGAACGAATGGACTTCATTTGCTTGGGACGAAGTTGGGCCAAACTCACGTTTTTCTAAATGGGTGAAAAATGCAAAGCATTCTGACTGATCGACTCTCCTCCTCGTGAGAATTTTTCGAGCCTCTTCGACTCAATTCTGGATCCCGAGAAAAGAATGAAAAATGTCTAATGGACTCTAATCTTGTACGTCAAAAATTTTCAGATAAATCCAATCAGTTTTCCATTTAATACAGAATTTGTGATCCAATGCAAAGCAGTCTGAAATTTTGGCAGTTTTCTGACCTCATCTTGTTTCATTAATAAGCATTGCTAAACAAGCTTTTTTGCTAGAAATCAAAACATGAAAGTTGGAGAATGGACTTTAAACTATTGGCCTGAAAATTTTTGGACTTTAACTAACATTTTTTATGGGCCTTTCGTTCATTAGACAGAAACTGGACAAATCAGCTTTTTGAACAAATTTTCTCCAAAGATGCATTAAACTGTATTGATCTGTACATTTTTTGGATAAAGTCAAAACATGAAAGTTGTGCATAATCATCTTGGCCATGTGTCTGTAAATTTGGGCGTCATTTTGAACACTTTTTGAATTTTCACGAATTTTTTGTCAAAAGTGGATGAACTGAAATCTTCTGAAATGGAATCTTGTCACTGTATGTACACCATCACCTTTGTCCACAAGTTACACTCAGATGGGAAAGATTCTAGGCACCTGTCATGGACCGACCCCTATTGGATCACATACTCATTATTTCCTTTACTTTTGCAGGGAATCGCAGGTACCCCAGGCGGAAGCAAAATTAGATTCAACAATACACCAGGAACAATCTTGAGGAATACGATAGGACGGATAATTACCGATGCCTCAACTGATAATACTGGGGGCAAGCGAAGGAATTAATCCTTCCGAAGTTAGAAACGTGTAAATCAGTCAACATGTACAAGCTTTGTATTTTGATGGGGCTGTAAATTTATCCAGATCGGGCCTGGGGACATTTTTAATGTATTAGAAGGGTTCATGTATTTTTGTTGAAAAAGCCGAGACTGTGTAATCAGAACCCATGGGGCAAGATTATGAACCCGACCTTGCGACGCCTTTCTGATTAAATTGAACAAAGGCTTGCCTTTTTACCTTCCTCGGATTCAAAACACATGGAAGATTTTGGAGAACCAGTATTTTATTACCGAGTATGGCCTGCAATCATTTCTCCCAACGCTACAGGCGACCGACACATTCAAGTGGATGCCGAAAGAGATAGGCAGGAGTAAAGTGGGGCACGCAACGGGCAGCCTGATTTGTTTATTGGAGCACTGATCGAGTGGTCGATTTGCAATAATTCACACGACTGACTCACGGCGTTGTGACCGGTGGGGGCCGCCACCGAACCCTTCGTCAATGTCCTTGATATCATCGCCGGCAGCAAATAACAAGAACACCAAGAAGAGTGTTAAGCCTCAACGTCTTCAGTACCGTAAATCGTCCTATCATGCTATATGGGCGAAGAAATGGCAGAAAAAAGAAAAGCACAAACACGTGAAACTTTCTCTTCATTCCATTCACCAACAAACCTTACAACAGCTCACTGGGGAGGAAAAGTGAAGCCAAACTGGGCCCTGATAACCATTACGAAAGAGCTCAACTGACTCTCCAAATAGTTGATGCTCTGGGTGCACCGGGCGCTCTCGGGATTAAGCTCCGCGAGCCTAAAGAAGAGGCGATCGCACTTCTCCTTAGCCTGGGCCATACTGGCCTCATAATGCTCGACGGCAAACTCCAAGTCCGGGATCGCCGCCCTCTCGAAAGCAATGTCTGCCGTAATGTCATCAAGTCTCTCCTGCAGCCAACCGCTTTTGCACCTCATCACAATATTGCTTGGCTCCTGTTCGGTGTAAGTTCGGACCAAGGTCAGATGGTCCACCAGCTTTCCCCTCTCACGAACCAGCCACAAAAGCTGATCGTTGGCAAACTTGAGGGCCTTTTTGTGATTATCAGCCACAAATGTGACTGTTGGCAGACGCTCGTGCCGGTCTCGGTAACGAGCTTTCACGACGGCGGTCACAAGGACCGTCTCATAAGCACGGTTATAGGCAGCTAGAAAATTGATGAAGAGGGTCGAGAAGTTCCAATACTCCTTTCCCAGTTGGGTACCCTCAACAGAAGCAGCGTCCACGGTCCTGAATAAATCGAGGATTTCAGCCTCAACGGTAGAGTTTTTGGCTACATGAGCGTAACCTCTACCAAGAAGATTGTAGAGTCTCTCCCACCCAGCCAGGACTTCGGCGGATAAGGTGTGGTTAGAAGAATTGGCCATTTTTTAAAGCAGAATACGAAAGAAAGGGGGAGAGAGGTGAGGCAGATGAGCGGAATGCGAAGATGGTAATCTGCTTCAATTTAAATACTGATTTCACAGGGGCAGTCCTTATAGGTTTTCCTATCTACCATTCTCTGTCGGCAACACCCCCGGTGGCTCAAATTCCAGTCAAGTGGCAACCTCGAGCCGAACAAACCTGACGTCTCCGTGGAAAAGCTTACGGGACTCCACCGCTTTGAAAAAAGAAAGAACGAAAAGACGAGCTGAGTGGGGGACAAAGAAATTCTCGGCAGAAAGAGATATATTACTCGTCTTCATTGGAGGACCCGCCAGTAAATCGACGGTGGAAATCTTGACAGGGGCCCTCTACCGCGAAAAGAAAGAAGAAGACAAACTGAGCGATAAACGAGGATTTCCCCTTTGATCAAAAGCTGAATGTCAGATTTTCCCCTCGATAAATCTAATAGCACCGCCCATGAAGGGGGAAGTCGTTGCTATTGCCAGAGAGAGAATTTGTCCTCATTTGATAGTGAGGGTTCATCTGCACGAACTCGCAGGAGAAAGATAGAGAGGAAGGAGTTCTCGTGGGAGAGGAATTCAAAACCTTCACCATCAAAGCATTGGCTTTCAAAGCCTGTTACGAGAAGACATCCTGAGGCGGTCTCGAATCTGCAGTCCTAGATCCAGAAATATGTCGAGCATTAGGGGAACGGGCGCATGTTCAACCCTGGTCGAAGCTGATGAAGTTCCTTACCTTGAGGGTCTACTGGTCATGGCCATTGACGGTAATCCAGTCTCTCTGTCAATCCTTGTTACCGTATTAAGAAAATGCCGGTATAAGGTTGTAGCTCAAGCAAAGGCGACAGAGGCCTTAGAGATATTAAGGAGGAGTAGTGACCCATTTGATATCGTCCTCACCGCCATGGTAGGGATCGACATGGATGTTTTCACTCTCTTGGAAGTCATCAATTCTAAATTAAACATGCCAGTCCTCGTAATATCGGCAAGCGATGATCAGCAAGCCATAATGAAGGCTGTCTTAAACGGGGCCCAAGACGTCGTAACGAAACCAGTTAGGGTTCAGATGCTTCAAAACATATGGCAGCACGTGGTAAGGAAGCAATTGCACGACCATGAGAACAAGCATCAAGCCTTCAATTTTGTTCCAAGCAACTGGAGAAAGAAGATGAGTTGGTCTCCCGAGCTGCATCGTATGTTTGTTAATGCAGTTTAGCAGCTAGGAATCGATTCGGCACGGCCGCAACATATACTGGAAATTATGAATGTAGAGGGACTCACTCAAGCAAATGTTTCGAGTCATCTTCAGAAGTACAGAAAAAGGGTGAGAGAACACAATACAGCTCAGAATCAAGAAACCCAAGGCGGGACCGATCCAAGCCTGAACGTCGAGTCTCCTCGCCACCATAAGTTCCACAAGTTAGCATGGGGCGAGCCACTTCCCATCATCAACCAAGCCAGTAGCCGTGCCATCAATCCCCCAAGCGTTAATCAAAGTATCTCCCAGAATCACCCTAATGCTCTTCAAGAGTATAGACCGCAGGGGCAGTGTATTCAGACTCTTTGGTTTAAGCACCAACCCGTGGCTAGAATTCATCCCATGATCAGCGCGCTTGCGCAGCCAGAGAATCAGACAGGAAATTATCCTGAACACTTCCACTTCTCTGATCCTCGAATGGAAGGAGTTCTTGGCAGCAGGACAGTTGGTGATCCCCACACTTTCTGGAGTAATGATGAAGACTTCAGCTCGAGAAGTCAAATTGCTCATGGCGAGGACAGAATGAGAAATCTACCGCCAGCATTTGCCAACAATAATGCCCAATTCGAGCATCAGTTACTGGAAGGTTCAAGAGATTACTCAGATGATGAGCTTACTGCCCTGGTCAACCAGTTTAAGGTTGACAGACATCCGAAGCCATGATCGGAAGCCAGTGATTAGGGACTCTCAAACATCGGTCATCCATGCCTGAACCAGCACGAGACTAGCTGATTATCGAAGAGCCGCAGGAGAGGCAGAACTGACCTTGAACAAGTGCACCTTTCACTTCATGCTTAATTCCCCTATGTGTGATATTCCCAGCTTTCTAGGTGTCTAGATTTAATTCAGGGGCATGGGGTAATTTGTTTTTTATCCCGTCGAATGCGTGAATCCCTTTTTATGCTAGACTCAGGGCGGATCAATTTGTGGCAACGTCGCTGACTGCCATAATGAGAAATATTGAATGGCCTCACATAGGGAAATTTCAAGTGAAAAGCCCAGGCGAGCTCGAAGACGAGTAATTGAGTATCGTTCCAATTTACCCTCGATCGTCGCAAAATGCTAAATCGGATTTGTTCCATTCTCACCCAGGGGATTGCAAATTGTCTCAAGAGTGTCGTAAAATGAAATGACCCAATGGAATGCGATAGGACTCATTTGCCTTGAAGGTAACCTTTAAATTAAAGGAGCCCTCCGGTCTACGGACCCGATGGCATAAAAAATGATGATGGTCTAAAGCAACCCGAAAGAAAACAAGGCCCAACTAAGCAAAGCACTTATGTGGCAAGCTCAAAGTGAAGGGCAACTCGGGACATACAATCCAATCCAATCCAAATGAAGGAACTTCCTCAATTCAAATTCAATGGAAGTACATACAAGGGTAAAACAGTATCGTTCCAATTTTTCTAGAATATGAAGAATATATACTACCGCATTCCCTTTCATTTTTGCAGTGAAAGTCTCTACTGGCCAGATTTTCCTGTCTACCATTCCCTATCAACATCACCTCCGCCACTCGTCTCCAATCTCGAGCCAAGCAAATCCGACATCTCTGCCAAAAGTTTGACGGGATGACACAACTTTGAAAAAGAAAAAAGAAAGGTGACTTGGGTGGGAGACAAGGAAAATGGGATTCGTTTTTATAGGAGAACACGCCAGCAAATCGACGGTAGAGACGTTGATAGGGACCCTACCACTATGAAGAGATGAGAAAAGACGAGCCAAGCAAGAAACACGCAGGAAAGGTTGAGAAAGACAGAAATCTCGGGAGGAGCGATACATATGCTAAGCCGACGCCAAATTTTAAAAGAGACATCCTCCTGATAATCTTTATTCATACGTTGAAGAGAGTTTTAAAGCATACACGGTTCAGAGAGAGTGAAAATACAGAAAGATATAGTAAATCTTGAGAAATCATCGACCAAATCAAAGATGTCTCAACCAAATACTTCCGAAAGCTATCGTTGCCTGCTGAATATGGGAGAGGAAGAGTTCGAAGCCATGTTTGGGATCGAGCCCATGGAGCCTGGCCCTTCCGCCAACGACGTCCAAGATCTCAGTAAAGATAAGGACAACAACGGTAAGGGTCAAAAGAAGCGTTACCGTCGCCATACTAAGGAGCAAGTACAAAGGCTTGAGGATTTCTTCAGAACATGCCCTATGCCAGACGGCAAACAGAAAATGGAACTGAGTCAAGAGCTAGGACTTGAACCTTCCCAAATCAAGTTCTGGTTTCAAAATAGGCGAACCCAAATGAAGACTCGTCATGAGCACAATGAGGCCGAGTTTTTAAGAGTTGAAAATGAAAACCTCCGAGCGGAAAACAAGATGTATAAGGAGGCTTTTGACTCCGCCACCTACCCCAACTGCAACAGCCTCCTCCTCACCTTTGATGAAATGCATGATCTGAGGATCGAAAATGCACGTTTAAGAGGAGAGTTAGACCAGTTTATAACAGGATCGAGTTCTATTGGAAGAGGGTACAAAAGGACCAATGCTACTGGATCATCATCAATACCTCCCGAGGAAGAAGGGACAGATCACCACCAAGCGGACATTGACGATGATCTTTTCGCCATAATCAACCAGTTTGATATCGGTAAAGCATTGAAGCTGTGATGCACATGCTCAGCCAGTTACCACCAGACCTTTAACATGGTCGACGCGTACCTAGTCCGGAATAAAGCCAGCTGATTATAGAAAAGCCTGCAGATGAGAAAGAAAAATCAATCCTGAATGGATGAATATGCTTTATCTTGCATGGGATGTTGTCTTCTTTTATGAATGTCTAAAATTGGCGTGAAAGCAAGAAGTAATCATTTCTCTTTCCCCAATTAAATGCTCGAGTCTACCACCACACCAAACTCGTAGTGAATTTATTGCGAGTAAAAATCCGCATAAACTTGAAGGGTAACGCCGTATCGTTTCAATTTACCCCCAATTGCTCCAGTGTTAAATTGGATCCCTGTTATTTTCAGGAATTTGCGAATTGACCCGAGAACACCGCCATGCTCGAATGCGAAATCCTCTTGTTGAATGAAACTGGGGGCAAATCAATTTGAGGATATTATCACTGAATGGACGGCTTCAAACAAAGAAAAATACGAGCGAAAGGCGCGAGTAGCTTCAGAGATCGGTAATCTTGTATCGTTCTAATTTTTCCATAATCATCTCGAGTCCTGAATTACTTTCATTTTTAACAGGGATTTTAAATGGCCTTGAAAAGAACCAGAACGTGGAATTGCCCAATGCAAAGTAATAAGACCACGTCGTCTCAAGGATTAACACTTAAAAAATAGCCCTCATGGACGCCTAAGGTCCCGTGGACCGGATGGAATGGGGAATGACAGTGGTCCGAGATGTCTCGAGTTCGATCCCCAGGGTTGGGGAATATTGTAAATGTTGTAAATAAATAATACAATTTTTTTGCACATTTCTTTTTTGCAGAAAGAAACAAAAATACTCGACGAACGAGACCGAAGTCAATACTTTGCCACAACCTTGGTTCTAATGGTAAAGTGTCCAACGAAAGTCGAGAGAAACTCAACTCAGTAAAATTGGTAAAAGGATCGTACAAGGCATTCAAGACAGAGGGTAAATCAGTATCGTTTCCAACTTATCCCTTCCAATACTGGCTAACACGTCTCCTTTCCTTTTGACAGGAAACGTTTACACTAACATGTCGAAGAAGACAACCCCCAGGGGCAATTCAAATTCTCCCATCCCTGAGAATTTTCTTCCATACTTGCACATTCTGCAAATACGCGTGATGCAAAAAAAAAATCTTCACATCTGCATTGTGTTTACACATTCCATGATTTATGCATGACTATTCTGCATGTTTAATTTGCCAAATCTGAGACGCAATTCCAGATGTCGCCCACTTGACAGACATACAATTTGGTCCAAATGAAGGGATTTCTTCATTTCAAGTTCACAAGAAGCATATGCAAGGGTAAAGCGGTATCATTCCAATTTCTCTAGAACATGAAAACATACACTGATGCATTCCCTTTTAATTTTCTGTAGGGGTTACCACCGTGCCAGACAGGTGAGTATCACTTCCCTTTTAAAACTCAATAGAATCCAAAAGTTTTGGAATTCTCAGAGCAGATGCCAGAGTTTCTACAACTCATTCACATGAACATGGGCAACCCATGATCCCCAGAGCCTTCTTGCATGCTTGCACGATTTGTTCATCAAGATTTTCACAAAATCTCATGAGTTGTTGAAGGTTAATTCGTATGCTCGAAAATGCTCACACTTAGCATGGTTTATGCATGATTGTCCTTCATGTTTAATTAATCAACTTTGCACAAGTGGTGTAAACTAAATGAGGTACATCAAGATATCGATCGATTAAAGGAAATCTTTGCTTCACCGATCCTTTGACCATGCGACGTCAGCTAAGGGAACATCAGGCAAATAGAAGAAGTCCTTAACCACCAAATTCCCAAAGCCGAACTCCCAGCTGGGGCATGTACGGGGGCAATTTTGGATTCTGCCAAAGCCTGACTTGATTGAGAATGGGGCAAATTGTTAGCGAGCTCCAAATTGGAAGAAGGGAATACCCTCTCTCTTTCTCATATGTCTTTCAAAGTGACACCCAATTTTCTTCTCGCAGGTGCCAAGCTAGAGGACATGCCTTCGATTGCTACTGCTGAAGCAAGTCAAAAGTAGAGCTTCTTAATATTCGTTCACTCCATCATTTTAAAGCCCTATTCATGCACATTCTTTTTATGCAGGGTCAATTGTGGGAACGAGTAATCAACCAGAGTTCAAGGTCAAATCCCCAGCAGTGACTATGTCTAGGGCAATTCCCAATTTTGGCAAAAGCCATGATCGCCTAATGCGATCCATCCTGATGGAAATGAGGCAAACAAGGGCATTCGACCAACCATGTTGGTCTTCGCCATATCACGACTAGAGCGAGCATATTTTTATTCTGGGGCAAACATGAGAATGAGCTCGTCCTCATTTGATCCACTCGCATGTCTTGGGGCAACTTAGATTCCCCTTCATCTGTTTTTGAGAAGCATTGCAATTCTGATTAATTGCTACATCTGCTTGATTGAAAAAATGCTTCTAAATTGTGTGATCTATACATGATTATTCTTCATGTTTAATTTACCAACTTTGAATAGGGAGCATAAATTGCATATGATGCATCGAATGTACAGAATGGGGCATGACAGGATGATGAAAGGCAAGCCATTTCCATACACGTCCTGTAATCTAATCCCTAGTGAGATAAGCGGTAGTCAGGATCCGCACTCCTCGAGGCGATGTGTTTTCTCGCAAAAGGTACGATAGCCGAAGTGACAGAGGCATTCAGTTCTTTATCCAAACACTACAGGTGTCCATTGCAAACCTTTTTGAGCGGCGGTTTCATTTTCTCAACCCTGTCAAGAACCACCCCACATTGGGGCAAGACGAGGTAATTCCAGCAGCGGCATGAGGTAAATGGTTAGAAATTCTCTTGCTCAGACTAGCATCAATCTTCGGGTGTTTCTTTACATTGAACTCGAACTTTAATTCAAGTGCCTTAGGATGATGAAGAACATTCATTTCTCTATCCTATACACTACATCCATTGTACAGCCCAATTGAGCTTGTATATATTCATTTCTCAAGCCCCATTGGTGATCATTGCTCGTTTCAATTTGAAGATGACGTTATCACCAAGGAATAGAACTGAAGAGACCGGGGCAGTAAAGAATCCCCAAGTGAACTCATCTCGTATGTTAGATTTCTCATGTAGTGTCTAGCATCATTCCTTACAAAGAAAGGAAAAGGAAGAGAGGTGTCAAAAAATAGCTCTCTCTCAAGAAAGAAAATGGGAATCGGGATTAAGAAAAGCAAAGGTTAGTCCCACAGAATCTCGGACAGTAAAAAGCAAAATGCCTATCAAAAGCAAGGCCAATGCCCATTCAAATCCTTGTTCATTTGTTTTAAAAATCCCAAATGACAGACTTGTAAAGAAAAAGCCTCCAAGAGAGTCAAATGGAAATTGCAATCATCAGCGGAAGCTCCATCCTCAAGCAGTGATGGCACATTTTGAAATCAATTTCAGAAGGCCAAGACCGGCGATAAGACAGTAATGATCACTAGCATCGAGCCATTCTCATATATTTTCTGAGCCAAAGCGAGCCTTTCTCTCAGTCCCAAATCCTGACCTACGTTACAATCCTTCAAAGTCTCTTCTGATTAGGGCATATGAATTAACGTAGAGTTGAATGATTTTAAGCATCGCTCGAAGAAGTTCTAGCAAGATTATTTCTCTCTCATTTTTGCAGGGTTCTTGACTTGTAAACCCGGAGCAGATGATGAAGATCTCTTTCAAAAAGCCTTGACTCCACAGGAGTCCCATTTGGTAAACTATTGACCTAGCCTATATTACGGTCCCAATCAAGACCTCCAGATCGGCTTGGTCGTACCAATTGCGAGATTACTCAGACCCTCGTTGAAAGCGATGATGGTAAGATTGAGTGATTTCTCTTGAATCCTATAGTTATGATGAATAGCTTTTCTCGAAGAGTAGGAGAAAGCCCTTTCGGACTGAAGTCCCCCATTCAAAGTACATTCGAGGTATTCACAATGTAATAACCTCCTTGAACAGAATTGGTGATGCAAACTTGACATAATAATTTTGCATAAATCCACTAAGTGAATTTCAGCATACATGCATGTACATGTTAGATCTAACATTGTCTGTGCACATGCATTCCTGATATTCAAGCTACCTCATGAGGTCTTGAAATTCATCCAAGGATGAATGAATGAACAAGCCGTGTTGGCAAGTGCCCACCTGGCAAGCTTCCAAGCTCCCAGGTAAGTATATCTTCAACCTGAGCCTTCTGATGATTGTTAAGGCACTCAAATCTGTTGCGACACATACAGTCATTCAGATATTCGTCTTCTTCAGTGAAGCGTGATTTTTATGAAATACATGTCGCATTAGCATTGATTTGGTCTATGCGCATAATTTTACTTCAAGAGAATAAGCAGGTATGATGCAGTCAGCCTGTCTACTCCTTGACCATTCGTTCAGAAGACCCATGTAAGTTTTCTGAACCCAGTTTTGAATATCTTGTGTTTACACTGACATGGCTTGTGTAGCACACCCTCTCGATGTGGTCACCGCCCTGTGAGATTGGCGGCACATCTCCCTTTCCGATCATCAAAGACCAGCTCTAATGATCTTGAAAGAAATCTACCTCTCAACTACCCAAAAAAACCCAGGTAAGTTTTCTGAACCCTTTTCAAAATCGCAAGCTTTGAGTTTGCACCAATGAGAAAGCACACTCCTTAATTTCATCCAGTTCATAATCGACATGCTCTTGTGATCTGCATGAAACATTTGTTCGAACCATGATCGACATGCTCTCGTGGTCTCGACAAATTTTATCAAAATCATAATCGACATGCTCTTGTGATTTTGGTACCCTATCAAGTTCATGATCGACATGCTCTCATGTTCTTGATCTTATCCATCCAGTTCATAATCGACATGCTCTTGTGTCTGGATGCTTATGCGAACCATGATTGACATGCTCTCGTGATCTCGACAAATTTTATCAAAAACCATAATCGACATGCTCTTATGGTTTTGATACCCTTTCAGATCATCAAGGACCAGCTCTAATGATCTTGAAAGAAACTATGTGACTCCACTCGAAGAGATGCAGTGGACACATCCCCTTACAGATCTTGCACTTTCTCGCATCAGGGGGAAACCTCTGGTAATGGATAGGCACCAGTACCTTAAGATTCTTGCATCCACAAAAATGCCTGGAGCTTAAGGGAATCACCAGCATTATGAAGTGTCTGGTAAGACCGACATTTTATATGCGATCCATGTGCAGGTTTCTTTAATCCGTTTCCTCGGAGCAGAAAAATCTTAACACATGTTATTTACAGTCCTGCACATCATGCATCATTGCACTTGCATATAAAATGGGATTAAAACTCCCCCACAAAAAAAATCATCATCATTCATTTGCATTGTCAAAATTTAGGTTCAATTTTGTCTTTGAGCGAAACCTCTACGAGTCTCCGCTCAAAGAGGGGCAGCTGTTGACACCTAAATTTTGACATTTTAAAATTCATTCACTTAAGTACATAAAAAAATGAGAATTTGTTCTCACCAAAAATTAATTTTTTCATGCATTGCATATTTAATATTTTTGTCGGTCATGCATTTTATTATGGCTAACGACGGAGGATTTGAGCTTAAATTGACAAACGATTGGATTGAGCGTGAGGGAGGTGTGCCGAAAGGCTTATGAAGTTTTGAACTTAAAAGAAATTTTTCCACATGGACTGAATTGCAAATACATAAAACTTCAGGAGCTGAATTGAAAATACATAAAATTTTAGGGATAGTGGAGAAATTAGAAAGGAAGATGGAGAAGGGGAGATATAGAAGGGAAGATGGAGAAATTAGAAAGGAAGATAGAGAAGGGGAGATATGGAAGGGAAGATGGAGAAATTAGAAGGAAAAATGGAGAATGGAAGATGGTAGAATTAGAAGAGAAGATAAAGAATTAGAACGAGAGATGGGAGATAAAGAATGGAGGATGGTGGAATTAGAAGAGAGGAGAAAGTTAGTGAAAAAATGGGAGGAGGAGAGAAAACTAGAAAAAAAAACTAGGTGAGATTGAGGGAGAGGGGAGGAAGAACGCATTCTGTTCATACCCTTCTCATATACTTTTTACCGTTGGATCGTCTTGAATTTTTGATATGTTATAGCTGACATCGAGACGATTCCAACGATATCAAGATCGCCCAGATCGGTCAAGATCTCGCCGTTGGATGTCATCGGGAAGTTCAACCCCCCGCCGGTTATCTCGATCTCCGGTCGTATTCTGTTCATACCCTTCTCACATACTTTTACCGTTGGATCATCCTGAATTTTTGATATGTTGTAGATGACATCCAGACGATTCCAACGATATAAAGATCACTCAAATCGGATGAGATACCACCGTTGGATGTTACTCGGAAGTTCTTGCAGATTTTGGGGGGAATGCTTTGGGAAGTAAGTTCACAGACTTTTATTTTCGGATCAGCACGCCTAGTGGTATTGTAACTAGATTTTCCATATCTAGATGATGAAATCTCGAAAACAAATATACTGAACATTCGTAGATGACTTCGAGATCTTCGATTTGATATATTATGGCGCGAAAATGGACGTCGTTTGCTATGTCAAAAAGGTCCAGAAATTGAGAGCAGAAATCTGGAAATATAGTGATCAGAACCTGAGATGGAATTTTTCTGATCTGACCTTTCATGCTAAATGATTTTCCATGGGTTATTCTAGACTTCGTTTCATAAAGACCTCTTCATGACATTTGTTCATAAGATCTTAATGCATAACATATAAAAAATACAAAAATATTCATGCACGTTTCATATTTTTAATGCATTTAATGAAATCATGCAATTCTGTTGGCGTCCTTGAGTCTGAGTGTTTTTCTATGCGTGGTCATATTGATTCGTAGTTATCTCATGTTTAGAGTCTTCTTTTGAAACTTCACAAAAAATGAAAGTTGTTCATTGGGGTCTTGTTTAGTAGACTGGAAAGTTTGGTGCATTAATTTTGAGATTTGAGGGTCCATTTGAGCTTAATCCTGAAGTAAGTCTGTTTTGTGAAATTTGTTTGTTTGCTGCTGAGTTCTCATGAAAGACCATTTTCTACACGAAAATGAGTGTCTCTTCAGTAAGAATGTAAAACATGAAAGTTGTCAACGACACATTTTCCCATCCACACAAAAAATGTCAGAATTTTTGCATACATTTCATTATTTCTTTTGTATTTTATGGTTACTGCTTTCTCCCTAAGAATGTTCATGGACAGTATGATTTAATTCGTATTTTTTGTGTTAATGCATTGGAAAATGTAAAAAATGGTCTCAATGAAGTTTAATCAGCACGTGTTAAAATTTCTTTGAGTTTTTGAATTGTCTTAACTCATTGGTGATTGTGCATGTTCGATTGGATAAGTTTATTATTTTCATTTGGCTTTCGGCCCAATGCTTTGAAGACTGGAGGATGACCGATGTCCATTCCGGTCCGTTTTGTTGTACTCCCGACCCACGAGGCTTGGCGACCGGTGTTTGACCGATGTCCATTCCGGTCCATTTTTGTTGTATTCCCGATCATGTCTCGGGTTTTATTTAATTGGTCTGTAATTATTCACCCGACGAGTTGCGGGTTTTATTTTCACTGTCCTTAGGGTAGTTTTACTTTACCTGCTCTCTCTTCACATCTTCGTTTGCTTTAGGTGATTTTGCATTCTTTATAATACATCGAAAAAATCTAAAAAAAATCATAAAAAGAAAACCCAAAAAAAATTGCACCTTTGAACCTCAAGTGAAAATTTATCAAAATTGCCAAGTTGAACATTTTCATGAAATTGGTACCGAAAGGGCGTTAATTGAAAAATTAGAGTAATCAAGTCCCCGAACTCATTAATCTCTGGTTCGTAGGAATAAAGTATTTCTCCCGATGCTTTATTTAGGTGTCTAATCAACCTACCCAAAATGATTAGTGGCGACTCCAAGATAAATCCTTCTTTTGATGAAATTGAATCTAAGTCACGATTTGGTAGATCTCGGGAGAGTTCGAGCTATGCTAGTTAATTCAATTTAATTAACATGGTAATCCATTAACTTTAAAAATTGGGAAACCGATTTTTAGGTCGCGACAAGGCTCACGTGCCACACGTGTAGGTCAAGTGCACGAAGCCCAGTCAAATGGTCAATGATCAATAGTTGTTAATGGTCAATGGTTCAGATCGGGTCCGACCCAATCAACAGCGACGCGTTGACGTCATCAGTGACATCAATTGTCACGTGGCAGCCACCTACAAAGTGGCCGCTGCCTTATAGCCGCACCACATGGCGGCCCTTGGTAAGGTGGTGCCAACTTGCTGATGTTATCAATGATGTCAACCTAAGGCGGTTAACACGTGAGGCTCGTGGCTCCCATGCGCTATCGCGACGTAACTCCTGACCATGCGTGGAGGCACGTGCGACATCTCTTGGTAACTGACGACCCCTCAAAATGCTCATCTCCATGTAATGAATCCAAATATGCAATTAAATTCAAATTGGATCCTACCAAATTTATGAAAAAAAGAAAAAATGAGACGTTCTAAACTCGAGTTACAGCGACTCTGATATCAACTGTAGGCCATCGAAACGGTCGTCCATCATCATTGACGAGTCCCAAGAATAACTGTAGTTGAATCCTAAAAATTAAAAAAAATGAGGGAAACGAGTTTGCATATCTGATTTCGAATCCATTGTCGTTTTCTGTGGAATTCTGAGAGCATGACGCTCGAACGCTTCCCCTCTATGGCCCTCAAACCACTTGGTGTTGATGGGATTGCCGTTCTCTCTCTCACACTCTCTCTCTAGGATCTTATGAAAGGATGTTGAGACTTATAGGTGGCAAAAAAGTGATATAGAGGGGGAGTTCTAGCCTTTATATAGGATTCCAACTAGCCTCCTGTTGACACTTGATTTTTGGTCAATTTTATTTTCAAAAATTTTTAGAAAATCCATAAAAAATTCATAAAATTGGAAAAATCAACTTTGAGGACCTTGGTTTGGCATAGGGAACCAATTTTGAGCAAAAAATAATTTTCCTTATTTTTCATATTTTTCTCCATTTTATTTTCAAAAATTCGTAAAAAATAGATAAAAAGTGAGAAAATCATAAAAAAAAATTTTGAGACCTTGGTTTGGCCTAGGGAACCAATTTTGAGCAAAAAATAATTTTCCTTATTTTTCTGCATTTTATTTTCAAAAATTCGTAAAAAATAAATAAAAATTGAGAAAATTGAAAAAAAAAAACTTTGGGGACCTTGGTTTGGCCTAGGGAACCAATTTTGAACAAAAAATAATTTTCCTTATTTTTTGCATTTTTAATATTTTCAGAAATTAGGAAAATAATAAACATTAATAAAAAAAAGCATTTGAAGTCAGAAAATTACCAAAAAATAGTCATTATTTTTAATTTTATTTTATTTTCATTCTGGATGAATAAATTTTGAAAAATTAAGTCTGGAATCTAGGGTTTCTTTGTTAATTTCATTTTTCAGAATATTTAAATAATTCTAGAAATTCCATTTTAACTTCTTAATTTTCCATTTTTACATTTTTAGAGTCGTGTCATCCTCCTCTATTTTTCAAAATTAAAATCCAGTCCAAAAGCCCTCATAATTGTCCAATTTCGCTAAAAAGGACCAAAATGCAATTTCTGATTTTTCAAATTAGTCCCTAAATTCACTAAAAATGAAATTAAAAATTTTTTATGGACTGAATTGAAAATAGGGCGACGTCACCCCCTAGATTTTGACTTTCTGAATCCAATGGTGGAGTCAATTTTTGCAAAAAAAAAAAGGCCATTAGGACTTTGGATTTTACAAATTAGTCCCTTTGGTCAAATTTCAAAATTGGGTTTTTATGCCAATTCCTAGGAAATCGATGTGGGATTTCATTTTTTCTAATAGATTTCATGTCATGGAATCCAATTTTGGGACTTATTTCGAAAAATTTCGAGCCTAGGCAGGGTAATTTTGGAAAATAGGCGATTCGGGTCAGTCAGGTCGAACAAGATCCGACCCGACCCGACCCGAATGGCCATCTTCTTCCCCGGGCGTGGATTGCACAGAGAGGAGCGAATTTCGAATTCGCGCGATTCTCGAATGGAATTGTGAAATCCGGGCAGATTTGAAGGCTAGTTTGGCGAGGATCAAGGGGGAAATTTGGGGGATTTCTTGGATAGGAGTTTGTTAGGGGAAATTGGCGAATATAAAAAAGGAAGGGACACTCTGTTTTTGGGGGGTTTTTGGCCGAAAGTCTTGAGAGGGGATTGAGAGGAGAAGGAGTGAAATCGAGATCGATTGCCACCACCACGAGCTTCCGGATAGCACGAGGAACAGAGGGAGCTATTTCACGCGAAGTTTCGTCGTAAAACCAGGTATTTGCCATTAACGTCTTCAAGCTCGAGCTCCCATGGTGGTTTCTGCATTTTTCCACTGTTCTTCGCATTTCTTGGTTTAGAATGCTCCTACGGTTGTCCTGATTCCATTTCTGTGTTCATTTCGCATTTTCACTGCATAAAACCACTTGAGTCGACCGCGTAAACCCCCGGTCAACGTGACGTCCATAGGGTATTCTGGGCGTCCCCAAGCTCCGTAAGTACACAGGTAAGCTTATCTGATCTTCCTTGATGCTCATTGATGTGTTTGTTTACGCTTTCATTGTTGAAAACCGCATGTGCAACCTCGACCGCAAATCGGTACTGTGACGGTCCGAGTTAGCGTGACTCAGGTCAAGTTTTTGGCTAAAAATAGGAGATGTCGCGTTTCGGGATGCCTAGATTTTGATTTGGCGTCGAAATCACGAAGTTTAGGCGACTTTTGGCATTGGGATGGTGTTTCCGACAAGGCGCCGGCGATGGAACGCTGGCGCCGGTCGTCTTCCTCGGTAGGCTATTGACTCGGTCAATCGTGGTTGACCAAGTCAACGATGACGTGGCACCACATGTTATGCCACGTAGCAGCCACGTCAGAGATTAACAAGGAACAATAAACTCAAACGGACGGTTAAGATGAGTTCCTAGCTTAGATTTTGACCGTGGATTTAGCATGGATAATGGACGGCCATGATCGAATTTCTAGGTTAGATCTCAACCATAGATTCAATATAAGAAATGAATGGTCAGGATTTAGTCCGGAAAGTTGATCTGGGCCATCAGTTGCGTATGAGAGATGAACGGTGGAGATATTCACACGCGGCATGTTTTTGACCGTTGGATTAAAATATAGGCGGGAAATAAAAGAAACAGAACAAAAAAAAAATCTAAATTTTTTTTGAAAATTCAAAGTAATAGACTGAAACTACGTTGTTTAGTGTTAGGCTAGGATTCGGGCCTTGGGCCATGTCTAGGTTAGTGGGCCGGGTCCATTTGACCCGGTCCGTATAACCTAAAAAATATAATGATATTAATAAAAAATAATAATAATAATAAAAATGCGAAAAATAATAAAAAATTTTAAAAAAATAGAAAACTAATAAACGGTGTCGTTTTAGGTTTAGGGTTTAGGATTTCGGTCCAGGTTATTGGACCGGGTCAACCCGACCCGGTCCGAAAAATTAGAAAATAATAATAAAAATAATAAAAGATAATAAAGAAATAAAGAAATAATTAAATAAAAATATAAAAATGGAACAAAAAGCGCATAAAAATAGTAAATAAATAAATAGAAAATTCTGAAAATCTTCTAAAAATTTAGTAAATTCGGGAATTATAGGAAAGTAAATAAAAAGCAAAAATAAGTAAATAAAAATCAATAAACAAATCATAAAAATCCGCAGAAACCTTAAAAAAATTAGAAAAAATTGTTAGAACGTATAAAAAATATTTTGAAAAATTAGGAAAAATATTATAAATTAAAAAAAATTCTAGAAAATATAGAAAATACTCTAAAAAAATAGGAAAACCCCGAGAAAGTCTTAGAAAATCCTAAAAAAAAAGGAAAAATATTAGAAATTAAAAATAGAAATTCCGGAAAATATAGAAAATATTCTAAAAAAATAATAATAGGAAAAACCCCAAAAATCATAGGAAAATCTTCGAAAATAATAATAATAATAATAATAATAATAATAATAATAATAATAATAATAATAATAATAACAATAATAAATTCCGAAAAATATCCAAAAATAGGGAAAATCCTTAGAAAATTCTAAGAAAGTCTAAAAAATTCCAGAAAAATCACAAAACATTTCAGAAAAATCAGAGAAATTCCTAAAAATCGTGAAAGATAGGGAAAAACCACATTCAACTGGTTTGACCTAATTTCACATCTTTGAATTCACGAGCTTTCCAAAATGACCATTTTGCCCCTCTGGTCAATCTGACCCGAACCATTCCAAATCACCCCGAACCATCCTGGATCTAAATTGACGCACTTTCCTAGACTTTTAAGACTCTTTTTTATTTGTATTGACTGATTTCGACATGATTTCTCTGGTTGCGCATTTATTTTATGGTTGTGATTGACAGGATAGATATTCCCATTCGCATGAACCCATTAGACTTTCAGAGCCTACCTTACCCAATCTCGCTTGCATAAACTCTTTAGATTAGGAAATCATTCAACTTAGGTACCGAAAGGGCGTCGACTTGCGGGTTGACGTAACTAAGTACCCGAACCCATTTCTCTGGTTTTCGCAGAATCGAACGATCTCTCCCAATCGTTCGATAGGGTTTCCAATCATACCCTTCTATAAATGATTGGTGGCGACTCTTATGGCATGCACACTATTCATATGTCACCCGACCACACTAAGGTCGACCTCGATTTAAATTTTCCTGACGCGATTTGGTATGGGCTTGGGAGGGCCCGAGCTAAGCCCAGATATCCAATGGGCCTAGCAATCCATTAACTCCCTCGGGACCCTGGAAAATCTCAGGAGGGTCGCGACAACTCCCATCATAAGCCTGGGCAAGACTTGGCCCACGCCAGCCAGGTTCATATTCAGTCCATTAAAAATCTATAAATCCTTTCCGAAATCAATAAATTAATTTCGTGTAATGGTAAATTATAATATCAATTATTATGAGTCCACATTAGGAAAATTCTAACACTGATGCCTTTAAAAGTCTTACATAGATTTATAGCTAACTAACCAAAATAATATTTCAAAAGGCATGGATGACCCTTTTAGCATAAATGAATGCATCAAAAGATTGATTATTTTGTGGCAAAACAAAAGGTTAGTAATAAATTTGTCGTTTCCAATAAGTTCCATCTCTTCTATAAATAAAACCTCTTTTGATCTTCCTTATTTGTGAAAATAATTTGTTTCTTTGCTTCTTTCCAGTTGTTGGAGGAATGTTGGATTTTGTTTATTGAAGTTGTTTGATTGTTACATGCATAAGTATATGAAAGCTCTTTGTGGATGTAGCTTACACATTGCAAATGAATTGTTTGCTCACGTAATCTCATATCTATTGATGGTCTTGGGTCTCGTCATTTCAAAAGTTAGCTTAAAGGTTAAGTCTTTCCCTCACACTTATAAACCGACCATCAGTCCCTTCCATAATCGATGTGGGACAATCCTAACAATCTTCCTCTCATCGAACCATGGATCGAAGGTAGGGACAACCCGTATCTCTCCAGTGTGACTTATAAACCGACCGCCAGTCCCCTCCATAACCGATGTGGGATAACCCCAACAATTTTTTTCTCACACATTGGACCATGGGTTGAAAGCAGGGACAACCCCGTATCTCTCTCGTGTGACTATTGGATCCATACTTATTGATAACCTGAGATCTGATACCAGTATTAGGTGGTTTTTGGCCTCTTTCATTTCAAAAGTTAGTTAAAAGGTTGAAACTTTCTCTCATACTTACAGACTGACTCCCAGTCCCTTACAATCGATGTGGGATAATCCCAGTAATATCTACAGCCGTTTATGCTTTTCTATAACTTGCTCATAGCCAGATAAAAATAGGCCTTGCTATTTGAACTTCCGTTGATTTTCCCTTGTTAGTTGACACGAGAGGTGAACTTGGTGACCTCATTAGTCGCACTGGGCCTATCCACCATTCTCATGTCCTTACAAGGGAACGAAATTACTAACGATTAAAAAGAAAAAGAGGTCTGATCAAAAAAGCCATAATTTTTTTTATCAGTTTCTTTCCAGAATTTCACCTGTCGTTTGCAGCCAAATATTAGTAAGGATCGTTTGTTTTTCCGTCCCATTCTAACAACTGAGGTTGACAACGTGTTTAGCTTCTCCATTCTTATATTTCTGCATTAGGGAATGAGAGAGACGCTTTTCATTTAGCATCTTCGCATCGAAAGTTGTTTTCCGGCAACTGGGCCATCATGCGACCCGTCCCAATTTTTTCTTACAAGAAAAGAACTTGCACTACTTACAAGCTTTTTTTAGGACTCTGCACTTTTTAATCCTCGATGGAGAAATGTCCAACCCGACCAGCAAGCCATATGATCCGCAATTCTATTTCAATTATGTGTGATTTAAGCAAAACAAAGTAGCTAAGCCAATCTTGAAGGCAATAAGTCTTGAACAGTAAGAAAGAAGATTGGTGCAAATAATTCTTTAATTTAATTGTGATGATTTTTAGGTGCCGCTTAAGATTTTAATCACGGCTTACAAACGAGTCACACCACATTCGATCGCTGATACGTACAAAAAGGTCGAATGGGTTAGCTTAAACTCGAATCCAATCTGTAAGTTTATATGTTGGACATCCATGAGGCACATCTGCACAGAGAAACATTTTATTGAGAAAGAAAGCACACTCTTCAAGTACTTAATAGCCCACGCTTCAAATGGAAACGTTTTACATAGGGGGGAGTACAGGAACATAGCTGTTCCATACACTAAACGGCGCAGGCCCAAAGTAGGCCCTCTTTATTCATTATACCCGGGGACATGGAGAACTCACGGCGCAAGCTCTCATCATCACTTGACTAGTGTGCACCGTGGCAACACTCGAACTTGACAATGTTGTTCATCATACGCCGGCAGACCGGGCACTTCACGTCCTCCGGGATGTAGCCGACCATGTTCGGGATATAGAAGTGGTTGCACCTCGGGAGGACGTAGATCCGGTCGAACTGCTCCCTGAAGACCATGTCGAACGTCTTCCCGTTCACGTTCACATGCTTCTTCCACGCCTCGTACTGCACCAGGACCCTCGTGACGTACACGTGGGACTCATTGATCACGACCCGAGACCCCTTGGTGAGAACCGCAAACCCGCCGTCCTTCTTGAAGTTGGTGTAGAGCCTGAGGATGTCCTGCATAAGCGGTTCGTGCAAGTCCGCCCTGGTTTGCAGCTTGGAGAGCATGCAGCTCTCGAGGCGGGTCCAGAAGAGCTGCGATTTGGTGACGTTGAAGGCAACGATGGAAAACCCGTCGTCAATCATCTTCTTTAGCGACTCCTCGATCTCCTGGATGACCTTGGGTTCTTCCGCTCCATACAGGAAGATGTACTTCCCAGCCTTGATCTGACAAGAGAGCAAAATCAATGCTTTAATCGATGAAAAATTTATTGTGCTCATTTGTCATATGTCTTTATATTGTAAATCAAACTGAAACACTCAATCATACATTGTCAAAATTTTCGTACACAAGTTCTGGTAAATCCTATGTTTATGAGATGAATATTGACCGTTCATAATTAGTAATGAATAGACAACATGATAATGTAAAATAGTCTTTCATAGTTCTCATATTATCCAATGTATGTCACACAGATCCTTAGTCTGAATCAAATTCTTGAATTACTGCATCAATTTAACTAAATTCATCTCTAAAAAGTAAACTCAAAAATCTTTTCAAGTGAAGAAGAAAAACAAGAAGAATAAAAACTTACAGATTCCTGTATCTTTGGGAAAATGAAGTCAGTCACCAAAAGCTCAAACCAACTAATGCCGGGCCTCCTCCACATTTGTCCTGATGCTTCACCGGTGAAAGGGAAAGCCTCCCATCCCCAAACCCTAATTGTGCTCATGGCATTTTGGTTTGAGACTCTTCCTTGTGGATCCAACACTGTCACCATGGTGTCTTGCCTAAAATGCCACTTCTCTTTTATGATTCTGATGGCCACCCTGTTGATAAGTTTAGGCGAGTGCACCGAGTACCACGGCATCTGCAACTGGAGGCTCTGGAACTGTTTGATCACCTCCTCTCCTTCTTGCTCAATGACAGGGACCCACACGATCTCGTGAGAGGTCAATTTGAGGTCTGAAATCAGTAGCATCACATTCTTTCTCCGGAGCGACTCAACCTTATCCTATGTAACAAACGAGGAGAATCTATAAACATTATGACAATGTGTTGTAATTGGTTCCAACAAATGTATGAGACAAAAATCTCGGCGAAGATAATTTTACGACAGCAGCATGTTTTGTAATTGGACTTGCAACATAGAGTGATGTTAAACTAGAGAGATTTGGAGATATGAACCCTTGTCTTCTTTGAGCCAATAAAGAGAGGCTGAGGATCATCCTTGATGTAAAACAAGGCCTTGATCAGCTCCACATTATCGGTAGGGGCATTAAAAAGTCGCTGCAGCCTCTGATACTCCTTAATTTCCTCTGTGTTATGAAAGAAATGAGTTTATAAGACCAATTAGTCCAACATATTTAATTTTTAATTTAGTATAAAAAGATAGAACAAATTTTACCCTTTTTTAGTAAAAAGTCTTCGTATTGTCTCTTGATTGTGTGGTGAATCATGTTCACTTTCCGAGAAAAGGAAGGCAGATCTTTTCCCTTGTTGCTGCAAAAAACAACAAAAAGAAAGCTCTCATCAAGATTTATTCTTTTTGATCTAAAACTACCCATATCAAGTAATTAGAAGTTAAATTCCTGTTCTACAAGTAAGAGTTCTTCACTCTTGGTGAAAAATGAAAATTTGAAAACGAATCGGGCTAAGGTGTAGTCCTGTATCATGTAGTTTATTAATCGCAATTAGAATAGCTTAAGATAGACAATCATGATCTTTCATGATTAAAAGGTAAACTCTTTCAAAATCAAATAACAAAGAAAAAGCATTGTACTTAGTTAGTTAAACATACTCATCGACCGTGTTAATAAGGCTGGTGAACTGAATAGAACAAGCAAGGATACTGATGATGATCTGATAAACGCTGCTTGCGACATCAATCATCGTGGACAGCTCGGGAACATCTTTCGAGTCGTGCTCAAAATCCACGATGCATTGGGTCATGTTCAAGGTGGTCTTGATCATTTCATTGAGGACGCCGAAAACTTGGATCTTTTGCGGGTCCAAGGGCTTGGTGATTGCAGGCAACCCCTTCAGTATGGCCATGGATTCTGCGAGCTTGTCCGACGGTTCGACTCGAGCGAGTCGCCAGAAGTCGCCATAGAACACCGCAAGCGATGAAAGGGTAATCAGAGCCTTGTTGACCCACGAGTAGCTCGACAGCTCGTGAAAGAGGGAGACCAGTGTCTGGCGCACATTTTTGGTGTCCAGTGCCTTGCAGGTGAGCTGACGACAGGACAAGGAGTTGATGCTAGAGATTAGTTAAGTTTAAGGGTATGCACATAGAAAAAATACTGGAAAACTAACCGAAAACAAGTGAACTTGAAAGAAAAAAATCAATTACTTGGAGGGAGATAAAGAAGTACCTGACAACCCACTTCGTTGATGGCTGCCAAAGGTGGATTGAAGCCCTCCTTTAGAGGCTTGAATTCAGGGCCTCCAGATCCTTGCGTGCCCTACCATGAAGATTACTTTACTCTTTGTAAGGGAAAGAGACAGGAGGGAGAAAACGAAAGATGCGACAGAAAAGATCTCGTTGTTATGTCGAACATGATCAGGGAGTCAAGTTAAGTATGAAACAAATGAAATAACTCTTTAACCAAAGAGCACAAAAAGTAGTTTCTTTTTGGATTAAACTTTCGAAAACGATTGTTTTTATCAACGCGTGATTAATCGGATTAGTGCTTGTTCAAAGTACATGGATAATGCAGCACCTTCTAACATTTAGTTGTTTTACTTATAATGCTTCTCCTTCAGCAGCAGAGCAACCCGAAAAGCAAGCGGAGTCCGTGCAGGTGCAGCCCATCAAATGCCATATCGCTTCCAAGTACGGGGTTGGAAGAGCAAAGCAACCAGAAAAGCACGCGAGGTCCCCGTAGCCCGTTTAATATATAATCTCTTCCATGTACGAGGTTCAATGAGGATCAGATTTTTTAACACTCCCAAATCTGATTTGATTTGGTCTTTTCTATTACTCTTATGACTTTATATCTTCCTCTCCTCCTCGTATCGTCAACATTTTATCAGAAGTCTCAACATTAAAAGGGAAGGAGGTTTGTTTATAAAAACAGTTAAAAAATATATATTATAGAATGAAAAATCCTTTTTATGTTAGAAGGTTAACCAAATAAATCTGAAATCCCAACTGATTCACTTCTGAGTCTTTTTTCGCCAGGCACTTTTTCCACTCTTGAGATAACCGCCCCCACTTCTTTTCTTAAAACAACTAATCATTAGTTTGTTTTTCAATTAACACTTCAGTGTGTTGGAAATTGTGATCCAATTTCTAGAGACTTCTAGGATGGGCACTTGCTTGTAAAATCTAGAAATATCTAGCATAGACAAGATATTTGTGGAATAGATACTTATAGAAAAGTCTAGAAATGTGTCAATCTAGGATGTTCTAGAATTTTCCACTATGGAGGTGGAAGAGGCCTATAAATAGGCCATGAAGTACTAGAAAAAGTGTGTGGGGAGTTTGAGAATAAACTCCTGTACTCCTCCACCAACACCTCCTCCATCAACTATATTTGTACTACCGTTTTCATAAATTAGAGAAACTATCATTTGTCCCATAAAACATTGTTTACATTCCTTAAAGTATCCGACCCTTGTCCATCCTCTATAAAAATATGCACATACCCTTGCACATATCAAAACACAAATTTCTATCAAAACCACGCATCCGCGCACAATCTAATTTTCAACATGGTATCAGAGCCAGGCATATTCGGATGGGTTTGGGCGTTTGTCCTTACCATCTCAACTAAAACCTAAGCCAAAGCCTGAGCCAAAGCCAAAACTAAAACAAAGGCCAACATCGCCACATGAACAAAAACACCTAGCTATATGAATGCCTGACAACGGTTTCCCATCTCTACATACGATGGAACAACTACAACTAAAAGTCTTTGATGGCCCGAGAAATTTGGGACTTCGTTAGAGAACATGTTTGCTTATTTGAAGGCAAGTGCAAGTGTTATGGCAAGTCAAGTATAGAAGGATGCAAGGGATCGTGGAATGAATATGGCACAAAAGGTATGGGACATCATAAGAAGCATTTCTAGCCAAGTTCGAGACTATACAAAGCAATGGAGAGATCGAGCTCCAATATTGCAAGACTAAAGATCAAGTTGCGGAAGCACTGCCGCCAACAAAGTTCGAGACACTACTGAGCATGCTTGGAGTATCACGAAATTGGATCAAGGAGGAGTGTTGGAAATTGTGATCCAATTTCTAGAGACTTCTAGGATGGGCACTTGCTTGTAAAATCTAGAAATATCTAGCATAGACAAGATATTTGTGGAATAGATACTTATAGAAAAGTCTAGAAATGTGTCAATCTAGGATGTTCTAGAATTTTCCACTATGGAGGTGGAAGAGGCCTATAAATAGGCCATGAAGTACTAGAAAAAGTGTGTGGGGAGTTTGAGAATAAACTCTTGTACTCCTCCACCAACACCTCCTCCATCAACTATATTTGTACTACCGTTTTCATAAATTAGAGAAACTATCATTTGTCCCATAAAACCTTGTTTACATTCCTTAAAGTATCCGACCCTTGTCCATCCTCTATAAAAATATGCACATACCCTTGCACATATCAAAACACAAATTTCTATCAAAACCACGCATCCGCGCACAATCTAATTTTCAACACAGTGTAAGAACACTTATGGCACTAAGTTCCCGATTACCTTAGGGTTGACGATGGAGTCGACGATGGCGGTGGTTCCATGGAGGGTGTTGTCGACGAGATGGAAGAGAGACTGAACATCCACGTCTCCTTCCTCGGGGGCGTGAGCGTTCAGCATCTCCTTCATGAACTTCTCATCGTCGAAAGAAGTGAGCAGGTTGGTCCACATGCTCTGGTCGATCTGGTGAGGCTTGCCCTTGTGATCCATCCCCAAGAGATGGGCAAGAATCGTAGCCATTTTTGAATCTCAAAAGAGAGAGAGAGAGAGAGAGAGAGAGAGAGAGAGAGAGAGAGAGAGAGAGAGAGAGAGAGAGGTTTTGAGTGAGAGTTTAGAGAGAGCAAAGCAGGGAAGGAAGAAAGGAAGAAGATGCAAGTGGTGCGGTGCATAGAGAACCTTAGGTGCATGCTCTATTTATAGCCGTGGATGTGAGAAAGAGACGGATTATATGGACACGTTTTCATTATTGGGGAAGGGTGAGAAAGGAATATCAACATCTCCAAGGCTCACCACCAATATGAATCCATATCATACTTTTACTGAAGTGTCTATTATAAATAAATCAAAATTCTTTGAGACTTAAATGAAATTTAAGATCTGAAATTCACAAATGATATATACAAGGACTCATGTCCACGAACATCAGATTATTAATGCTTTTATAACCCCTTGCTAACTTTTTCTCAATTTCTAATAATCAAAGGATAATCTCTCACATTCTATTAGGGACGAAATTAGAAAAAGGGAAAATCCCATGGGTCGACGCCACAAAGTTCCATCCCCAGAAACCATATTAGGACTAGGCAGCAACAACATACTCTTTGTACTTGAACTGTTAGATAATCATAATTAATGATAATATCATTATTCCCATCACTATTCCTAAACCTTACGTGAGATTTTCACCACATACGGCTCCTTAAGGGCCATCAATAAATTCAAAGATCGAATTTGATATTAGTTATCTTGATTTGTTTGCAATATAATAGTATATATTGAGTCAAAATTAGAAATATATTCTATATGAATAGAGTCAAAACCTATCATAAGATCCTGTATCAGATCAATAGAATTATGTCTGCTATAATAATAACTTAAAAAGCACTTTTGAATTCATCTCATTCTTTACAAATTTAGATTTTTCTTCTTCTTTTTTTCATCAAATATATTTCTGTTTAATGAGTAATAACCTAATCCTTCAATAAAATTCTCTTTGTAACAAAGAAATATCAAATTATTGTTTGAATATGTAAATAACATACTTAGAATAAAAAAAATGCACATATGCACAACACAAAGTCTTTTTAATATCTACATGTTTAATAAATCATTGCATAATTTTAACCAGTGGATTCAAAATTTAAGATTTGTGGTTTTTTGTCATGGCATTACTCATTTCATCTCTTTAATCTTTTGATTGTTATAGCATAAAACAACACAAGATTTACACTATCGAGGATTAAGCAATAAGTTGAAACCAAAAGGCGTTTTTAGGTGCACCGGGTGGATGTGGAATGTTTGCTCTGACCTTCAAGTCATGCGGACGAGACCCATCACAAAAGAAGAAAAGAAGAGTTTTTCTTCATCAGCATTGTCTGAGTGTTCAAAGAATAAAAGAAGGCCCTGGAAGAAGATGCCAATATATGTCAAGCAAATGCTTTGGAGAATATATTCTCCAAAAACTGATGTTGCATATACTCTAAGCTGCTATTTACATATCTTACAACTCTATAGTTACTAGAAGAAATAAAATATCATGTTAACTATATCTCAACACAGATATTGTGAGTTTAAAAGATTTTTGTAATAAAAGATATTGGAGGAGTAAGGTTAATCCACTGTAAGAACAATATGCATTTATCATGGAATAGTTAGCATCATATATAAATTTCACCAGCCACTGTAAAATTTCTTACAATATGTAGCATTGCTCTTCAAAAAATACGTACATTGAAAATTTTTGCGTTTTTCTTTTTTTCCCTCAAAATGATGAACAAATTTCTGAATTTTTAGGTAGATAAAGGTAATTAAAGTGAAAATTGGCTATTTCGTTCCCACTGGGATGTGCTTATATTTGGGCATTATCTAGGAAAATTTCTAAAATACCAAACAGATTTTTGACAACTTTTCTCAAACGTTCCCTTGGAGCGAGTTTTATATATATATATATTATAAATACCTCCCAAAGTGTATCTTTGTGTGCCCTTTTTTTTTTTAATCAAACCCTTGTGTTCTATTAACACGCTTCCTTCAGTGTGGTTCATTAAAAATACCTTCCGATGATTGTCACGTGCTCGTTTGATGTCTTGAATTAGACATCATCAATTTAAATAGCGACTGCGCTTGCACAAGTATTAGGATAGAATTGAGAAATGCTCACCTTGTTTCTCGGAAAAATGATAGATCATGCACATACCAAATTGGATTGAGGGATTACTATATCCAGTGTAACGTTTTTAGGGCAAGGATGAAAAATTCAATTTAAAAAAAAACACTTTTACAATGGGAAATTTTCGTATTTATTAATAAAATGCTCAAAATAAGCTTCTATAGACTATAAATGAAGGTTACATTCTTCCTCATTTATAGTAAAATTCCTTAGACAAGCGTGTGAAGCAACTTAGTAATAGCCTAATTCAACCTGATTAGGGTGAAGGAAATGCATAGACTTGTCTATACAGTTCCGTCACACCCGTGTAAATTCACCCCATACACACCTAATTAGCACTTAGGTTAAAAAAAGATGAAAAAGGGGACCAAATTATGGAGCTTTTCAAAGAATCGTGCTTTCTAGGTCGGATTGAAATGGCCATGATCACATCCTCCGGAGCTTGCTTAGTTCTTAATTAACCCCTGTGTTTTCATTTAAGTTTTTTAAATTTTCTTTGGATTTAAGCCTCTCCTCCTCTTTCTGACTCCAAACACGTCGTGGCCACATGATGAGAGACAATAATGTGGGAAATCTTCCCGGTCACGGATGTACATGTTCTTAATGGGAGGGAAAAGATGTGAGGGTTAAGGTTTCCAAAGCCTAGAAAATAAAAAATAAGAGAAAATTGTTACTGGTGGAGAAAGAAATAAAAATAAATAAATAAATAAAGACTAGGAAGGACGGTGATGCACATGTTGGAATAGGTGTAGGGCAGTGATGCCCTAGAAATCAACGTCTTATCGACTGAATAAAAAAGGGAAAAGCATAATCCTCGACTCTTTCCTCAACGATGTAGAGAAAGATAAGGTGACTGCTTTCACTTTACTTGTCGTCTTTGTCTGGTCTCAGTGATTGCCCTGCCTCATTACTTTTTTTTTTTTGGGTCGGGGCTCTGTCTCATTTTTTGAAAAGTCAATATGAACTCTTTCTTTAAAATTTCAAATGTCATTTAATTCCTAAATTTTGTGAAAAGGTTAGAATATGGAGCACTAAATTGAAGTAGGATTGATACGACATCGAAGTAAATAATCTTTTTCATTTAACCCTTATTTCAAACTGGTATTTTCAAATGTCATCACCTATCTCCTATTGGCCTTAAATCTTTTCAATCTTAAAGTCGATAATTTGCACATTCGAAGGATGCTGAACGAATGGGGCCTCAAAAGGTTGGGTACCTTAGCACAAAAAAGGGAAAAAATAAGATCATTATGAGATGGCATAAACATTTTCTATATCCAGTTACTCTTTCGATGTTCATCACAAGAATAGCGAATAGGATTAAGTTACGTTGGAAAGAGTCAAGCCGACACTCAATATCGACTCATTTAATGCTAAGATGTTAGCTTAAGCTTGTTACTTAATACTCATCTTGTTACTTAATACTCATCTCGTCACACTCTAAAACGACTTATCTGTCGAGTAAACTGTTGAGTTGGAGTTGGACTATCTCGGTTTTTATTCGAGTCTAGCCCCAACATGAAATTTTTTTTTTTAATACCCTGAGAGGTCCAAACGTGAAGCACGGGATGAATAGCAACAATAAAAGATAGTGAGAAACGACGACAACTGTTCAGTGAGAAACGACGACAACTGTTCAATGATTTACCTGCTTTTGAGGACTACGATGGGATCGAGAACGAGCGGGAATGCTACACGTTATCCGGGATGGGAGCGACAAATGACCCACACAGTGTTCCATAATTTAAAGAACAGTCTGGACGATGAGGGGACCATGGCCCACGCAAAGCTCCATTATTCAAATATTCTCCATTTTTCAACTCTTATAAAAGAAATATTCTCCTTTTTTGGGAACCAATGTGAAAAGAAACTTCCTTGGGGAATGCTCTAGAAGCCGTTTATTAATCGATTAGCACAAAAGAATATAATTTTACCGACTGTCTCGAGTTAATTGTTTCTTGTTTGATACCTCTAATAAGTATATCCCGTCTCTCCGAAATATCGGACAGTAACAAATTATTGTCATGCTGTGTCGGAATGTGTTGTATGCTAATTAGGATTGAAGAGGGACGAAAGCTAAGTGTGGTAGGAGAAAATTCAAAACACAGCGTGAATCATGCACACAGAAACAGAGCCTATCTTTTCCCTGCAAGAGAATATGATGTCCTCGTTGAGGTTTTTCCCACTATTGTTGTGCGCACTAACATTACAAAAATACAACAACAAAAAATCCTGATCAAAAGAAGAAAAAAAGAAAGAAGTACAGAAGAAGAAGGAAATCTAGCGTGCCCAAGAATCAATGGTGGCGAGGACGTTGACGTTACTTGTCTATTCCCTTTATTATCTACTCTCTCTCTCTCTCTCTCTCTCTCTCTGGTCAGACTATATTATCTACTTGAGATTGCCTTTTGCATGAGCATTTCATAGAAGTGCTGTAGTACCCCCACAAAACCCTTATGCCAGGTGTGAGACACAGCCCCAAATATTTTATTATGTCACAAAGTATGTTAGAATATATCGATTGACACTGATACAACTTTTTTTTTTCACAGTAATACAAATTTGAGGTATTGGTGGCACAAAAAAAAAAGAATATTCATAACATAGTGTACAAAGTTTAGGAACTTTTTGTGGTCGACAGATGGTATTTTTGTCACGTTGATACAAGTTTGGAGGTTTTGATAACATGAAAGTAATTTTTGACATATTGGTGTTATAGTCGACATAATTTAGGTTTTTTTTGCGGTATTTCTCCTCATATATGTATATATATATATATATACGCTTTACTGTCTCTACAGAAATTAATAAAGAAAAAACATATAGTGAGAGACTACAAAAATATCTAGATAAATCTATAAAATAATGTTTTGAGAAAAAAAAAGGACATTAGAAGTGTTAAAACTTTGGTACAGTGTTCACTTTAACGTTATAAATTTTTGCCGAATCATTCCAATGACATATGAAAAATGATTACTTGAGTGACTTCAGCAATAAATTTCAGCAAAAAAATATTAAGTAAATTTTTAATGAAATGTTATTGTCTACGTGGCTTTCTTTATAATAAAAAAAAGAAAGAAATAATATAAGCCCTTCAAATAATTGGAGAGCTTTTATGTGTATGGTAGAATCTCTCTTCTTCTTCTTGAAATGCTTGGATACTTGTGTCATTCTTGGTGGTTCACCTCCAAAAAGGTTTTCAACCGATTGTTCAGTTTCCCCAAGGGCTTTTCACAGAGAAATTGAGAGCGAAAAGAAATTTGAAAGCTGAATTTGGATCTCGGACTTCTCCAAATAAATCTTGTACCGCACTCGATCAACCACCAAGGCTACCACAATCGATATATACAAAGACTCGTGTCAACGAACTTTAGATCATTAGTCTGTACAAATAAATGTCAAATTACTTGGTTGAACTTGTAAATATCTTGAATGATCACGGAACATAAATATCCTCACAATCACATTGTTGTGAGGCACGCAATTTAAGTCAACGTGCACAACAGGCCATAATTATTTGCAATATCTCCAACCCTAAGAAATCACTACATATATTGACAAGTGGATACATAAGCTAATAACCTGCATGTGAAACTCCGTAACCAATGATTATTTTTGTTTTCCGTCATGGTATTTCTTGATTATTACTTGATTTTAATATTTTATCTCTTTATTATTTCACTCCATTGATTATTATAAGCTAGAAAGCACATACACTTTCTTTCTTTCTTTTTTCTTCTAATTTCATTTTTTTAGAAATAATATGTTGACGTATTGTGCCACCTATTGATGTTGATACTATTTATATATTATATGATAAGGCACAACTTAACATGACTTACAATATGAAGGAGTAGATATATAATGTCCTTGTAGAACACATTCATTTCAACAGCTAAATCATCACGTTGGTCCCAAAGTCATCCTAAAAGCCGCGATGAACATCGAACCATTTTCCTTCGTCAGCATTGTCTAAAGTGTTCAATGGATAAAGAATGCCCTAAAAAGAAAGAGGCAGATTTAGGTCTGATAAAAGTTTGGAGAATATATTCTCCAAAAACTGACGCTAGCAATTGATGGAGAGCGGACGAGAAATATCATACGATGTCGATTTTTCAGGCATCACTGCCCTACTGGGCTACACCTATATTCAAACACGTGAATCACCGACCTCCCAATCTTTAGTTTTTGTCTTTATCAATGGCGATTTTCTTTCAATTTCCCCTTTTCTTTTTGGTTTGGTTTTTCTGGGTTTAGAAAATTTACCCCGTATCTTTCCCCTCCAGAAGAAATTGTACACCTGTAAGCCGATAAGATTCCACCATTGATTGTACCCTTGATACGTGGCACCGACTATGCTGAGTGTTTTGTTTTTTTAAGACCTCTCCTCTTCTTCTTTTTTTTCCTCGACGTATGCGGAGTTAAAAGAGAAGGATAATTTTTTTTTTTTTGGAAAGGGGGGGGAACCACTAAAAAGACAAGGGTTAAAAATGTTGTAGGCTCCATATTAGTGGTGTCTCTTTAATTATGCAACTCTTGGTTCCGTTGCAATTTTCGTCTTTTAGAATTGTAATTATGTAAGCACAGTGGACATGAGTTGATGTATGATTGACATGACTTGAGCTCACGTCTTTTGATTTTTTGCGATTTTCAAAGAACTCCTCAAAATATTATTCTAATTCTCTCATAATTGTTTTCTAAGAATCGCCTTAAGAGGATTTGACTTGTACATCACCATTTCTCTAATTATTTTCTAGTTTACAATATCTAGCCAATTTATTTATTTTATAATTTTTTTATGAAGATTAATACTCAAATATCGGATTGTTTATTGTTTTTGAGGTTGCTATCGTCATCTTTTTCATGTTATTATTCTCAAACAGTATTACGTTTTTCTTTTTTGTTAGAGCAAAGTCCATTCTTTATTGTTTATTGTCCTCCGAGCCATTTGATCGGATACAGACACGCGTTCGACGTGCGATAAACGCCGGCGACGCATGGACGACACGCGAGTAGATGAGGAAGTCGAAGTCTCGCGCCACGAGGGAGAAGGAGAGAGAGATGAAGAGGAAAACAGGAGCGGCAATGGCGACTTCCTGCTCCTCGATGACGCAGAGAGGGAGGATGAGGGGAAGCGTGATCTGGGCGAAGATCTTCCTCCATTTGAGGATAATCTAGAAGAATGGCAGACGCGAGCAAATCCAGGGGCGGCCATGGCGACTTCCTGCTCCTCGATGGTGCCTCCTTTCTCGACAGCTTCCACCGGCGCGCGATCGATAGCCATGTGAAGATTTTGCTTTCACCAAGAGGGAAAATTAAAAAAGGGTTGACTGAGTGAAGTAATCTCTTTCCACTGCGGGAGAGAGAGATTGTGAAGTGACTGAGAGAGAGAGAGAGAGAGAGAGAGAATATCTATGAAGTGAAGTGATGGAGGAGGAAGACGACGCAATAGAGAGGGGAACCGTGCCCGGAGAAAAAGATGGGAGGGTTTTTATTTTTTTCTGATTCATGGGTCCCGTCAGGACACATGTCGAAAACTGAATGGAATTGGAGACCACGTCAGCAATACCCGTGGGTACCTAATATTTTCTCCGTGGGTACCTAATATTTTCTCGCCGTGCCAGGACTCAGGAGTATTTCTCCAGGAGTGGGCAAACATCTCTAAGATCTCATCTTGAGCCTTGTTGGGCCCACCAAAATTTATTTTTCAAAATCACAATTATTATGTCAATATTATCCTTTTTAATTTATTATTTATTTTTTAGGAGATTGGCTTTGGGAGTCAAATTACGAGCATGTCCATGACAGGAAGTTTCTTTTTTATAATAAGAGTTTTTTTAAAAAATAAATGCTGTATAAAAATTTATATTTATTATATAATATGTTCTAATGTGTTGAAATTTTTTTTTTTAAATAATGAATCGTGTTGTGTTATATGTCCATGTTGATACTTTTTTTTTCCGATTTATCCATGCTATTTAGACCATCACCACAACGCTGCACTTTGACTCTTTCAAAGCAATATGATCACGTCCTCGTTTATTCCTTTTCCACTATCATAGCACGCGCTAAAAAGAAAGGAAATCTAGCTCTGCCCAAGAATGAATGGGGACCAGCGCAATGATGTTCCTCGTGATATCATCAATCCCCTTTATCATCTACTTGAGATTTTTTCCTTCTACGTCAATGACTTAATCTCACAAAACAACCCAAACTATATACTAAGTCCCGATTATTTTATTGTATCACAAATGTCCTTAACTACACCCATTGATATTTGAATATTGTAAACTTGATTATTGAATTTGAGTATATTAGTCACTGCTCTAGATTGTTGTTGATGGTCTTTGAAAATAGCCATAATTCATGATAGGAGCCTAAAGAAGACCAGCGACAAAAAGAAATCAGCATGATTTATGTTGGGCTATCTTTGGGTAGCCCCTTCATCATTCAATAAGGAGTAAATGCATTCACAAAGAAAAGAGAAGCTCTTGTTGTGAAGTTTCAACAATTGTCAAAGGGTTTGTTTGAAGAATTCTTCTATATTAAATGCTATGTTTCTCTTGAAGCAAATAGTTATAGGAGAATAGTTTCTTGAACAATAAAACTTTAGTAGTAAATAGAACACTTGTGAAGTATTGTGATACAGTAGTCAGAAAAGAATTCTAAGAACATTTTCTCTCTCCGATTTGTATTTGTGCCTTTGTTTTAAATTTTAGAAGTTATCCTTAGTGGTTTGGTTATTGTAATACAATAGTCAGGAAGCATTCTAAGAACATTTTCTCTCTCCGATTTGTATTTGTGCCTTTGTTTTAAATTACACTAATACCCTAACTTTTTTTTGTCATACTGATATAAATTTGGAGTATATGTGACATGAAACAATTTTGCAGTATTAATAACATGGTGAATGAAAAGAATTTTGGGAGTTATTGTGATATGAAAGTAAATTTTTCACTGGACATGGTTTAGATTTTGTGAGTTTCTGCGACATGAAAAGATTTGTGGGATCATTGGTGATCCATTGGACATAGTTTAGAATTTTTTGTGGTGTTTTTCCTCTTATGTATACCTTTCTTTTGTCAAATATACACCTTTTACTTTCTCCATGGAATTTTAAAACGATGAAAAGAAAAGGTATCGACAAACAATAAAGTTTCTAGATAGACATGCAAAGAAATGTTTTTTTATGCTTGAAAGATAATGTAGTTGATAATAACTTGAAATCCAATTTAAAGCAAAATTTGAACGTAGAAAAAAAATTCTATATAGATTACATCTAGTGCCGTTTAATTTGGGTAAATTTTCCAATTAGTTCAAACATATTCTATGGTCGCCAATTTTATCCTAAATTTTTTAATTTTGTCAATCTATGTATTCCTTTCAGCCAAGTTTCACTGTAAATCACTGATGTCGTGGTGGTATTTCACATAGCATGATTGGTAATGACTAGACCACCATGTCAATTATTTCAAGTAAACATTGCTCGAAAGGAATGAATTGAGATTTCAATCAAAGGTTTAGGGCTAAATTGAAAAAAATTAAAAATCTAGGACTGAATTGGTATCCGTACAATATATTTATGATTCATTGGATAAATTTTCCCACTTAATTTAAGGCTTCGTTCGTTTAATAGAAAATGAGTTGAAGAAGCACTCTTTGAAAGACAGATGGAAGCTGTGAGAATTTTAAGTATTCTTGATGCACGACAAGCAGAGGACATATCAATTCCTATTCAGGAAGAGGTTCCTGTAAAGAGTGTCTTCTCAAGGCTCGTCAAAGACTTAGAGCCAAATAGGATTAAGGCAAAGTCATCATCTCAGTCTGACACCCAGCCTTCAGAACCAATAGCTGAAGAACAGCCTTCCGAACCAACAGCTGAAGAATAGCCTCAGCCATCCGAAGCTCAACTAGAAAATGCAGACAATGCTTCAGAACCTACCTTTCTTCATCAAGAAACTGACAATCTTTTATTTTAAATTCAGCAAGATGTTCAGAATCTGTGAACAGAAATTAAGGATGAAGCTCGATTAAGACAGGAGAACAGAGAATAGATGCAGGCATTCGAGGCAAAGGTCGAGGCTAAACTAGCTACATTGAAAGATTTGGTCAAGAAGACTTGTAGTCTGCTGTGCGCCAAAATAGACGATCTGGACAGTTTTACCATTGTCAAATCCAAGAGAAGCAGACTTCAAGATGAAGCCAAAGAGGATGATGACGAGCCAACTCTATTTTTATTTTATTTTTTTAACATTGTTCATATCTCTTAATTTTGGCATATCAACATCATTTATTCAGCATTTATTGTTTATTTATATCTCTCTTTGTTGATGACAAAAAGGGGGAGAAGGCATGAATTGTTTGCAGGTGGCTAAACTTATAATAATGTGCAGCCTCAGCATGATACGGTAATATCTTTTTCAGAAGCATAAATATCGCTTAAGTTGAAATAATCTTATGTCATCTTGTTGCACTCTCGAAAGTTTTTATCCACCTTTTATTATTAAAAGATTCTTATAATATAATTGTTTCATTACAGAGAATCTTTTGTGCTTAAACTAATTTATTCTACTTTATCATTGCTTAAAACCGAAGGAGTTTTGTCATCATCAAAAAGGGGGAGATTGTTAAGGAAACTATCCCACTAAGAATTTTGATTCTGACAAAACTCACATTAAGAAGTCTAGTTAATGGAAGTATATCTTCCTTGCAGAAATCATGATGAAAAAAGAGCTTTGAAAATCCCACAATTGGCGTTCAGACTCAAGGAAGAGTCGTCACTGTAGTGCTTCTAATTGGTCAAAAGGAGGAACTATGCTTGTGCCTCTAAAGGAATCAGAAGGAAGAGTCTGCGTCTGAGTAATTCAGATAAAGTATTTGACTGCCTCAAATGGATTCAAATAGAGGACAACATTGCCTTGGAAGACCTCAAGAAGACTCATGTGAGACGTCGACAGCAGGATCTTTAAGAGCTTAGATTCACAGAGAAAAGCTGAATTAGATTCAGAGAGACTTCACATAGTTTAAAGGCTGTTTCTGAACGGATTCAGATTCTATAGCTGAACTAAGAAGACCCATGGTTGACAAGAGTCTGATTGATTTCGAAAATTACGGGAAGTAAATGGATTCGATCTACATGATGATTGTCCATCTTCATTAGGACAAAAATCCTTGATTGGATATTATCTTTCTTTCCTTCCTCAGAAGATTCAACATCTCATAAAAATGGAAACTGAAGATTTAGTTGTATGGGCGACTGAATCTAAAATAACCAGAATCTTTCTTCAATGGGTACCTAGCATTTTTCCAAGCTTATCTCACTCAATCAAGGTTGATTGAAGATTGACGAGTGATCCCATGGAGTACCTTGACAACGGCTAGTTCTAGGTGTAAGAAGTATAAAAGGAGAGTGCTGATATTCGTTATAGAATGAGGTGTGAGAAAAAGAAAAAGACGAGCAAAACTGTTGAGAATTTTATTCTAGTGGAAATACTCTTGTGAGTGAGTTGAGAAGTTTATTGTAACCTTGCAATCATCATAGTGAAATCCAGCCAATCGGCTGTCATCGTGGGAGAGTGGACGTAGGCTTACTATAGCCAAACCACTATAAATCTGTGTGCACATTTCTCCTTCTGAACTCCTTTATTTCATGCATACTTGATCTGTTTAGTCTCAGTACTCAGTCTCTGTGCGTGCTTGCGCTTATAACTCAATATTTTCAGAAGCACCTATTCACCCCCTCTAAGTGTCGTTGCTAGCTACATCAATCAATCGTTATTTGAGAAGACAGATGGCTGCCTCAAGGACTTATTGGAGGACCTGCCAACTCAGGGGATCCCCAAAGAGTTGAAGAGTTAATTGTTCATGATGAACACCGCTGGGATGAACAAAAACTCAATTCTCTATTCAGCGAGCATACAGTAGAGGAAATCATGGCAATCCCACTAAGCACTACCCCAAAAGAAGATAAGTTGGTATGGACTGGGAAATAGGCAAATACACAGTCAAAGAAGCCTACAACAACACACATCGGCTAGAACGACTGCAGAACCCCAACCAAGCCTCTTTCTCCTATCAGGTACCCAAATCATTGCGACAAAACATATGGAATTTCAATACTATGCCAAAAATCAAAATTTTCATGTGGAGTGTGTGTCAGAACAGCTTACCAACCCGCTAGAATCTATGCAAAAGATCTCGCCCCTGACCCTCTCTACCCGGTATGTTGCTAGTTCCCAGAAACTATAGAGCACGTTTTGCTACTGTGCGACTGGACAAAGGTGATGTCGTCAGATCAATGACTGCAAATTCTAACATCCATACATGGTATCTCAAGAATAGACAAATGGTTTTTCGAAGCTATGGTTCAAAGAAATTGCTTACCCTCAGCCAAGCTAATTGCTGCGGTAATGTGGGAAATTTGGCTAGCTCGCAACGGTGTTGTCTTCAAGCAATGAAGAACAGATCCGAGCTCGATTGTCAACGGAGCATGTGCCTTAGACAATAACTTTAAGCTTTGGAACCCAAAATCAAGCAAATGAGAGGGGCGAAGAGGAAACTCACCTGATTCATGGACTCCCCCAAAAAACGGAGCGTTGAAGTTCAACATTGACGGATCGGTAGTTGATGGGGGAGAAGGAAGGAGCTATCGCCGGTATATGTCGAGACTCAGTCGGGCGAGTGATTGCAGGTTATGCTAAGAAAGTGGTCACGACAACTGCACTTGAAATGGAAGCCCTAGCTCTCCGATCCGTACTAAAGTACCTGGGAGCATGAAGTGATCTATGGTGGAAACGCGATCTGCACATGGAGATCATAACTGATAGCTTATCTGGGCCTAATTCCCAAAAAAAACCCTAACTTTAGCCTTTATCCCAATTATACCCAAAATTTTTTTTTGTCTCATAAAAAACCCCCAACTTTGGGCCCAGTACCTAAAAAAACCTCAAACTTTAATCTTTGTCCCAATTATACCCAAAACTTTTTTTTGTCTCATAAAAAACCCTAAACTTTTATTTTTGTCCCAATTCTACCTGCCTAACACCCAAGAAAACCCACAATTGTAGCTTTGTCCCAATTCTACCAATCTAATACAAAAAAAAACATCATAACTTTATCATTTATCTCAATTATATCCAAAACTTCTTTTTGGCTCATAAAAAATCCAAAAATTTTATTTTTACCCAAATTATACTGCAGTTATTCTTTCATTCATAATAACCATTAGTTAATCATATACAGCATTACCACATTGTTAAATAATTAGACCTCAGCAAAGTTAACACGAAAAAATCTATTAACTTCTTTTATACTGTATGCTTCTTCTACACATTATCGGGAGATACAGAGCCATTTAAGGTAGTGTGTTTCGGATTATACCCAGCACTCAACAGCCCAAAAATGGCTAGTCGTGGAGATTTGATTATCTAAATAAATAATCTCAAATCTTGCTATTCTTGAAATCTACTGATCTTGCTATCTTTGAAATCTGTTGTTTTTGAATTTTAAAAATTTATTGGTAAGTTTGATGAAAAAATTCAAGCAACGTAAAATTAACTAATAGTAATTATAAACCGAACGCGTGGAAGATGGGGGAAGTATTTTGGTGTCAAGGAGGGAGACAGTAGCGCCTGTGTCTACAAGGGCTACTAAAGAGATCGGCTGAGGGACTTCTGCCTCAGGAGATGTGTTTTCCTCCTACTACAAAAGTCGGCCCATAACCATTGACATCATGCCAGGATGTCAGGTCACCACTCCAATACTGGGAAGCAGTGCACCAGATCGAGATTTAATCCTTGGATGGGATATCCTTGCAATACTGAAGGTTAGGATTCTTCCCCGAGGAATTAAATTCAAAACCCAGGTAAAAGAGTTCACAGACAAGCAAAGGCTTTTTTCGATAATAGCCCCCCAGTTGCTTGACCCTATCACCCAAAATCTCAAAGAACTCTGTGCAGATGACCATGGCCATTTCATGACCAAACACCCCTCTCCACTCTGGAAAAACCCTGATTTCTTTGTCCAGCTCCCTTTCAGATCAGACAAAAAAACAAACCCTACCAAAGCTACTCATTCGGGTATGAACCCTGAACAACTCCGCCTTGCAGAAGCTGAATGTGAAAGTCTACTAGAACAAGGCCTCATTGAACCAGTTGATCCTTTGAAATCTGAATGGGCATGCGAAGCCTTTTATGTGAACAAAAAGGCTGAACAGCTTAGAGGAAAACTCCGATTGGTAGTCAACTATCAACCTCTGAATTCATTCCTTCGGGATGATAAATTTCCTCTACCACACAAGAACTCATGGTTCACTAGTCTGGTGAACGCCCGCATTTATTCCAAGTTTGACCTCAAATCTGGCTTTTGGCAACTTGGAATCCACCCTGAAGAAAGATACAAAACGGGATTCTGTATCCCAAATCATCATTATCAGTGGACAGTCCTCCCTTTCGGACTAAAAACGGCACCCTCTGTTTTCCAGAAAGCCATGTGCAGAATCTTCCAGCCCATACTCAACCAAGCCCAAATCTATGTAGACGATATTCTCCTCTACAGCCCAGATGAAAAATCACACTGTTCCCTTCTGGAACAATTCATCTCTTTGGTTCGAAAGTATGGCATTATGCTATCTGAAAAGAAGATGACGATAGCCCAGAAGGAAATTGAGTTCTTAGGAATGCAATTGGATGAACGGGCATATTGTCCAAAACCACATATTGCAGAGGAACTCTTGCGATTTCCAAAGAAGCTTTCCAGGAAAGAGACAGAAGTCTTTCTAGGCATTGTAAACTATCTCCGGGATTTTGTCCCTAAGATAGCGATCCACTTGAAACCCTTGCAGGTCATGCTAAAGAAAGAACCCCCTCCTTGGGGCGAAAAGCAGACCAAGGCAGTTGAATATTTGAAGAAAAGACTCCAGAACCTGCCACCTTTGACGATTCCTTCTGATGGCACAAGAATCCTCCAGACAGATGCCAGTGATACCTATTGGGCAGCGATTCTCATCGAAGAAAAGAACGGAGTCAGGAACATATGCGGATACAAAAGTGGAAGCTTCACGGAAGCCCAGAAGCATTACCATTCGACGTTCAAGGAAATCCTCGCCGTGAAAAATGGAATTAAAAAGTTCGAATTCCATCTTATCGGAGTTCATTTCAATATTGAGATGGATATGGCGTCATTTCCAAACATGATCAGGTTTAAACAACGTCAGATTCCCCATCCTCAACTTCTCAGATGGGCAGAATGGTTTTCCAAATATTCCTTCGAGGTAATACACCTTAAAGGGAAAAACAACGTGTTAGCTGATTTCCTGTCACGACCAAAGAAAATGGAAGCTTCACGTATGTTTGTGAAAAGAAGATACATCGGTCCTCACAGGTATGAAACCCAGGACATCCAGAGAACTTGGGTAATTTTCTAATACCCACCTGAAGTTCGACACATCATCCAAGAAGGAAGATTCCAAGATCTTCATGGAATTCTCCAACAATACCACAGGGAAGTGGTAGATGGATATCAGGGACTTCTCCCTCAGATTGTCCCAGATTTTGATACAAGGTATCCTTTCATCAGACCTTTTCGATGGGATCCTCGTCTTCCATTCCCAGAAGACTTAAAATGGTTTTTCTGGTTGCTCATGCATTTCTACACTATAGCATTTGAGTTCCCAACAGAACTGCTATATCAGACAATCCGGAGATCCATGAGAAATGAATATGGTCATCCGAGCATGAAAATGTTCACACAGATGTTGTTATGGTTCCAGACTATCCAGTCATGGGATCGATTCATCACAACTCACAACCGGATAGGCAGACCAGAACCAGAAAGGAACACGATTGTGTTATTCCATCGACCATGGACTTTCATCTCATCAGCTGGATATGGTGAAGTCTCAGATGAACCCCCTCGCGCAGGAATGTCTACATTCAGGCCACAGCAGAATCTCCAGACCTGCATTATTGTCAAGACACTGAACTCCAGGATCGCGACAAATCATTATGAATATCGAGATCTGCAGCACACTTTATGCCAAAGGAACGGACAGATTCCACCTCAGATATGGCCTATGGATCCAGCTATACCAGTACCTTGGGAACAACCTCCGCCTGTTCCGCCGGAAGATGCTCCCATGATTGACTCGCAGGACCCTTACGCTTTGGATTCCCCATGGGACCAGTACGTCAATCCGACCCCACCAGATGTCGGATCCAGCTCCTCAGCTCCTCCTCCTCTCACTGCAGAACAGCAGTATTGGTGGGACATATACCAAAGCAACAGGGACGGAAGTGAAAGCCACCCGACAGAAAAGACCCCAAGCCATGCCTCGGACACGGCCCCAGAGGACGACTAGATGCCCTTAAGTCCTCTTTATCCTTTACCGCTTTCCAATAATCGACGGATACGTCTGTCGTTCATGTGTTGACTGATTCCTTCACCCTGTAGTGTCGGCAGTCTTGTTTGTTTTGTATTGAAACCTCCTCTATATAAGAGGAGGGTTGTGTTGTAAGAGGATCATCGAATTCTCTCTTTGTGAAATACATGATGTTTTCACTACCTCTCATGTCCTAATTTCTCTCCTCGCCTCTCTACTATGGCCTCTTAGTTGGTAAAACATTATTGAATTATGAGCACTCCTCGAAGCATCCTGGTAGTATCCTCTGCACTCGCCGGCTCGCCCGGATCTTGTGTATGAGAAAGGGAACTCAGGAATATCATTTCTTAGCGAGAGAAGTTTGATTTTCCAGTCTCTGAGCACTAACAGGGAATCCCTTGACCCCATAGCCAGAAGGGCGTTTATTGGTCGGGATACCATACCTGTGCTAGAAACTTGAGATCTTATTTTCGAAAGCTTTGATTTGTTATCTCCTTTGAGTCTCCTGACCGATATAGGGACTCGCCCCCGTTATTGGTATCAGAGCAAGAGAAGCAGTTTCCTCATAATTCAATCGTGTTTTTCCTTCTTAAGCCAGAAGTAGAAGGCTTCTTTCCAACTATGACTTCCACCGAAATCTCCTCTGAGCCAGTTCACACGACAATCCCACTTGCCTTCCCACCTCCACCTGATCTGAAGCATTCTTCAGCCTCCAAGATAGATTACCTCTATGAGGTTACCTATCAAGAAGATGCCAAGATCTCTGAAACCCACTTACCCATTATGAACCCATATGCTACTTTTGCCAAACCTCCTTCTTTTTCCCCAATCCGCAGTATAAAAGAACTCATCAGATCCTCCCCAAAGGCAGTAAAAGAATATGTGCAGTCATCAAAGTTCGATCAGCACCCGATTATGGCTTCACTGAACGAACAGTTCATAACCCTTTCAATACCTCCAGAATTCCCTGGCCAATGGATTCGACAAGGGTATTCCCATCTCCACTTCGGAGCTATAAGGGTTGCTCTCTCCTTTCATGGGAGAAAAGGCCTTCCTGTTGTTGCCCGAGTTGCTCTTTTGGATACTCGCTTTCTACAGTACCAACATGCCTGTATTGGTACCATCCAAACCACCCTGAATGCTGGAACAGTCTTTGTGACACTATTTCCAAACTTCAACATGGCTCTAGCTGATCCCAGTCTCCTCTCTGCATTAAAAATTCAGATCCAGATCACTGGAGCTGAACAGACCCCAGGATCGATAGCCGCCACGTTACACTATCAAATGGTGTACCGCATTCAAAATCATGCCATTGATTTGAATCTTCCAGGTACAGAAGATGCGCTGGTCATAAATGTTGCAAATGATCAGACCTCGTGCGTTTTTGTTCCTAAACAGATTCCACGAGAAAAGCTCCTCCAGCTTTTACCAGACACTTGGGTGACCAATTATGAAAAGATCCATCACCAACCCCCACCCATCCAGTCTTCAAACCCGGTTTACACCAGGAAAAAAGAAGGGGAAGTCTCCATTACTTTCCCAAAAGAAAACCCAGAATCTGAACCCCCTCGTCTTCCAACCCTTACACCCAGACTCCCCACCATATTGTGCTTCACACCTTGCCCAACTGAAGCTGAGATACCGGAAGACCCAGATCCAAAGGGTAATGTCCAATCTTTTGATGCCCAAGGTCGTCCGATCTATGCCTTCAAGGATGCATCAGGACATTGTTATTGGGACCCTTTTTGTTTGTGTGATTCATGCACAAAACCTCCTCCAGATCCACCGATCCAGAGACGTTGCAAAGATCTTCAATGGCTAAGTGAATAGCCTGCTGCAATTCTCCAAGGGTGGAGTCTGTGACTGATCTTTGGGCCGCATGTAGTGATTTTTCGACCGTGTCTGCCAATTCTTTGGGGATGGATGCCATATAAACTGTTTTGAGATTATTGTCTGCACCAATCTCATAGAACAGTTTCATCATGATCTTGAAATGCCTATCAAGATCTCGTTTTTCCAACGAGCAGCATCTGCGCTCAAAATACTCTTTCCTCTTCAAATCTGTAAGATTCTGGACTCGTCCAGCAAAGTAGGTATGGATTATTGAAAGGGCATTTTCAAAGGTAGTTGAGAGGAAGGTGATTTGATCTTGTTCCCCAAGTAAGGACCACCAACGCTTGAGAGATCCCGTGAATCGAGTTGTAAAATCAAGGAGTGAAGCGTAAGTGTCATGGTCCTGGAGTTCTCGGGCCAAAAGCCATGAATGAAACTCCTGTATTCGGTCAGGCCATTTGAAGACTGGTATATCTTCCAAGGTGAAGTATTTGGTGTAATTGGAAGGGTTTGGATTTTCAACTGGGGTTGGTTCATCGACTGGGTCGGTAACTGGGTCTGTTACCGGATCTGCCATAAAAATGGCTGGTGAGTGTTTGGGAAAATCTTCCTCTTCGCTAGAGGCATAATCCGAGGAATCAGATTCTGAATCTGATAGTGCAGAAGTTTGGAATACCATCTGGGTGGTGGAAGGAATCATCTCTTTTGCTTGTTGGCGAAGAAATCCTTCTATCGGGTTTGAGATCATCTGGATTGATGGTTTCTCATCCGGGCTGGTTTGGGATGAACTGTCTTTCTCCTTTCCTTTGTTTTTCTCAGCTTCTTTTTTAAGTTGTTCTTCCCTGAATCGTTTCAACCGGAGGGAATTCGAGGGAGGGAACAATTGCAATTCAGTAGGAGTGAGCTGAGGAAGAGTTTGAGGCGTCATCACGCTCCTGTAAGGAAAGGTTGGACTAAACAAATTTGCTTCAGTCCTTGTCTCCAGAGGTGGTGCTGATGGTTGTGGTCTTGCTTCAGCATCAAGTTGCTGTTGCAGCATCCGAATCTGGTTTCGGAGTTTGACAATCTCTGGGGTCTGATCTTCCAGATAGTGGTGTGGTACCCTTCCTTGTTCGAGGAGTAACAAGCGGTTCTGGAAACTTTCAATCATCTTTTTTAACAGACCTACGTCTGTTCGCACCTCATTGAGGACCACATTCTGGGCCAAGGCATTCTCAGTTTGCCAGTTCAAGTGTCCGCGTGACTGTAATGGAATCGACTGTACCACGTCTAAGAAAACTAGACATTTCAGAAAAGGCCGATATTCCCGAAGCCATCATGGGACAGAAAAGCCGAAGAAGAAGAAGTGGAAGTATCTGCGAAGAAAATATCATAAGTCGACTTCAAAACAGACCAAATCAGACAAGTGTTTTGTCTGCAACAAGAAGGGCCATTATGCAAAGAATTGTCCTAAAGCACCAAAGGGACAACGAATGGTCAGACAGCTCGAGAAAGTCGCAGGGCTTTCCCTTGAAGAAGATGATATTGAGTCACTCTTCTCCTACGATGAAGAACCGGAGCCAGAAACAGTTTTTGCACTCCAAGCAGAGCTCACGGATTCAGACACGGATACCTCGGATTCCGTATACATGTTTTATCCTACCTATCGAATTGAGGAAGACTCCTCAAAAAACCCACATCCATACATCCTAGTTCAAATCTCCACCCCTGAAGTCCCTGATATCCATCTACCACTTCCCTGTGGTATTGTTGGAGAATTCCATGAAGATCTTGGAATCTTCATGGAATTCTCTCTTTGTGAAATACATGATGTTTTCACTACCTCTCATGTCCTAATTTCTCTCCTCGCCTCTCTACTATGGCCTCTTAGTTGGTAAAACATTATTGAATTATGAGCACTCCTCGAAGCATCCTGGTAGTATCCTCTGCACTCGCCGGCTCGCCCGGATCTTGTGTATGAGAAAGGGAACTCAGGAATATCATTTCTTAGCGAGAGAAGTTTGATTTTCCAGTCTCTGAGCACTAACAGGGAATCCCTTGACCCCATAGCCAGAAGGGCGTTTATTGGTCGGGATACCATACCTGTGCTAGAAACTTGAGATCTTATTTTCGAAAGCTTTGATTTGTTATCTCCTTTGAGTCTCCTGACCGATATAGGGACTCGCCCCCGTTATTGGTATCAGAGCAAGAGAAGCAGTTTCCTCATAATTCAATCGTGTTTTTCCTTCTTAAGCCAGAAGTAGAAGGCTTCTTTCCAACTATGACTTCCACCGAAATCTCCTCTGAGCCAGTTCACACGACAATCCCACTTGCCTTCCCACCTCCACCTGATCTGAAGCATTCTTCAGCCTCCAAGATAGATTACCTCTATGAGGTTACCTATCAAGAAGATGCCAAGATCTCTGAAACCCACTTACCCATTATGAACCCATATGCTACTTTTGCCAAACCTCCTTCTTTTTCCCCAATCCGCAGTATAAAAGAACTCATCAGATCCTCCCCAAAGGCAGTAAAAGAATATGTGCAGTCATCAAAGTTCGATCAGCACCCGATTATGGCTTCACTGAACGAACAGTTCATAACCCTTTCAATACCTCCAGAATTCCCTGGCCAATGGATTCGACAAGGGTATTCCCATCTCCACTTCGGAGCTATAAGGGTTGCTCTCTCCTTTCATGGGAGAAAAGGCCTTCCTGTTGTTGCCCGAGTTGCTCTTTTGGATACTCGCTTTCTACAGTACCAACATGCCTGTATTGGTACCATCCAAACCACCCTGAATGCTGGAACAGTCTTTGTGACACTATTTCCAAACTTCAACATGGCTCTAGCTGATCCCAGTCTCCTCTCTGCATTAAAAATTCAGATCCAGATCACTGGAGCTGAACAGACCCCAGGATCGATAGCCGTCACGTTACACTATCAAATGGTGTACCGCATTCAAAATCATGCCATTGATTTGAATCTTCCAGGTACAGAAGATGCGCTGGTCATAAATGTTGCAAATGATCAGACCTCGTGCGTTTTTGTTCCTAAACAGATTCCACGAGAAAAGCTCCTCCAGCTTTTACCAGACACTTGGGTGACCAATTATGAAAAGATCCATCACCAACCCCCACCCATCCAGTCTTCAAACCCGGTTTACACCAGGAAAAAAGAAGGGGAAGTCTCCATTACTTTCCCAAAAGAAAACCCAGAATCTGAACCCCCTCGTCTTCCAACCCTTACACCCAGACTCCCCACCATATTGTGCTTCACACCTTGCCCAACTGAAGCTGAGATACCGGAAGACCCAGATCCAAAGGGTAATGTCCAATCTTTTGATGCCCAAGGTCGTCCGATCTATGCCTTCAAGGATGCATCAGGACATTGTTATTGGGACCCTTTTTGTTTGTGTGATTCATGCACAAAACCTCCTCCAGATCCACCGATCCAGAGACGTTGCAAAGATCCACTCTACCAAAGGTTCCAAGATGGTGACAGCACCATAGGACCTCTCGGAGAAGACGGAGGAAGATACCAGTACATGGTAAAATATGGCCAACCCAAACCAGTCACTTCACCTTTTTACAAACCCATCCTTAAATGGATACAGAAACACCCAGATAGCCCAGAAGCCAAACTTCGGTTACCTAAACCACCTGTCCAAAACCCCTCCACTGAATCCGTCCGAATGTTCAATCCTAAAGACTTTCCACCTCTCCCTACTATCCGGCAGCCTCAACCTCAAACCTTTCCACCACCTGAACCTTTCAATGATTTGGAAGGAAAATTCCATCATACTCCGAAAATCCCGATGAAGGACATAGTTCTTCCTTCTGGACAAAAAGCCGGAACAGATCCAGTTGAGACCACTTTGAACTGGCAAACTGAGAATGCCTTGGCCCAGAATGTGGTCCTCAATGAGGTGCGAACAGACGTAGGTCTGTTAAAAAAGATGATTGAAAGTTTCCAGAACCGCTTGTTACTCCTCGAACAAGGAAGGGTACCACACCACTATCTGGAAGATCAGACCCCAGAGATTGTCAAACTCCGAAACCAGATTCGGATGCTGCAACAGCAACTTGATGCTGGAGCAAGACCACAACCATCAGCACCACCTCTGGAGACAAGGACTGAAGCAAATTTGTTTAGTCCAACCTTTCCTTACAGGAGCGTGATGACGCCTCAAACTCTTCCTCAGCTCACTCCTACTGAATTGCAATTGTTCCCTCCCTCGAATTCCCTCCGGTTGAAACGATTCAGGGAAGAACAACTTAAAAAAGAAGCTGAGAAAAACAAAGGAAAGGAGAAAGACAGTTCATCCCAAACCAGCCCGGATGAGAAACCATCAATCCAGATGATCTCAAACCCGATAGAAGGATTTCTTCGCCAACAAGCAAAAGAGATGATTCCTTCCACCACCCAGATGGTATTCCAAACTTCTGCACTATCAGATTCAGAATCTGATTCCTCGGATTATGCCTCTAGCGAAGAGGAAGATTTTCCCAAACACTCACCAGCCATTTTTATGGCAGATCCGGTAACAGACCCAGTTACCGACCCAGTCGATGAACCAACCCCAGTTGAAAATCCAAACCCTTCCAATTACACCAAATACTTCACCTTGGAAGATATACCAGTCTTCAAATGGCCTGACCGAATACAGGAGTTTCATTCATGGCTTTTGGCCCGAGAACTCCAGGACCATGACACTTACGCTTCACTCCTTGATTTTACAACTCGATTCACGGGATCTCTCAAGCGTTGGTGGTCCTTACTTGGGGAACAAGATCAAATCACCTTCCTCTCAACTACCTTTGAAAATGCCCTTTCAATAATCCATACCTACTTTGCTGGACGAGTCCAGAATCTTACAGATTTGAAGAGGAAAGAGTATTTTGAGCGCAGATGCTGCTCGTTGGAAAAACGAGATCTTGATAGGCATTTCAAGATCATGATGAAACTGTTCTATGAGATTGGTGCAGACAATAATCTCAAAACAGTTTATATGGCATCCATCCCCAAAGAATTGGCAGACACGGTCGAAAAATCACTACATGCGGCCCAAAGATCAGTCACAGACTCCACCCTTGGAGAATTGCAGCAGGCTATTCACTTAGCCATTGAAGATCTTTGCCATAGACGAGAACTTTTTCGGAAGTACATGGCTGAAAACAAGAAGATCTCTCAAGCTTGTGATCGTTCCCACTGGAAGATCAAGTGTCCGCGTGACTGTAATGGAATCGACTGTACCACGTCTAAGAAAACTAGACATTTCAGAAAAGGCCGATATTCCCGAAGCCATCATGGGACAGAAAAGCCGAAGAAGAAGAAGTGGAAATATCTGCGAAGAAAATATCATAAGTCGACTTCAAAACAGACCAAATCAGACAAGTGTTTTGTCTGCAACAAGAAGGGCCATTATGCAAAGAATTGTCCTAAAGCACCAAAGGGACAACGAATGGTCAGACAGCTCGAGAAAGTCGCAGGGCTTTCCCTTGAAGAAGATGATATTGAGTCACTCTTCTCCTACGATGAAGAACCGGAGCCAGAAACAGTTTTTGCACTCCAAGCAGAGCTCACGGATTCAGACACGGATACCTCGGATTCCGTATACATGTTTTATCCTACCTATCGAATTGAGGAAGACTCCTCAAAAAACCCACATCCATACATCCTAGTTCAAATCTCCACCCCTGAAGTCCCTCAGCCGATCTCTTTAGTAGCCCTTGTAGACACAGGCGCTACTGTCTCCCTCCTTGACACCAAAATACTTCCCCCATCTTGCTGGAAACCCCATGTTACCAGTTTTACTTCTGCCTCAGGAGATGTGTTTTCCTCCTACTACAAAAGTCGGCCCATAACCATTGACATCATGCCAGGATGTCAGGTCACCACTCCAATACTGGGAAGCAGTGCACCAGATCGAGATTTAATCCTTGGATGGGATATCCTTGCAAAACTGAAGGTTAGGATTCTTCCCCGAGGAATTAAATTCAAAACCCAGGTAAAAGAGTTCACAGACAAGCAAAGGCTTTTTTCGATAATAGCCCCCCAGTTGCTTGACCCTATCACCCAAAATCTCAAAGAACTCTGTGCAGATGACCATGGCCATTTCATGACCAAACACCCCTCTCCACTCTGGAAAAACCCTGATTTCTTTGTCCAGCTCCCTTTCAGATCAGACAAAGAAACAAACCCTACCAAAGCTACTCATTCGGGTATGAACCCTGAACAACTCCGCCTTGCAGAAGCTGAATGTGAAAGTCTACTAGAACAAGGCCTCATTGAACCAGTTGATCCTTTGAAATCTGAATGGGCATGCGAAGCCTTTTATGTGAACAAAAAGGCTGAACAGCTTAGAGGAAAACTCCGATTGGTAGTCAACTATCAACCTCTGAATTCATTCCTTCGGGATGATAAATTTCCTCTACCACACAAGAACTCATGGTTCACTAGTCTGGTGAACGCCCGCATTTATTCCAAGTTTGACCTCAAATCTGGCTTTTGGCAACTTGGAATCCACCCTGAAGAAAGATACAAAACGGGATTCTGTATCCCAAATCATCATTATCAGTGGACAGTCCTCCCTTTCGGACTAAAAACGGCACCCTCTGTTTTCCAGAAAGCCATGTGCAGAATCTTCCAGCCCATACTCAACCAAGCCCAAATCTATGTAGACGATATTCTCCTCTACAGCCCAGATGAAAAATCACACTGTTCCCTTCTGGAACAATTCATCTCTTTGGTTCGAAAGTATGGCATTATGCTATCTGAAAAGAAGATGACGATAGCCCAGAAGGAAATTGAGTTCTTAGGAATGCAATTGGATGAACGGGCATATTGTCCAAAACCACATATTGCAGAGGAACTCTTGCGATTTCCAAAGAAGCTTTCCAGGAAAGAGACAGAAGTCTTTCTAGGCATTGTAAACTATCTCCGGGATTTTGTCCCTAAGATAGCGATCCACTTGAAACCCTTACAGGTCATGCTAAAGAAAGAACCCCCTCCTTGGGGCGAAAAGCAGACCAAGGCAGTTGAATATTTGAAGAAAAGACTCCAGAACCTGCCACCTTTGACGATTCCTTCTGATGGCACAAGAATCCTCCAGACAGATGCCAGTGATACTTATTGGGCAGCGATTCTCATCGAAGAAAAGAACGGAGTCAGGAACATATGCGGATACAAAAGTGGAAGCTTCACGGAAGCCCAGAAGCATTACCATTCGACGTTCAAGGAAATCCTCGCCGTGAAAAATGGAATTAAAAAGTTCGAATTCCATCTTATCGGAGTTCATTTCAATATTGAGATGGATATGGCGTCATTTCCAAACATGATCAGGTTTAAACAACGTCAGATTCCCCATCCTCAACTTCTCAGATGGGCAGAATGGTTTTCCAAATATTCCTTCGAGGTAATACACCTTAAAGGGAAAAACAACGTGTTAGCTGATTTCCTGTCACGACCAAAGAAAATGGAAGCTTCACGTATGTTTGTGAAAAGAAGATACATCGGTCCTCACAGGTATGAAACCCAGGACATCCAGAGAACTTGGGTAATTTTCCAATACCCACCTGAAGTTCGACACATCATCCAAGAAGGAAGATTCCAAGATCTTCATGGAATTCTCCAACAATACCACAGGGAAGTGGTAGATGGATATCAGGGACTTCTCCCTCAGATTGTCCCAGATTTTGATACAAGGTATCCTTTCATCAGACCTTTTCGATGGGATCCTCGTCTTCCATTCCCAGAAGACTTAAAATGGTTTTTCTGGTTGCTCATGCATTTCTACACTATAGCATTTGAGTTCCCAACAGAACTGCTATATCAGACAATCCGGAGATCCATGAGAAATGAATATGGTCATCCGAGCATGAAAATGTTCACACAGATGTTGTTATGGTTCCAGACTATCCAGTCATGGGATCGATTCATCACAACTCACAACCGGATAGGCAGACCAGAACCAGAAAGGAACACGATTGTGTTATTCCATCGACCATGGACTTTCATCTCATCAGCTGGATATGGTGAAGTCTCAGATGAACCCCCTCGCGCAGGAATGTCTACATTCAGGCCACAGCAGAATCTCCAGACCTGCATTATTATCAAGACACTGAACTCCAGGATCGCGACAAATCATTATGAATATCGAGATCTGCAGCACACCTTATGCCAAAGGAACGGACAGATTCCACCTCAGATATGGCCTATGGATCCAGCTATACCAGTACCTTGGGAACAACCTCCGCCTGTTCCGCCGGAAGATGCTCCCATGATTGACTCGCAGGACCCTTACGCTTTGGATTCCCCATGGGACCAGTACGTCAATCCGACCCCACCAGATGTTGGATCCAGCTCCTCAGCTCCTCCTCCTCTCACTGCAGAACAGCAGTATTGGTGGGACATATACCAAAGCAACAGGGACGGAAGTGAAAGCCACCCGACAGAAAAGACCCCAAGCCATGCCTCGGACACGGCCCCAGAGGACGACTAGATGCCCTTAAGTCCTCTTTATCCTTTACCGCTTTCCAATAATCGACGGATACGTCTGTCGTTCATGTGTTGACTGATTCCTTCACCCTGTAGTGTCGGCAGTCTTGTTTGTTTTGTATTGAAACCTCCTCTATATAAGAGGAGGGTTGTGTTGTAAGAGGATCATCGAATTCTCTCTTTGTGAAATACATGATGTTTTCACTACCTCTCATGTCCTAATTTCTCTCCTCGCCTCTCTACTATGGCCTCTTAGTTGGTAAAACATTATTGAATTATGAGCACTCCTCGAAGCATCCTGGTAGTATCCTCTGCACTCGCCGGCTCGCCCGGATCTTGTGTATGAGAAAGGGAACTCAGGAATATCATTTCTTAGCGAGAGAAGTTTGATTTTCCAGTCTCTGAGCACTAACAGGGAATCCCTTGACCCCATAGCCAGAAGGGCGTTTATTGGTTGGGATACCATACCTGTGCTAGAAACTTGAGATCTTATTTTCGAAAGCTTTGATTTGTTATCTCCTTTGAGTCTCCTGACCGATATAGGGACTCGCCCCCGTACCTGTGCTAGAAACTTGAGATCTTATTTTCGAAAGCTTTGATTTGTTATCTCCTTTGAGTCTCCTGACCGATATAGGGACTCGCCCCCGTTATTGGTATCAGAGCAAGAGAAGCAGTTTCCTCATAATTCAATCATGGGAGCATCTTCCGGCGGAACAGGCGGAGGTTGTTCCCAAGGTACTGGTATAGCTGGATCCATAGGCCATATCTGAGGTGGAATCTGTCCGTTCCTTTGGCATAAAGTGTGCTGCAGATCTCGATATTCATAATGATTTGTCGCGATCCTGGAGTTCAGTGTCTTGACAATAATGCAGGTCTGGAGATTCTGCTGTGGCCTGAATGTAGACATTCCTGCGCGAGGGGGTTCATCTGAGACTTCACCATATCCAGCTGATGAGATGAAAGTCCATGGTCGATGGAATAACACAATCGTGTTCCTTTCTGGTTCTGGTCTGCCTATCCGGTTGTGAGTTGTGATGAATCGATCCCATGACTGGATAGTCTGGAACCATAACAACATCTGTGTGAACATTTTCATGCTCGGATGACCATATTCATTTCTCATGGATCTCCGGATTGTCTGATATAGCAGTTCTGTTGGGAACTCAAATGCTATAGTGTAGAAATGCATGAGCAACCAGAAAAACCATTTTAAGTCTTCTGGGAATGGAAGACGAGGATCCCATCGAAAAGGTCTGATGAAAGGATACCTTGTATCAAAATCTGGGACAATCTGAGGGAGAAGTCCCTGATATCCATCTACCACTTCCCTGTGGTATTGTTGGAGAATTCCATGAAGATCTTGGAATCTTCCTTCTTGGATGATGTGTCGAACTTCAGGTGGGTATTGGAAAATTACCCAAGTTCTCTGGATGTCCTGGGTTTCATACCTGTGAGGACCGATGTATCTTCTTTTCACAAACATACGTGAAGCTTCCATTTTCTTTGGTCGTGACAGGAAATCAGCTAACACGTTGTTTTTCCCTTTAAGGTGTATTACCTCGAAGGAATATTTGGAAAACCATTCTGCCCATCTGAGAAGTTGAGGATGGGGAATCTGACGTTGTTTAAACCTGATCATGTTTGGAAATGACGCCATATCCATCTCAATATTGAAATGAACTCCGATAAGATGGAATTCGAACTTTTTAATTCCATTTTTCACGGCGAGGATTTCCTTGAACGTCGAATGGTAATGCTTCTGGGCTTCCGTGAAGCTTCCACTTTTGTATCCGCATATGTTCCTGACTCCGTTCTTTTCTTCGATGAGAATCGCTGCCTAATAAGTATCACTGGCATCTGTCTGGAGGATTCTTGTGCCATCAGAAGGAATCGTCAAAGGTGGCAGGTTCTGGAGTCTTTTCTTCAAATATTCAACTGCCTTGGTCTGCTTTTCGCCCCAAGGAGGGGGTTCTTTCTTTAGCATGACCTGCAAGGGTTTCAAGTGGATCGCTATCTTAGGGACAAAATCCCGGAGATAGTTTACAATGCCTAGAAAGACTTCTGTCTCTTTCCTGGAAAGCTTCTTTGGAAATCGCAAGAGTTCCTCTGCAATATGTGGTTTTGGACAATATGCCCGTTCATCCAATTGCATTCCTAAGAACTCAATTTCCTTCTGGGCTATCGTCATCTTCTTTTCAGATAGCATAATGCCATACTTTCGAACCAAAGAGATGAATTGTTCCAGAAGGGAACAGTGTGATTTTTCATCTGGGCTGTAGAGGAGAATATCGTCTACATAGATTTGGGCTTGGTTGAGTATGGGCTGGAAGATTCTGCACATGGCTTTCTGGAAAACAGAGGGTGCCGTTTTTAGTCCGAAAGGGAGGACTGTCCACTGATAATGATGATTTGGGATACAGAATCCCGTTTTGTATCTTTCTTCAGGGTGGATTCCAAGTTGCCAAAAGCCAGATTTGAGGTCAAACTTGGAATAAATGCGGGCGTTCACCAGACTAGTGAACCATGAGTTCTTGTGTGGTAGAGGAAATTTATCATCCCGAAGGAATGAATTCAGAGGTTGATAGTTGACTACCAATCGGAGTTTTCCTCTAAGCTGTTCAGCCTTTTTGTTCACATAAAAGGCTTCGCATGCCCATTCAGATTTCAAAGGATCAACTGGTTCAATGAGGCCTTGTTCTAGTAGACTTTCACATTCAGCTTCTGCAAAGCGGAGTTGTTCAGGGTTCATACCCGAATGAGTAGCTTTGGTAGGGTTTGTTTCTTTGTCTGATCTGAAAGGGAGCTGGACAAAGAAATCAGGGTTTTTCCAGAGTGGAGAGGGGTGTTTGGTCATGAAATGGCCATGGTCATCTGCACAGAGTTCTTTGAGATTTTGGGTGATAGGGTCAAGCAACTGGGGGGCTATTATCGAAAAAAGCCTTTGCTTGTCTGTGAACTCTTTTACCTGGGTTTTGAATTTAATTCCTCGGGGAAGAATCCTAACCTTCAGTTTTGCAAGGATATCCCATCCAAGGATTAAATCTCGATCTGGTGCACTGCTTCCCAGTATTGGAGTGGTGACCTGACATCCTGGCATGATGTCAATGGTTATGGGCCGACTTTTGTAGTAGGAGGAAAACACATCTCCTGAGGCAGAAGTAAAACTGGTAACATGGGGTTTCCAGCAAGATGGGGGAAGTATTTTGGTGTCAAGGAGGGAGACAGTAGCGCCTGTGTCTACAAGGGCTACTAAAGAGATCGGCTGAGGGACTTCAGGGGTGGAGATTTGAACTAGGATGTATGGATGTGGGTTTTTTGAGGAGTCTTCCTCAATTCGATAGGTAGGATAAAACATGTATACGGAATCCGAGGTATCCGTGTCTGAATCCGTGAGCTCTGCTTGGAGTGCAAAAACTGTTTCTGGCTCCGGTTCTTCATCGTAGAAATTTTTTTATGCGATAGTTTTTTTGGATATAATTCGGACAAATGCTAAAGTTGAGGATTTTTTGAGTATCAGATCGGTAGAATTGAAACAAAAGTAAAAATTATGGATTTTTTATGAGACAAAAAAAAGTTTTGGGTATAATTGGGACTAAAGCCAAAGTTGGGGGTTTTTTATGAGACAAAAAATTTTTTTGGATATAATTGGGACAAAGGCTAAAGTTGAAGGTTTTTTTGGGTATTAGGCCAGCTTATCTGTAGCACAGATGGTTGTGGGCCAAAGTCCTAGCCCATGGGAGTTGAAACCCATCATTGAAGACTACAAAAGGATGCTAGCTCGGTCCAGTTTGGTGATAGCCCAAGGGAATCAAACCAAGTCGCAGATTGGATCACCAAACCACATCGCAAAAATTCTCTTCCTCACAATTGGCTTGTTGTGCCGCCATTGGATCTTTTATGTTTAGAAACCCAAAATTTATGTTATCCTTTGAATTTATGAATGAAGTAAATCGGCTTTCAACCGAAAAAAGAAAAAGGAAAAAAAGCTAGTTAGGTTATGCTGATTGAAATGATATTTTCGCGTGTCGAAATGTAGCATAAAATATTCATGGTACCCATCCTCATGTTAGCTTACTTTCTTTTGTCCTCGGGCTTTCTACCACGTGGAAAGTTATAGATTGGAATAATTGCATTTATTGTAAACCATGAAACCAACGGAGTAATAATGATGATCTAATGGTGATTAATAATAATAGATCTTCTGGACGGTCATTGATATACATGTTAAACAATAGACTTTTTTTTTATATATATATTTATAACGATGCACCTCTTTGAGAAAAATTGGTTTTAATAAGCTGACAATGGGGCGGGTCGGACTTTTGTTTATTGATGGTTCAGATCCCTCTCTTTCTTTATAAATATCTTAATTATGGCTTCGTTTTTTCACGAAAAATAATTTTCAGAAGAATACTTTTTTCGATTTTTCAATGTTCGATTCACGAAAAATAAACTAGTTACGAAAAACATTTTTCACCAATGAAAAAAATATAAAAGCTCAACCCAATTTATTAATTAAGTTCAGAACCTTTCTTTTTAATCCATTTGCCATCGGTTTAATTTAAATGCAACTATATGAGACTATTACTATTAAAAACCCATAAATCCTATACCATTTCAATTAATATTTTTGTTTGGAAATCAGGGTTAATCCTATTTTCTATATAGTGAATGACTAAGTAATTCGCAAAAATTTGGGTATCAAGGTGGAGCTTGCAACGCTCGAAGCCCCGTGGCAGCAAAGAGAGGCCTGTGAGGTGATTCATAAGCTAGGCTACTATTACATGGCCACTATCTCAAGTAGTCACTTCCAGAGTAACTTTCTGCGGACTTGATCTACCTATGTCAGTGATGAGGGACGCACAAGATTGGATTTACAATTTTTAATCAATATATTAAGGATTTTTTAATTTTATGTCTTATTTTTTTTTATTTGATTGGCTTTAGGGATCTGATTATACATACAACACTTTTTTTTTCCTAGTTTCTTTCTAAGTAGTGGTTTCCTAGTTTAAATTCTCAGTCAAAAATTTCTATCTATAAATAGCTCTTCGCTTTATTTTTTCTATTTTTTTTTTCTTTTGGGTTATTTTTTAATTTTGTAAGGATAAAATTACTCGTTGACTTATAAACCTATTACACGGATGCCAATTCAGTTATAAAATTTTCAATTTAGCCAATTCAGTCCTAAACTATTTTACAAACTTTTAATGCAGTCATTCTAATTAATTTTCATCGGAAATCATTGATGCCACATGGCGGTCAACTATTTTCCTATGTGGCAAACCTCTAGATTGGCGATTTTCATTTCTTAGGTTGCTTTTGGCGGTCCAGTAATAGATGCAAGGTGAATTACAAAGAAGAACAAGGCATTTCCAAAACGAAATTACACGCTCAAAGGATGTACTCGTACATGACAAGTTATACATAGATTGCCTCAAAAGTAGGCAACATACCTAACCTGGGACTGATCAAGCAACCCCTTTATTCATGTCCCGGCCTACATAGTAGTCACATAGCACCTTTATGGCGGACATGGGCCAGCAGAGGGATATAGGGGTTCAGTGGTTCACTAATGTGCTCCATGGCAGCAACACTTAAAGTTGACATAGGAAGTCGAAAGCTAGTTAAAATTACGGACGACGCGTGGCAGTCGCCTATCGTTCTATGTGGCAAACCGCCAAGTTAGCTATTTTCATTTCTTAGGTTGCTTTTGGCGGTCCAGTAATAGATGCAAGGCAAATGACAAAGAAGATCAAGGCATTTTCGAAAACGAAATTACATGCTCATACGAAGTACTCGAACATGACAAGTTACACATAGATTGCCCCAAAAGTAGGCAACATACCCAACCTAGGACTGATCAAGCAGCCCCTTTATTCATGTCCCGGCCTACATAGTAGTCACATAGCACCTTTATTGTGGACATGGGCCAGCAGAGGGATATATGGGTTTCACCGGTTCACTAATGTGCTCCACGGCAGCAACACTCAAAGTTGACATAGGTCTTCATCGTGCCCCGGCAATACGGACACTTCACCTTCTCCGGGATGTGGGCACCCGAATTCGGCATGTAGAAGTTGAGGCACGGCGGATGGTCATGGCCCTTATGGGCCTGGTTGAGGAAATCCACGAAGGCCATGTCGAAGGGCTTCCCCTCCTCCTTCACCTGCTTCCTCCAATTAGTCTCGTAATGGGAAAAAAGGTTTGTGACGGTGACTATCGAGTCGTTGATCACGATTTGTGACCCCTTTGTGAGGATCGCAAACCCACGGTGCTTCTTCAAGTTGGTGCAGACTTCGAGGACGTCTCGCACGAGGGCTTCACGGACGTTCTCGTCGATTTTCCCAGTCAAAAGCAAGTGCATTAAGCTCATGAGGTGACTCCAGAAGAGCGGCATGTTGGTAACTTTGTGGGAGACTAGGGGGATGCCATCTGCTTTGATCTTCTTCAGTGGCTTCTCAATGTCCTGGATTGCCTGGCCCTCTTCAGCTCCACAAAGGAGGATGTAATTCTCAGGCGTCATCTGACAAACATATGAATCGAATGTGAGATCAATGAAAAAAAATTCTTGCGGTCAGTGTTCTTTTCCATATATTGTAAAGCAAACTAAAATTATTTTCAAATTTCAAAATTTCCAAGAAAATTCAAATCGTCTGCTTAATTCGCCTTTTTGTACAATAATTGATCTCTCAATGGATTCTAAATTACGATTAAACATTCTCACAACCTCCAACACTTAAGTAAGATCATCTTCTAAATTGACTCAGCACATTTTTTTCTTCATGAAGCGAAAGTGTAAATGAAAACAACCAAGAAAAGTACTTACAACTTCATGTATCTGAGGAAGGATCTCAGTTACCAAGAGCGCAAAAAAGTTACCATCAGCCATCCAGGGGTGATCAGGCGCAAGGATAGGACCAATTCCCCAAAACTTAATAATGCTCATGGCATTTTTGTTTGAGACTCTTCCTTGTGGATCCAACACAGTCACAGTCGTCTCTTGCCCAAGTTGCCAGTCCTGCTTCATAATCTTGATGGCCAGCTTGGAGATAAGTCCCGGGGAGAACACCGAGTACCATGGCATTTGCAACCGTAACTTCTGGAACTGATCGTTCCCCTCCTCGCCTTCTTGGTCGATGATAGGGACCCAGACAATCTCATAGCGATGCTCTTTGAGCGCCCCGTAGTGCTTTTTAAGGACCGAAAGGACGTCAGGGCTCATGTTTAGGTCGGAGATCAGCAGCATCACATTCTTCTTCCGCAGGGACTCGACCTTATACTTTTTGTCCTGGAAGGATAAACATTGGTAATCAACATTTCAACTCCTTTGAACACACTACCACGAAATTCGACAAGACAAATTCACACAAGGCTCAACTCGGTAAATACGTGCCACCTAGGTGAAAACAAATCTTATTTTGATTTTAACAAATCGTCAAAATAAAGTTCTTTGACTGGGAACATAAAGTTTGGTATTGAGTTAGAGAGTTAGCAGATTGAACCGGTTCTGTGCCACTGACGAGTGGCTCAGGATAGTTCTTGATGTAAAACAAGGCCTTGATGAGCGCCACATTATCAGCAGGGTTTTTGAAAATTCGCTTTAGCCTCTTCTCCTCTTCAATTTCCTCTGCATTCAAATTGAAAGTGACTAGACGTTAGTACAATAGTTCGAGCACAATATTCACATACCGATGAGATTTTTACCCCTTTGATGTTTGTAATTGTCGTAATGTCCCTTGATAGCGAGGTATATGCCATTCACTTTCCGATCTAAGGCCAGGAGATCTTTTCCCTTGTAGCTGAAAATAACAGGAAAGCAAAAGAGGGGGAGGGGGGGGGGGGGGGGGGACATTCTCCTTTAGAATTCGAGTCTATTGAAATAATTTTATATGAGTTCTCATGCACAAATAAAGTAAAAGCTGTAAAGCATGTTTTTCCTCTTTTTTTTCCCACAAAAGAGACGTGAAAAAGGGATGAATAGTGAATCTGTACTCGTCGACCCGGTTGACGAGGCTGGTGAACTGGATCGAGCAAGTGAGGACACTGATGATGATCTGATAAATGCTGCTTGGGATGTCGATCATCTCGGACAGCTCCGGAAAACCTTTACTGTCATGCTCGAACTCCACGATGCACTTGGTCATGGTCAATGTGGTCTTGATCCTTTCATTCAGATCTCCATACACCTGAATCTTTTGCACGTCCGAGAGGTTTGTGATTGCAGGCAACCCCTTCAACATGGCTGTCAGTTCCGTGAGCTTGTCCGGCGACGGGGTTCGAGCGAGTCGCCAAAAATCGCCGTACGATAGAGCGAGCGACGATAGGACAATCACAGCCTTAGTGACCCACGGGTAACTCAGCAGCTTGCCAAAGAGCAACTCCAACATTTTGCGCACATCGTTGGAGTCTAAGGCCTTGCAGGTGATCTGATGACATGAGAATGGTAGGGATTAGGTATTTTCAAGAAAATTGCTTGGAGGAATCATACAATATCAAGTGTAGACCTACACGTTATCACTGTGTATTTTTTATAAAGCACTTATTGATTCGTAGATCGTGTGGTCAGAAATAACTCTAAGTACTATCGGCTTTCATGCTAGTAACTTCCTATTTACAAGTTGTAAACAGTAAAATAGCCAAAACAAAAGCCATTCTTTACATGAGGAAAATCAATTTTTGGAAAGGGACATAACAACATACCTGACAAGCCACTTCGTTGATTGTTACTAAGGTTGGATTGAGACTTTCTTTTAGTGGCTCGAATGCAGGGCTTCCAGATCCTTGAGTCCCCTGCAGGGTATGTATTTGTAGCCTTATTCTGTGTGTGTGTGTGTGTGAGAGAGAGAGAGAGAGAGAGAGAGAGAGAGGCACCTCTTTGAGTGGCTTGAATGAAGGGCTTCCAGATCCTCGAGTGCCCTATAGTGCATGTATTTGTAGACTAATTGTTAGATAGAGAGAGAGGAGGTGAAGGAGGAGAGAGAGACGCAATAATTAAACAATGAGTTTTACTAGCATAATAGTTTTGAACTTTGCTAGCATAATAATTTTTTGGTAACTATGAGAATAAGAGCATATCTTGAGCTACAAATTTTTAAAAGAGTGGACCTACAATAATTTTTAATTATTTATAATCTATTTTTTGTGGCTCACAACATGTTGTCAATCTCGCAATAAGAAAAAATAACTATCATGTAAGCATATTCCAATAGTTTTTTAGGTGACTGTGAGAATAATAGTATGCAGTGAGCTAGAAATTCTTAAAAGGGCCTCATAATGATTTTTAATTAACTACTATTAATTTTTTGTGGCTCAAAATAGACGGTTAGTCTTAGCGTCACCAAAAGATGGTCACATAATCAACTATCTTAAAATGATGAGAAAAACATCTTGATTTTCAACTGTTACACTAAGGAAATGCTCAGTTATCCCATAGAAACCGTTTTATGTATAGACCTACATTCAGAATTTATATCTAAAACACGGTCAGGTTTATTGAATAATTCATTAGTGATGAATGTAATTTTCAAGGGTGCATTCGTTTAAAAAAAATTAAAACATTTTGCCAATGATAATTGTTTGAATTGTTGAGAAATTTTAGTCAAATATTTATGCATAATCATTATTGTTGATGATGAAAATATTTTTAATTCATTTTTGTAAATGGTAAATTTGATCATTTTTTACGAAAAGGGTATTTCAATCATTGATTTTTTTTCACGAAATGAACGCATGCTAAATTTAGAATTAGAAGAATTGCTGTCCACACCCTGCATAACAATACAAGCTCCCTAAAAATTGATTGCCAGCGGATTGCTTCATGATTAGGAAATGCAAACTTTCTGGCAAATATCATTTAATTTTACCTGTTGGAGATTTGCAACAAAGTAAAGAGAAATGGGAGAGCGCACGCGAGGTATGAAAGTTTTATCTACTTCTTTTGTCCAAAGTTCTTATATGAAGTGGAAAAGTCTATAAAAGTGGCTGAACTTGCAAATTTAGTTGAATGTTTTGGTCTCTCCCCCAACCTAAAATTCTAGGTCGACCATCGTTGACAACATCTGGGGTTTATTTGCCAAAATAATGGTCCAATTTACGACGGTTTACGCCATAGACACACCCTTTTGGTAGATTGCTAAGCTTACCCAAAAGAAAGACAATTTCGAAGTTTGTCTGCCTAGCGCAAGATATACGGGGTCATTTCAGTTATTACCTTACGGTGGACGATGGAGTCGACAATCGTAGTAGCTTCACCGAGGATTTCCTCGACGAGATGAAAGAGGGACTGGACATCCACGTCTCCTTCATCGGGAGCATGAGTGTCCATGATCTCCTTCATCAACGTCTGGTCGTCGAAAATAGCGAGCAGGTTGGTGAACATGTTCTGGTCAAATTGATGAGGCTTGCCACTCTGCCGCCCAGAAGCCACGGAAATGGACTGGCCCGACATTATTTTGAATCTCAAAGAGAAGAGAGATTCTAGTGTTTGGAGCGTTTAGAGAGAGCAAAACTAGGGAAGGAAGAACTGTGTAGGTGATGTAGTGAGGGCAGATGCTACTATGCCTGTGCTATTTATAGCCGCGGATGCTAAGGAAAGAGACAAAAGTAAGAAGAATATTATGTTTTGAGAAAATGTTTATAGACAAAAGAAAAACAAACCATGAAGAGGCGACCGATATCGACAAGTCTCTATGCATTATCATAAGAGCTTCACGCTCATTACAGAACATTATATGACGGCAAAAAAGCTATCGCCAAGTGTTGATAGAGTCAAGATACAAATAGATTTGTCAAACGGGATCGTTGGGTTAGGTTTAGATTGAGTCATAAATGATCCGTCCCACCCAAATTGCCTCATTAATCCATTTATGACTAATTTAATTGTAATGCAGATTTCATGATCCATGCACAGCCCAACCCATATTGGTAATACACTTTCGTATTTATCTTAATCTAAGAAAACTTGTTTCTTATATATTTTTTTAAAAAATATATTTTTAAAACACTTCAACGCAATACAAACTTACCAAACAACTTTTATAATTTTTTTAAAAAGAGGAATTCTTTTATTGTTTTATATATTATTTTTCCTTCTTATTTCATTTTTTTTATTTTTATTTTTCTATCCTTCCTTTCCTTTTATTTTTTATTAACGAAAGTCCATTGAGGGTCCGGCCCTTGCCAGAAGGGCGAGGGCCACGAAATCGTCATTGGTAGCAGGCGAGGCCAAAGCCTTGCCTACTACAGATGATAGTTGGCGGGCTTCGTTGAAAAAAAGAAAGAAAAAGGAAAGAAAAAAAAACAATTACATAGAAATTTATATAATTTTAAAAAGTTAAAAGTTATAAAAATCCTTTTAATTTTTTGGTCTTTTAAATTGGTTAAGTCCACATAATAGTGAAAGCCTAGATGCCTCTTAAATGGGTTATCTTAAGTGAATTGTAAATGGGTTCATAATGGACTCATTTATAACCCATTTATTTAGGCATCTTTATTTTGTAAACCCATTAAACTGGTTTGATAAGTTTGTTATGACCATTTAAATGCTTGTGGGTTATTAAATGAGTTTTGGACCCATTTTGATAGGTATAGATACACATTATTCAGGCAAGGATGGACTTTTTTTTTTCATTTTTTTTCTTTTTCACAATAAGCTTTTTTTTTTTTACAATAAGTTTTTGTGTACTGTTATTTTGAAAATTCTTAAGGCTGGGTTATGGACACACGAAGCAATGTGCGTTAGCCACTTGTCTATCTACAAATTATTTTGAGACTTGTTTCCAGCTCATGATTATGACGTCTTGGATTCCTGAGAGCTCTTGATCAGAGGTTTTTGTTGCTCCTGATCTCGGGATGTCTAATGTATAGAGGACACATGACCGGTTGACGAATTACAAATTTAAGCTGAGCCAATGGATTTAGAGAATATCCAACAATAATTTCATCTGTGAATTCAAATGAAGTTGGTAACGTTATCGAATATTTACACTAACACAACATTGACAATATTCAAAGATTTGACTGTCAATAGTAAATTTGAGTGTGAGTTGTTAACTTATAAGTCAAATTACACGTTAGTAAATCCGATCTAAGTTTGTTCCGACAATGTGAATGTTTTTGTAGGTTCTCTATTCACAATAGGAAGAAATGGCATTTCAATCAACTATTGGCATAACTATGAACATGACCAGCGGTAATAATGGCCATTGAATTAGTATTTTTTATTTTGTTTAATATCCTAAAAAATCTCTAACTTTAGCTCTTGTTCCAATTTTACCTTTTGTCTAATAAAAAACATTCAACTTTAGATCAAGTCCCAATTTTACCCTAAACTTTTTTTGTCCCAGAAGAGACTCCCAACTTTAGATCATATTTCAATTCTACCCTATATTTTTTATTTGCCCTATGAAAACATCTCAACTGAAGGTCTTGTTCCACTTTTACTACCCAGTCCCAATTCTAGCCTAATTTTTTTTTTATAGTTTCATAAAACATCACAAACTTTTACTTGGGTTACAAATTCATCCCTAGTAACTTTACATCAAAATTTCTCATTGACAATTGAGAATTAGAAAACTCCCAAGCATGAGGTATTCGAGTGTCTCGAGCACGAGCTCTCTGGCTATGAGAGATAACACATTCCCAAGCACAAAAGATCGAAGACTGAACACAAAATCACTAAGGGTGATTTTCACAGAAGATTAATGGAGGAAAATTTATGATTCAAGTAGTTGCCCTTTTATGATACAAAAAAATTATAGTCATTTGAAATTGGGTCTAAAATTGGGATTTTTTTATGAAATAAAAAAATTTAGGTTAGAATTTATACTGGATTTAAAGTGGAGGGTTTTTTATGAGATCAAAAAAAAAACGTGAAGAGTAGAATTGAGATTGGACCTAAAATTGAGATTTTTTAGGAGACAAAAAAAAAATTTAAGGTGGAATTAGGACTGCATTTAAAGTTGGAGGTTTTTTATGAGATAAAAGATAAAATTGAGACAAGAACGAAAGTTGAAGATTTTCTTTTTTTTGTCAAACAACATAACATATCTGAATCATTCGGCTCAGGTTAATTTTCATAAATGCACGCAAACAGATTACTTCACTTAACGTCATTCGCAAAATATCCATCACACCAATTGACACCATCGAATAGGGTCAAGAAAAATGTAAGGGACGTCACCAGATCACGCAAGCCATTACGCCAGCACAAGACAAGACAGGACAAAACTATGCAATGGAGTCTCGCAAGCATTTTGCATCAACTCGAAAAGAAAAATCAAAACGATTGCGTGGATAGTTTATAAAAAGAAATCAACGCAGAATATTTTAATCACCCATAAAATATTTAAAAGTAAATTATTATTGATAATGAAATATCATTCGTTGAATAATTATGTTAAGCGATATAATTAATTATTTTTTAGTAATATATTATTCAAATAATTTATTTTTTGCAAAATAGACAGAGCCTAAATCAGTCATTAAATTCTTCACTCCACTTTCTCCCTCTGTCAACTACCATCATGTTTATTTTTTCTAGACCCAAAAAAAAAACTACCATATGTTTTCGATAATAAAAAAAAACGATCGTGTACATTTCGTTCGCACGCGGATGATGAGTTCTTATAAAAGCATATATATACCAAAATCACTAGCTTCAAAAGATCGTCACTTTGGAAGACAAGTGCTTTTCACATGGGTGTGTCGCTACATTGGGATGTGATATTGTCCTTGTAGATCAACATAAATACGTACACGAGAGTATTGTTCGGACAAATTTGTTGCGTACGTTTGTAAACCTTAAAATGCAGCGCGAGTCACGAGATGATACATGGCTTTCTCTGTCCATATCTTGATGGTGCTGAAAGGGAGAGGGACTCTATTCTTGACTCTTCGCTCGTCTGGAGTGCCTAAGAACGAGAATGGCGATCACAATGATGTTTGCAGTGATGTAATGGCTTACCTCATTTATGGCCTCATAACCCATATAACCCCAATTAAGGGTGATTGATTTCAACATGGGTGATTCCCATCGTGAAATTGAGAACCGTCAAGTAAGCGCCGATTTCGAAAAATTAGAGTTGGGAACCGCCTATTAATCCATGGAACCAGCACCATCAAATTTCAGGTGATTAGTGGCTCGTTTTCTAGCAAGCCGTGAACTAGTACCACCAAATTTTTTTCCAAGAAAAAGGAATACCCTGTTATTTAATTACCTTGTTGTTTGCAAAAAAAAAAAACTTCAAAGACATGCAAAGAATTATTCACTTCCTTCTCAGTATTTCTAAGAGCGAGTAAATTGAAGAAACTAAAAAGGAGAAAATTGCAGTAATTAAGATTTTCAACTTAAACCGAATGGAGATGACCAAAAGCGAGAGAGGGAGGCAAGGTCGTGAGTCAATGGGAGTTGAGAGATAAATAGACCAAGAGAGTTGCTCAAGAGAGTTGAGGTGAGAGAGAGTGAGATGAGACAAGACAACTGAGGAGCGAGATTAGAGATTTAGGATTTTAATTTTCCTTTAAAATTATATATATACGTACAGGTCCGTTCCAATCTAGGTGGGCGGTTCTATACATAGAACCAAGAACTAGACTTGTTTCCTTGGGATCCATTGGTTTTGGGTCGGCCGGGTTCGGTTCTAGGCAGTTTTTAGTTCCTTTGCATACCCCTATTTTTGGTCTAGTCTTGATTCTGCCACGATTTTTTTTTTGTCTAGAGAGAAAGCCTCAAACTTTAGATCTAGTCGAAATTTTCCTTGAACTTTTCTTTGTCTAAAAAAAAATACAAACTTTAGGTTTAGTCGCAAATCTATCCTGAATTTTTTTTTTGTCTAAGAGAAAAATCACTAATTTTTATTCTAATCTCAATTCTGCCCTCATTTGCCTCCTTTTCTAAAGATGCCGTTAGTTGTCTCTAATTTTCAAAGGCTCCAAAACTTATAATATTAGTATTTCGCTAGGTTAAAACCAGAATTTTACCAAAGATGATGAGTCTTTACTAGTTTAAATTGGAAATTATTATATTAAAAAAAAAACAAATGCTTCCTATTGATCATAATCACAAGAAGCCAATAAGTAATTTAATTTTTCATACGAATAATTAATTAAGAAAGTGCGGATGTGAAAATGGATGGTCACACCTCAACGTGAAATTTAAGAAATAAGCCAAAAGGTATCCTAATCCTAGCACAAAAGAAGTTTAAATAATTATTAGTCTTTTTGGCTTACTTATTAAAACTTGCAGGGGCTCAAAGAGAGGCGGGAGCCCCTCTTTGTCCCGTCTCTAGCTCCGTGGCTACTTTGGAGGTTACATTGAATGGGAGAAGTTGTAATATAAATACAGTCTCTGCTGCATCGAAACTACATATTTAACCACCAAATTGACTTCGTAAGCATGAGATCTCCCTAATTGAACATTAATCTCCCGACAGCTAAACGCAACCTAAAAACATGAGTATTGTACAAAAAAAAAAAGTACTCTTAGTAATATATGTTGAATGAACTGGTGTACGTATTATATTAACTTCGTTGAATGCACAATCGTCGATGATTCAATACAGTTCGCAATGATTGTCGATTAGTGTGTGAATGGAGAAGTCCTATTTTTCTTCAGTAATTATGCGGTCACGATCGTCAACTAACTCTATAATTCACATGGAATTCATTACTAGCATCCACGAGACACTCGTTTGAGGACAAGTGCCTTCACATGTGTCCGTTTCCATACTGTGATGCTATGTTGTTGCGCCATAACTGTGGCTAAAGTATGGTGGCTGGCTTCAATGTGCTCTGGTCCTTGTTTTTTAGGCAATTTTGAGCATATTCAATCCTTCTAAACAAATATAGACACAAACAGAAAAGAAGCAAAAAAAAAAGAAGGAATTTTTGGGGCAAATTTATTGGGGAACATTGTCCCAATAGAACTTTCGCTAATTTAATCCTAAATCTTTTAATTTTGTCAATTCAGTTATAAATATTTTTACATTTTGTCAATGAGTCCATCCAATCAATTTTGGCCAAAAATTGATGGCATGGATGCCATTTATCGTACATGGCATGACCGACTGACTTGGGCCGTTTTTAATAGTATTTTGATATTTTTCAATTTTTTTTGTAAATTCTTTTTTCTATGTTCAAATTTTCCTTTTTTCTGTTTTTTTTTTACCCTCCGCCGGCTATCGACGGCTCGACGATGGCCAACGGAGGTTGTCGACTCGGGTGAGGGCCACCCTTGCCATGGGCCAGCGAGGGCAGCCCTTCGCCATATTGGGCAAGTTTTGCCCTTGGCGGTGCAGGCAAGGCTAGCCCAGGGCTGGGCGTCCTTACCCGAGGCCGGCGACTTCCGCCAACCATCAACAAGGCCCATTAATGGCTGGCTGAGATAAAAAGAAAAACAAAGGAAACAAGAAAGGAAATAATTATTAAAGAATTTGATAAAACAAAAAAATATTTTTATATATTGTACATATTAATGTTAGTCATGCCGCTAAGATAGCTAATATTCACGTCGGCAATTTAAATTAAAATTAATGGAATGAACTCAATTGATAAAAGGTAAATATGATTAAGACTAAATTGATAAAGGTATAATAAGTTTAAGAATTTTTTGAGTAATATTTTCAGTTTATTGTGTCGACCTCAGACAGACCTCCATTGTCTTCGTCAACCCTGATACCCAGCGTGAGTCACGAGAGGGAATCGACCGCTACACTTCAGTCTTCTGGCGTGGCTATGTACGAACGATGACGGTTACGATGATGAAGGCAGTGATGTCATCGGTCCCTTTAACTACTGGAGATCATTTGCGAGAAGATTGGTCCTTTAATCCCGAGGTTTTGGGCCTAAAGTTCCACTGACCAGTAAAACGTGGACATATCGCCTTCCTGTCTTAAATGCAAAGGTTCTTTCGCCAACTAATTGCCTTGGTCGAAATATATGTCATGAAAAGACAAAAAACCAATAAATATAGGAAAAAATGTAGCTCGGGAATTCAAAAATCTAAGTGTGGTCCTAAAAAGTATCTAGACACATCAAAATTTATATGCTTAAAAAGTTTCACATTCAACACAAACTTCGAACGTTGTGAAAAATGAAAAAAAAAAAAAGAGAGAAAGAGAAGAAGTTAGAAGTCGAGGGACCCGTTATACTTTATTGAAAAGGATGCATTGTGCCTTAGTTTGGCACTAATATGAGTTATTTAGTCTAACGAATTTGATATGTATAATTAAGAATCATTGATTAGTATCCATCATTCTCAAGATTGATTTTCAATTAACTCGAGAACAAATGCATTTTAATTGTGGCATTTACCACATATAATGAGTTTCAGTGTCCATCGACCCTAAGTGCAATTGTGAGACCAAATATGGAATAAATTTTGTTGGGAAAAGTACAAAAAAAAAAACCATAAACCTATTACATTAGTACCAAAATTGATAGGATAGACTGATTCGGTACCAATGTAAAAAGGTTTAGAATTAAATTGATCCAATTAAAAGGTTTAAGACTAAATTGGTATCAATACAATAGATTTATGATTTTTTTTTTATATACTTTCTCCAAATTTTGCTTATAAAATCATTGAAGGAAAGGCCATCAAAGTCCTCATGCTAACCTAGTGTTTGTAAAGCAAGTTTGGACGAGGAACTAAATATAAAAAAAAAATTCATGAAATCCCATTCAAGCTATTAATGCAAATTAGTATTTTTAATACTACAAAGAGTACGTTAACTAATATAAAGGATTTATAAGATGACATGACTATGAATTATAATTGATATTTGATAAGATATTATAATATGAATTACTATTAATCAAGGATATGCATACCCAGAGGTGATACATGCACGCTGATGAAAGATAGTAAATATATCTCTAACAACCCACTAAATCTAAACCCAAATCCGACTCTCATCGACTAACTAAAATTTCTCGATACCGATGATAGATTAGGAAATGAAACTTGTGATTGTCGGCTTGTAAATGAGTCATGTCATGATTGGTTTTGACTGACAACCCCGATGACATGACGGCTTTACACGACGCATGCGGCCTACATCAACCAACGGTTATGTGTGAATTAGAACCAACGACACGGAAATTATGTGCATCCAAGGGTTTCCTTCAAATAAATAGATAAGAATTGCAAGGCTGGAATTCGACTTGGTTCAAAGGAATAGTGATATTGGGTAAAATTTGTCGTCATGCTAACCTAGTGTTCGTAAAGCAACTTTGGACGAGGATCTAAATATCAGATTTTTTTTTTCATGAAATCCCATTCTGTAAATTAGTATTTTTAATACTAAAGAATGAATAAGGACGTTTATAAAAATAAGGAATAAAGTAGTTAAAAATCTCAAAACATGTTGCAAAAGTTGACAACTAAATTGCTCTTGTCAATATTTCGCCACAAACTTTTTTTTTTATATATATTATTCATGGTAACCACGGTTAGCTAATTTCGGCCAAAATTAGTTGGATGAACTCCATTGATAAAACGTGAAAATGCTTGGAACTGAATTGATAAAATAAAAAAAATGTAGAATAGAATTGGCAAAAGAATAATAAATTTAGGATGTTTTTAGATAATTTTTTTCAAATTATTGTGTCAACTTCAGATAGACCTCCATTGCCTTCGTCAACCCTTGATACCCAGCGTGAGTCACGAGAGGGAATCGATCGCGACTCTTCAGTCTTCTGTAGTGGCTAAGAACGAATGACGACGTTCACAATGGAGTTGGCAGTGATATCATCGGTCCCCTCATCCATTGGATTACCAAAGACCTCCTTGTCCTATCGAGGAAGGGAGGTCTTTGAATTCCCAAGGTTTTGGGCCCGAAGTTCCACCGACTTGTAGAACGTGGACATATCGGCTTCTTGTCTTAAATCGAAAGATTCTTTCTTCAACTAATTATCAAGTCGAAATTTATGATATGAAAGGACAATAACCAATAAATATGGAAGAAAATGTAGCGCGGGAATCCAAAAAAATCTAAGCGTGGCCCTAAAAAGTGTCTAGGCACATCAAAATTTATATGCGTGAAAAGTGTCCCATTCGTGGCTTCACACATCTCTCAATCGAAAAGCTTGAAGGGTGATATGGTGACCCACTTGGGCATTGACATGTCAAGTACTTCTTCAAATCTTTCCCCCGAAAATCAAAAGCACATGCACTACCTCTACCATTCTAACATACCTCCAACAAGTTTACTCGCCATACCCTTTTTCTCTCTTTTGCTTTTGTGTTTTCCGTTTTTCAGAATCGACAAATTGTAGATTACCGCGGAAGGATGCTTCAGCCTGAGGCCGCTCATTTTGCCTATGCACCATCGTCCGGGATAAAAGTACGAGGACGAAGAATTTGAACAGTTTCTACATATATTGAAAAAGAGGATATTAGACTATGACTGCAAAAATCACGTGGTATTATGATATCAATCACATTAAATCAAAGACATGCAGAATTAAGAGACATATGTACACTCAATCCTGATAAATGTGGAGAATCAAGAGCGATATAAGGAATCTCATTTAAATGTATCATCCCCAGTGAAACTCAAGGTGGTATTAAAGGAATGAACTTGATTTAGAACAAAAGATTCAAAGAAACACATAGGTGGATGTGCTTTAGTGAAGACATTGGTAATATGATCAATCGAAGGTCACATAGAAACAAGATGATATGGTTGAGTTGCAAGCTATGCGAGAACAGACTGCTGTAAGCATCAAATGAGATTAACAATGTTGAGGATCAACATCAAGAAAGAGATATTTATAGTATTTGAAAAAGAAAATGACACGAAATACGAGGTGTGCTGGCCGTGCACTAAGTGCGCTCAAATTTTGGTGATCTAACTCTAATACCAAGATAAGAAAATGCAAAATATACTATAAAGAGTACGTTAATTAATATAGAGGCTATATAAGATGACATGACTATTAATCATAATTGATATTTAATAAGGTATCATAATATGAATTATGATTAACAAGGGATATGCATATCTAGAAGTGATACATGCACGCTGATGAAAGAAAGGTATGAGGAATTTAGTAAATATATCTCTAACAACCCACTAAATCTAAATTCAAATCCGATTCTCATGGATTAACTAAAATTTCTCGATATTAATGATAGATTAGGAAATGAAATTTGTGATTTTTGGCTTGTAAATTAGTCATGTCATGACTGGCTTCAACTGGCAACCCCGACGACATGACAGCTTTACATGATGCATGCGATCTGCATCGACCAACGGTTGTGTGTGAATTAGAACCTGACATGGAAATTATGTGCATCCAAGGGTTTCCTTCAAATAAATAGATCGCTCTCTAAAGATAAGAATCGCAAGGCTGGAATTCAGCTTGGTCCAAAGGGATAGTGATATGGGGTAAAGTTTGTCCGTCGTCATGCTAACCTAGTGTTCGTAAAGCAAGTTTGGACGAAAATCTAAATATAAGATTTCATTTATTTGTTTATGAAATTCCATTCAAGTTATTAATGTGAATTAGTAATTTTTTTTTTTGTATCGAAGGTGTCCGGGCCAGCGTCCGTACGGAAGAACAAGGATGTTTACAAAAATAAGGGATAAGAGCATCTAAGTCTTAAAAATGTTCGGGACAAATTTTAGGATTTCTAGTGCACTTATAAATAGGTCCTCCAGTAATCTTTTGCGCCTTTTACAACTGAATGTAAATATTGCCAATTTTTACAACTTCGAATGCGAATATCATTTTGATAAGTGATGTCTCGGGAACAAGTCCTAGAGAGTCAACGAGATTAGCTCACAATTTTGATAGAAGTGAAGTGCATATAACCACTAATGAAAAATCAATAATTTGAAAAATACATTCCTAAAAATAATCACTTATATCACTTGAAATAGTTAGTGTTGACACCTAATTTTTAATCATTTTATTTTTGTTAAATTAATTAAAAATACCAGAAAATTAAAAAAATCGTAAAATCAACTTTAAAAGCCTTGGCCAAGCCTTAGGAATCAATTTTGAACAAAAAATATCTTTCATAAATTTTTTACTTTTTTAATTTCTTTTTATTAGAAAAATAGTCAAAATTGGGGAAAATAGCATTCGTGGCCAAAAAAATATGAAAAAATATTAAATATTTTTATTTTAATTCCATTTTAATATTGTTAATTTAAAAATTAGAAAATTTGGTTCGGGACTACATGAGTCTTCATGAACCTAACCCCGAATTAAGTTGAAAAATTACATTTTGAGACATTTTAATTTTAATTTTCACTTTTTCCAGGCCATGAAGTTTACTTCTAGTCCTTCATACTTCATTTCAGTCCAATTATTTGATAAATTGCTCATTGTTGACAAAAAGGACCTAATTGCACTTAAATTTTTCAATTTAGTTCCTAATTTCACTCTAAGCACAATTAACCTTTTTTTAGATATGCCCATCAAAATCTAAGTCCACTACCCAATAGTTTTTATCATTCTGAATCCATTGGTGTGGATGGTTTGGTTCAATTTTTCTGTTTAGGATTTGAATTATTGAAAAATCATTTTCGATTCAAACTTTCAGTTTAGGGTTTTTGCACTAAATCAAGTCATTTAATCACAAAAACACCCCTATTAGATAAAAACATGTTATAGAACCCAATTCAAGCTTCAATTTTGGGAAAATTGATCATTTTTAGGATTAATTAGGCAAAATTCGTGAAACCGACCCAGCGACCCTATTACTGTTCGTTGTCTTCTTCAAAGGCTCCCCCGTGCACACCTGCTGAAATTTGTCAAATTGAGCGGCAAATCAGACGCAATCGAGTACTATAGTAGATGGGTTTTGAAGACCACTCATTCCCAATCCCAATGAACCAATTTTCGAAGCTCGCCGACGCCGGAGCTGGGATGCCCGGCCCTATTTCCACTGTGAACGGACCCGACGCCAAACCAGGTGATTTGTCCAAAATTCACAGCCAATCCAAGTCACCCATGCCACGTCTCACCCTCAAATTTGTATCTATGTGACATACTTATCCTTCGTCGTTTAAGAAAAATAAAAATGATATCATTTTGGATAGAACATCATCTGACGGAGCGTAAACATGTCACACAAGCATAAATTTAAGATTTTTTTATGCTATGTAGCATCAACACCTCTCTTAGGTGTGCGTGTCGGTGTCAGACACGCGTCGAACATCAATACTCATCCGACAAGCGAGAGACACGCGAGAGATACTCGTTGACCATATGTCAGGATTTCGACACTCGATCAACAAGTGGGACACGCGTGTCCAGCGTGTCGGACACGACCATTAAAAAAAAAAGCAAAACTTTTGAAACCTTACCATTTTTGAGTGGTCACGGAAGCGTGTGCAATGAATGAGATGTTCATTAGATGGAGCTTGAAATCCATAGCAAAAAGGAAAAATAAGGAGATCTCATAGACTTTTTGGTTTCCATTACGCTGAAGAGCTCTGAAAATTAACGTCGATGGAGCGTTCATGGAGGGAGAAGCTGATGGCGTGGTGGCGTGGTGGCATGGGTATGCAGAGACTCCTTTGGGCTATTGGTTGAAGGAGCAGCGAAGTCCGTGAATGTCCAATTCCCCCTTCATGCTGAAACCCTAACTTTGTTGGATGCTTTGAAGTGCTTAAACTCACATGGGTTTAGAAATAGAGTGATTGAAGAGATAGATTTGGAGTCAGTCAATATCTATTTAGTCAAAATGCTCCAAGGCATAGATATAGTCTCATGGGAAGTACAAGCGTTAATCAATGAGTGCTCAGACTTGTTTTCAAAAGTGAAAACGTACGGCTAACCCATTGTGCACGGACCCAAAACAAGATTGCAAATTGGGTTGTTAAAGCGCAATTTCATAATACTTTTCCACTTAACTAAATTTTTAACCCACCTCAAACCCTTTGAAATTTATTATGCTCAAAAGCACATATGATATTCTTTTTGACTTTGTAATACGAATGAAATGACTTTTTCGATTAAAAAAAAAGTTCCTGAGTTTATCAAACCTGACATAAATAGAAACTTGCCCTCTTCGATTCGAATTAATGTATATGACACATATTTTGGTTTCGTTTATTAGTTTCATATTTAAAAATATATTTAATACAATGTGTCCTCGACGTGTCGGAATTTTTTATTTTTGAGAAATGCCGTGCTGTCGTGTTGTGTCGTGTCGTGTCGCGTGTCGGTGTTGGTGTCGGTGTTCGTGCTACATAGTTTTTATGTCACAAAAAAATTAGTATTAATGTGGTACTTGGGCATAATTTTCATGTCACAAAAATATTATTGACCAAAAAAATGTCACAAATTTTTTTAAAAATAAATGTGTCTCAGTCATTATATTTTGTGATTTTTTTTTTCAAATAAATATTGGTCGAGAAAATAGAGGACCTGATTCCAGTTCGTGACGGGACAAGGCGCTTTAATTTTGCATCGGCTCTTTTTCTGATGACGATAGGGTTACGTACTTTTTAATCTCCAAAAATTGAGCTAATTAGTACCCTTTTTCTACAAACCGTTTAAAGACTTGTTTCTCCCTTTCGATTATTACATCTTAGTCTTCCGAAAGTTTTTGATCATGAGATTTCGTTGTGTTGATCTTGCGGCATCTCTATATAATAAAACCTATGATTTGTTAACAAATTGTAATCTTAAGTCGAGACGATGGGCTAAAAGATATCCTATTAAAATTCCATTGATAAATTCAAATGTAGTTAATAACATAGTAATATATCTACATATATAATTAAATCGTATTGTATATTTAATACGCATTAATCATTTATAATAGCTATAACGAATCTAAACATAGTATCAACAGTTTTGAAAATTTTATTGTTAATAGTAAAGTCAAGTTTGAGGTGGTTTTTTTTTTTTTTGGTCAGAAAAAACTTTCTTTATTCATCAACGGGTGTTCATATAGACCGAGCCCGAAGACGAGGCATCAAAACAAAGTAAATCTCATAAAGTTTGTTTGGGTTGTTTTGGTTTTTGGTTTTTTTTGGGGGGGGGGGGGTGTGTGTTAAGTCGAGCACGCAAAGGGTAAAATATTGAAATGGGCCGCTTTCGCTAACCAATCAACGACTTGATTCATGGATCTATTGCAATGGGCCACAAACATGCTCCGTAAAATGCTGAGTTGGGCTTGGGCCTCCCGGACTTAAGCCTCAATTTCCCATGGGATGCTCCCTTCTCCAGGTACAACTTTGACCAGGGTTGAGTTGTTTGATCCGAGTACATGATCTCGTGGCTTCTAAATCCGCTAATCTTTAGCGCCTCCAACAGGGCTTCGGTTTCAGCTTGGATCGGAGATAAAGCTCTGATTTTTTGGTCGAAACCCTCGAGTAAAGTGCCTGAGGAACTTCGGAGAACACCTGCCATACAACTTATAAATCAAACCACACAATAGTAAATTCAATTTGATTTTGTAGTTATTTAAAATAAGTTGGTAGACACCCTAAGTTTGAATCCTTTTCCGTATTTATTTAACACGTAAACAACAAAATGGTTAGCCATCTCAGTTGATATGAACTCAGTTTTGCTCAATTAACAAAAAGATTGCTCAATACATTGACCTGCCTTTCATTGATAATTTTCAAGAATCAAATCAAATCATTCCTTGTTGTATATCAACTCAATTTTGCTGTTACAATAGCTTTATCGACACATGATTTGTTTAATATCTTCCTTGAATTTGTAATTTATTTAAGATAATTCCTGAAATTTTAATATTAGATCAACAAAATTCTTGGACCGCGTGAAGACATTTAATTTTATTATTTCATTAATCCAATCATGGAGTCGCGAGCTGAAACGGACAATGAACGCATGTCTCCTTGTCACGTGGCGAAAGAGAAAGGGATCTAGGCTCTAGCACAACTAGGAATGAACGGTGAAGATTGCCGAAAGAGAAAGGATCTAGCTTTGCACCACTAAGAATGAACGGTGAAGATCGCATTCGCAACGATGCTCGTAGTCCTTGACCTTGAGACCGGCTCTGATGATTGCTTGGATTGAGAACGAGCGACCAGATGATTGGATTAATGGCTCCATCTGGATAAATGAAGAGACGTTGGAGGGGACCACGGCCATAGGCGGAGAAATTTCATTGTTTATTTTCCTGAAAAACTGCACTATTTTATCTCTAATTAATAATATTAAAAATCTCAAATGGATACATGATCTAATATATAACACGTGAATTTCTTAACCTCGAGTTCCGTTTTATAACCGTCCATATCGTGTATTGAAATGTATACATTGTGATGGGATATGAGATGGAATGTCAACGGGGAGATAGATTTTGGTCAAAATACTACCTTGTGGCTTTTGTTATACGGAAAAGATGTGTCTTACGATTATAGGTTTTAGATTTCTCGTGAGCCGAAAATCGGTGTGGGGATAAACATGTCATAAGGGTATCGTCTTGTGATTTTTTTTTTTCAGATGGACACAAAAAAAAGAAGGTCGAGTATTCAAGTCGATAGAAATTGATGAGTAGTACAATTGATGCATTTGTTGTTATAAGTGTTGGGACGTGATTTATATTTTTCTGCAATAGAAAAGTACGTGGATCCCACTTCATATTGAGTGGGCATGATCTGGAGGAGTCGCTCCAACTAGGGTCTCAAGGCGGTAGTGCCCTCTAAAAATCAGAGGGCTTTTGCAATTTAAGCCCATATTTTTCATTAATAGTTTGGATTTGAATTCATGAATAACTATTATTATATATTATTTTTCTCCTGTAATTGACGGATGTAATGAGAGATGCAAAGTGCTAATTATAATCGAATCTTTTGCTAGACATAACCTTAATTTAAGAATGAATCAAGATAAAATCTCGTATCTAGATTTTTCTTTCTCACTTTACGTTTTATTTCGACGTAATTGTACACCAAATCCTAGCAATAAGCGTATAGTTGTGGAGTTTCGACAATGGTTTATAACCGTCGATTATGAGCTATGTATATCCACATTGCACTTCTTATAAGGAACCATTAATCAATCAAAGCACGCCTAGTTACTCATATTTACTTCCAGACTATCATTACATTCTAATATCTTTCACACTGTTGACAATGATTGTTAACAATTTCAAGACTTTAAAATTTCCCGTCGTTTACATTTCTTATTTAAAAATGACTCTCTATTTGACAATCCATATTTCGACAAATATTTCGTCGAGAATTCTGGGAGAAACGAAAGGTATTAAATATTCTTTTGGAAAGAGCCATGAAGATCCTCAGTTTCTCCAACAGCTACTTTCTCCCTCTCTCAGTTACCATCATGTTCTTTTCGGACACGAGAGTAGAGTTCTCTAGTACTAATCTATATATAGGACAAGGTGAACACCCGTTAATTTTTACCATCTGCTCGGACAATCATGTCGTGTGAACTCGAGAAGAGATATCAACCGGAGAAAATTATAAAAAAAAATAAAATAAAACTAAAACATTTTATATTTTTACCAATTCAATTTTAAATCTTTTAAATTTATCGATTTAATTCTAAAAATCTCCATCTTTTACCAATTTAATTCTATTAATTAAAAATAGCTTATGTAGATATTGGCCGTCTTTAACGTGACATTATTATTTATTGACGTGAATAATTTTAAATACTATTTTAATATTTTGCGAATATTACCTTTGTGAACGAAAAAATCATAGCATCAGTCACGCGTTGAGACAGATAATGAATGCATGTCTTCATCATTATCTTAACACGTGCCGAAAAGGGAGAGGGATCATCAGTCCCCTTGTCTATTGGAGATTGGGTACAATGGACCACTTGTCCCTTCTTAGGACAATAATCCAAAAAGTCCAATTTCACGTGATTTGATGTCCCAACAAATTTTCCATGAACACTTTGAAATTCATAAAATAAATTCCTAATTCATTGATGTTTCGGAATTTATATGTTGAAAATCTTTCAATGTAAACTCAAATTTCAGAGTGCTATAAAAAACAAAGTAAAGTCTAAAAGTTGAAAGTAGAGAGATTCACCGTAATTTAACCCAAAAAAAAAAAAATATATGCATTATGCCGTACTTTGATGCTTATCTGAATTAGTTATTTAGTCTAATGAGTTTGGTGTTATGATATAAGAATCATCGATTAGTTAAATCATTCTTTAGATGAATTTTCAAATAACTTGAGAAAATGCATTTTGATTGTGACATTAATCACATAATATAAATTTTTGCTTATAAGAACATCGATGAGTAATGCATTCTGACTTAAAATAATAGGCAAGACCTCTAAATAGTGACAAAGCCAGAATCTCATCGAAGGAGAGCCATAAATATCCATGAACTCTCCTTAAATAGTTAACACCAAAATATTATCAGACATTCATCCATTCGAATGCTTCTTTGTTCTTCGTATTGGATGATGTTAAAATCACTGTTAATAGCAATAATGAAATAAGGATTTTAATTTTTCACGAGAATAAATACTTTAAATAGTAAGTCTTTTGGGTTTACTTATTATGAGCTTGCCCTTCTCTGGTTCCTATCGCTATTTCAAAACTTACTTTAAGTAGGAGATGATGCGACATAAATACAAAGTCTCTCTGCCACATTGAAATTATGCATTCCACCACCAAATTAACCTTGTAAGTATGAGATATCCCCGGTTGCTGCATCAACATTAATCCAAATCATTGATCAATTGAACGAAAATACCATCCAACTTTACATAAAGATCGACTATATGTTTTTCGCACAAAGGATTTTGGAGAGATTTTGTGGGACCACCATCGATTGTTTGAAAAGCTTAAACCGTTAAATGAAAGTGTCGATTAATATTTAAAAGTTCTATCACCCCTAGATTGGACTCGTGGACATATTTAGGTGGCATTTGTTTCATGAAAAATAAATAATTTTTAAAAATAGTTGCATGTATATCGTTTGAATAATTAGTCAATGAAAAATTAAATATTTTTGTTACAGATAACAAATTATGTCTAAATATTTGCGTAGACGAAAATTGTTTTCAATCATTTATTTCTATAAGCGATATAAGTGATTATTTTTTGAAAAACATTTTTCACATTACTCATTTTTTTTAAACAAACGGAGTCTTAATTGGGGAGACGAATAGGGCTTGGAAAAATTTGAACTATTGACTTTTGCTTTGATAGTATGTGAAATTTTGCGGAACAACTATTTCAATTGTTCTAAAAGTTTGCATTATTAAATGAATGCGTGGCTTACTATTTAACTATTCTAGGGATGATATTGAAACGCACCAATCCACGTACGGTCGTTTTTCGTCTCACTATCAAAGAGCTTGACGGAGGAAAATGTGACAATCCACTTATGGAAAGACACATGTCAACTACCACATGAAATCTTTAATCCAAATATCAAAAGCACCTGCATTACGTCTAACATTCTAACCTACCCCCGAAAAATTTAGTCGCCATACCCCTTTTCAGCTTGTGGTTTGCAGATTTTGCCATCGTCATAGGGTGAGCCCGGCTATCCTCGCCCCACCGCAATGCGAATGAGGGGTAAGGCCGGCGTTGCGCACCTGTTCCTTGCGGACTAACCTAAGTTTTCCGATACCAAAGATAGAATAGTGAATGAAACCTATGATTATTGGCTTGTGGAGTAATCAAGTCATGACTGCTTGACCAACCACCTGTTTTTTTTTTTTTTGGTAACCAAGGTGTTCGGAGGCTGGCGAGCTTTAGCTCAAACCGAGGCCGTGAACCCGACTAAGTCCTCGGGGGCGACTGCAGGATCCCATCACCACAGGCACCCGGGTAAGACGCCGAGCTCCCTGCGACGAATCGCAACGGGGGGGATCGAACTCGGGACCAAACTGGGTCCAAAGCCTTATCCACTCGCCCACTCAGCCGGTGGGTGACCAACCAACCACCTGCTTTAATTCTAGACCTTCCTAAAAATCTTGTCTTTCATGCTGGGAAGAAGCACATTGAAATTTATTCCAACATTTTTATCAAGGAAAAGATTGACGTTGGATCCCATTTTTTAAGATGCACATGCGAGAGTGTTAGGCAAAAGAAAAAAACACAAAACAAAATGCATTCAAATAAAGAGTAAAGATGAGTAACAAATATATCCCAATTAGATCATGTCTCGAAGGCTTTATCTTTTAAGTGAAATTAAGTCTAATTGGATATATTAACGGGTTCGGACTTGACCCGCCTCTTGGCGATCTTATCTGCCGAAGGTATATTAGACTTTTTGCTGCATCAAGCTAACAAGTGATATTAAAGCTAATGGTTGATTAAATAGTAAGTCCTTTGGGCTTACTTATTATGAACTTGCAGCTTGTAGATAATCGCTATTTCAAAACTTACTTTAAGTGGGAGACGAGGTGATATATAGAAAAACAAAGTCTCTTTGCCACATCCAAACTATGCATTCCACTACCAAATTACTGATCAATTAAGCAAAAATACCGTCCAACTTTATATAAAGATTGACCAATATGTTGTTGGCACAAAGCATTTTAGAGGTATATGAACATTGTGATCGTGAAATTTTGTGGCATCGTTACTAATTATTTTAAAAATTTAAACACGTGTAGTTTAATATTTAAGAATTCTGTTATCCCCATATCAAACTTAGTGGACATATTTAGGTTCCGTTTATTTCGTGAAAAATAATAGGTCTTTATAAATGATTACATTTATATCGTTGACATAATTAGTTAATGAAAAATTAAATATTTTTGTTACAGATACTAAATTGTGTCTAAATTTTTGCGTAAACAATAAAAATATTTTTGTTCATTCATTTTTGTAAGCGATATAGGCAATTATTTTTTGAAAAATATTTTTAAAATTATCTATTTTTCACGAAATAAATAGAATCTTAATTGGTGAGGCAAATGGGGCCTGGAAAGATAATTTTGTGGGTGGTGTCGCTATCGAGATTAATGTAGCCAATTATGTTTTTCCTAGACATTGGTTAGCTACCTCTCATTTTCTTCAAAGGCCTACCAATTTAGGTAAATATTTAATGTGTTTCCCAATTGGAGAAATAATTTTTGGAAGAGTTATGCGTTTTTGGATTTGCGTGCTCCCTGATTAGAACCTCTGAGACGTCCAAATGAATTGTGTAAAGACGCGTGTCAACTACTTCATGAAATCTTTCATCCGAATATCAAAAGCACCTGCACTGCCTATAACATTCTAACCTACCTCCTCAAAATTTAGTCACCGTACCCCATTTCAGATCGTGGCCTGCAGATTGGGTAAATCGAGAGACCCATCGTGCTTTATCTAAAAATGTATGCATTGTGCCGTAGTTTGGCACTGATCTGGATTACTTATTACTATAATGAGTGTGCTGTTTGCGATTTAAGAATCATGGATCATTTCAACATCCCAAGATGGAATTTTCAAATAATTTTGAGAAAATGCGTTTTGATTTTGACATCATCACAAAAATTGAATTTTCCTGTCCATCATTATGGCATAAATTTTAATCGTATGATTATTGATCAGTAATTCATTTTAATCTGACATTTCCTCCCTTCCATTGATTGCTCGTGAGGAAGCTCAAATTCTTCTAATCATTTCGTGCATATTCTTTCCTAAAAAAGGAAATCATCCATATGGTTTTTTCGTGAGCTTTCCAATTTTTTTTTTGTGATGATATAATTGGAATTTTGGTGATTTGATTAATTTGCATAAATGTACGTAGAGTCGTCAATATGGGTCAAAGACCCATATTTGACCCATATTTTGTATAAAATAGGTTTTATATGGGTCATTAACATTTAAAGGGCTCACTAAAAATGGGTCCAAAAGGTTGAAGTGAAATTAAATGGGTCAAAATTGGGCCACGCATAAAATCCATTTTTGACCCATATTGGACCCATTTTCGACTCATAACTCTCACAAATTACAAATGAACTTAGGGCCTTAGACTCCGTTTGTTTCACGGAAAATGTGGTACTTTCAGAAAACATTTTTCAGAAAGTCATTTTTCAAGAAAATAATAATATTTTTCGATGTTTGATTAATACTTAAAAATGAATTGGAAAACAATTTCCGTCGTTTGTTATGGAATTGATTTTCGGTGATCGACGGTGGCGACGACCGGCAATTGGCCGCGGCGGCAACGGGTGGTCAGCCGCGGAGACCGGCAGCTGGCCACGGCGACTGGAAGCCGACCAAGGAGACTGGCCAAGGCGACCTACGGCCGACCGCGGAAACCGACCGAGGTAACCTACGGCAGGCGGCGGACCGACGAGACCTGCGGTCAGCCGCAAAGACCAGCCGAGGTGACAGGAGACTTGTAGCTGGCCGAGGCGACCCGCGGCCGGCCGCGGCGACCTATGGCCGATCGGGGAGACCAACCAAGGCGACCCGTGGCTGGCCGTGGAGACCGGCCGAGGTGAATTGCGGCCAGCCACGGCGACTGGAGGCCGGCCATAAAGACCGGCCATCGCCGTCACCAGCTATCGTCTGCCGGTCACCGGCCACCACCGTCCGCCGACCGCCTCCGTCCACCCGTCATCGCTGGCCACCGCCGCTCGCCATGGCCGGAGAAAAATGAAAGAAAAATAAAAGCAAAATAAAATACGTTAAATGAGTTATATAATTTTTCTTAAAATATTAGTGTGATTTGGTAATATGGTCAAAATGGGTCAGGTTAGGTATGGATTGGTTGCGGGTTGGGTCGGGTATGGGTCACTGAATATGGGTCAAAATGGGTTAAACGGATCAATATGGGTCGGACCATATTCGTCCCGACCCAAACCCGACTTGACCCGACTCACCCATTTGACACCTCTAAATGTATGTAAACCATCTCATTAATGTGCATCGGTTGAAAGTTCATCCATGAATTGATGGACAAGACCTCTAAATACTTTAAATTACTAGGTTGCGTTTAAGAAATTAAAAAAGATTGAAATCTTTTGGTCCAATCTGGTCCAGTCTTGTATCCGTGGAAGTAGTTATCGAACCACCCGGATGCCAGTTTCAATTTTCAAAATCAAGAAACAAACCAACACCCTTTGGAGCATGACCAAACTAATTGGTTCGATCAGAGTGACTCTTGATTCGGTTGGTCCGACTTGCTCACCCTTACTACTGAATCAATAGTACAAATCAATCAAACAAAACTTTTATCCGGCTTGATACAAAGATCAACCTTATGATTTATGTTGTGTGAACATTATGATGGGAAAATTATCAAAAATTTCCTAAATTTATTATAATTGTGCTAATCTAGCCATAAACTTTTTTTTTTCCAATTGAATTCTCAATATTTTCATATTTTGTTAGTTGAGTCTATTCGATCAATTTTAATTAGAAATTGATGACATGAATGTCAACGATCCACCTACCATCCTCGGTATCACTGGCGATGCTAATGTAGTTTTTTTTTAAGAAAAGAAGCAAAAAGAACATAATAAGGCTATGCCACGTAGGACGGTTGATATCTATGTTAGCGATTTATAATCAAAATTGATCAAATGAACTGAATGTGCATAAATGCAAAAGATTATGACACAATTGGGAAAAAAAAGCGAGTTTATGATTGAATTGACATGGTGGCAATAGATCTAAATGTAGCGGCTAATCAATCCTCATTGTTTTACTATCTCGAAGCTACAAAAGAATTGGAAATTTAAACTCAAGCCCCTTTAGCACAAGGAAGGACCATCCATTGGACTCTTAACATGCAAATTGGTTACACTTAAATGCCATTGGCATACAAATGCAATATTGATATTTTGTTTAGGAATCGGAGTCAATCCCTAATTTTTTTATTCAATAAATAGTTAAATGAAATAATCAAGATTTAGATTTCAACGAAATTTTGGCACGGAAGTGAGTATCATATGAAAGATTAATAAATTTTTTAAATAAGTGATGTAAGATACTTTAACAAGTAAACATATGACACAACCGTACATAACTTATTCATTATTAAGCATACGCAGATTACACATTCTCACAGTACATAAAAATGTCACAAGCAACAGGTTTACATGTAGTTTGTCGCCTTAGGGGACACACTTTGTGACAAACAACATCTTACGTACACACATCAAAACCTCCTCCTACTCTCTCCAATCCACAGTGCCTCTTGACATTCTTAGCCACGTTACTGACAGGAAAGGCTTCAAACATTCAAGCTTTGTGCACCCTAATGTGCACCATGGCAGCACTCAAACTTCACAATGTTCTTCATCACGCGGGGGCAAACCGGGCACTTCACATTCTCCGGGACGTACCCGACCATATGGGGGATGTAAAAGTGAAAGCACGTCTGGGGAGCCACCACCTTGTCGTGGTGGTCCTTGAGCGCGGCGTCAAAGGTCTTGCCGTCCACGTTCACTTGCTTCTTCCAGGTATCGTACTGGACCAGCACCTTCGACGCGGAGGCCAAGGGCGTGTTGATCACGACACGGGTCCCCTTCGCGAGGAGTGCGAACCCGCCGTCCTTCTTGAAGTTGGTGTAGAGCTTGAGAACGTCCTGCAGCAGCGGGTCGAGGATGTCCGCTTTCCCCTGCAACATGGAGAACATGCAGCTCTCGAGACGAGTCCAGAAGAGCTGAATCTTCCCGACGTTGTAGGCCACAATGGAGTTCCCGTCGTCGGTAATCTTCTTCAAGCACGCCTCTAGGTCGGCCACGCCCTTCGAGTCTTCCCCTCCATACAAGAAAATGAGCTTCTCCGATTTGATCTGATTGATCGAAATAACAAAATCGTCATGTAATTCATTCATGTAAAATATCTTCCTTCTTATCCTTACAAAACAATTATGACAGAAAGTTATACCTAAGAGAATGCACATTTGACATCAATTTTGAGCAGTTTATGTTGTTCTAATGACAAAGACATCGAAATTCATCATGCTAGCCTGAGTTAACTTACCGCAGCCTGCACGCCTGGGGCTATAGAGTCGTTCACAAGGAGCTCGAACCAGCTGATGTCGCGGCTTCTCCAAAGGGTGGCCACCTTGCCGTCCGTGAAAGGAAACGCATTAAACCCCCACATCCTTATGATGCTCATCGCGTTCTGCGACTCGACCTTCCCATGCGGATCCAGCACCACCACGATGGGCTCGTTCCTGAAGTGCCACTTCTCCTTGATGATCCTGATGGCTACCTTGTTTACCAGGGTCGGGTAGTGTGTCGAGCACCACGGCATCTGGGACTGCAGGTTCTCGAAAACGTTGGGCAGGTCCTCGCCATCTTGGTCCACGATCGGTATCCACAGGATCTCGTGGCTCTCCTGGAACTTGGGCTCGTTGTAGATCTTCACCAGGATGGAGAGGTCATGGGAGGATAGCTTCAGGTCCGAGATGAGCAGCAACACATTCTTCCTCCTGAGGCAATCGATCTTATCCTGTCGAAGCCGCATGTAAACCAGATATCATCAATCTCGATTCTAGAATCGGAAACAAAAGCAATCCTGAAGAAATCGAAGTTCGTGCTAAGGATTTAGATCAAATGTTATTAAAGGCTGACCGTCGTCTTCTTGGAGCCGACGTAAAGCGGCTGAGGATCGTCCTTTGTGTAGAGCAGCGACTTAATGAGCTCCACATTATCCGTAGGCGCATTAAAAAGGCGCTGCAGCCTCTGGTACTCTCTAATCTCCTCTGGATTAATAAACATTCTTCTATCAGATTCGTCAGTCCGTTTTCATGAGCATTGCAACAAACTGAAGTGCTCTGATCCTATTCGATTCGACTGCGAATTTCGTGGCTCACCCTTTTTTAGCTTATACTCCTCCAGCTGCCTCTTGATGCTGTGGTGAATCATGTTCACTTTGCGAGCGAATGCCGGCAGATCTCGTGCCTTCGACCTAGGACCGAGAAATTAAAACAACCGTTCGTTAGGAAGTATGAGTTTTTGAACTAAATCGACAAAGAGCTAGCGTCGAGGGCATAAAGAAGCGTACTGGTCAGCCGCGGTAGCCGTGATGAGGGCAGTGAACTGGATCGAGCAACCGAGGACAGTGATGATGATCTGATAAACGCTGGAAGTGATGTCGATGACCTTGGCCAGCTCCGGAACATCCTTGCTGTCATGGTCGAACTCCACGATGCACTGAGTCATTTCGAGCGTGGCCTTGATCAAGTCGTTGAGCACTCCAAACACCTGGATCTTCTGCGGCTCAAGCGGCTTGGTGATTGCAGGTAACCCCTTCAATACGGCCATGGACCCCGCCAGCTTGTCCGAGGGCTCGATCCGAGCGAGCCACCAGAAGTCGCCATAGTACAGCGCCAAAGACGACAGCGTGACCACGGCCTTGGCGACCAATGAGTAGCTAGATAGCTCGTGGAAGATTGCAGACATCGTTTCGCGCACATTCTTGGTGTCCAAGGCTTTGCACGTAATCTGCATAAAATGATTTGAACGTGTTCGATGAATATTAGAGACTTTTGAGGTTGATCATGGTACTTTAATGCGTGCCAAATGGTGTGGATATTTTCAATCTAGTAGATAAGTTTACATCTAGTTAATCACGCTGGATATTCACAATCTCGTGAGTTCAAAACCAAGTGGCTAGCTTATTCCAGATCTAAAGATCGATTATATAGATCAAGTTCGTCATAGCGACACTAAACCCTACTCTTCGAGGACGATTAGTATTCTATACGTAAGGCATGAAGACAAATAACCAAAGGAAATTTCAAATTTCACAGGAAAATGAAAATGATTATTGGAAGTGATTAACATTTTCACTATACATCACCTGGCAAGTAACTTCACTAATTGTCGATAGAGGTGGAGTGAAACCCTCCCTCGCAGGCTTAAATTCTGGGGTCGAAGCTGGTGCCGAGCTTGCCTGCACGAATCCAACCAGGTTAGGTGCTAATTGAACTCTTGTACGATGATTAGGCAGGAAAAATAATTTAAATGGACCTTCCCACATAACACGACAAGATGTTCAGGTGCACCATAATAGCCTTTGGATTTATTTCTCACCTATCCTAAAATCTAAGTGATCCATCCACCTCAACCTCATGTGCGTTTTCTTCATAACAAGGATCTTTGTACTTGATGGTCTATTTGCTTTTACTTTATACATAAAGAAAGACAGTGCACTCTTTTCCTATTTTTCTAGCTCGTCCTCCAAAGAACTTCAAAATAGAAAAAAAAAATTCAAGTTTTGAAATTTATAAGAGAAATTGTGTGCAATTTTACATCTTCAAATTCATGTATTTTAAAAGATTTGACATGTTCCCTTGGGTATAAAAATCATAATATGAAAATCATAAGTTTTTTTAAGCAATAATCATTTCTCTCAGATCCTATAACTTTTGGACCCTTGAAAAATTGCCAATTTTTAATCATCCTCGTGAACCTAGGCAATCCCCAAAAAATTGCATTTAAGACACCATGAAAAAACAATTGATGACAGAGTGTATAGATTTTGCTATATTATCTCTATCTGCTTGAGAACATTTTTTTTAACCATGCCTTATCCAATTGGTAGATGAAAAACATAAATATAATTGAAATTTATCTTCAGATAAACTTAAGCGTTGACTATATTTATATTCATAGCTTGTCAATTAAAAGTTCGGTTGGAGATAATTTCTTCCAATCAAAACTAGATTAAAACATTGCCCAAATAAAATAAAAAAAGAATATTAAAAAAATCATAATCTTATTGCATTTATTCCAATTCAAGCACACCCAATTTTGGTATGAATCCCACCTTTTCGAAATCTCAAATAAAGGAAAGTCAGAGTATAGGTTTTTTTTAAGACCTCTCCTTTCTTTATTATTCTAATTATCTATGCTTTTCAATTGTACCAATTGGGTTTTAAATCTTTTGACAATTTATCAACTTAGTCCTTCCAGTCCATTTTGGTTGAAAATTGCTTACATGGACTCTAGTTGTCTTATATGACACAACTGGCATTGACGTTGATAATTTTAATAATTTTATAACAAAATTATCTTTTTAATTTTTTTTTAATTTCTTTCTTTTTCTTTTTTCTTCTTCCTTCGCTAGTAACCGAGTCTTGGTGACAACCAATGAATGCCATAAACGTAGGTTGACCTTGCTGGCCTCAGGCAAGGCTCAAACTTGCCAACCTTGGGCGATGCAGATCTAGCGAGCTCAAGTCTTGCCTGAGGCCGATCATCCCTAAGGCCCGACGACTAATGGAAGAAGAAGGGGAAAACAAAAAGAAAGAAAAGAAAAGAAAAGAAAAAAGTAAGTAAATTTTGATTTTAAAAAAAAATACTATTGTCCACTTAGAATCCACGTTAGCAATTTTTGGGCCAAAATTATCAAATTTTCAAAAGATTTAAAGCTCAATTAATATAATTAAAAATTTTAAAACTGAAATGACATAAATATAATAAGTTTAAAACTGTTTTAATTATTTTTTTCAAGAAAAGAGTGACTCGACTCGTTAGAAGACCGGGCATGTGGGAACAGGGTATGTAATGAGTCAAATAAAATTGAATCTTTAACTCAATTGAATCACGATATTTGAAAAGAACGACAAACTGGCTTTAATGTTTGTTCTTCTCTTGGTAAACAATCACTTACGAAAGAAAAAAAAAAAACTCCGTGAGCTGATTACATGATGGAAAATGTGATCAATTTCAACTAATTCTCAGGGGGCCCAAAATTCTGATTCGACATTTTATACAATGCCCCACGACCCGACCGGACCCAGCCAACCACATTTTTTTATTACCTTGTTCGGGTTAACCACATTGTCCACAATGGCGGTCGAGCCTTTGAGAGTGTTCTCAACGAGGGCGAAGAGGGCCTGGACGTCGATGTTGCCCTCATCGGGGGCATGACTGTCAACCATCTCCTTCATAAACTTGCCGTCGTCGAAGACGGGGAGCAGGCTGTTGAGGAGTCCCTGGTCAGGCTGCTTGGTTCGCTGCTGAGAGCCGCTGAAAACCGCTGAGATGAGCCGGCCTGCCATGTCAATGGAAGAGAGGAGAATGCAGGGGAGAGAAGCTAGGGTTTCGAGACAACGACAACGAAGAAGAAGAAGGTGGCTTTGAGGGGAGCTGGTTATGAAAGTGCTTTGCTTGGGCACTCATTTATAGAGGCTGGAGTGGAGGAGGGAGACGAGTGGGCGATGGAGTGGGTAGACTGGTGATCCTATCTTGGGGTCCTAAATTTTATCTTCAGGCCTTTTAGAATCGTTTATTATAACACGTGTTTTCAAATGGAGAGAGACACAAAAATTCTAAATGAGGTAGATTGGTTTGAAGAATATAAATAATTTAGACGATTTTTTTAAAAAAGAAATCACTAGCTAGTTAAGAAAAAAATATATCCATTATCGATCATAATTTATATTTAAATATTTTTTTAAATGATGTAAATATTTTTTCATTCATTTTTTAAATGTAATATGTGATATTTTTTCAAAAATACTCTTTAAATTATCTATTTTTTGCCTAACGACACATCATTTTCAAGAAATTAATTCATAAAGTCAGGTGTCATATTATTGTTGAATTTTCTAGTATTTAATCTCGCCAATTAATCTTGTATATAATTTGACATACGATTATCCCAATTTTTTTTTTTTGTATATTTTTAGATACTTTATGGTTATAAAAAGAATACCAAATTTGGGACATTAGCGACACAGTATCTAGTTCATTTTTTTGGGTATTGAGTACCTCAAGTGAAAAGATTTTTCGATTTCTGTCCACGAATAAGTCGAGTAGTTATGAATTGAAATGAATATTTTGTAACAAAAAGCCTGAGCAAACAGTATGAATGTACACTTGCACATGACATCTCCAGATCATAACGATCGGCTTTTACAATGTGAAAATTTCCTCGTGATTCTCTGTTTCATTCACTTTTTCTTGTCTTGGTTCCATCATTCACCCCGGAACCGCCCTTTGTTCATTATGCAAAACCAGCCCTTTTGGTTCCCAGGGGGGTGCCACTATGCATGTGATATTACTCTCAGCCTGTGCAGAATTATTCCAAGTAATTCTAATAATTGAGCTATCGGAGCTGAGCAAATGGGAATTTCTAACTTCAAATTCAAAGTTGGGCAAACCATAATTTTCACCGTACATTTGACCTAACATATCTGAAAAATCTGTGCATCACAAATGCAAAAGATTTGCCTTCATATCGTAGGACCTTAGCTCTTAGCTCTTACTTCGTATGTTGGAAATGGTGTATCCTTTCCTGTTTTTATTCTTTATCTTTTGCATCTCAATTATTTCTAAATGCTCCCTCCGAAAAAGAAAAAGAGAAATACAAGCAAACTTATTACAATTAAGGTTAATGCCACGAAAAGTTCTAAATTGATGCATTTGTGATAAATTTACCCATAATTAATTTTTTTATTACGAAAAATCTTAAAGTGATAAATGTAGCATACGCTTCTCCCAAACTAATTTTTTGATAACGAAAAACTCTAAATTAGTACACTTCTAACAAATTTATCTAAAACTAAATCTTTAACCATGAAAAATTCAGATCTAGTTCATCTATGACGAATTTATCTCCCGTTAGTTATTTTTAAATTTTACCTTTAAATTGTTGAGTTGGATGATACATGGTAGTTGACAGTTATATCCATTTAGTGCTTTTACCTTCGTTTGTCACAAGTGTACCAATTGAAGTTATTCACGATATTAATTTAAGCTAATAGATACCTGCAAAGAGTAAATTTATCACAACCGTATTGATTTGAAGTTTTTGGTGGTGGGATGAATTCGCCGCAGGTGCATCAATGTGAGATTTTTAGTGGTAAAAAAAATATTAATTTTGGGTAAATTTATCACAAGTGCGATAATTTGTGATTTTTCGTTTTTTAAAAATTAATTTTGGATCACGAGTAGATTGATTTGGAGTTTTTTCTTTGCAAAAAAATTAATCTGGGATAAAATTTTCATAAATGCATCAATTTTGGATTTTTCATGGCCTTAGTCTTATAATTATTAAGAAAGAAAGGCAGGAAGAAAAAATTGATAGAAAAAGAAAAAGATAAAAGAAGAAATAAAACCAACACGTACCTCACCGGAGCTTCACGGTGACCACTCGTGTCCTGAAGATAAGAGACGCGGGGCTGAGGTTTTACGCACGTGGCCATTCGACGACGTGGTCTCAAAAGAGAGGACACGACCTGTCGTGTGTAGAAGCTAACCGATAGAAACCCCTAGAAGGGACAAACAACGGCGACGGGGATTTGTCGGAATCTCAAAATATCCGCGAATTGATTTTGATATCTCTAATATTTTGTGAGGCCAGCGTTAACTATATTAAAAAGATAAATTTAGTTTTCACCTTAGGTCTATGCGTGAAAATATATAATAAGAAAGCTCAAATGGGAAGTAGTCGTGACGCTATTATTTAAATATTATTATTCGAGAAATATCGTATCTCGAAATTTGAAATTGAAATACTTTATGTCTTGTATATCGGGAGAGGATTTCATTTATCAAAATAAAAAGCAAGAGTGGGACCGGAGTGAAAGGAGCTTTGGAGGGGATGTGACGTTGGGCTGAGTCCAAAGCCAGGGGATCCAAAGCTATCTGTCTGACAAGTACGTGTACCCATTTGTACAGAGAACGCGGTGAACCGTTCGTTCCCACGTGCGGTGCTCGTCCAAGATTGGACAGGACGACAGATTTTCTCCAGAAAACGAAAGAAAGAAATAAATAAATAAATAAAATGCCAAAAAAGAAGAAGGAAAGATTTTTTTTTAAAAAAAAAAACAGAGGGGGCAATAATTCGCGTGAGGAATTTAGGTGGTCCCTGGACAGGCGGGACTTTAGATGGTTTTGGTTTTATGCTATATCCCGGTCTGCGAGGAATGAGGATTATGGGTCACACGTTTGGCCAATTTAGAGTGGCGATTGAAATGTGCAGGTACACCAAATTTAGGGTTTCGATCAGCGGCTCGAGTCATTTCTTATGCCGACAATAAGATAAACAGAAATGGGAAAAAAAAAAACCCATCAAAATTTCTAAATTATGTTCACTGTGACACATTTACTCTAAAATTTTTTGCGATACAACAAATGCTAAATTTATACTCATATGATATATTTATCAGAATTTTTCTCCTACCACACCAAAAACATCAAATTTGTACCGTATGACACATGGACCTCAAGTTTTTTTTTGTGACATCAAAACCCTAAACTTGTGCGCATAAGAAAATTTTTAGTAAATATGTCACATTATAATAAATTTGAGATACATATGTCACTTTCGTACAAGTTTACAATTTTTTTGTTGTAAATGTACCGCAATGAATATAGTTTAGAATTTTTAATGGCTCTTTTCAATAAATCGATCTAGAGCTATTGGGTATCTGTCATGAGCGGCTCAATACTCGACTGGTATAATGTCGTCGGACGGTCCCATTAAAAAGTAATTTCCAGGAGTAGTAAGTCGGTAGCTGAGAATTACTCTTCCTCCCTATACATCATGTCAATCGCTTTACATTACCTGCCTCCTCCTTCTATTTTTTTAGTTTTTATGCTCCTTTAGAGTGCGAATCGCTAATGGTCATGGAGGTGGTTCCATGCATCCATTTTTCTAATGAAAAGATTTACTATCTATTGCTTACGTATTAAACATATTGTATGGATGGAGAAGTTATGCAGTCAATCCTAAACAAATTGTACGGATGATAATTTAATCCTAAAATTTTTGATTTTTTCAATTTAATCCTCAAACTTTGCACGAAATTTTAATGTAGTCATTCTGAATAATTTTTACCTAAAATTACCAATACCATGGCGTGCCACTTAGAACAGTGGGTGATGATTGAACTGCTATGTCATCGAGTTTCAATAAAAATTGATTGGAAGAATTGTATTGGAATTTGATGCAATGGTTTAGGACTACATTGGAAAAAGTGAAACCTTTAAAACTAAATTAAAATTTGTATGACAGATGTATGATTGATTGAGTAATTTTTTCCATGTCAAAAAATGTTTAAATGAAAATTATGTTGTAGGAAAGTGTGCCACATTGAAAAATTGTAGTGATATAGAATAGTTAATTTATTTATGTTGGCTTATAACTAATTAATTTAAATTTTTGAGTGAATGTGAATTTGATTGGATATGTTGAAGGACTTAAACTTGGGCTCCCTCTTGGTGACCTTCCCAAGTGAAAGCATCAGATTTCTGCTACGCACTCTCATCAAATGATATCAAAGTCGATGGTTGGTGTCCCATGTGGTGACTACGTAAGCCCAAAGGTAGATTTCATGGTTATGAAGTTGGGCTTTGATGGAGATTCAATTTGAGATAAGTTAATGAGAAATTATACATGAATTAAGGGGGAGGGGACCTAACACTGAGCTCATATGTGAAGAGGAAATTGTTAGGGTGCACGTGAGTAAGTTGTGTTAAAGAAATCCCACATCGGAGAATCGTAGTGAGTAATTAATATATCATTTTGATGCGTAATCCATTGGCTTTAGCTTTTGAATGAAGGTGGGTTTGACTGAATATATTAATGGGCCTAAACTTGAGCTCCCTCTTGGTGAACTCTCCCAACAAAGGTATCGAATTTCTGCTGCACACTCTCGTCAAAGAAGGCATCGTTTGTCACGGTGCTCTAACTCAACGAAGGGCCATTCACACAAAGGCTTTTGAGAACATCAGTCCTCATCAGAATCATGTGGCAATTAACAATTCCAGCACACACATTTGCATTATCCTTTTTTATTAGCTATAATCTCCATATCCTGTTTTTTTTTTTTCAGAATTTCGATATCATCTTTACTTTGCTTATTTGTCCAATCCATGTCCACTGACATAGTTATACACTTAGCAACTACAAAGGGTTTACAAGATTTTTTTTTTTTCTGGAAAAGTCAGCGTGATAACTGAAATATCAACCAAAGACATTCCACATATATTTCTTGGACATCCTAATAAAAAGGGGGAAAAAGACAACAGTAAAGGTAGTCCTCAAATTGAAGTTTCCACCATCTAAAATTCTACCCATCGAACTTATCAATTTGATTTTTATCTTCTATCATATCATTTGCTTTCAATCAAACGTCACCGAAAAACCCTTAATGTTCTCAATTAGCCAACCCAAGCTCTAATACTAGTTGGTAGGAATTGTACACCGGTTTCAAAAAAATAACTCAAGCAAACAATCAACACTAGAAGAATATAATAACAAAAGAGCTGAATCAGAAGAACACACCAAAGAGGTTGTTATCAAAGCTCACCCAAATCTGGGTTACCTGCTCATGCAGAGCCACTCTGTCACTCCACTAAAATTCGAATAAATTATGAATACAATGATAATGTTTTTTCAAGATCAAATCATAAGGAGATTGGAAACACGCTTAAAGCTATCATGACCTTTCCTTTTCTTTTCTCTCTTTTCATTACTTTGCACTTAGCTACTTTGCTATAGTTTAATAGCTACTATTTATTGTGTAGCTTCTAACCTAAAAACGCAAAAGAAGAGAAAAGACAAAAAAAAAAAGCCCTAAATAAAAATTTGTCTCCACCCACCAACACCTAGCACTAAGAAAAATAATTAATCTTTTGGGTTTATCAAGAGCTGTGAGACCCCGAGGGAGGCTGCGGCCCCTGCTTGCCCATCTCTTGTTCTATGGCTGCCTCAAAAATTATTTTGAGTGGGAGACCTCGTGACATAAAAACAGGATCTCTTTAGCACATCAGAGCTGTGCATTCAACCACCAAAAATTAATCTCGTAAGTATGAGATCTCGCCAGTTGTTGCATTCAATCCCTACTACTGAATCAGTAGTACTGACCAATCAAATTAAAATTTATTCGGCTTTTTATAAAGATCAACCCCATTATATATGTTGTTAGCAAAAGCATTTTGAAAATATATGAATATTGTGATGGGAAAATTACCAAAAAAGTCATGAACATATTGTAATTGTGTCTATTCACTTCATGAACCTATTTTAATTGTGTCTATTCACTTATATTTTTCAATTGAATCCTAAACTTTTTTCACATTTTACAAATTGATTCCATTCGGTCAATTTTGACTAAAAATTGATGACATGGATGCTGGTTGTCTTATATAGCACTGCTAGTGCTAACATTGATTTTTTTTATAAAAAATTCTATCTCTTTCTCTCTTTTTTTTTTATTGTTAAGGGAAGGAAGGATGAGAAAGAAAAAAAAATTAGATAAATAAATAATTGGAAATTTTTATTGAAATATTATTAAAATTATCCATGTTAGCGCCAATTGTATGTGACGTAAGACGAATCAATATCCATGTCAATGATTTCTACTCAAAATGGGCCGGATTGACTGAATTGGTACAAAAGCAAAAGATTAAGACTTAATTAGCAAAAAAATAAATATTTTTTATTGAATTGGCGAAGTTACAACTGGTTTAGGAATTTTTTGATAAATTTACTTATTCAAAATAAATCCCCACCTAAGTAGCACCCACATCAACACGCAACGTGACACACCGACAAGTCATTTCTAAGAAATAGAGAATTCATACATATCAGGACACATTATATATTAAGTGTACATTATACTTTTTTTATAGTTATTTCAATCAAGTTAATTTGATTCAAATTCAAAAATAAATAATTAATTAAAGAAATCCTCAAATCGGTCCCATATTGGTGGCGAGAGAGAAAGATAAAAGCAAAATGAATTGGAAAAAATGAGAACTAAAACATGATATCTCAAGATTGACGAAGGCTTACTTTGTTCTTTCACTTTTGCGCCCTTCTTGCTCTTTTTTTGAAAACTGCGAAACTGCAGGTCGAATGGGAAGACGATAGTGAGGATCATATAATTGAAATCAACAGAAATCATGGCATTGTCTTGACCGTGGGATTTGTACCTGGATTCAAAGTTGACTTCATCCCACTTGTGCGGCTCGCGGAGGTAAAAAGAATTGGACTTGAAACACAACTTCACGATTTGTCAGGTACATGGGAATTGTCAACCAATTTGACCGAGTCCCATATGAGTGATGAAGAAGAGAGACAAATATAAAGTCTTGATTTTTTTTTTGTCAAAACATGAAGTCTTTTTGAGAAGTCAGAAATAAGACTTGAAGACTTACAAATTGAAGAAAAGAGTCCTGTATCAATTATATAGTGGGAAAGCAAGTAGAAAGACTTTTTAAAATGTCAAGAATGAGACACGAAGGTTTATATCTTTCGAGTATTTGGTTAAAGATGAAGTGGAAAGTTATTTTTTTTTAGTTGGAAAGGCTATTTAACATGAAGGTTTACATCTCTAACTTTTGTGATTTTTAACAATATTTTGATGTACTCTAGAATTTGTTTTCTATCTTTCGTCTACTTTTTTTTTATGTTTTTATTTTCTTTCTTTTTATTTTCCCTCTACCAGCACCCGCCAAGCCTCATCAATGTCAACCGGAGGCTATCGGCCTCAAGCGAGGGCAACCCTCGCCCTTGTTAGCCCAATCAAGCGACCAAGACCCGAGCATCCCTTGCCCAAGGCCTGCGAGGATGGCCCTTACTTGAGACCAATGGCATCTGCCGACCATATATAAGGCTTGACGGAGGTAAAAAGGAACAAAAAAAAAAAGTAAAGGAGGAAAACATAAAATAATAATAAATAAAAAATATTACAATATTATCAAAATTGTTTCAATCAGAGTCGGCCATGCCATTTAGAACGACTGGATTTCCACTTTAGGGATTTCAAGTCAAAATTGACTGGATGGATTTAATTGGCAAAATATGAAAATATTTAAAACTTAATTAGCAAAATTAAAATATTTGTGATCGAATTGGAAAAAGTACAATAAGTTAAAGACTTTTTGGACAACTATCCCAAAGCAAATATACGTCTACAATATATGTCGAAACCATTGAGAAACGAATTCAGTAATTTCTTAATTTCACTCAGGGAATGCATCTTGAATGTGTTGTCAACTTGTGCGAGAAAGGAGAAGAGGGAGAATTATGAAGAAAAGAATATTGTGAAAAAGAGAGACAAGAAGAAGAGAAGTTTGTTACGAGCAATATGTGATTTGGTCCTGTTTATTGGTAACCAATCAACATATATCTTGTGGATAGGTACATTATCGAAATCGTCACCACTTTTCCATGATCAACCATCACCTCTCTTCATATCAATAACGACTTCTTTTCACATACAACCTATAAGTATCAATTAATATTGTGTGTGGAAAATCCTTGCCTTGTCATTCTCTCTTTTCTTCATTTTCTATTTCGGCGATTTCTTCTGGACGCCAATTGCTCTAAGGTTTGATGGTCTGTAAAAATTTGTATGTACTCTAAATGAAAGCGTGACTATGTTAAGTTGCTCATTTATATTCTATGTTTGCTTTCGGACGGAGAATGAGAAAGACGACCAAAGCAACGTCAAAACGAAACTACGTGCTCAAACGAAGTACTTGGACATGCCAAGTTAGACACCGGTTGCCCTAAACGTAGGCAACTAAGAAACTCAAGGGCTCAGCAAAAAGCCCTTTTTATTCATGTCCCAGGCTACAGGGTAACTCACATAGCACCTTTATTATGGACATGGACCAGCAGAGAGATGACATAGGTTCCCTAATGGGCTCCATGGCAACACTCGAACTTGACAATGTTCTTCATCATGCGAGGGCAAACTGGACACTTAACATCCTCCGGGATGTAGCCCACCAAGTTCGGAATGTAGAAGTGGCGGCACCTTGGAAGGACAAGGTCCCGGTCGCGGTGCTCCTTGAAGGCTGCATCGAACGGCTTCTCGTTCCCTTTGACCTGCTTCTTCCAGTTGGTTTCGTATTGGGACAGTACCCTCGTGACGTCGACTATCGAGTCATTGATCACCACCTGCGACCCCCTCGTGAGGACCGCGAACCCGCCGTCCTTCTTGAAGTTGGTGTAGAGGCTGAGGATGTCTTGCATGAGGGGTTCGTGCACGTCCGCTTTGGTCTGCAGTTTCGAGTGCATACAGCTCTCGAGGCGGCTCCAGAAGAGCTCATTCTTGGTGACATTGTAGGCGACGATGGGGACGCCGTCTTCAATGATCTTCTTCACTGGCTCCTCAATTTCCTGGATTGCCTTGGTGCCTTCAGCTCCATAAAGGAGGATGTACTTCTGAGATTTGATCTGATCATTGATAACATGAGTAGTATATGTTAGGAGAAACAAGACACTATAATAATGTGAAATGGTCTGCTTACTTCTCATTTTTTATTCACTAAATCTATCGATTGATTCTAAATTTAAATTAAAAATAATTCTAATCCTCCATAAGTTAATTAAGATCGTTTTCAAAATTAACTCGGACCACATTTTTTCTTCGTAAAGCGAAAGGGTAAAAGGAAAGTGAAAAAGAGTAAAAAAAAAAAAAACACTAAAACGTAGAACTACTTACAGCTTCATTTATCTTAGGAATGACCATGTCAGTCACCAAGAGCTCAAACCAGCTGATGCCAGGCTTGCTCCATAGGGTTGCTCCTACTGAATCAGTGAAAGGGAAAGCATCCCATCCCCAAAGCCTAATCATGCTCATGGCATTCTTGTTTGAGACTCTTCCTTGTGGATCCAATACAGTCACAATGGTCTCCTGCCTGAAGTGCCATTTCTCCTTGATGATCTTGATGGCTACCTTGTTGATAAGTGCCGGGGAGCGCACCGAGTACCATGGCATTTGCGACTGTAGGTTCTTGAACTGGTTGATCGCGTCCTCGCCTTCTTGCTCAACGATTGGGACCCAAACGATCTCGTAGCGTTCCTCATGGAACTTGCGCTCGCGGTAGATCTTAATGAGGGTGGAAAGGTCGTGAGAGGTCAATTTCAGGTCAGAAATCAGCAGCATCACATTCTTCCTTCGCAGTGACTCGACCATATCCTGTATGTTGCGTAAACACAAACAGGGATCAACATTTGGTCCTTTGGCCACTGCCACTAAAGTTGAGAAGACAAATTCGCTAGTGCCAGTGCCACTTACGTGAAAACAAACTTTATGTTCTGATTTCAACAAATCAGTTGAAATAAAATTCTTTGACGAGGACGAGTTTACGATCATAGCCTCATTTTGGTACTCTACTAGGAATATAAATTTTGGCTAAATATTAAAAAGCATAAAGTGTTGTGGAATTGGAGAGTTAGAAGATTGAACCGTGGTCTTCTTTGAGCCAATGTAGAGCGGCTGAGGATCGTCCTTGATGTAAAGCAAGGCCTTGATGAGCTCCACATTATAAGTAGGGGCATTGAACAGTCGCTGCAGCCTCTGATACTCTCTAATTTCCTCTGCATTCAAATTGAAGCTGATGAGAACGTTAGTCCAATATTCAAAGCATAATTATTACAAATAGATGAAATTAACTTTTACCTTTTTTATGCTTGTAATCTTCAAAATGTCTCTTGATAGTGTGGTGGATCATGTTCACTTTCCGAGCAAAGGTTGGGAGTTCTTTTCCCTTGTAGCTGAAAATAACAGGAAGCGCTCTTTAAGGAAAAAGTAAAAAATAAATAAATAAATAAATAACACTCTCCTTTGAAATTCGAGTATGTGGAAATGATTTTAGATGATTCATTATGATAAAAGAAGTAAAACATATTTTTTTTCTCCAAGAGAGATGTAAAGAAAGGGATCATTAGTGAATCGCACTCATCCGCGTGACTGATGAGGCTGGTGAACTGAATCGAGCAAGCGAGGACACTGATGATGATCTGATAAACACTGCTTGGAATGTCGATTGCTGTGGACAGCTCGGGAACATCCTTGCTGTCGTGCTCGAACTCCACGATGCACTCGGTCATGTTCAACGTGGTCTTGATCATTTCATTCAGAGCTGCATACACTTGGGTCTTCTGCCCGTCCGAGGGCTTGGTGATTGCAGGTAACCCCTTCAGTATGGCCATCGACTCAGCAAGCTTGTCCGACGGTTGAATCTGCGCGAGACGCCAAAAGTCGCCATAGAATAGAGCAAGCGACGAAAGGGTAATCACAGCCTTATTGACCCACGAGTAGCTCGATAGTTCGTGAAAGATCGATATCATCGTCTCTCGAGCATTTTTGGTGTCTAATGCCTTGCATGTGATCTGAGAACATAATGTTGATAATGTTAGTATGTCGGATTAGTTATTACCAAGCTCTAAACAGTGAAATGGCCAAAACAGAAGCCATTCTTAACTTGAGGAAAATCAATTATCAGAAGGGACATGATAACAAACCTCACAAGCCACTTCGTTGATTGCTGTTAGGGGTGGATTGAAGCCTTCTTTTGGTGGCTTGAATGCAGGGCTTCCAGATCCTTGAGTGCCCTACAACGTTTGTATTTGTAGAGTTATGGTTAGAGAGAGGGGGAGGCAGGGAGAGAGTGGCACTTAAAAAATGAAGTGATGAAAAAAAATTCTTGGTTTTTAACTGCTAAACTAAACAAATCCACAGTTTTACGTACAGATATATAATCATGATTTATATTTAAGACTCCATTCGTCTCACGAAAATCAAATTTTTAAAAAATATTCCCTGAATTTTTTGGTGTTCGATTAAAAAAAATAAACTAATAAAAAAACTAATTTTCGTTAATAAAAGAATATATATAAAAGTGAAGAAAATTATTCTCTTTCTAAAAAAAGGAAATCCCTCATCTTTCCTCAATACACTCCTTTAGGTTCCTTTCTCTTTTTTTTTTTTCCTTTTCCTTTGTCCTTCTTCCTCCTCCTCCTTCGCCGGCAAAGGACCTCAACGATGGCTAGTAGCCCAATGACCGACCATGACACAAGGCGGTGAGCTAGAGTGTCTCTAATCTCGGGAAGCTCAACCTCGCCAAATTTGGCAAGGTGGCACCTTGCTTGAGGCTAGCGAGACCCGAGCTTGCTTACTGCTGGTGACAGAGTGAAGGAGGAGGGAAAAGAAAAGAAAAAAGAAAGAGAAAAAGAAAAAGAAAAACCAAAATATTAAAAAACGATTTTTTATAAAAAGAAAAAATAGTAAGAATAAAAAATTATTAACAAAAGTATAGGGAGGAAAATCAAATTCAATTCTCTATAACAACAAATTACGTAAAATATTTTTCAAATCTTTTTTCAGATTTTAAACCAAGATAGGAAAACATTGTAATTTTTCGAAAATAACTTCCTGCAAAATATTTTTCAAAAATATTATATTTTCTACAAAACAAACGAGACCTAAAACATCGTCAGTTTTTATTATTCACTAGTGATGAAAATAAAATGCTGCACTTGTTTCGATTTTTTTTTTCAAACATTCATGTTAGGAATGATTTTTTTTTGTCGCTAACACTAATCAATCAAAATAATTTATGCCTAATCATTTATCATCACAAAGATAATTTTGTTTAATTCGTTTTTGTAAGAGTTATAATATGATTGTCCAAACCCTGCGGAACAAGAAAAAAATGGTTGTCTTTGACTTGTGGATGAGCAGATAATCTCACGATTAGATCAATACAAGGCCCCGCAAAAAATTGACTGGCAGTGGATTGCTTCATGATTAGGAAAAACTAAACTTTCTGGTCAAATATATTTTAGTTTTACCTCTTCAAGATTCTCTAGCAATCCGTCCTTTTGCAAAATAGTATAGAAAAATTGAAAGAGCGGATGCCCAAAAAGTGAAAATTTCACGTACAACTTGGGGGATGATAATCGGTAACGGTTATTTTCTTTTGACCCTCCAATAATTCTAATTATCGAAAAGGACCCGCCATACTTAGACCCATTAACTAGTTCTGACTCAAAAAGGAAAAAGTAAGTAGAAAAGGTGAAGTGGGGTGGACAACCCATGCGCTTTCATCCAAGCTCAGAGTATTGCTGTTGCAGTACATGGACAGCTGTCTTTTATCATATCAATTACTTTATGTCTGTCTTTTCATCTTCGCAAGTATTTGGATTCCCAAATTAATCCGAACCATCCAATTTAAAATGAACGATTCGAATTGATTCACGTCAGCTTTATTAAAGAAAAAAAAAAATTTGACGAGACTTTCAAAATTTTGAATAAATAAATTTGAACCGTCTATTTTTGAATTGGATCGATTCATAATTTCATAATGTCAGGATCCGCGCGGGACAACAAAAGCAAGCAGAAAAGTAAGCTCGATAAATTGGGTAGGCCCCATCACATTTGAGCTGAACGTTCGGCCGCGTGGACTAGTTTTTATTGGACAAGATGAAGAAAGATTGGATAAAAATATAATCTAATTCTTGATATTTTATTCCAGTATTTTGTAAATGTCAAATATTGATATATGTTTGTTATCCACCGCGCCGGCGACCTCCTACGGACCACGGCGACGATAGCCATGACCACCACAAACAGCTGCGAACGCCTCTCTCTTCCCCCTTGGGCACTCAACCTCAGTAGCCCGGAGGGCTCCCCCATCTCTCCCTACCCTATCACCATCGTTGTTTAGGGGAAGGACCTGTAGCCGCGCGCAAGCTTGAGCAGAGATTATGTGCGAGCACGAGATCTCAGGCCGGCCGGTACTCGACCCAAGCCCCCAGTCCCAGATCCAGGGCTTGGTCAGCCTTCAAATTCGACATCGAAGGCTCGAACATGTCGGCTGAGCTCGGGCTCGAAGGCGACAATGACCGAGCTCAGCCGACAATGACGACCGCGGCCAACTTAGGGGGGGAAATCAGACAAGATATGTGGCATTATCTCAATTTTTACCTTAGGGTTGACGACGGAGTCGGCAATCGCGGTAGTTCCACGGAGGGTGTTGTCGACGAGAAGGAAGAGAGACTGGGCGTCGACGTCTCCTTCGTCGGGAGCGTGAGTGTCCCCCATCTCCTTCATGAACTTCTCGTCGTCAAAAATGGCAAGCAGGTTGTTCACCATGCTCTGGTCGACCTTGCTTCTCTCCCCTCGAAGAATTTGGCCAAGGGTCCTGCTCGCCATTTTCTTGAATCCCAAAGGGAGAAGCAGGAGAAGAGAGAGTAAAACTGGACGAAGAAGGGTTCGGAGGTGGTGTGGTGAGGGGAGGCAGTTAATATGCCTGCTCTATTTATTGCCGTGGATGCAAGGAGAGAGAGGGCCAAGGGAGAGAAAAACACTAAGCTTGGAGGACAAAGAACTATCCAGAAGAGAGTGGCCGATATCCACAAATATCCAGACATTATTATAAGGTTTCTTCATATCAGTTAGAATTAACCCCGTACGACTTTACTGGTCACGGTGCCAATATAGTGTGGTAAAATCTGCAATCTATGGTAAAATAATCTCAAGGCATATGATTGTCGAAACGTACTTTATCCATTTGTGAAGTAATCCATTTTTATGGGTGAGGATAGCATAACTAGATAAGGAAAGATCCATTGTTTTCTTAAATAATGATATAAAATGGATTTATTTCAAATAAAAGTCAAAAATAGTCGTAACAGTTTCAAATAATGGCTAGACCTTCCACTTAGTAAGGATATTTTCGTACTTTACTTTTAAAATTTTTTATCCTTTTCTTTTCTTTTCTTTTCACCGGTGGCCAGTCTTCAGAAATGACTAACCACTAATAATGCTTGGAGATGGCTAGACGAGGGCCGCCCTTGAAGCAACTGACAAGGCCTCCCTTTGAAGCCAAAGGTGAGGATTGGCCCTCGCTAGATTTGGGCACCAGCTGCCACACTTAGTTGTAACCAGCAAGGGTTGCCAATGCTTGGAGAGGGTCATTAGGTGTCGCGACTCTCTAAAAAAATTTTAAATTTTAAAGGAGGTTAACGGATTATTAGGTTAATTAGATTTGACTAACCTAACGCGGACCCTCCCAAGCCCTACCGAATCGCAACTTTGGTTTTTGTTTAAATGATTTTAAAATTTGGAGTCGCCACTAATCGTTCTTGGTAGGTCGATTAGAAACCTAAATAAATTAGCGGGAGAACTAATTTATTCCTGCGAACCAGAGATTAGGAGCTCGGGGACTTGGTTACACTAGTTAATTAAAACTAATGCCCTTTCGGTACCTTAATTTCATGGATATCCTAATTCGGCAACTCAGGCTTGGTTTATTCCTAAGGCTATAATAGGGTATTCTCTTTTGTGTTTTCACTTTTTAAATAGGATGCATGGATGGTATATATTTTTATTTGTTATATTTTTTTTAAGTGTTAAAGATTCCCTGAAGCCGAAAGAAGGAGTGTGTTAACGACTTCTGTGCAGTATTACAACCTACTTATCTTTTGGGTCTGATGATTCAAAAATTAAATTATAGGAAGTACATGACAGTGAATAAACACCTCCAATGGGAGGCCTAGCATTGGCTTGGCTCTTCCCTTTGGGATTTAAGGTACAGGTATTTAAGTTGCAAGTATTTAAACTACTGTAAGTAAAAACCTCCAATGGGAGGCTAAGCATTGGCTTGGCTCTTCCCTTTGGGATTTAAGGTACATGTATTTAAGTTGCAGGTATTTAACTACTGTAAGTAAAAACCTCCAATGGGAGGCTAAGCATTGGCTTGGCTCTTCCCTTTGGGATTTAAGGTACATGTATTTAAGTTGCAAGTATTTAACTACTGTAAGTAAAAACCTCCAATGGGAGGCTAAGCATTGGCTTGGCTCTTCCCTTTGGGATTTAAGGTATAGGTATTTAAGTTGCAGGTATTTAACTACTGTAAGTAAAAACCTCCAATGGGAGGCTAAGCATTGGCTTGGCTCTTCCCTTTGGGATTTAAGGTACAGGTATTTAAGTTGCAGGTATTTAACTACTGTAAGTAAAAACCTCCAATGGGAGGCTAAGCATTGGCTTGGCTCTTCCCTTTGGGATTTAAGGTACATGTATTTAAGTTGCAAGTATTTAACTACTGTAAGTAAAAACCTCCAATGGGAGGCTAAGCATTGGCTTGGCTCTTCCCTTTGGGATTTAAGGTATAGGTATTTAAGTTGCAGGTATTTAACTACTGTAAGTAAAAACCTCCAATGGGAGGCTAAGCATTGGCTTGGCTCTTCCCTTTGGGATTTAAGGTACAGGTATTTAAGTTGCAGGTATTTAACTACTGTAAGTAAAAACCTCCAATGGGAGGCTAAGCATTGGCTTGGCTCTTCCCTTTGGGATTTATGGTGCAGGTATTTAAATTGCGGATGGACTTTGTCCTCTCCATTCTGGGGTATGAATTCTTTAAAATAAAATACAACGAATTGATTCAACAATTTGAAATTTGTGCGCGCTTGAGGACTCCTCCAAGCCGATTTTGTGCTTCCATAGGATTGACCATTGATATAGAGCTGCGGCTTCCTGACATAAAATAGAGTGAAGTGTTAGTATACAAAATATGTGCTAATCTGCACCTAAAACCAGAAGAGTAGAAAGAGTACTTATCTCCCATTTTTTTGGGAGGGATTTCTATAATTGATTTTCGCTCTCTATGTTCCCAATATAGAGAGTTTCTTTTGAATTAAGAGGGACTTTTAGTCACAGATCAGTTGAGAAATCGGTGGACAGCTTAGGAGCTTGTCTGGGCCGATTTTTGCATCTCGACGAGATTTTTGCTGTTGACGTAGAGATATCCTTCTCCTGACATAAAATATGGAAGAAAAAGGAGATGGAGAAAGTGTATACAATTTGTGCTAATTTGCGAGTAAAACCATAAATAAATGAATAAATAAAAACACTTAGCTTGAATTTGTTTGCTCGTTGACGAGGATGAACTCTTGATTTATATTGATCGATGAAGGAATTTGTGATGATAACCCCTAGCTTTAAACTCCCATCATCTTCAAAATTCTCTCTCTTTTGGTATTTTCTCTCTCTCAAAATTTTCTTCAATCTCCCAAAACTCTCTCAAACATCCAAAATTTTCTCTCCAAAAAATTCTCCCAAACACTTCAAATTTTCTCCCTCAAGAATCCTTTCTCAAGCTCACTTCTTCCTCCTTTTATAACCTACTCATCTATCTCCCATTCTAATTTTTCCACTAACTCTATCTCCCATTCTAATTTCTCCACTAACTCTTCTTCATTTTCATCTTCCATTCTCCATCTCTATCTCACATTCTAATCTCTCCACTAACTCTTCTTCATCTTCATCTTCCCTTCTCCATATTTATCTCCCATTCTAATTTCTCCACTAACTCTTCTTAATCTCCATCTTCCCTTCTCTATTCTTATCTTCCATTCTAATTTCTCTACTAACTCTTCTTCATCTCCATCTTCCCTTCTCTATTCTTATCTTATTTTCTCCATCCATTCTTCTCCAACTTCTCTTCTTCATCTCCTCTTCTTCATCTTCCCTTCTCTATTCTAATTTATCCACTAACTCTTCTTTTTATTATTTGTAAAATAATCCTTCAAGAGTTAGGTATTTGCACTCTAGTCCTTGAATTTTAAGTATTTACAATTCAGTCCCTGAAAAAAATATATTTCTTTAAGTCCAAATCTCCTCACAATTTTTGACACACCAAAATTTACCACATGTCAAATTTAAGCTCATTTCTTGTCGCTGAAAATAATGTATAATTTAATTAAAGCCCTTTTGCAAAATTAAGTCATTCTGGGTATAATTGGGCCAAGATGAAAATTTAAAATATTATAAGACAATGTCACAACTCATAAAAAGTGAAAGTTAAAATAAGTTGACTCAAATTAAATTTTTTTAGGCCCGATTCAAGATTATACTCGTGAAGGAACACGTGACTCGAATTGGATTTTTCTGAATTTGCGATGGCCAATATGAAAATAGATTTAAAATAAAAATATTAACTATCTTTGTGTATTTTTTGGCCTCAAATGTTATTTTTCCAAAATTTTCAAATATTTTTGTATTTTTTTAAAAAAAATTTAAAATATATATAATATGAAAAATTATTTTTTGGTCAAAATTCGTTCCCTAGGCTTGGCTAAGGTTCCCAAAGTTGATTTTTCAATTTTATGAATTTTTATGGATTTTCTATTAATTTTCGAAAATAAATAAATAAAAAATACGTAAAAATACTGAAAATATGAAAAATCGTTTTTTGGTCAAAATTGGTTCCCTAGGCTTGGCTAAGGTCCCCAAAGTTGATTTTTCAATTTTATGAATTTTTATGGATTTTTTATTACTTTAGCAATAGAAAAAATGATTAAAAATCAGGTGTCAACAGCTGCCCCTCTTTGAAAGGAAGCTCGGTAGAGGTTCATTTCAAAGACGAGATGACACCTGAATTCTTATCGACTCAATACAAGTAAATAAAAAGAGTCGTGACATGATTGTTCCACTGAAAATGAAATGAGAACCTAAGGATTCGTTATATAAAAAAAAAACTTTAGGGTGGTTGAACTTGAACCCGTATGGTGGATCAACCCATGGTAGATTCCTAATAAAAGGATTCTACTGATTAAAAATTGAATTAAAATTTGACCCGTATGGTGGGTCATACCATTTGACCCGTATGGTGGGTCGTACCATGGTAGATTCCTAATAAAAGGATTCTACTGATTAAATTTTGATTGAGATTTGACCCGTATGGTAGGTCACCCCATGGAGATACCTGTAAGAAGGACTTGGTACCTGTAGAAAGGACTTGGTGTCTGTAAAAAGGACTTGTGCCTGTAAGAAGGACTTGATTTGCCTGTAAAAAGGACTTAATTTGCCTGTAAGAAGGACTTGATTTGCCTGTAAGAAGGACTTACTTTGCCTGTAAGAAGGACTTTGTTTGCCTGTAAGAAGAACTTTGTTTGCCTGTAAGAAGGACTTGATTTGCCTGTAAGAAGGACTTTATGCCTGTAAGAAGGACTTGATTTGCCTGTAAGAAGGACTTTGTGCCTGTAAGAAGGACTTTGTGCCTGTAAGAAGGACTTGATTTGCCTGTAAGAAGGACTTGGTGCCTGTAAGAAAGACTTGGTTTGCCTGTAAGAAGGACTTAGTTTGCCTGTAAGAAGGACTTGATTTGCCTATAAGAAGGACTTTGTGCCTGTAAGAAGGACTTGGTTTGCCTGTAAGAAGGACTTAGTTTGCCTGTAAGAAGGACTTGATTTGCCTGTAAGAAGGACTTGATTTGCTTGTAAGAAGGACTTTGTGCCTATAAGAAGGACTTTGTACCTGTAAGAAGGACTTGATTTGCCTGTAAGAAGGACTTGTTTTGCCTGTAAGAAGGACTTTGTTTGCCTGTAAGAAGGACTTGATTTGCCTGTAAGAAGGACTTTATGCCTGTAAGAAGGACTTGGTTTGCCTGTAAGAAGGACTTGGTTTGCCTGAAAGAAGGACTTAGTTTGCCTGTAAGAAGGACTTTATGCCTGTAAGAAGGACTTGGTTTGCCTGTAAGAAGGACTTAGTTTGCCTGTAAGAAGGACTTTATTTGCCTGTAAGAAGGACTTACTTTGCCTGTAAGAAGGACTTTGTTTGCTTGTAAGAAGAACTTTGTTTGCCTGTAAGAAGGACTTAAATTTCCTGTAAGAAGGACTTAGTTTGCCTGTAAGAAGGACTTTATGCCTGTAAGAAGGACTTGGTTTGCCTGTAAGAAGGACTTTGTGCCTGTAAGAAGGACTTGATTTGCCTATAAGAAGGACTTGGTGCCTGTAAGAAAGACTTGGTTTGCCTGTAAGAAGGACTTAGTTTGCCTGTAAGAAGGACTTGATTTGCCTATAAGAAGGACTTTGTGCCTGTAAGAAGGACTTGGTTTGCCTGTAAGAAGGACTTAGTTTGCCTGTAAGAAGGACTTAATTTGCCTGTAAGAAGGACTTGATTTGCCTGTAAGAAGGACTTTGTGCCTATAAGAAGGACTTTGTACCTGTAAGAAGGACTTGATTTGCCTGTAAGAAGGACTTGTTTTGCCTGTAAGAAGGACTTTGTTTGCCTGTAAGAAGGACTTGATTTGCCTGTAAGAAGGACTTACTTTGCCTGTAAGAAGGACTTTGTTGTACCTCAAAGGGTGCCATTTTGAAATCTGGGGAGACCAGGAATCCTACGAAGCTCAAACCCAAATTATATTCTCCTGTCGCTTTAGGAATAAACCAAAGAGGCAGAGATCAAAAGGTCTCGAACATTTCTATCCTTGAGACAAATCATGCTTTATTGAAGAAGGTGGATACCTATATATACCGCAATGGATTCGAGTACCCCAACAACCGTCAGAATTCATTCTCTTGAAAAGTTCAGGTTGAAGATATACTTACCTGAGAATTTGGAAGAAATGCTTGGTGGCTTCTCGACAACCAGGCTTGTTCATTCAATAATCGTCGAATGGATTTCAAGACTTTGGAAGGTAACTCAAACACCGGGAATGTGTTGCCTGTCAGGCAATGTCAGAGCTAACATGTGCAAGCATTTTCATCAATGCGTTCATTGGTTCATACAAAATTGTTCAGCTAAGTTGGCAATGATTAGAAGTAGTCTGTGTGATAACTCATGATGCAATCAATCAAAATGTGGATCATGCAAAACTATTCTGTCAAGTTTGCATTACCAATTCTATTTAAGGAGGTTCTCATAATATGAACGCCTCGAATGTAATCTGAATGGGGGACTTTAGTCCGGAAGGGCTTTCTCTCACTCTAGAGAAAGGCTGTTTATCTGTAGATTAAAATGTTAGACCCGTGTGTAGAAATGGTTTAACTTTCCTCATCCTGTTATGCCCCATTTTGCACATTTGATGTCTCCTATGCAGTTTATGCTCTAAGTTGGAGTTGGTAAATTAAACATGCGGAATAATCATACATAATTCGTGAAATGTGTAAACACAATGCCGATGTGACAATTTTTAGCATCATGTGTATTTATATAATGTGCAAACATGGGCGGATTTGAATTGCCCCTGGTATGTGGGTGGATTGAACAAATTGGGAAGCCCACTCCTTATGTCGAGGAGCGGTTTGTCTCAAGTTTTGCCCCTGCACGATGAGGCATATGGGTGAGGGAGCATTTTGGTTTGTTTAGTGACAGCGACCGCCATGGTTTAGCAGTTAAATGCCCCCCATTTTTCACCAGAATAGATCTTGTCAAATGATCATCATTTTCTTTTGGATTTGTCTCCTCCAACATGTTACATGTTAGTATAAATATTTCCTGTAACAAGAAAAGGAGACATGTCAACCGGTATTAAAAGGGATAAATTGGAAACGATACTGATTTACCCTTCATCTTGAATGCCTTGGACAAGTCTTTTACCAATTTTGCTGGGTTGAGTTTTCTTCGACTTTTGTTGGATGCTTCACCATTAAGCCGAGAATGTGGAAAAATATTGACTTCGGTATTACTCGTCAAGTATTCCTGCTTGCAAAAAGAAATACACAAAAAGTTGTTTCATTTATTTATAATACATACAACATTCCCCACTTTGGAGATCGAACTCGGGATATTTCGGACCTACTGTCATCCTCCATACCATTCGGTCCATTGGACCATAGGTGTCCATGGGGTTTTCTTTTCAAAGGTTAATCCTTTGGGATAACGCGGCCCTGTTGTATCACCTTGGGCCTTGTTACGATATTTCTCGAGGTAATTTGCAATCCCTGTTAAGAATGGAATAAAAAAATTCAGGACTCGAGATGATTATGTGCAAATTAGAACGATACAGAATTACCCATGTCTGAGATTGTTCGGATCTTTCGCTTGTATTTTTCTTTAACCGAAGCTGCCCATCCCGTGGTAATGTCCATGAGTTGATTTGCCCCCAATTTAGCCCGACCAGGAAATTTGGTTTTTGGATACAACTGTATTCTCGAGTCGCTTTTGCAAATTCCTGAAAATAGAAGGGATCAAATTTAAAACCGGAGCAATTTAAGGGTAAATTGGAACGATACGGATTTACCCTTCAAATTTACGCAGATTTCGTCTCGATATTAATTTTTTCGAGTTTGGTGCGGTTAACGGCTCCGAGCATTTAATAGGGGGGAAAGGGAAATGATTACTTCTAGCTTGTGCATTAATTTTGGACATCGACAAAAGGCGAGAACGTGCGATGAAACTAAGTAGACGTATTCGTCTAGGTTTAATCTTCTTCATGATGCTCTCGCGGGCTGCAGTAGACGATGATATCAAGAACATTAGAGAGACATTTAGTGTGGCTTTCCACCAGCCGCCTAGAGACCCACGTTCAATCATGTAAATTAATAAAGCTACCACCACTTAATTAGTGTGCCAATAAATTCGGCCATTTGTTGCGTGCCCCACTTCAACCGTGTTTTGTTTCTTTCGGTGCCCATTTGCTCTTGTCGGGCGCCTGTAGTATTGGGAGAAATACTTGTGGGTCACATTCATTAATAGAACCTCGGTCCTCTAAAACCCTCCGCGTGTTTCAGATCCGAGGAAATTTTAAGACCGGTCTCTGGTTGATTTAATCAGGTTAAGGTACTTATTTCATGGTTTCTGATTATATAATCCATATTGTCTTTCAAAAGACGCGGGATCCTCTGCAATACATTAAATATGCCCCCGTGTTTAATCAGTATAAGTCCACCGTCATATCAAAATACACTGCCCATACAAGTTTACGGATTGACACAACTCTGTCTGTCAAAGATGGACAGTGTTCGTTTGCCCCCCTGAATTAACGGTTGAAGCCTTGGTGTTTTTCGTCTTTTGGTATTTCTGAAGATGATTCTTGATATATTATTGAACTTAATTTTTACACCCGTCTGGGGTATCTAGGATCTCCCTGCAAAAGAAAAGGATATAATTAGTATGCGACACAAGGAATGTCGGTCCATGACTCCTATATTAGTCCAATTTTATTTTTTCTATTTTATAGAGAAATCAGAAAAAAAAATTTCCTTAGGAAGAAATGGGTTAATTTCTGATACAGAATTTTTTTTTTTGCAGATTTATTACTCTTTTTTTTTATTTTTTTTAAAGGAATGTGACAAAATCTCTTGATGTTTACTAAAATTTTTGAAAGAATTTCCTTTTTATCAAAATAAATTTTCCGAGGTAAATTTATCAGGAAAATTTTATTTTTATTGAAGCAGGAAAGACATAATAGAAATCCTTTATTGGTTAACAAAATTCCCCCGAGACATTAGTCTAATTTTATTTAGAGAAAATTTTCTTAGAAAAACATAAGCGAATTTCTCGAAAAGAATTTTTGTTGCAAGTTTTTATAATTTGAAAGAATGTGATAAAATCACTTGATGTTTACCAAAGTTTTTTTTGCAGGAATTTTTCTTTTTATCGAAATAAATTTTCAGAGGAAAATTTGTCAGGAAAATTTCATTTTTATTGAAGCAAGAAAAACATGACAAAAATCTCTTATTGGTCAATACAATTCCCCCGAGACATTAGTCTAATTTTATTTAGAGAAAATTTTCTTAGAAAAACATGAGCGAATTTCTCGAGAAGAATTTTCTTGCAAGTTTTTATAATTTGAAAAATATGATAAAATCACTTGATGTCTACTAGAGTTTTTTTTGAAGGAATTTTTCTTTTTATTGAAATAAATTTTCAGAGGAAAATTTTTTCAGGAAAATTTCATTTTTATTAAAGTAATAAAAACATGACAAAAATCCCTTATTGGTTAATAAAATTCTCATGAAGGGATTTTTTCACATCATTTTTTCAAAAAAAAATTTCTAAAAAGAAATGAGGGACAAATTTAATTTTTATTTTCTTTTAAAAGAATGGTCGTAATATCAAGCTCAAAAACTGACTAACACCTAGCATGGACCGACCGAAAATAAATACAAGATAAAATTAGAGAACTTACTTTTACCTTGAAGAAATGCAAATCACATAGTCATGCGCATGACTCAAGTGAGGAGTGGACTCTAGAAAATAAAAGAAGGAGAGACAGGGTATGGACCTAAAAGGCCCCCACTATCTGAATTGACAACCTTACCCTCCGCACAATCAAATCACAATGGAAAGAATTGTCAATTCAGATAATGAGCGGGATAAAATATGGTCAACCCAAGCGCAATCGACGCAAGAGCTTTGCATATTCGATCCCTATCTATGGTTACCTAGGAAAAATTTCGCGACTTGGGTTTAGACGCTTGTGTGTGCAGGTGTTGTGATCCTCAGAATATGCAAGACATGCACAACAATTGATATCAAAACAACGCTTCTAAAAATGTGTGAAATTAAACATAATCCCAACACCGAGCCTGCAAAACAAATGGGTTAGCCAAACACTCCGCCCCTTATAACTCTCATCCTGCAAAAACATATAACACCTATAGAATGAGTCCCAAGCAAGATCGCCAGAAGCGAGATATCCATGAAATTTTCATTGGCCTAAGTCCACTAAGACTTTTAAAATTTCGAAAAAATTTAAGTATTCCAATTGGTATCTTTTTTCGAAAATTTAAAAATCTCTACTCCCCAGCGGAGTCGCCAGTCTGTCGCGACTCTCTAAAAAAATTTTAAATTTTAAAGGGGGTTAACGGATTATTAGGTTAATTAGATTTGACTAACCTAACGCGGACCCTCCCAAGCCCTACCGAATCGCAACTTTGGTTTTTGTTTAAATGATTTTAAAATTTGGAGTCGCCACTAATCGTTCTTGGTAGGTCGATTAGAAACCTAAATAAATTAGCGGGAGAACTAATTTATTCCTGCGAACCAGAGATTAGGAGCTCGGGGACTTGGTTACACTAGTTAATTAAAACTAATGCCCTTTCGGTACCTTAATTTCATGGATATCCTAATTCGGCAACTCAGGCTTGGTTTATTCCTAAGGCTATAATAGGGTATTCTCTTTTGTGTTTTCACTTTTTAAATAGGATGCATGGATGGTATATATTTTTATTTGTTATATTTTTTTTAAGTGTTAAAGATTCCCTGAAGCCGAAAGAAGGAGTGTGTTAACGACTTCTGTGCAGTATTACAATCTACTTATCTTTTGGGTCTGATGATTCAAAAATTAAATTATAGGAAGTACATGATAGTGAATAAACACCTCCAATGGGAGGCCTAGCATTGGCTTGGCTCTTCCCTTTGGGATTTAAGGTACAGGTATTTAAGTTGCAAGTATTTAAACTACTGTAAGTAAAAACCTCCAATGGGAGGCTAAGCATTGGCTTGGCTCTTCCCTTTGGGATTTAAGGTACATGTATTTAAGTTGCAGGTATTTAACTACTGTAAGTAAAAACCTCCAATGGGAGGCTAAGCATTGGCTTGGCTCTTCCCTTTGGGATTTAAGGTACATGTATTTAAGTTGCAAGTATTTAACTACTGTAAGTAAAAACCTCCAATGGGAGGCTAAGCATTGGCTTGGCTCTTCCCTTTGGGATTTAAGGTATAGGTATTTAAGTTGCAGGTATTTAACTACTGTAAGTAAAAACCTCCAATGGGAGGCTAAGCATTGGCTTGGCTCTTCCCTTTGGGATTTAAGGTACAGGTATTTAAGTTGCAGGTATTTAACTACTGTAAGTAAAAACCTCCAATGGGAGGCTAAGCATTGGCTTGGCTCTTCCCTTTGGGATTTAAGGTACATGTATTTAAGTTGCAAGTATTTAACTACTGTAAGTAAAAACCTCCAATGGGAGGCTAAGCATTGGCTTGGCTCTTCCCTTTGGGATTTAAGGTATAGGTATTTAAGTTGCAGGTATTTAACTACTGTAAGTAAAAACCTCCAATGGGAGGCTAAGCATTGGCTTGGCTCTTCCCTTTGGGATTTAAGGTACAGGTATTTAAGTTGCAGGTATTTAACTACTGTAAGTAAAAACCTCCAATGGGAGGCTAAGCATTGGCTTGGCTCTTCCCTTTGGGATTTATGGTGCAGGTATTTAAATTGCGGATGGACTTTGTCCTCTCCATTCTGGGGTATGAATTCTTTAAAATAAAATACAACGAATTGATTCAACAATTTGAAATTTGTGCGCGCTTGAGGACTCCTCCAAGCCGATTTTGTGCTTCCATAGGATTGACCATTGATATAGAGCTGCGGCTTCCTGACATAAAATAGAGTGAAGTGTTAGTATACAAAATATGTGCTAATCTGCACCTAAAACCAGAAGAGTAGAAAGAGTACTTATCTCCCATTTTTTTGGGAGGGATTTCTATAATTGATTTTCGCTCTCTATGTTCCTAATATAGAGAGTTTCTTTTGAATTAAGAGGGACTTTTAGTCACAGATCAGTTGAGAAATCGGTGGACAGCTTAGGAGCTTGTCTGGGCCGATTTTTGCATCTCGACGAGATTTTTGCTGTTGACGTAGAGATATCCTTCTCCTGACATAAAATATGGAAGAAAAAGGAGATGGAGAAAGTGTATACAATTTGTGCTAATTTGCGAGTAAAACCATAAATAAATGAATAAATAAAAACACTTAGCTTGAATTTGTTTGCTCGTTGACGAGGATGAACTCTTGATTTATATTGATCGATGAAGGAATTTGTGATGATAACCCCTAGCTTTAAACTCCCATCATCTTCAAAATTCTCTCTCTTTTGGTATTTTCTCTCTCTCAAAATTTTCTTCAATCTCCCAAAACTCTCTCAAACATCCAAAATTTTCTCTCCAAAAAATTCTCCCAAACACTTCAAATTTTCTCCCTCAAGAATCCTTTCTCAAGCTCACTTCTTCCTCCTTTTATAACCTACTCATCTATCTCCCATTCTAATTTTTCCACTAACTCTATCTCCCATTCTAATTTCTCCACTAACTCTTCTTCATTTTCATCTTCCATTCTCCATCTCTATCTCACATTCTAATCTCTCCACTAACTCTTCTTCATCTTCATCTTCCCTTCTCCATATTTATCTCCCATTCTAATTTCTCCACTAACTCTTCTTAATCTCCATCTTCCCTTCTCTATTCTTATCTTCCATTCTAATTTCTCTACTAACTCTTCTTCATCTCCATCTTCCCTTCTCTATTCTTATCTTATTTTCTCCATCCATTCTTCTCCAACTTCTCTTCTTCATCTCCTCTTCTTCATCTTCCCTTCTCTATTCTAATTTATCCACTAACTCTTCTTTTTATTATTTGTAAAATAATCCTTCAAGAGTTAGGTATTTGCACTCTAGTCCTTGAATTTTAAGTATTTACAATTCAGTCCCTGAAAAAAATATATTTCTTTAAGTCCAAATCTCCTCACAATTTTTGACACACCAAAATTTACCACATGTCAAATTTAAGCTCATTTCTTGTCGCTGAAAATAATGTATAATTTAATTAAAGCCCTTTTGCAAAATTAAGTCATTCTGGGTATAATTGGGCCAAGATGAAAATTTAAAATATTATAAGACAATGTCACAACTCATAAAAAGTGAAAGTTAAAATAAGTTGACTCAAATTAAATTTTTTTAGGCCCGATTCAAGATTATACTCGTGAAGGAACACGTGACTCGAATTGGATTTTTCTGAATTTGCGATGGCCAATATGAAAATAGATTTAAAATAAAAATATTAACTATCTTTGTGTATTTTTTGGCCTCAAATGTTATTTTTCCAAAATTTTCAAATATTTTTGTATTTTTTAAAAAAAAAATTTAAAATATATATAATATGAAAAATTATTTTTTGGTCAAAATTCGTTCCCTAGGCTTGGCTAAGGTTCCCAAAGTTGATTTTTCAATTTTATGAATTTTTATGGATTTTCTATTAATTTTCGAAAATAAATAAATAAAAAATACGTAAAAATACTGAAAATATGAAAAATCGTTTTTTGGTCAAAATTGGTTCCCTAGGCTTGGCTAAGGTCCCCAAAGTTGATTTTTCAATTTTATGAATTTTTATGGATTTTTTATTACTTTAGCAATAGAAAAAATGATTAAAAATCAGGTGTCAACATTAGGCCCTTGTCGGCTACAACAAAGAAAAAAAAATGAAATGAGAAAAAAGAAAAGAAATAAAAGATTAAAATGAAAATTGTCTTACGACGAAAATGCTCTTGATCTGTTGGGATATTTAACTGGCAAGCGAGCGATGCCCTTATTTGAAACTGCCACGGTCACCTCAAGTATTTATTTGAGCCTAACATGGTCATTGCAGACCATTCTTTGAGAAAATAGGCACTTCACACTGTTATTTGGAGTTTGCCTATTAGATAATTTGATATTTGGTTGCAACAATTAGTTTTTTCTTTTGGTCAAGGAGCATTAGAAATAAATTGCCAAACTTCTATCCGTTCAAAATACAGAGATTTCTTATGGTAAAAATAAATTATTGAATTATAGACTATCCAATTAAATTATAATATCAAAACTTTCAAGTTGAAGTTATCTAAATTGGAAGAACGTATAAAAGAATCTTTTGTTATTTTTGTGGTGTAAGTGGCTGTTTGTTGCTCGAATATATGTAAAATTTTCTTATAATAATATTGCTATATATTTTCACCTACATTGGCACACGACACACACAAGGCGCAAGGTGGTGGCGAGACGAATTCCCCTGCAAGCGGGCAGGGACCGTGATCGTCGCCCCATACTGCGCCCTTCTATATCACACACTAGTCCAAAAGAGCTTTAATTTTCGATATATAGAGTATTTTGAGTATGTAAATTTCAAAACCATCCGAGAATTGTTGCGTTAACATGCCCTAACGAAATTTCATGTACTCGTAATTTGTATGCTGTAATAATTCGATATACCAATGGATTTATTAGAATCCATGAATGTCGAGTATTGGAAATAGTAATCCTATTTATATTTTGATTTAAAGACAAGGAAATTAATTTGCATCTAAAATACTGTATTCATAGAAGTATGCTTACCATTATTATTGTATTCTAAGGTCCTTCTCGACCTTCAGTTGCTTATGAATAACATGATTAATCCACTAAAATAATTAGACGTGTACTTTGGAGCAACGGATGAGGAAAAAGCAATTTATAAACAAACTCACCGTCACTTAACTTTTACTTATTGCATCTAAGAGTTTGTTGCATGTACATGAATTTGAATGTATTGCTATTCATGTTCAGATTCTAACTTGGTTCCAAGTTTGATAGTTCAAATTTCACATTTATTTATCAAGTATGGTGAAATTATCTATTCATCCCTTGTAAGTGATAACATTAGCTACAATATTGAGAAACTCATTCATTAGGTAAACATTGTCATTGTTATGGGATTATTAAGTCTACAACTATAACTTTGTGTGCATAATAATCTTATATTATTTATTAGCTTTTCTCTAGTGACGGGAAAGTAGCTTTTAGTAATGCGAGATATTTTCATGCGATAATAATTCATAGTAATAATTGGGAAGCCCTACCGTCTTTTATATATTTCAGGAGGGAATACAGAAAGGAAACAAATGATCAAAAGTCTCACATTATGCTTGCTATGATACGTTACCTTAAACTTTTTTTAGGACATAAAAACTCTTAAATTTGTAGCTGTGTCACACACTTGCCCTTTGTCAAAATTTCATCAATGAGAAGCACTAAAAACTGGCTACATGAATAACATGAATCAAATAGTATTGAGATGGCATCCGCGTGGCTTAAGCAAAATAAAAATGATATCGTTTTAGCTGGAACATCATGTGACGGAATATTGACGGAGCGTAAAACATGTCACACGTGCGTAAATTTAAGATTTTTTATGTCACGAAAAAATAGGATTAATGTGCTACTTGGGCATAATTTGAATCTTTCACGTCACAAAAATATTATTGACAAAAAAAATGTCACGAAAAAATTTAAAATAAATATGTCGCGGTGATTTGTGTACTTGGTGATTGTTTTTCAAATGAAAAAGAGATTGGATTTCGACGAAAAAGAAATTGGATGAGAAAATAGAGGACGTGATTCATGTTTGTGACAGGACAGGCCAAGGTGCTTTAGCTTTGCGTCGGCTCTTTTTCCGACGGTAGTACAAGGATTGAATTGAAGTGAAGTGGCAGCACGAACTACATAGGGTTTACGTAATTAGGTATTTTTTAATCACAAAGATTGCGCTAATTAGTCCCCTTTTTCTGCAAACTTGATTCTTGCTTTCGATCGTGAGATTTCGATGTTTTGATCTCGTGACATCTCTATATAAGAAAACATATGACTTGTTAACAAATTACGATTTTAAGTCGAGACGATGGGCTAAAAGATATCCCATTAAAATTCCTTTGACAAATTCAAATGTAGTTAATAACATTATCGTATATCTACATAATTTAATTATATTGTATATTTAATACACATTAATCATTTATAGTAGCTATAACGAATCTCAACATAATATCAACAAATTTTGAAAATTTTGCCGTTATTAACAAAGTCAAGTTTGAGTTAACGACTTATAAATCAAACCGATTTGATTTTCTAGTTTTGCGCTCCTCCAAGTAGACATGGCCACGGGCCGGTTCCGGCCCGGGACCGGACTGGAACCGGCCCGTGAAAACCGCCGAACCGGCCCGTACGGCCGGTTCGGCGGTTCCGAACCGCTGGCCCAATGGCTGGGCCCAACGGCTACTAGCCGTTGGGTGCCGTTGTGGGGCAACGGCTATTTAGCCGTTGCCCCCTTTTTTTATTTTTTTTTTTGTTTTTTTTTAAATTAAATTTAATATCAAAAATTTTCTTATAAATACCCCCCTCCCCCATTCATTTTATTCACAATTTCTCTCATTCTTCTTCTCTCAATTTCTCAAATTCTCAATCTCAAATTCTCTCAAGTCGCGATACTCGATCCACTTTCATTTCTCTCGAAATTCTTCATTTCTTTTTTGTTGGAAATTCCCGAAAAATGGCAAGTGGAAGCCGTGGCGGGAGGGGTAAGAGCCCGATGGCGCCGGTGGGATCGTCCAATTATTCTCAATCTCATAATCCTCAAGATTATGCATATTATGGCTTCGACGACGACGAAATTGAAATCGACAATATTCCAAATGTCGAGCGGCCCGTTCCAACACAAAGTAGCATGAATCCTCCCACCGAAAAAGCATCAATAACGATGGAACGAGAGGGGTCATCCGTTTCCTCGATATGGGAGCACTTCACGAAGACGCACGTTGAAGAAAACAAATATCAACTTACTTGCAAACATTGTGGAAAAAATTATAAATTCGTAAGTGGTCAAGGCTATGGAACATATCAACGGCATTTGAGGTCAAAACATCCAACGCTAGCTGGGATCGACACTCGTCAACAACAAATTTCCGGGTACGCCAAAACTAACGCTCCTCCTTTATTCCGTTATAGCGAAAATGTTTATAAAGAAGAATTAGCTAGATTTACGGCCGTAGAACATTTATCATTTAATTTTGGTGAGAAATTTAGTTTTAATAATTTTATACAAAATGCATGTACTCCACAAGCAAAACCCGTTTCTAGAAATACCGTTAAACGCCAAATTTATAATTTGTATAAAAAAGGAAAAGAAGAATTAAAAATATTTTTTATGAATTATAATGGACGTGTGCATATAGGTAGCGATATTTGGACCGATCCTTGGCAAATTCATTCTTATATGGGTATTACGTGTCATTGGATAGATGACGATTGGAATATTCAAAAAGAATTATTGCATTTCGAGTTTTTGAGGATAGACATACGGCAATTAATATTTATAGATTAATTAGACAAGTTTTAGAAGAATATTGTTTGGTTGAAAAAGTTTTTTCTATTGGTTTTGATAATGCCGCGGCAAATACCGCTTCTATTGAAGACTTGGAAAAACTTTGTAAACCCACTTTTGGTGGAGAATTTTTTCATGTTAGATGTGCTTGTCATGTTTTAAACTTAAGTGTACAAGAAGGTTTACAAACTCTTAACGTTTTTCTCGACCCAATAAAAATCGCAATTCAATATTTATGGAGACATCCCCAAATTATGAAAGATTGGTGTAGATTTTGTAAACAAAATGGAAAAAGGCTAAGAAGATTTTCAAGAGATGTTCCAACTCGTTGGAATTCCACGTACGAATTGCTTAATCAATCGTTTGAATATAAAGATTTATTATGTGCATTTATTTCGACTAATATTCCTCAACTTGAGTTATTACCACAACATTGGAATATTTGGCAAAGAATTTTAGATTGTTTAAAAGTTTTCAATGATGCAACTTATACTTTATCCGGTGTTTATTATCCTACGACTCATTTATTTATAATAGAGTGTGTTAATATTGCTGGTATTTTTGAAGAATATGAAGACGATGAACAATTAGGTGCAACTATTAACGCAATGAAATTAAAATGGCTAACTTATTATAAACATATTCCTTTTATTTATTTGGTTGCTTCTGTTTTCGATCCACGTACGAAATTAGAAGGCGTAAAAGATTTTTTGACTATGTATTATGGATGTCTTCATATAGAAATAGATTTAGATATTAATTTATTAAAAGGGATGGTTAGCAACTCAATAGTAGCATTATATAATGATTATTATAATAGATATAATAAGACTGATATTGGATCTTCTTCTCAATTTAGTCGCGTAGAAAACGAGAGCGGAGGTAAAATGAGTAGAGGGTATAAAATGCTAATGAGCAGGCAAAAAAGACAAAGGGGGCACATGGATATTTCCGAATTTGATCACTATTTAAGCACTAACTTTGAGACTAACTCATTTGCAAGTGGCACAGATTTTCAAATTTTAGAGTGGTGGAAGGAGCATTCGAGTCAATATCGAATTCTCTCTATCATCGCTAGACAGGTTTTAGCAACTCCTTGTTCAACAGTTGCGGTTGAACAAGCTTTTAGCGCTGGAGGCAACATTTTGGACGATCACCGTTCAAGATTATCTCCGCAGTCTGTGGAGGCTCAAGCTTGTGTCGATGATTGGACGAAGGCTCAATATCGACAACAAGAGATGAATCGCAACGTAGAAGAACAATTTTTCGATGATGGAGCGAGCACCATAACGGCAACCACCGCCGGAAGCGACGATTGACGATGAGGTAAGTATGGGGTTATCAAAGGTAAAAGAACTACATGGGCTTTGATTCTTCTATCCCCAAGAAGATATGTAGGCACTTAATGATAATTCATTAAGTCAAGCCCTTTCTCTCTCCCTTTTTTTTTTACTCTAAGTTTGATTACAATTTTATAAAATTTTACTTGAAATTTTATTACTTAAAAATTTGATTTGATTTTGAAAATCAAAATTCTCAAAGTTTTCAAAAAAAAAAATCGGGCCGGTTCAGGGTTCCGGTTCGGTCTCGGGGCCGAACCGGAACCGTCCGGTTTGGAACCGTGGCCATGTCTACCTCCAAGTAAACAATTTAAAATAAGTTGGTGGACACCCTTAAGTTTGAATCCTTTCGATATTATCCAACACCTAACCAACTAAATAATTAGCCATCTCGGCTTACATGAACTCAGTTTTGCTCAATCAACAAAGAGATTGCTCAATCCTCTTGACACACCTTTCATTGACAACTTTCAGGAATCGAATCAAATCAAATCGTCCCTTACTTTATATTAACTGAATTTTGCTGCTCCAATGGCTCTATCTTTACATGATTCATTCAATATCATTCATGAATTTATAATTTATTTATGGTGATCTCTAACTTTTTAATATATGTCCAACTTAATTGGTGAATGGCATGAAAATATTCAATTGTATTATTTCATTAATCCAATCAATCATTTAGTCGCGAGCTGAAACGGACGCTGAACGCATGTCTCCTCGTCAAAAGTCCTAACACTGTACCGAAAGAGAAAGAGATCTAGGCTCTAGCACCGCTAAGAATGAACGGTGAAGATTTGCGACGCATGTCGATCACTCCTAACACTTGCTGAAAGAGAAAGGGATCTAGCTTTGCAAGCGCCAAGAATGAACGGTGAGGATCGCATTCGCAATGATGCTCATGGTGCTGTCCTTGGTCCCCTAATTTGAGACCGGCTTTGATGATTGCAATAGATTGACAATGGGCGGCCAGATGGAGACGCGTGTAATCTGGATACATGAAGAGACGTTGGAGGGCACCACGGCCAAATCTAAGGGGTTTTTATTTTATTGCCGCGGTAGCGGAGAAACTTCGTTATTTATTTTCGTGTACCGTCGAAAATCTCAAACTAATACACGATCTATATATAACAATTGAATTTCTTAACCTCGAGTTCTATTTTTGTAGTCGTCCGTCTAGTGTATTGACACATATATGTTGTGTTCGGATATTGGATGGAATGTCGATAGTGCATAGATTTGGGTCAAAGTATCATTTTTTTTTTTATAACCGGGGTGTCCAGCCGTGCCGGCAAACTGGCCGACGGCGACCGACTAATCCCCGGGGAGGCACCGCAGGACCCCACCACCACGGAGCTCCGGATAAGACACTTGGCACTCAGGATCGTGCTTTCCACGTGAGCCTATTCGCTCGAGTCGAGGCTCGAACTTTCGACCTACAGCCATGTAATCGCCCAATCACTGGGCCACCAAGCCGGTGGGTTGGGTCAAAGTATCACTTCGTGGCTTTTGTTATGCGAAAAAGACGGGTCATAAGATTATTGGTTTCAGATTTCTCGTGAGCTAAAAATCAGTGTAGTGATAAACATGGCATAAAGATACCGTTAATTATGGGTTATGTATACCTATACTGTACTTTTTTTTATTTTATAAAAGACCACTAATCACTAAAATCATGCCCGGTCACTCATATTTACTTCTAGACTATCATTACATTCCAATATATTTTACATTGTCGACGATTGTTGTTAGCATTTTCAGGGCTTTTAATTTTCTTGTCATTTACATTTCTTATTTACTCGTTGATCCATATTTCGACAAATATTTCGTTGAGACTTTTGGGTGAAACAGAAGGTATTAACTATTCTTTTGAAACGAGCTATGAAATTCCTCATTTTCTCCCACAGCTACTTTCTCCCTCTCTCAGTTACCATCATGTCCTTTTCATACACGAGAACAGAATTCTCTTGTACTAAAGTATACATAGTACAAAGTGAACACCCGTTATTTTTTAGCATTTGCAGGGTCAAACTTATTGTGTGAAGTAGTTGTGGAATCTGCGGATCTTTCCAAGAATTAATCGTGCTTCACCGCTGGTTTGAGCACAAGCTCGCTGGCCGCGCGGATACCTCGATTATAAAAAAAAAACTTATTGTGTGAACCTGAGAAGAGACATCAATAGGGGAAAATTGCCCAAAATTTTTTTAAAACTTTTTATATTTTTACTAATTCAATCATAAGTTTGTTGATTCATTTTTATTGATCGAAAATAATTGACGTGGACGTCGATTCTCTTATGTGACATCATTAGTTTTGATGTGAATAATTTTAAATAATATTTTAATATTTATAGAATATTGTCTTTGTGGACCCAAAAATCACAGCGTGAGTTCCGGGTTAAAACAGATAATGAATGCATGCCCCCTTCGTCATTATCGTAACGCGTGCCAAAAAGATAGAGGGGGCCATCGGTCGCCTCATCTATTGCAGATTGGTTCCGACGGATCACTTGTCGCTTCTTAGGGCAATAATCGAAAAAGTCTAACTTCATGTGATTTGACGTCCCAACAAATTGTCCACCCACACATTGAAACTCATAACAATAAATTCCTAATTTATTGACGTTTCAGAATTTATATGTCCAAAATCTTTCAATGTAACTCTAATTTCGAGCGCCATAAAGAAAAAGTGATGTCTAAAAGTTGAAAGTAGAGAGATTCACCGTGCTTTATAATTAAAAAAAAATGTATACATTGTGCCGTACTTTTCTACTAATCTGAATTAGTTATTTAGTCTAATGAGTTTGGTGTTTGTGATTTAAGAATCATCGAGCATTTAAACCATTCTCCAGATGAATTTTCAATTAACTTGAGAAAATGCATTTTCATTGCGACATTCATCACATAAAATGAATTTTTGCTAATAAGAACATCGATATGTAATGCATTCCGATCTGGAATGATGGGCAAGACCTCTAGATAGTGACAGAGCCAGAATCCTACTTAAGGGGGAGCCATAAATGTGTATGTACTCTCCTTAAATAGTTAACACTTGAATATTATTAGAGATTCGTTCGTTCGAGTGCTTCTTTGTTCTTCGTATTTGATGCTGTTAAAATAACCGTTACTGGCAACAATGAAATAAAGATTTTAATTTTTCATGACAGTAAATAATGAAAATAGTTAGAAATTTGAAAACGTTAAAAAGGATTGGTCGTACGTTAACATGAAATTCTAGAAATTAGCCTGCAGATAATTCCTAGCACTGAAGAAGTTTAAATAGTAAGTTTTTTTGGGTTTTCTTATTATAAGCTTGCAGATAATTCCTGCAGATAACCGCTATTTCAAAACTTAAACTCACTTTACGTGGGTGATGATGTCACATAATACAAAGCCTCTCTGCCACATCCAAACTATGCATTCCACCGCCAAATTAACCTGTAAGTATGAGATGTCCCCGGTTGCTACATCAACATTAATCCAAATTACTAACAATTAAGCGAAAATACCATCCAACCTTACATAAAAGTCGACCTGTATGTTGTTGGCACAAAGCATTTTGGAGATATATGAACATTTGTGATTGCAAAATTATGTGGGATCGCTACTAATTGTTTTAAAAAGTTTAAAAAGTTAGATAAATGTATGGTTTAATATTTAAGAATTCTATCACTCCCAGATAAGAATAAGTGGACATATTTAGGCTCAATTTGTTTTGTGAAAAATGAGAAGTCTATGTAAATGGTCACATATAATTCATTTGACGTAATTAGTCAATGAAAAATTAAATATTTTCGTTAAAGACAATAAATTGTGTCTAAAGTTTTGCATAGACGATAAAAATATTTTTCATTCATTCATTTTTGTAAGCAATATAAGTAATTATTTTTCGAAAAATATTTTTAAATTACTCATTTTTTGTGAAACAAACAGAGGCTTAATTGGTGAGGGAAATAGGGCTTGAAAAGATAATTTTGTGGGTGATGTTGCTATCGAGATCAATGCAGTCAATTATGTTTTTCCTAATAGTTCATTAGCTACTTCTCATTTTGTTCAAAGACCTACTAGTTTAGGTAAATATTTAATCTGTTCCTCAAGTGGAGAAGTAATTTTTGGAAGAACTATGAGTTTTTTGGGATCTGGTGCTCCTAGATTAGAACCTCTAAGGGGTCTAATGGATCTTGTAAAGACACGTGTCAACTACTTCATGAAATCTTTCATCCAAATATCAGAGAGCACCTGCACTACCTCCAACATTCTAACCTACCTCAGAAAAATTAAGTTTCCGTACCAGTTTTCAGCTTGTGACTTGCAGAGATGTCAAAAAGGCTCGCGCTGGCCCGATTCTGCACTACCCGAAAATTTTCAGAATTTTCGGCTGGACCTTGATACTATTTTAGTACAGTTCCCATACTATTTATGTACAATACTGATACTATTTCAATAAAAAAAAATTATTTTATTTACGCCCGAAGATCTGTCGTCCCTAAAGTCACGAAAATGGACAAAGCCTCTCTTCTCTCCGACGCCGAGAGCTACATCAAGGAGCTGCGATCCAGGATCGATGAACTTGAGGGTGAGCTCAAGTTTCTTCCCCAAAAGCTCAGCCGGAATAAAGTGGCCAGCCTTTTCGGCAATGAAACCAAGACGACGACGCACGCGAGCAAGATCAGATCAAGCACTTCGCTGAATGTTGTCAAGGGTTTGAGCAAGATGGAGAAGGAGGTGGAGGTGAATGTGATAGGCAGCGAAGCGGTGGTTCGGGTGTGGAGCCCGAACCTGGACCGCCCAGCTGCGAGGCTGATGTGCGCGCTGAAGGAGTTGGAGCTCGAAGTCCAACACACGAGCATGTCGAGTATAAAGGGCATGGTGCTTCAGGACGTGGTGGTTCGGACTCCGACCGAGTGGACGAGCGAGGAGAGCTTGAGAGATGCGATTCTCGCAAAATTGTTGCATAGCCAGATATGCACCCGGCGGCGGTGGCGGCGGTCCATATGGTATGTTCAAAGTGGACAGCATAATGCTCAAGTTCTGACCCATCACGCCTAAGCCGGCGTGCGGGGGCCTCCTCCTTCGGCGAATCTTCACCTGAGAGCAAGGACACCCGCGTGCATTGTTTGGTTTGTTTTGTCTTGGAGATGAGATGGAGAGAGAAGAGAGCTTTGATTCTTCTGACAAAATTAAAAGTGTGTGGTGCTGTTTTTGTCCAAATCCATATCTGCTGAAGCTTTTTTTTTTAAATAAAAATTTGTGTTTTTTTTTAATTTTAAATAATATAAATAAAATTGAATATCTTGGAATTTGATTTTTTTAAAAAAAAAACCCAAAACCAACCCGGGACGGCCCGATCCGAACCAACCCGAATATTTTGGACATATTTGATTTGGGTATCGGGCCGGGCTGAGCTTAGAGCTGGTTTCGGGCCAGGTCGGGCCTATGCGAGACTCGGCCCGACCTGGCCCATTTACATCCCTTGCAGATTTTGGCCATGTACCAACGTCACAGGTGAGCCCGGCTATCCTCATCCCCATCATAATGCGAGTGAGACGTGAGACCGGCGTTGCGCACTTGTTCCTCGTGGACTAACCAGAGTTTTTTCGATACCAAAGGTAGAATAGTGAATGGGACCTATGATTATTAACTTGTGGAGTAATCAAGTCATGACTGTCTTCGCATGATGCACGCGTTCACACAATGGTTAGGCATGCAATTAAGAAATACCGACATAGAAATTATTTGGAATATCTAGAAGATCGTTCTCCGGAAGATAAGGATTGAAAGGACCAGGTGCAAAGTGAGAGTTTACGTGGCGTAAAATTTGTCCATCCATATTGGAGCACCATGCTAATCTCTCCAATGGGAATTTGATATCTCTACTATTTATTTTCATTATATATACCCGTATTGTGCTTTTTATAAAGGATCATTAATTAATCTAATAACGTCCACTTATTCATATTTATTTCCAAATTATCTTTTCATTCCAATATCTTTTACACTGCTGAAAGCAATTTTAGCAATCTTAGCACTTTTAGTTTTCTGGTCATTTACGGTTTTTATCCAAGAATCAACAAAGGATTATTTTACTCATCGATCCACATATCAACAAGTATTTCATCGATGCTTCTCGGTGAAAAAAAGAAGGTATATTAACTCCTCTTTTTAAATGGGCCACGAAAATCGTCATTTTCTCCAATAGACTCTACTCTCTCTCTCTCTCTCTCTCTCTCTCTCAGTTACCATCACGTCCTGCCTGTACACGAGAATAGAGTTCTCTTGTACGAATGTGTATGTCTATATATATATATATAAGAGAACACTCGTTTTTTTTTCCAATTATTTGGTCGGACAAATTTGTTGTGTGAACCTGAGACAAGGCCTCCATTGCCTCTGTGGACCCAAAAATCACAGCGTCCGTCACGAGCTGAAACAAAGAATAAATGCATGTCTCTTCCTCAGTGTCTTAACTCGTGCTTAAAAGAGCAAGAGGTCATCGGTCCCCCTTGTCTATGGGAGATTAATTGCAATGGACCACTAAAAGTTGTCCACAAACACATTGAAAATCAAATTTAATGTGATTTGATGGCCCAACAAATTGCCCACGAACACATTGAAAATTATAATACAAATTCCGAACTCATTGACCGTTTCGAAATCTATATGTTTAAAATCTTTCGACGTAAACTTAAATTTTGAGTGCTATAAAAAAAGAAAATGAAATCTAAAAGTAGGAAGTCGAGAGACCCATCGTGCTTTATCTAGAAATGTATATATTGTGCCGTAGTTGGGCACTGATCTGGATTATTTATTACTATAATGAGTATGGTGTTTGTAATTTAAGAATCATGGATCATTTCAACATTCCCAAGATGAAATTTTCAAATAATTTGAGAAATTGCATTTTGATTGAGACATTCATCACATAAATTGAATTTTTCTGTCTGTCATTATGGCATAAATTTTGCTTGCAAGATTAGTGATAAGTAATGCATTTCAACCTGAAATTTCCTCGCTTCCCGTGATTGCACGTGAGGAAGCTCAAATTCTTCTAATCATTTCATGCATATTCTTTCCTTAAAAAAAGGAATAATCCATAGGAATTTTTCATGAGCTTCCGAATTTTTTCTTTGCAATGATATATTTGGAATTTGGTGACTCGACTAATCTGCATAAATGCATGTAAACCGTCTCGTTAATGTGCGTCGGTTGAAAATTCATCCATGAATTGATGGGTAAGACCTCTATATAGTGACGGAGCTAGAATCCTACTGCAGGAGGGGAGTGAGAGTCTATATATAATATTGCATAATAGATTGATATATGCATACATATATATATATATATATATATATATATATGAAATTATAAAATATTTCTCAATATCTTTATTGAGATTAAACAATAACGAGTACCGTTGAAAATATTAGTGTTTTAACTTCATTCAATGAAGTTTTATCTTTGTCAAAGACGCCAATCCTTTTTAACATTGGTATTTCGATTAGTTTAAACCTGAATATTATCATAGATTGTGAGTCCTTACTTGTATAAATTAGTTAGAGAAACAAATGCTTCCTATTTATCATTAATCACAAAAATGGAAGTAGTTAGAAATTTGAAAACGCCAAAAATGATTGGTCATTCCTTAACATGAAATTTCAGAAATTGGCCTGAATATAATTCCTAACACTAAAGAAATGTAAATGATTAGTCTTTTGGGTATATTATGAGCTGTGAGAGCTCAAAGGAGGCGGCAGCCTCTGCTTGCCCTTCTCTATTTCTATGGTTGCCTAAAACGTTATTTTGAATAGGAGACGTGTAGATGTATACAACATACATATGAAAACACATTAAAGTGGAAAATTATTTTTGACCAGATAATAAAATAGAGTACAAGCCTAAAATAATATATTCTGAGAATCTGTGGCCTAAATTCATTTAATTTCTATCCGTATACAACAGTCTCAACGGCTTATAAAATAATTATGTGAATACTAATTCACTTTTAAACATTTTAATTTTATCAACATAGTTCGTAACATTTGCATAAGATTCCAATGTAATCATCTCATCAATGGTCATCAGAAATTGCTAACGCGGCAATTCACAAGTTATCTAAGTTCGTGTGCCACATCGAACGACCAATGATAACTGGACGCCGCGTTAGGAATTTTCGATGATAATTGGCTGGAAGGACTACATTGAAATTTTGCACGAAGGTTTATGGCTACATTAGAAAAAGAAAAAAGTTCAGAACTGCATTGGTATTCATACAATAAGTTTACAATTGAACTAGTAATGTTCTCAACCAGTCCAAGTTCTCTCCTCTGCCTCCACCTTCATGAGGCTTTTTTCTTCAACTTCCATGGAGGGAAGGGTTTGAGCTAGATCTTTCCCTCCTCTCCCCTTCTTGGTTGTTTTGGTTCTCTGTCTATTTTTATTGTTTTCCTCCTATTTGGGAGCTTTTATCTTCCAATTTAGTCTTGATTTGGAAGCTTCTCTATCCCGTTTCAAGGAAATTTCTATCCTGATCTTGTCTAGATTTCGGATTTTTTGCTGATATGTTTTTGGGGTTTCTCTTTTCTCGGAATTCATTGATAAACAAGTTTAGTTTTGAAGAAGATTAGAGGAGTTTCGTGAAGATTTCATTTTCAGAGGTGTTAAATATATGATCGTTCAATCTTTTAACTTTACTTGGGGATGGTATTGGAGATGCCAAACGTAGGTGCGCACAGCTGAAAGATAAAGCCATAGTATCAAATAGATTTTTTTTTATGTGTGCTCATTATTAAAGACGGATTTGATGATCAACCATCAATTTTGCTCTAAAGAAGTCATAAGTGTGTTCTTTGAGCATGTAATCTCTAATCTTGTTTTGATAATTTTTTTTTTTGGAGATTGTTCTATTTTGAAGTTGTCTAAGATTTGTCTTTGTTGAAGTTTGTTTGTATAACATACAAAAGTGCCCCCTTTTTCCAATCTCACATAGGATTAAAGGAAGAGTGCAAGTCACTTTATTAGTTAGAAGTCGACTATAATCTTTCAAAGTAAGAAATGGGCAAATGGACTACCCATCATTATACCCTTATGTAGGAGAACGGTTATTAGGTGCACTTAGCACTTTGTGCGTTTATGTGGTCCAAGTTAATTGGTGGCACTAATCAATAATTATTTTATTTTTTATTTTTCAAAATTATAATAAAAATAAATAGTTGAATCATAACAAAAAAGTGCGATTGTTTACATAGGAGTTGTAGTTATTTTTTTTATAAATTTATTTTTTTTCAACTTTAATTAGTTCATTATGTCTAATTGTTGCAATTTTTCAAACATAACAATTCTTTTAAACAATGAAGAGGTGGGTTCTAATTAACTATTCTTCAAACACGAAGAGTTATGTCTAAATCAACGTTCTATGGACACGAAGAGTTGTGTCTGTATTACAGCTTTTGAGATATGAAAAGTTGTCTTCCTTCCACTATTATATATTAAGTGGTTCTATTTATTTTCAGAACTTCAATTTTTTCTAGAATTTACAATTGCATTTTTTCTCAAAGAAACATAGCCATCTTCTCCGATTGTTTTCCTTGAGAGATCCTAAAAAAAATATTAGGTCGCTCTATGCTATTCTCATCGAGAATTTGTCATACTTCTGAAGTAGTGCTATTTGAATTGAGATGTTTCTTTCTTGTAAGTTCTTTTCTCTCTAAGAGGTGAAATAGAATAACAAATATATTTACGATTACTACTTATCATATTATTTCAATTGAGGAATTAAATGAAATGTTATCTTTACCCAAAAAAAAAAGCAATTACAATCATTAGATTAAAATTATAGGAGTACTGTCTATGTTTAAGACAAGGAAAGAAGTCACCAAAAAAACCTTCAAATTATGCTCTAGGATACATTTACCCTAATTTTGTTTATCCCGAAACCCTAAACTTATACACATGTGATAAATTTATCCTAATTCTTTTATGCGATACCAATAATCCCAAAAATATAACTATGTGACATGTTTATTTTTCGTCATGATTTCATTAATGAATGCCACTAAAAATCTTATGTGGTTGCCTACATGGACAACAAAAAGCAAGCAGCATTAGCATGAAGCCCATGTGACAAAAGTACGTCGACTCATTATATTTTTTTTTCTTATTTTCATTTTCTTTTCATTTACTTCCTCCTTTGCTTTTTTGCTTGGTTTGGCAATGGAAACGGTGACGGTGAGGGCAACGGAAAAAGCGATGGCGGTGGAGAAGATAAAGTAGGAAGGAAAAAAGGAAAAAGAAAAAAAATCTTAACAAAGGATAAATGTGTTACACAGATACAATTTTGGAATATTTGGTGTTATAAAAAATTTTGGGCTAAATATTTCACATTAGTATATGTCTAAGGATTTTGGTGTCACAAATAAAAAATTTAAGATAAATATGTCACACAAATACAAATGTGGGATTATTGTACCACATGAGCACAAGTTTGGAGCTTTTAGTGTCGAAAATAAATTGAAGTAAATATATTAAAGTGAGCCTAATTTTAGGTTTTTTTTTGTGACTTTTACCCTAAGGACAATCACACTCGTTCGTTCCATGTGAGTTATATTTCCTCCTCGATAAATTGACAATGTTAATATTCTTATAGGTTTTTGAAGATCTCAATGGTTCTCTTTGACGTTGTGTGTATGAAGAACTTTTCAAATTGGACGATGGTTCTCGTGCATTGCTCTTGCTGAATCCATTATTTTCATCCACTAAAGTGACGATCACTAGTCGCTCTGAGTGGTCAATTTGAGCTACACGAAATAATCCATAATCTCCTCAGAAAGCTCTTTTCGATGGATATATTATGCATTATTGAACTCTATTACTTCCATTTTCTCTTTTATTTTTAATTCAAAATTTTTGTGCTCCATGCGGAATAGATATCTTCTTCTTAGCTTAAGATAATGCATTTAAAACATGTTTAACGTTAGTCGTCGTATGCGGTCAACTGTTTTCAACTTAATCAAACAATGGCAATATCTTGGTTAGTTCGCATATTGCGAGAGTTTTAAATCTTCATCCCTAAATAGGGTTAAGAGTTACTGATAAACGTGATTTAACTTCAGTCAATTAATTAGAAGTTGTGATATCACAAGACACTTTTTGATGAAATCCATATGCCAAAAAATATCGTTAAAAATATGTAATCTAATTTTAGTATGGCGATAAAATAGTACCACTAAATTCCAATGTTCTACCCATGATGGTTACTGCGATAGACAAAGCAAGGCCACAACGCAGGCCCATTCTTATTTCTCTTTATCCTTAGCTGTAAAACGCACGTGCATCCTTATACGGAAAATTACCAAAAAAAAAGTCTTAAATTTATAGTAATTGTGCTAATTCAATCATAATTTTTTTTTTACAATTGAGTCCTAAAATTTTTGCATTTGTGCCAATTCAGTCAATTTAATTAGCAGGCAATGAAGTGGATAACTTTTAATAATATTTTAATATTTTTCAAAATTTTAAATTATTTTTTTATATTTTTAATATATATATATATATATATATATCTCTCTCTCTCTCTCTCTCTCTCTCTCTCTCTCTCAGGGTAGAGGCCATCAGCCACTAGCGAGGGCTTGTGAGTCTTGCCAACCACTGGCCACTAGGCAAGGGCCCCTCGCCCCATGGCCGGTGGAGGTCTCCGGCCCTAACAACAAGAAAAAAGACAAGAAAAATCTATCATATCTTTTGTTTCATTTCATCTAGAACAATCAGAAAGTTATTCAAAAAATTAATAAAAAAATAAAAAAAATACTGAAGTATTAAAAAAAATATCCATGTTAGTGTTGCCTAGCTAAATTGATTAAATTGATACAAATGCAAAAAGATCAGGACTTAATTAGTAGAAAAAAAGGTTTACAATTGAATTGATACAACTACATTAAATTTATAATTTTTTTGGTAATTTTCTCTTTTATAGGCGTTCATAAAAGATAGCATGACCCATCGAATCATTAAAGGGAGGATTAACATTGCATAGGTCATGAGCAAAATCACCTTTTTTTGGGTTGCCGATAAGGATGCAAATTCATGTGACTAGAAATTATAACGAACAACATCGAGCGTGATATCTAATGATGACAATGCCATTATATCTTTGATGAAATCTCAAATTGGAGTCATGCCTTAAGTTAATTTTTAACTATTTTGTCTTTTTGGTATTTGGTACCTCATGTGAAGAGACTTTTCGATTTCTATCCATGAATATGGCGAGTAGTTATGGATTGACATGAATATTTTGTAATGGACGTGAGATCCTTTCAATAATTTCCATAGAAAATGAATGCAATGGTTGATCTCCCTTTACCATTTTTGCTGATCCAAAAGCTAAAGAAAAGCACCCACCCATCGATGGCCCAGCTGGTTTGCGCTCTAGTCCTTTCACGAGAGGTCCTGGGTTTGAATCTCGCTGGGTGCCGATGATTTAAGCGGAGGGTCGTGGCGGTGGAATACTGCACTAGCCCTTTTGGAGGATTAATCGATGTACGCGATCCATACGAACGCTGGCCCAGACACCTTCGATACCACAAAAAAAAAAAAAAAAAGCCAGAGCGAACGGTATAAATTTACACCTGCACATGACGTCGTCGGATCGCAACGATCGGCTTTTACGATGTCAAATTTTCCACGTCATTCTATTTTTCATTCACTTTTTCTTGCCTTGGTTCCATCATTCACCTCCGTACCGCCCTTTATTCATTATGCAAAACCAGCCTTTTCGGTTCATAACGATGTGCCATAATGCGGGCGATATTCTTATTGGCACGGTGCAGAACTATTCCAAGTAATTCCAATAATTGAGCTATCGGTGCTGAGCAAATGGGAGTTTCTAACTTCCAATTCAAAGTTGGGCGAACCCTAATTTTCACCATTATACTTGTTTGTTCCAATTACCGTATCGTACATTTGACATAACAAATCTGAAAAATATGGACATCACATGAAGCAAGAATGACTTAAAGCAGTTATCTTCACGTAAAAGAATTTAATATGTTGTTTATCTTAATTATCAGTTACAGTAACGCAGGATCCAAAGATTTGCCTTTATATCGTAGGACCTTAGCTTTTGCTACTTATATTAGAAATGTTGTATCCTTTCTTGTTCTTTATTATTTATCTTTTGTATCTCAATTATTTCTAAATGCTCCCTCCAAAAAAAGGAAAAAGAAAAGAAAAGAAATAGAAGCAAAGTTATCACAATTAACGTTAATACCATAGAAAAAAATCTTAAATTGCTACACTTGAGATAAATTTGCTCCTAACTTATTTTTTGACCATGAAAACCCTAAGTACTGATTTTTTTATTACGAAAAACTTCAAGCTCATACGATTATGATAAATTTATCCAAAATTAATTTTTTAACCATGAAAAATTGAGAACCGGTACACTTGTAATGAATTTATTCCCGTTAGTTACTATTGAATTTTACCTTGAAATTGCTGAGTTGGATGACACATGACAGTTAATAGGCGTATTTGTTTAGGGTTTTTACTTTCCGTTTATTACAAACTAATTGTGGTCATTCATGATATTAATCCAATTTAAAGGATACCCACGGAAGGTAAATTTGTCATAACCGTATTAATTTGAGGTTTTTGGTGGTGGGATAAATTTGCCATGAGGTGGATCAATTTGGAATTTAAAAAAATTAATTTTGAGTAAATTTATCATAAGTGTAATAGTTTGAGATTTTTTGTTATTAAAAAATTAATTTGAGGAAAATTTATCATGTGTGAGCAATTCGGAGTTTTTTTAAACTAATTTGAGATAAATTTTTTTATAAATAGTATCAATTTTGAGTTTTTCGTAGTATTAATTTACAATTATTAAGAGAGAAAGTTAGAAAAAAGAAAAATTGATAGAAAAAGAAAAAAATAAAACAAAAGAAGAAATAAAAGCAACACGGACGTTAGGGGAGCCTGACAATGACTAATCATTAGTGTACTGAATATAAGAAATTGACGGTTGAGATTCTACCACGTGGTGTTAAAAAGAGAAGACACGGCGTGGTGTGAATAAAAGCTAACGGATTAAAACCCTGGAAGGACGACAACCGGCACGACAGTGATTTGTCGGAGACGAGACATTTGCATGGGAATGCATGACCAATTGTCCAGTATTTATGTCAAGTAATCTAAAAAATATCCGCGAATTGACTTTGCAATCTTTAATATTTTGTGAGGTGAATGCCAACTATACCGAAAGATAAATTTAGTAGCCATAGAAATTTTTTTTTGATAAATGTGTCATAATAAATATAATTTGAGATTTTTAGTAGCATTCTTCAATAAAAATCAATCTAGCGCTATTGAATATATGTCATGAGCGGACTCAATACTTTGACCTAATGTCATCGGCCGGTCCCATTAAAAAGTAATTTCTAGAAGGAGTAAATGTAGTCGGTAGCTAAGAATTATTTTTCCTCCCTATACATCACATCAGTCGCTATACATTACCTGCCACCTTCTTTTGTTTTTCAGGGTTTTTTTTTGTTCCTTTTAGACTGCAGATCACTAATGGTCTTAGTGTTAGTTTGGTGTACCCTTTCCTCTTATGAAAAAGATTTACTATCTATTGCTTACGTACTAAACATATTTTACTAATGGAGAAATTTTCCAATCAATCCTAAACATATTATATGGATGATAATTTAGTACTAAACTTTTCGATTTTATTAATTTAGTTTTGAAACTTTACATGAAATTTTAATGTAATCATTCTGAATAATTTTTGCTTAAAATTACTAACACTATGGTGTGCCACTGAGTATGACTAGCTATGATTGGATTGCCATATCAGTGAGTTTCAGCAAAAATTGATCCGAAGAACTGCATTGGGATTTCATGTGATGGTTTAGGACTATATTGAAAAAATGAAAAGTTTAGAGCTGAATTGACACATATAGAATGGACTTAGGATTGATTGGGTAATTTTCTCCATGGAAAATATGTTTAAATGAAAATTATGTTGTAGGAAGGAGAAACATTAGAACGGGCTTAACAGGAAGTAAATTTTACATTAAACATTACTTTTATTTTTATTTTTGTGTCCACGAGAGTCACGCACACAATTTCATTAGCTTAGACAAGGAGGCATTCTTTCTCACGATGCTATGATTCAACGAAGGGCCATTCAGTTAAAGAGGCAAAGAAATAATGGCGGGGCAATTGAGAAAATCAATTCTCTATCCGAATCACGTGACAATCAATAATTCCGGCACATGCATTTGCATTCTCCTTTTTTATTAGCTATAATTTCCATATCCTTTTTTTTTTGTCAGAATTTCAAAATCATCTTTACTTTTCTGTTCTGTCAAATCCATGTCCACTGACATATTTACACACTTAACAACTTCGAAGGGTTTACAAGCTTTATTTTTTTTTTCCTGGAAAAGTCAGCACGATAACTGAAATATCAACCAAAGTCATCACACATATATTTCTTGAACACCCACAAAAGGGGCAAAAGAAAAAGAAAAAAAAAAAAAAAGAAGAGAGACAATAGTTAAAGATAGCCCTCGATTTGGAGTCTTTATTAGGAGTGAGCAAACTAAATCGAACTAACGTGGACTGGACCTATTAGGTTGGTCCAGTCTTTAAGGGGGTGCTCAGGTCCCTGGTTCCATGATTAATGTGAGAATACACATACACATAGAGAGAGAAGAAATTTTTTAAGAATTAGTTAACCTAAATTTTCTGTTTGACACTTACTCCTCTCCTTTTACTCAACGTTCATTCTGGCATTTGCAACATAGTCTCCGATCATATTTATCGATATACAGTCTCTGATTATATTTTGTCTCGACTCAATCTGTATTTTATCTTGATTATATTATGCAAACACATGTTTTATTTGCATTTGGATTTAGTAAAATACAAATGTAATCCCAATTTGAGATTGATTCTTTCTAACTCAAGGAGAATAATGTAGGAGCATAAACCTATTTCATTTGTTTTAAGTATTTTTTCCTAATTTAGTATTTTTTTTAAATTAATTTAGGATTATAAGTACTAATATGATTGTTGTACGATGGTCATGTGGATGCTTTATTAGGTTGAATTGTTAAGATTGAAAGTTGTTAGTTTAGATCGAAGAGTTAGATTTCTATAAGCAGCTAATGTTAGCGGAAATATATATAAAAAAAAAAGCATCGTAATCATCTCATTTCCTAAGAGCTTTAGCTTCACTTAATATTTCTTGTGATCTCCATCACTTTCTCTCTCAATTTTAATTATAAAAACATTTAATTATTAAATCTCATTTAATCTACCAATATAAAAAATAGGTAAATGGAAAACATATCTATACAATATATACACTACATATACAAGTGATGTGTGGAATTTTAATACCCCTCTATTTCCAAGAAATCCCAAAGTCAAATCACTTCAGATTTCTTGTTTGCTTCCCCTATTAATCCACTATACGCTCGAGGAGTGTTTTGAATATTTAAATATTAAACACCGTATTAATCTACAAGCTTAAATTTTTTTAACAAATGGCAATGGTTTCAAAAAGTATTTGTTATACTTGTTACTTGCATGTGCTAAGAAAATCCACAATCGTTTTTAACTTACCGGTCCACATTTTGTCATGAAATTTGTTTGGTGAGGAAAAAAATGAAAATTATCGTACGTGAGTGGATAAAGAATGTGTAGCAATTGTTGACACCTAAATTTTAATTTCAATTTTCATTTATATATTGCAAAAAAAAATGAGTATTTATTCTCACAAAAAATATTTCCTCATGATTTGCATATTTATTTTATTCATGCATTATATTTGGATCGATTTAGACCAGTAGATTGAGCTTAAATCAAAGAGTTTTAACCTATTGAAACTCTTCAATATTCTGAAAATTAAGAGTTTTAAGCAATTAAAATTCCTAAATTTAGAATTTCTAATCTAATGGCTCTAATTTAATCCTACCTTAGCTAAGCTTAATCCTATGGTCCCTAATGAATCCTACTAGGGCTAGGATTGATCTAACTTTATAAGTACTGGCCTAAGCTTAGGGTTCAAGGGGGTTAGCAATTCAGAATTTTTTAGAGTAAAAATAGAGAGAGAGAGAGAGAGAGAGAGAGAGAGAGAGAGAGAGAGAGAGAGAGAGAGAGAGAGAGAGAGAGAGTGAGAAGTTCGGAGGTCGAGATCCCCTTAATCCGAGACCTCTCCCTGGCATCCTGGTGCACTTGTTACACTCTCCAAGTCACCGTCCAGCTGTCACGATCCTGCTGACCAGCCTCTGTTTGGTGGTAAATCAATCCCTTTTTTATTATTACTCGAGGTCTAATATCACTGCTACTTTGTGTTAGAACTTGAGTTCGATTCTAGCGCGAATCAATCACCACATTTTGTCATGAAATTTGTTTGGGGAGGAAAAAAAATGAAAATTATCGTACTTGAGTGGATAAAGAATGTGTAGTAATTGAAAAAGGAAGTTAGCAAAGGGGAGATAACTAGGGGTGAACATGGGCTGGGTGGGTAGCGTCCTGACTTAGATCTTGAAATCGACTCTATTATAATTAGTCTCACGTTTTTGGAACCAAGACCCTACCCTATTTATCCTGAATTCTGTTTTGGAACCGACCCTAGTTTTTAGTCCGGTTCTAGGGCCTACTTGAAAACCTGTTTTCCTTTTATTCCTTTTTTGATTTCATTTTTTCCAACAAAATAATATGAGTATCGATAAATGATCCAAAGTAAAAGATGATGACGATAACGAGAAGGGAGCCGAATCTGTCAAATGGTCTTATTCTTTTTTCTTTTTTTGGTCAAATGCTCTTATTCTTTGAGAAAGCAATGCTCTATGCTACTGTTCATATATCTTGCTAGTCTTTAATTACTAAAAGAAATATAAGATCATTTTATTCATCTTTCAAAACAGATGATCACCAGTATATGTTAAAATCGGTCTTTGGAGAATATATTCTCCAAACTTTTATCAGACGTAAATTTGCCTCTTCTTTTTTGGGGCATTCTTTATCCATCGAACATTCTAGACAATGATGAAGAAAAATCGCTCGATTCTCTGGGATGCACGTGATGAGTCCAATTCATCGCAGCTTTTAGGATGAATATGGGACCGACATGTTGGCTTAACGGTTGAAATGATTGTGTTCTCTATGGATATTATATATCTATTTCTGATATTGTAATTCATATTGAGTTTTGTCTTACAACCTAAGTAGTACTAATATTGACACGCCGACACATCATTTTTGAAAAAAAATAAAATCAGAAAAAAAGAGAGCGCACGTGCTTTCTAATTTATAACAATCAATAGAGTGAAATGATAAAGAGGTAAAATGCTAAAATCAAGTAAGTAATCCAAAAATACCATGACGGAAAACACAAATAATCGTTGGCTACAAAGTTTTACATACAAGTTATTAGCTTATGTATCCACTTGTCAATATATGCAATGATTTATTAGCGTTGGAGATATTACAAAAAAATTATGGCTATTTAGTTATATGCTATAGTATGCTATACACATCGAATTAATTGCGTGCCTCACAACAATGTGATTGTGAGGATATTTATGTTCCGTGATCATTTGATATATTTACAAGTTCAACCAATAATTTGACATTTATTTGTGTAGACTAACGATCTAAAGTTCTTCGACATAAGTCTTTGTATAAATCAATCGTGGTAGCCTTGGTGGTTCACTGAGTGCGGTACAAGAGTCACTTGGAGAAGTTCAAGATCCAAATTCGGTTTTCAAATTTCTTTTCGATCTCAATTTATTTGTGAAAACCATTCTGGAAGCGAACCACCAAGAACGACACGAGAATCCAAGCATTTCAAGAAGAAGACTAGAGATCCGACTATCCGCATAAAAGCTCTCCAATTATTTGAAGGGCCTATATTATTTATTTATTATAAAGAAAGCCACGTAGACAATAACATTTCATTAAAAATTTACTTAATATTTTTTTTGCGGAAATTTATTGCCGAAGTCACTTAATTGATCGTTTTTCGTACGACATTGGAATGATCCAACAAAAAATGTGGTATTAAAGTGAATGCCGTACTAAAAGTATAATACATCTAGTATCCTATTTCTAAAAACATTATTTTATAGATTTATCTAGAAATTTTTATTATCACTCACTATGTGTTTTTCTTTATTAATTTATGTAGAGACAATAAAAGGTATATATACGAGGAGAAATACCATAAAAAAATCTAAATTATGTCGACTATAACGCCAATATGTTTAAATTACTTTCATGTCGTCAAAACCTCCGAACTTATATCAATGTGACCGACATACCATCTACTGATTACGAAAAATTCCTAAAGTTTGTTCACTATGCTATCAATGTTTTTTTTTTCCGTGTTGCCAATACCTCAAATTTGTATTACTGTGAAAAAAGGAAGCTGGAGTATCAGTGCCAATCGATGTAGTTTAACATGCTCGGTGACACAATCAAAAATATCTGGAACTTCGTCTCTTTGTTGGGGGCACTACTACACTTTTATGAAATGCTCATGCAAATGGTAATTTTATGTAGAAACGACAAAATCTCAAGTAGGTTACAAAGGGAATAGATGAGCAACATCGGCGTCCTCGCCACCGTTCATTCTTGCAGAGGAAGGATGGCTCTGTTTCTGTGTGCGTGATTCACGCTGCGTTTTGAATTGGTAGAGCCATGATGATCAGGCTCCAGTTCCCACAACAATTTTCTCCTGCCACACTTATCTTTTGAATTAATACTATAAAAAACTTCAAATTAATATTAAACTATTATGTTTATGACAAATTTACTTTCCGTTAATTTTCGTTAAATCTAACCGTTAAAGTGCTAAATTGGATGACACGTGCCAATAAATGGATGTATCGACTCAGAGTTTTTACCCTCTGTTTATCACATATGTATCAATTTAAAATTTTTCATGACATTAGCCTAATTTAATGGAGGGTAAATGAGATTTTTGGTGGTAAAAAAAATTAGTTTATGGTAAATTTGTCATATGTATAAAAAGTTTAGGATTTTTGTTGATAAAAAACATAGTTGATGGTAAATTTATCACAATCGTATTAGTTTGAAGTTTTTTGTGTTAAAAAAAATAGTTTGAAGTAAATTTATTACAAATGTACTAGTTTGAAGTTTTTCATGGTATTAACCCTTATCATTTCTCCTTTTCCAATCATACTACTTTATATTCTCTTGTTAAAAAGTTTTATATCATCAATACACTTATTAAATAATTTAATACGATGATACCGTAAATTCCAAACTCCTACTTCACTCCCAAATAGCACGATACATCACGATACAATACGACACTAATTTAATATGGGTCTCTCGACTGTATTTGGGAGGGACTAGATAGTTATTGGATGTATCAAATAAGAAACGATTAACTCGTTAAAGTAGTTTTTAATTATAATGTGAGACAATCAGTATATTGAAAACAATAATCTTCTGAAGTAATCTATTAATAAACACCTTCTAGAGCATTTCCTAAAGAATTTTCTTTTCACACTGGTTCCCAAAAAAAGGAGAATTATTTCTTTCACAGAGTTGAAAATGGAACCTTCGTCAGGGTCCCCACATCGTCTGGATTGTTCTTTGAATAACGTGGCTCCCTTGGTCCCTCGCATCCCGGATCATGGTTAGCATTCCCACTCTGTCGATCCCACTGCGGTCCTCAAAAGCAGGTAAACCATTGGATTGTTGTCGCCTTTTCTCACTATCTTTTATCGTCTCTATTCTTCTCGTGCCTCACGTTCGATTTACTACCGACCCTACTTCAATTTAGTGCTCCATATTCTCATCTTTTCATAAAATTTTAGGAATTAAATGACATTTCAAATTTTCACGAAAGATTTAAGATTGACGGGAGACAGAGCAATTAATGAGACCAGTCGAGGACCGCACGTAATATGAAAGCACCTTATCCTTTTATATAGCATTGAAGACGTTGATTTTTAGGGCATCACTCCCTACACCTAACCGAACACGTGCATCGCCATCCTGCTCGTCTTTATTCTTTTTATTTATTTCTTTCTCCATCAGTAACAATTTTCTCTTATTTTTATTTTATTTTCTAGGGTTTGGAAAACTTAACCCCCGTATCCTTTCCCTTCCATTAAGAGCATGTACATCTGTGGCCGGTAAGATTTCCCAAATTATTTGGAGTCAGAAAGAGGAGTAATTATTGGCTTAAATCCAAAGGAAATTAAAAAAACTTAAAGAAAAACACGGGTTAATTAAGAACTAAGCAAGCTTTGGAGGATGTGATCAAGGCCATTTCAATCCGATCTAGGAAGCACGATTCTTGACGTGTGTGACGGAGCTATATAGATAAGTACATGCATTTCCTTCACCCTAATCCGGTTGAGCTAGGCTATTCCTAAGTTGCTTCACAAGCTTGTCTAAGGAATTTTACTATAAAGGAGAAAAAAAAAAGTAACCTTCGTTTACAACTTATAGAAATTTGTTTCGAGAATTCTATTAATCAATACAATGATTTTCCACTTAAATTTTTTTCACAAAAAAAATTGAATTTTTCATCCTCGCCCCTAATAATGTTACACTAGATGTAATAATCCCATAATCCAATTTGGTATGTGTATGATCTATCATTTTTTCGAGAAAAAAAGGGTGAGCATTTCTCAATTCTATCCTAATACTCTTGCGTGAGTGCGATCACTTTTAAATTGATGATGTATAATTCAAGACGAGAAATGAGCACGTGACTGTCACCAGAAGGTGCTTTTTATCGACCGCGCTGAAGTAAACGTGTTAATAGAACACAAGGGTTTGATTAAAAAAAATGGAACATAAAGGTACACTTTGGGAGGTATTTAAAAAAAAATCTCGCTCTGAGGGAACGTTTTAGAAATGTCATAAAAAAATCTATGTGGTATTTTAGAAATTTTCCCAAACAATGCTGAAAAATAAGCACATTCAAGCGGGAACAAAATAGCCAATTTTCTAATTATCTTTACCCACCTAAAAATTCAGAATTTTTTTGTATCATTTTGAGGGAAAAGAATAACGCCAAAATTTTCAATGTAAATAATTTTAGAAGAGCTGGCAAAATTTATATATGATGCCAACTATTCCATGATATATACATGTTGCTTTTTACAATGAATTAACCTTATTGCTTCACCATCTTTTATCACAAAAATCTTTTAAACTCACAATACGCGTTTTGAAAAATAATTAACTATGTCCTTTGGTAATTAAAGACTAGCAAGATATGCAAATAGCAGCTCAGAGTATCCGCTACATCGATTTTTGGAGAAAATATTGTCCAAAGCTTTACCTGACCTATTTGGCGTCTTCTTCTAGGGCCTTCTTTTATTCTTTGAACACTCAGACAATGCTGACGAAGAAAAACTCTTCCGTCCTCAGAATGTATGTGATGCGTCTCGTCCCCATGATTTAGGTCAGAGCAAGCATTTCCCCATCCACCCGGTGCACCTGAAAACGCCTTTTGATTTCAACTTATTGCTTAATCCGCGTATGACATAGATTTTTGATATTCTATTTCCCAATAGCGTAAATCTTGTGTTGTTTATGACAATCAAAACATTAAAGAGATGAAATGAGTAATGCCATGATAAAAAAACACAAATCTTAAATTTTGAATCCACTGGTTAAAATTATGAAATGATTTATTAAATGTAGAAATTAAAAAGACTATGTTGTGCACATGTGGATTTTGTTATTCTACGTATGTTATGTACATGTTGAAACAATAAATTGACATTTCTTTGTTACAAAGAAGAGAAATATCTTTGACCAAAAAAAGAAGAAGAAAAATGCAAATTAGTAAAGGATGAGATGAATTCATAAGTGCTTTTTAAGTTATTATTATAGCAGACATAATTCCATTGATTTGATTTAGGACCTCTCGATAGATTTTGACTCTATTCATATAGAATATATTTTTTATTTTGAATCGATATATAGCATAATACTTCAAATAAATCAACAAAACTAATATCAAATTCGATCCTCGGATTTATTGATGGCTCTTGAGAAGCTGTATATGATAAAAAATCTCACGTAAGGTTTAGAAATCATAATGGGAACAATGATGTTATCATCAACTATGATTGTCTAACATTTGAAACAAAGTTGATATAATTGAGGCCTACTGCTAATATGGTTTTTGGGGATAGAATTTTGAGTCATCAACCCATAGGGTTTTTCTCTTTTTTAATTTCATCTCTAGCAGAATATGAGAGATTACCTTTTGATTTAATAAAATTGAAAAAAGAATTAGCAGCAGGTTATAAAGGGATAATGATCTGACACTCGTGGGCATGAGTCCTTGTAGATATCATTTGTGAATTTCAGATCCTAAATTTCATTTCAACTAGAAGAATTTTGGTTTATCTATAATAGGCACTTCCGTAAAAGTATGATATGGATTCATATTGGTGGTGAGCTTTGGAGATGTTGATATTCCTTTCTCACTCTTCCCCATAATGAATACGTGTCCATATAGTTCGTCTCTTTCTCACATCCACGGCTATAAATAGAGCATGCACCCAAAGGTTCTCCTTGCACCGCACCACCTGCATCTTCTTCCTTCCTTCCCTGCTTTGCTCTCTCTAAACTGTCACTCAAACCCTAGACTTTCTTTCTCTCTCTCTCTCTCTCTCTCTCTCTCTCCATTCAAAAATGGCCACAATCCTTGCCCATCTCTTGGGGGTGGATCAGAAGGGCAAGCCTCACCAGATCGACCAGAACATGTGGACCAACCTGCTTACTTCTTTCGACGACAAGAAGTTCATGAAGGAGATGGTGAGCGCTCACGCTCCCGAGGAAGGAGACGTGGATGTTCAGTCTCTCTTCCATCTCGTTGACAACACCATCCATGGAACCACCGCCCTCGTCGACTCCATCGTCAACCCTAAGGTAATCACAAACTTAGTGCCATAAGTGTTTTCATACTGAAGTTACGTTAATAGGAAAAGAAACTATTGACAGTCGTTTTAAGAAAACAAGTGGGGGCGCTTATCTCAAGAGTGGAAAAAGTGCCTGGCAGAAAAAGACTCAGAAGTGAACCTGTTGGAAATTCCAAACCTATTTGTTTAACCTTTCGACAAAAAAAAAGGATTTTACGTTCTATAATATATATTTTTAACTATTTTTAAAAACAAACCTCCTCCCCTTTGTGAGATGGCTGAAGCCATTTTAATGTTGAGACTTCTGATAAAATTTTGACCATACGAGGAGTACGGGAAGATAGACATTGTCATAAGTGTAACAGGAAAGATCAAATCAAATCAGATTTGGAAGTGTTAAAAAATCCGATCCACATTGAACCTCGTACATGGAAGAGATAATGTATTAAACGGGCTACGGGGACCACGCTTGCTTTGCTGGTTGCTTTGCTCTTCCAACGACTGCAAGCGATATTGGTTAATGTCGAAGGGTATTTGATTAATCTAATCTAAGTGAAGATGTATCAAAAACCTCGTACTTGGAAGCGATATTGCATCAGATGGGCTGCACCTGCATGGACCCCGCTTGCTTTTCGGCTTGCTTGCTGCTGAAGGAGAAGCAATATAAATTGAAACAATTAAATGTTAGAAGGTGCTGCATTAACCTGCATGGACCCCGCTTGCTTTTCGGGTTGCTTGCTGCTGAAGGAGAAGCAATATAAGTGAAACAATTAAATGTTAGAAGGTGATCCATTATCCATGCACTTTGCATTATCCAATAAATCACGCGTAAATAGAAACAATCGTTTTAGAAAGTTTAATTCAAAAAGAAAAACTGACATTGTTTTTAAAAAAGTAACTGCTTTTTTTACCCTTTGGTTAAAGAGTTATTTCATTTGTTTCGTACTTAACTTTACTCCCTGAATTGATCATGGATCAACATAACAACGAGATCTTTTCTATCGCATCTCTCGTTTTCTCCCTTCTTTCTCCTTCCCTTTCTAAGAGTAAAGTGATCTTCATGGTAGGGCACGCAAGGATCTGGAAGCCCTGAATTCAAGCCGCTAAAAGAGGGCTTCAATCCACCTTTGGCAGCCATCAACGAAGTGGGTTGTCAGGTACTTCTTTATCTCCCTCCAAGTAATTGATTGTTTTTTTCCTTTCAAGTTTACTTGTTTTTGGTTCGTTTTCTAGTGTTTTTTCCCATGTGCTCACCCTTAAACTAAACTAATCTCTTGCATCAACTCATTGTCCTGTCGTCAGCTCACTTGCAAGGCACTGGACACCAAAAATGTGCGCCAGACACTGGTCTCCCTCTTTCACGAGCTGTCGAGCTACTCGTGGGCCAACAAGGCTCTGATTACCCTTTCATCGCTTGCGGTGTTCTATGGCGACTTCTGGCGACTCGCTCGAGTCGAACCGTCGGACAAGCTTGCGGAATCTATGGCCATACTGAAGGGGTTGCCTGCAATCACCAAGCCCTCAGACCCACAAAAGATCCAAGTTTTCGGCATCCTCAACGAAATGATCAAGACCACCTTGAACATGACCCAATGCATCGTGGATTTTGAGCACGACTCGAAAGATGTTCCCGAGCTGTCCACGATGATTGATGTCGCGAGCAGCGTTTATCAGATCATCATCAGTATCCTTGCTTGCTCTATTCAGTTCACCAGCCTTATTAGCACGGTCGATGAGTATGTTTAACTAATTAAGCACAATACGTTTTCATTTTTATTTTCTTTCAAAAAAGTTTTCTTTTTAATCTTGAAAGATCATGATTAATTGTCTAAATTATCTTGAGCTATTCTAATTGCGATTAATAAACTACATGATACAGGACTACACCTTAGCCCGGTTCGTTTTCAAATTTTCGTTTTTCACCAACAGTGAAGAACTCTCGCTTGTAGACCAAGAATTTAACTTCTAATTACTTGATATGGTAGTTTTAGATTAAAAAAAAAAGATTAAAACTTGATGAGAACTTTCTTTTTGTTGTGTTTGCAGCAACAAGGGAAAATATCTGCCTTCCTTTGCTCGGAAAGTGAACATGATTCACCACACTATCGAGAGACAATACGAAGATTTTCTACAAAAAAAGGGTAAATTTTGTTTTCTCCTCTTCTGCTTAATTAAGCCCTAAATATGGTGGACTAATTGGTCTAATAAACATAATATTTGTCGTAATGCAGAGGAAATTAAGGAGTATCAGAGGCTGCAGCGACTCTTTAATGCCCCTACGGATAACGTGGAGCTGATCAAGGCCTTGTTTTACATCAAGGATGATCCTCAGCCTCTCTTCATTGGCTCAAAGAAGACAAGGGTTCATATCTCCAACTTTCTCTAGTTTAACATCACTATATGTTACACGTCCAATACATCAAGATTTTACACAACATGCTGCGGTCATAATAATGTCTTTCAACAAGATTTTTATCTCATACATTTGTTGGAATCAAACACAGAAATAGTTTTCGCCACTTGTGCAATCAATAAAAAGCGTGAGATGAATCAATGTTTATAATTCTCCTCGTTTGTACATAGGATAAGGTTGAGTCGCTTCGGAGGAAGAATGTGATGCTGCTGATTTCGGACCTCAAATTGACCTCTCACGACCTCTCGATCCTCATTAAGATCTACAATGAACGCAAGTTCCATGAGGAGCGTTATGAGATCGTGTGGGTCCCTGTCATCGAGCAAGAAGGCGAGGAGGTGATCAAACAGTTCCAGAACCTCCAGCTGCAGATGCCATGGTACTCGGTGCAGTCGCCTAAACTTATCAACAGGGTGGCCATCAGAATCATTAAAGGGAAGTGGCATTTCAGGCAAGACACCATGGTGACAGTGTTGGATCCACAAGGCAGAGTCTCAAACCAAAATGCCATGAGCACAATCAGAGTTTGGGGTTGGGATGCTTTCCCTTTCACCGATGACATAGTAGAATTCAAGTGGGCGAGGCCTGGCATTAGCTGGTTTGAGCTTTTGGTGACTGACTCCATTTTCCCAAAGATACAGGAAGCTGTAAGTTGTTATCCATCCTCTTCTCTTCCTTCTTCACTTGAAAAGATTTTTGAGTTTGCTTTTTAGAAGATAAATTTAGTTAAATTGATGCAGTAATTCAAGAATTTGAATCAGATTTAGAATCTGTGAGACATGCATTGGATAAGATGAGAACTATGAAAGACTCTTTTACGTTATCATGCTGTCTATTCTTTACTAATGAATGGTCAATATTCATCTCATAAACATAGGCTTTACTGGAACTTGTGAACGAAAATTTTGAAAATGCAAGATTGAGTGAATCAGTTTGATTCACAAAATAAAGACATATGACAAATGAGCACAAGAAATTTTTCATTGATTAAAGCATTGATTGTGCGATCTCTCATCAGATCAAGGCTGAGAAGTACATCTTCCTGTATGGAGCGGAAGAACCCAAGGTCATCCAGGAGATCGAGGAGTCCCTAAAGAAGATGATCGCCGACGGGGTTTCCATAATTGCCTTCAACGTGACCAAATCGCAGCTCTTCTGGACCCGTCTCGAGAGCTGCATGCTCTCCAAGCTGCAAACCAGACGGGACTTGCACGAACCACTTATGCAGGACATCCTCAGGCTCTACACCAACTTCAAGAAGGATGGCGGGTTTGCGGTGCTCACCATGGGGTCTCGGGTCCTGATCAACGAGTCCCACGTGCACGTCACGAGGGTCATGGTGCAGTACGAGGCATGGAAGAAGCATGTGAACGTGAACGGAAAGACGTTCGGCATGGTCTTCAGGGAGCAGCTCGACGGGATCTACGTCCTCCCGAGGTGCTACCACTTCTATATCCCGAACATGGTCGGCTACATCCCGGAGGACGTGAAGTGCCCGATCTGCCCGCGCATGATGAACAACATTGTCACGTTCGAGTGTTGCCATGGTGCACACTAGTCAAGTGATGATGAGAGCTTGCTCCATCAGTGCTCTATGTTCCCCGGTATAATGAATAAAGAGGGCTTGCTTTGTGTCTGCCCAGCCCTCCTTTCTGAACTTTGCCTATGCAGATTAATGTATGGAAGAGCTATGTTCCTGTACTCCCTCTATGTAAAACGTTTCCACTTGAAGCGTGGGCTATTAAGTACTTGAAGAGTGTGCTTTTGTTCTCAATAAAATGCTTATTTGTGCAGTTGTGCCCCATGGATGTCCAACATATAAGCTTACAGATCGCATTTAAGTTTAAGTTAACTCATTCGACATTTTTTAGCGAATTATCTACCGAGCGTGGTGTGACTAGTATGTAAGCCACAATTAAAACCTTAAGCAGCATCTTAAAATAACCACAATTAAATTCACGAATCACAATTACAAAGTAGAGAAATTTATTAATCTTATTTGGAATTCATCATTCTTGATGCGGAATATCAACGAACTGGCACTCAAGAGCTGTTGCTCTGTCATCCTCTGAATTATTAGCTTCAATGAGATTGTCATTCATGTATCACGTTTTGTGACAACCCTTTATGTGATGTTATTTATGCATTAGGGTTCAAGAATGGACTTGAGCTCTATTTATAAAGTTTTTAGCCCGACCCTTTCATTATGGACTAGGCTAAATTTGACCCACACTAATTAGTCCTATATTAGACTAATTAAGAAACTTTATACCTTTTCTTTATTAAACCAATCGGCAATTACAATAATAATTAATTTAGCCCACATGAAAAAGGTCTTATGTTCTTCCACATGGCCTATAGTAACTACATTAGAAGATAGAGCCATCCATGGTCACAAGTGTTTTTAAATCTACCGGTATGGATTTAATATACTGCTATAGCAAATGGATAACACCTCACATAATAGAGATACTTTATGTATGATTCTCTTTGTCAGTCACCATTCTCTCTCTTACGTGTTATGAAACCTGATGTAACTCTAGAGAATATTCTTATAGTTTTAATGAGCCCACGTATCTCTCACCTTTATAGTTCACTTTCCAATAAACTCTTATATTTTAAAGTTTTGATCCACATGCTATGAAATTAAATTTACGAGTGATATTAATTACTTTTCTGGATAAAACAATAAGAGGCTTCATTTTTTTTTCCTTTATGTGTTTATTCTTTGTTAATATTTAGATATAATATGGATATAGAGATGTTTGACATTTGATCATGATTTTAACAAATTAACCTTTTTTCCCCATATTTTGATCAACTTATCTTTTCCAATTTTTTAATCAAGATTGCCTATGTAATGGATTTCAATCATCGACTTTGAAATATAGTTTCACTCACACTATCATGAAAAAAAGGCAGTTAATTGTGTATTCATAAGCTGCCATGAATAGAAATTTCTCGTGAACAAAAATAAAAATGAAACCATGAAGTATGGCAAATTGGCACCTTGACGAGTGTAAATTGTAATGGAGCATTTTATATTGTGAAACGAATGACAGATATAGAAATAAATATTGTGAAACTAATGCGGATTAGCCTGAAAACTATGACCTTTTAAAGTGCAAGAATTGATCCATCCTGCATATATGATCTGTTAATACAGTCTAATGGCCAACAAGATCAATCAGAACATTGAACGCATGAGTAACAACTATAATTTGATTACATTGTCCCTATCCCTTGAAGAAGCAATATTTGCAGTTACATGGAATCCTATGATGACAAGCGCCACGTAATAGATCGAAAGCTATATCTACCCCATTCAACTGCATCACCATCCAAGGTTGCTAAAGCTCTTGATCCTTTCATCTCTTGCAATAGTTGCTAAGTGTAAATATGTGTTCCATTGGGGCTTTCAAATCATCTGTAATGGTGCAACAACAGCAAAAACAAGGCTCTAAAATGTAGACTGCAGTTCACATTGGATTTCATAACCTGACATGCTAATTTACTTGGGTAGCTTGTCTAAAAATATCAGGCCATGAAATTGTTAAGTTCATCATGATTTGCGAATGGATAGATAGGCCTTTTAGTACATTCAGTAACTACTTTCTAGGTTTTTCAGGTGAAGGTTAAAAGAATAAGTCGAAAAATAATCACTAACGTCTTCCAATAGCAAATGGCGAAGTGACCATCCACAGATAATTATTATAACGGAGCTCTTTCAAATATGTCCACATTTGAATCACTCGATGCTATCTTTTCCTCCATCGAAGTCAAGACAATTTAGCATAAAGAAAGTGGAACGATAAGTGAGTCTTACAAAAAAAAACAGCATTCACAACACCGTATACCAAATCTGGTTTTGATGTGGTCTGACAGGTACTCCAAACACAACCGTTCTTGCGAGTGACACATTCCGGGTGAAGCGCACAGTTCCAAGAGGGCTTCTAAGCACGACGGATTGTGGATTTCTAAGGAATAATAGAGTATGCTCTAGGAAATTTTAGAATGATCTTAGGGATGGGCAAAATGGAAAATGTGTGCCTATGTAATTATTACAGGTAGGTGAGACTTGCGGAGATACGATCTCGACTGTGAGATCAAGAGGAGATTTACAGCTCACTTCGTACGAGTCTTTGTATATCAGGTGAAGGCTAACAGAATAAGTCGAAAAATAATCACTAACGTCTTCCAATAGCAAATGGCGAAGTGACCATCCAAAGATAATTATTATAACGGAGCTCTTTCAAGTATGTCTATATTTGAATCACCTGATGCTATCTTTTCCTCCATTGGAGTCAAGACTATTTAGCATAAAGACAACGAAACGATAATTGAGTCTTACAAAGAAAAAAGCATTCACAACACCGCATACCAAATCTGGTTTTGATGTGGTCTGACAGGTACTCCAAACACAAGCGTACTTGCAAGTGACATGTTCCGAGTGAAGCGCATCGTTCCAAGAGGGCTTCTAAGCACAACGGATTGTGGATTTCTAAGGAAGAATAGAGTATTCTCTTGGAAATTCTAGAATGATCATAGGGATGGGCAAAATGGAAAATGTGTGCCAATGTAATTATTACCGATAGGTGAGACTTGCGGAGATACGATCTCGACTGTGAGATCGAGAGGAGATTTACAGCTCACTTCGTACAAGTCTTTGTATATCAGGTGAAGGTTAACAGAATATGTCAAAAAATAATCACTAACGTCTTCAAATAGCAAATGGCGAAGTAACCATCCACAGATAATTATTATAACGGAGCTCTTTCAAGTATGTCCACATTTGAATCATCCGATGCCATCTTTTCCTCCATCGGAGTCAAGACTATTTGACATAAAGAAAGTGGAACGATAATTGAGTCTTACGATGAAAATGCATTCACAACACCGCATACCAAATCTGGTTTCCATGTGGTCTGACACGTACTCCAAACACAAGCGTACTTGCGAGTGACATGTTCCGGGTGAAGCGCATCGTTCCAAGAGAGCTTCTAAGCATGACGAATTGTGGATTTCTAACGAAGAATAAAGTATGCTTTAGGAAATTCTAGAATAATCTTAGGGATGGGTAAAATGGAAAATGTGTGCCTGTGTAATTATTACAGGTAGGTGAGACTTGCGGAGATACGATCTCGACCGTGAGATCGAGAGGAGATTTACAGCTCACTTCGTACGAGTCTTTGTATATCAGGTGAATGCTAACAGAATATGTCGAAAAATAATCACTAACGTCTTCCAATAGCAAATGACGACGCGACCATCCATAGATAATTATTATAACGGAACTCTTTCAAGTATGTCCACATTTGAATCACCCGATGCTATCTTTTCCTCCATCGGAGTCAAGACTATTTAGCTTAAAGAAAGTGGAAAGATAATTGAGTCTTACGGAGGAAACGCATTCACAACACCGCATACCAAATCTGGTTTTGATGTGGTCTGATAGGTACTCCAAACACAAGCGTACTTGCGAGTGACATGTTCCGGGTGAAGCGCATCATTCCAAGAGGGCTTCTAAGCACGACGAATTGTGGATTTCTAACGAAGAATAAATTATGCTTTAGGAAATTCTAGAATGATCTTAAGGATGGGCAAAATGGAAAATGTGTGCCTGTGTAATTATTACAGGTAGGTGAGACTTGCGGAGACGCGATCTCGACCGTGAGATCGAGAGGAGATTTACAGCTCACTTCGTACGAGTCTTTGTATATCAGGTGAAGGTTAACATAATAAGTCGAAAAATAATCACTAACTTCTTCCACTAGCAAATGGCGAAGTGACCATCCACAGATAATTATTATAACGGAGCTCTTTCAAGTATGTCCACATTTAGCATAAAGAAAGTGGAACGATAATTGAGTCTTACAAAGAAAACGCATTCACAACACCGCATACCAAATCTGGTTTAGATGTGGTCTGACAAGTACTCCAAACAATAGCGTACTTGCGAGTGACATGTTCCGGGTGAAGCGCATCGTTCCAAGAGGGCTTCTAAGCACGACGGATTGTGGATTTCTAAGGAAGAATGGAGTATGCTCTTGGAAATTCTAGAATGATCTTAGGGATGGGTAAAATGGAAAATGTGTGCCTATGTAATTATTACAGGTAGGTGAGACTTGCGGAGATACGATCTCGACCGTGAGATCGAGAGGAGATTTACAGCTCACTTCGTATGAGTCTTTGTATATCAGGTGAAGGCTAACAGAATATGTCGAAAAATAATCACTAACGTCTTCCAATAGCAAATGGCGACGTGACCATCCATAGATAATTATTATAACGGAACTCTTTCAAGTATGTCCACATTTGAATCACCCGATGCTATCTTTTCCTCCATCGGAGTCAAGACTATTTAGCTTAAAGAAAGTGGAACGATAATTGAGTCTTACAAAGAAAAAGCATTCACAACACCTCTTACCAAATCTGGTTTTGATGTGATCTGACAGGTACTCCAAACACAAACGTACTTGTGAGTAATATGTTCCGAGTGAAGCGCATCATTCCAAGAGGGCTTCTAAGCATGACGGGTTGTGGATTTCTAAGGGAGAATAGAGTATTCTCTTGGAAATTCTAGAATGATCATAGGGATGGGCAAAATGGAAAATGTGTGCTTATGTAATTATTACTGATAGGTGAGACTTGTGGAGATACGATCTCGACCGTGAGATCGAGAGGAGATTTACAGCTCACTTCATACGAGTCTTTGGATATAAGGTGAAGGTTAACATAATAAGTCAAAAAATAATCACTAACGGCTTCAAATAGCAAATGGCGAAGTGACCATCCACAGATAATTATTATAACGGAGCTCTTTCAAGTATGTCCACATTTAGCATAAAGAAAGTGGAATGATAATTGAGTCTTAGAAAGAAAACGCATTCACAACACCGCATACCAAATCTGGTTTAGATGTTGTCTGACAAGTACTCCAAACACAAGCGTACTTGCGAGTGACATGTTCCGAGTGAAACGCATCGTTCCAAGAGGGCTTCTAAGCACGACGGATTGTGGATTTCTAAGGAAGAATAGAGTATGCTCTTGGAAATTCTAGAATGATCTTAGGGATGGGCAAAATGGAAAATGTGTGCTTGTGTAATTATTACAGGTAGGTGAGACTTGCGGAGATACGATCTCGACCGTGAGATCGAGAGGAGATTTACAACTCACTTCGTACGAGTCTTTGTATATCAGGTGAAGGCTAACAGAATATGTCGAAAAATAATCACTAACGTCTTCCAATAGCAAATGGCGACGTGACCATCCATAGATAATTATTATAACGGAACTCTTTCAAGTATGTCCACATTTGAATCACCCGATGCTATCTTTTCCTCCATCGGAGTCAAGACTATTTAGCTTAAAGAAAGTGGAACGATAATTGAGTCTTACAAAGAAAACAGCATTCACAACACCGCATACCTAATCTGTTTGATGTGGTCTGACAGGTACTCCAAACACAAGCGTACTTGCAAGTGACATGTTCCGGGTGAAGCGCATTGTTCCAAGAGGGCTTCTAAGCACGACGGATTGTGGATTTTGAAGGAAGAATAGAGTATGCTCAAGAAAATTCTAGAATGATCTTGGGGATGGGCAAAATGGAAAATATGTGCTTATGTAATTATTACTGGTAGGTGAGACTTGCGGAGATACGATCTCGACCGTGAGATCGAGAGGAGATTTACAGCTCACTTCGTACGAGTCTTTTTATATCAGGTGAAGGTTAACAGAATAAGTCGAAAAATAATCACTAACGTCTTCCAATAGCAAATGGCAAAGTGACCATCCACATATAATTATTATAACGGAGTTCTTTCAAGTATGTCCATATTTGAATCACCCAATGCTATCTTTTCCTCCATCGGAGTCAAGACTATTTGGCATAAAGACAGTGGAACGATAATTGAGTCTTACAAAGCAAAAAGCATTCACAACACCTCATACCAAATCTGGTTTTGATATGGTCTGGCAGGTATTCCAAACACAAGCGTATTTGCAAGTAACATGTTCCGAGCGAAGCGCAACGTTCCAAGTATTACGAGAATCACGATATTACGGGAATCATGATTGTCATTCCTTTAGTTAGGCTGTAATTATGTGTATATTAGCTTGCATATATTTTCTTTCCCTATTTTTCTTGTTCTTTCTTTTTCTGTTGATGGTTCTTTCGCCTATTTATGTATACCGTATTACTCAATATCATCAAGCAATTACATTGCCCCAAATCTATTATGGTATCAGAGCAGACACGATCTAAAACCATGTAATCGCCTTCGTCTTCGATCTCGAAAGAGAATGTAGGAGACGATGGGATGGTCGTTGTCATGAGGATGGGAGACGGGGTTATGGAAAGCTCCAAGAGAGTGCCCTCCATCTACCAACTCGCGTCCTCGGATGGCCCAGGAATATTGTTGACTTCGTGCCTCCTTAATGAGGACAATTACCTGACTTGGTCGCGTGCGATACGTATGGTGTTGAAGGCCAAAAACAAGTTGCCGTTTATTGACGGAACCCTCCAAGAACTAGGAGAGGATGACCCACTCCGAGAGTATTGGGAGATTTGCAATTCCATGCTCTTTGCGTGGTTGTTCAACTCTATGGAAAGGGATCTCCAAGCGAGCATTGCGTACGCAGAGGACGTAAAAGCTTTGTGGGACGATCTTAAGGAGAGGTTCTCCGACAAAAACGAGGTTCGAATTTATCAGCTTAAATCTGAGATTTGTCAATTGAAACAGGACAAGAAGCCTGTCTCCAAGTATTGGGGAGAGTTAAAATGGCTATGGGACAAACTAGCAAACTACCTTGACGTGCCGGAATACCGATGTGAAGCCGTTGGGAAGCTTGCGGCCTACCGTGAGTGAGAGGAGGTGTACCAGTTTCTCATGGGGCTGGATGCCACGTTCAACACGATTCGATCAAACATCTTGAATCTTGAGCCACTCCCGACGCTGCTCACTACGAAAAGCAGAGAGTTTTAGTGCGTTCCCAAGAAAATCACGTCGAATCGGCTGCGTTCGCTGTGAAAGCCGGCAGCGGATTGACTAGGGTGATGGGCGGCTCAACTGCGACTGAACCGGAAGGACCAGCCGGGTGCAGCTATTGTGGCAGGACAAATCACATACGGGCCAATTGCTGGACGCTTCATGGAGTACCGCCAGGCCAAGAGAAAAGCAAATGGAAGAAACCCTGGAAATCAGCTGGGCCAGCACAGGCATCTAAAGGCAGCGTGCAGCAGAAGGGGTACTCGGGCCCGCATAAGGCCTACGCAGACCATGCTGACTCTGGGCCCTCTGATCTGGTGCTGGGCCTCACAGAGGCCGTTTAGGAACTGTTGACTGCATTCCGTAATCAGCAATAACCCACGGCGCCGCCTCCTATTCTTGAGCCTCTCGCCGGTAATGATTCTCGATTTGCAAATTTGGAGATGGACTGGATACTTGATACATGAGCATCTTGCCATATGACGGGTTGTTCGGACTTCTTTTCTACTTCCTTCCCAATCATCGGAGAATCACCCATCCATATTCCCAATGGTGGGACGGTACCGGCTTCTCGAATTGGCACTGTGAAACTCACACCTGCTTTTCTCTTGTTGCGTGTTTTACTAGTGCCATCTTTTAATTGCAACTTAATTTCTGTTGCACAATTATCTGAGGATTTCAATTGACATCTTGTCTTCTCACCGAATATGAGAACGTGTTTAATTCAGGACCGCACCACGAGGAGGACACTTGGGAGCGGTGAGCTGCAGGGGGGTTATATTATTTGCGGCGAGTGCGCACAATTCCTGTTGCTTGTCGGGTGGAAGCAAGACAGTCAGTGGACATTTGGCACAAAAGGCTCGGACATTTGTCGCGTCGGCTTAAGTTTCAGGGTATTAATCTTAGTTTCGATGATCATGGAAATAAAAATTGTGATGTGTGCCTTCGAGCCAAACAGACACGATCACCTTTCATTTTGAGTAATGTCGCGACCCTCTAAAAAAATTTTATTTTATAAAGGGTTAACGGATTATTAGGTTAATTAGATTTGACTAACCTAACGCATACCCTCTCAAGCTCTACCGAATCGCAACTTTGGTTTTTGTTTAAATGATTTTAAGATTTGGAGTCGCCACTAATCGTTCTTGGTAGGTCGATTAGAAACCTAAATAAATTAGCGGGAGAACTAATTTATTTCTGCGAACTAGAGATTATGAGTTCGGGGACTTGGTTACACTAGTTAATTAAAACTAATGCCCTTTCGGTACCTTAATTTCATGGATATCCTAATTCGGCAACTCAGGCTTGGTTTATTCCTAAGGCTTTAGTAGGGTATTCTCTTTTGTGTTTTCACTTTTTAAATAGGATGCATGGATGGTATATATTTTTATTTATTATATTTTTTTTAAGTATTAAAGATTCCCTGAAGCCGAAAGAGGGAGTGTGTTAACGACTTCTGTGCAGTATTACGACCTACTCATCTTTTAGGTCTGATGATTCAAAAATTAAATTGCAGGAAGTATATGACAGTGAATAAACACCTCCAATGGGAGGCCTAGCATTGGCTTGGCTCTTTTCTTTGGGATTTAAGGTACAAATATTTAAGTTACAAGTATTTAAACTACTGTAAGTAAAAACCTCCAATGAGAGGCTAAGCATTGGCTTGGCTCTTCCCTTTGGGATTTAAGGTATATGTATTTAAATTGCAGGTATTTAAACTACTGTAAGTAAAAACCTCCAATGGGAGGCTAAGCATTGGCTTGGCTCTTCCCTTTGGGATTTAAGGTACAGGTATTTAAGTTGCAGGTATTTAAACTACTATAAGTAAAAACCTCCAATGGGAGGCTAAGCATTGGCTTGGCTCTTCCCTTTGGGATTTAAGGTACATATATTTAAATTGCATGTATTTAAACTACTATAAGAAAAAACCTCCAATGGGAGGCTAAGCATTGGCTTGGCTCTTCCCCTTGGGATTTAAGGTGCAGGCATTTAAACTACTGTAAGTAAAAACCTCCAATGGGAGGCTAAGCATTGGCTTGGCTCTTCCCTTTGGGATTTATGGTGCAGGTATTTAAATGACCTCTAGTGGATGTGTTTTGCCTCTCCATTCTGGGGTTTGAGTTCTTAAAAATAAATTACAACAAATTGATTCAACAATTTGAAATTTGTGCGCGCTTAAGGACTCTTTCAAGCTAATTTTGTGTTTCCGTAGGATTGACCGTTGATGTAGGGCTGCGGCTGCCTGACATAAAAATATAGTGAAGTGAGGGATAAGAAAACTTGAGTTAGTTTATGCTAAAAATTAGAGAGAGTAGAAAGGGCACTTATCTCCCATTTTTTGGGAGGGATTTCTAGAATTGGTTTTCCTAGACCAATTTTTGCACCTCCGTGAGATTTGTCGTTGATATGGAGTCCTCCTTTTTAACTGACATAAAAGTATCAGGAAAAAAAAACGGGAAAAAAAGGGAGCAAGTGCATACAATTTGTGCTAATTTACGACTAAAACCACAAATAAACGAATAAATAAAAACACATAGCTCGAATTTGCTTGCTCATTGACGAGGATGAACTCTTGATTTATGTTGCCGATGAAAGAATTGGTGATGATAATCCCTAACTTTAAATTCCCTTCATCTTCAAAATTATCTATCTTTTTTTGGTATTTTCTTTATCTCAAATTTGTCTTCAATCTCCCAAAACCCTCTTAAACATCCAAAATTTTCTCTAAAAAAAATCTCCCAAACACTTCAAATTTTCTCTCCCAAGAATCTTCTCTCAAGCTCACTTCTTCCTCCTTTTATAACCTACTCATCTATCCCCCATTCTAATTTTTCCACTAACTCTATCTCCCATTCTAATTTCTCCACTAACTCTTCTTCATTTTCATCTTCCCTTCTTTATCTCTATCTTACATTCTAATCTCTCCACTAACTCCTCTTCATTTTCAACTTCCCTTCTTCATCTTTATCTCACATTCTAATTTCTCCGCTAACTCTTCTTCATCTTCATCTTCCCTTCTCCATATTTATCTCCCATTCTAATTTCTCCACTAACTCTTCTTCATCTCCATCTTCCCTTCTCTATTCTTATCATATTTTCTCCATCCATTCTTCTCCATCTTCTCTTCTCCATCTCCTCTTCTCCATCTTTCCTTCTCTATTCTAATTTATCCACTAACTCTTCTTTTTGTTATTTGCAAAATAATCCCTCAAGAGTTAGGTATTTGCACTCTAGTCCCTAAATTTTAAGTATTTACAATTTAGTCCCTGAAAAAATATCTCTTTAAGTCCAAATCTCCTCACAATTTTTGACATACCTTCCTTATACTTAGTCAAAATTCACCACATGTCAAATTTAAGCTCATTTCTTGCCACTAAAAATAATGCAGAATTTAATTAAAGCCCTTTTGCACAATTGAGTCATTCTGGGTGTAATTGGGCCACTATAAAAATTTGAAATATTATAGAACAATGTCACAACTCCTAAAAGTGAAAAAATGAAAATAAATTGACTCAAATTGAATTTTTTAGGCCCGGTTCGAGATTATGCTCGTGAAGGAATACACGACCCCGAATTGGATTTTTTTAAATTTGTGATGCCCAACATGAAAAGGGATTTAAAATAAAAATATTGATTATTTTTATATATTTTGGTGGCCTCAAATGCTATTATTTAATAAATATTCTCATAATTTCTAAAATATATAAATATATATATACAAAAAATTATTTTTTTTGTTCGAAAATAGTTGGCTAAGCTTGGCCAAGGCTCCAAACTTGATTTTTCAATTTTCTCATTTTTCTTAATTTTTTGTTTTATGAATTTTCGAAAATAAAAATACCAAAAAATATCGAAAATATGAAAAATTAGTTTTTGGTCAAAAGTGGTTCCTTAGGCTTAGCTAAGGTCCCCAAAGTTGATTTTTTAATTTTATGAATTTTTATGGATTTTCTATTAATTTTCGAAAATAAATAAATAAAAAATACGTAAAAATACTGAAAATATGAAAAATTATTTTTTGATCAAAATTGGTTCCCTAGGCTTGGCTAAGGTCCCCAAAGTTGATTTTTCAATTTTATGAATTTTTATGGATTTTTTATTAATTTAGCAATAGAAAAAATGATTAAAAATCAAGTGTCAACAGTTGCCCCTCTTTGAAAGGAAGCTCGGTAGAGGTTCATTTCAAAGACGAGATGACACCTGAATTCTAATGGACTCAATACAAGGAAATAAAAAGAGTCGTGACATGAATGTTCCACTAAAAATGAAATGAGAACCTAAGGATTTGTTATATAAAAAAAAACTTTAGGGTGGTTGAACTTGAACCCGTATGGTGGATCAACCCATGGTAGATTCCTAATAAAAGGATTCTACTGATTAAAAATTGAATTAAAATTTGACCCGTATGATGGGTCGTACCATTTGACCCGTATGGTGGGTCGTACCATGGTAGATTCCTAATAAAAGGATTCTACTGATTAAAAATTGAATTAAAATTTGACCCGTATGGTGGGTCGTACCATTTGACTGGTATGGTGGGTCGTACCATGGTGGATTCCTAATAAAAAAATTCTACTGTTTAAAATTTGACCCATATGGTGGGTCGTACCATGGTAGATTCCTAATAAAAGGGTTCTACTGATTTAAAATTTCATTGAGATTTGACCCGTATGGTAGGTCACCCCATGAAAATGCCTGTAAGAAGGACTTTATGCTTGTAGAAAGGACTTAGTGCCTGTAAGAAGGACTTTTGGTGCCTGTAGAAAGGACTTTAGCGCCTGTAAAAAGGACTTGTATCTGTAAAAAGGACTTTAGTGCCTGTAAAAAGGACTTTGTGCCTGTAAAAAGGACTTGATGCCTCTAGAGAGGACTTAGCGCCTGTAAAAAGGACTTTAGTGCCTATAAAAAGGACTTTAGCGCCTGTAAAAAGGACTCTGTGCCTGTAAAAAGAACTTGATACCTGTAAAAAGGACTTGATGTCCGTAGAAAGGACTTTAGTGCCTGTAAAAAGGACTTAGTACCTGTAAAAAGGAGTTTAGTGCCTGTAAAAAGAACTTGTGCCTGTAAAAAGGACTTTAGTGCCTGTAAAAAGGACTTTGTGCCTGTAAAAAGGACTTGATGCCTGTAGAAAGGACTTAGTGCCTATAAAAAGGACTTTAGCGCCTGTAAAAAGGACTCTGTGCTTGTAAAAAGAACTTGATGCCTGTAAAAAGGACTTGATGCCTGTAAAAAGGACTCTGTGCCTGTAAAAAGAACTTGATGCCTGTAAAAAGGACTTGATGCCTGTAGAAAGGACTTAGTGCCTGTAAAAAGGACTTTGTGCCTGTAAAAAGAACTTGATGCATGTAGAAAAGACTTAGTGCCTGTAAAAAGGACTTTAATGCCTCTAAAAAGGACTTGATGCCTCTAAAAAGGACTTGATGCCTGTAAAAAGGACTTGATGCCTGTAAAAAGGACTTGGTGCCTGTAAAAAGGACTTGGTGCCTGTAAAAAGGACTTGGTTTGCCTGTAAAAAGGACTTGATTTGCCTGTAAGAAGGACTTGATTTGCCTGTAAGAATGACTTATTTTGCCTATAAGAAGGACTTGGTTTGCCCGTAAGAAGGACTTGGTTTGCCTATAAGAAGAACTTGGTGTACCTCAAAAGGTGCCATTCTGAAATCTGGGGAGACCAGGAATCCTGCAGAAGCTCAAACCCAAATTATATTCTCCTATCGCTTTAGAAATAAACCAAAGAGGCAGAGATCAAAAGGTCTCGAACATTTCTGTCTTTGAGACAAATCATGATTTATTGAAGAAGGTGGATACATGTATGTACCGTAATGGATTCGAGTACCCCAACAACCGTCAGAATTTATTCTCTTGAAAGGTCCAGGTCGAAGATATACTTACCTGAGAATTTAGAAGAAATGCATGGTGGCTTCTCGACAACCAGGCTTGTTCATTCAATAATCGCCAAATGAATTTCAAGACTTTGGAAGGTAAGTCGAACATTGGGAATGTGTTACCTGTCAGGCAGTGTCAGAGGTAACATGTGCAAGCATTTTCATCAACTATTCAACCAAGTTGGCAATGATTAGAAGTAGTCTGTGTGATAACTCATGATGCAATCAATCAAAATGTGAATCATGCAAAACTATTCTGTCAAGTTTGCATTACCAATTCTGTTTAAGGAGGTTCTCATAGTATGAATGCCTCGAATGTAATCTGAATGGGGGACTTCAGTCCGAAAGAGCTTTCTCTCACTCTGGGGAAAGGCTGTTTATCCGTAGATTAAAATGTTAGACTTGTGTGGAAATGGTTTGCCTTTCCTCATCCTGTCATGCCCCATTCTGCACATTTGATGTCTCTTGTGTAGTTTATGCTCTAAGTTGGAGTTGGTAAATTAAACACGCGGAATGGTCATGCATAATTCATGAACTGTGTAAACACAATGCAGATGTGACAATTTTTTAGCATCATGTGTGTTTATATAATGTACAAATATGGGCGGATTTGAATTGCCCATAGTATGTGGGCGAACCGAACAAATTGGGAAGCCTACTCCTTATGTCGAGGGGCGGTTCGTTTCAAACTTTGCCCCTGCACGATGAAGCATATGGGTGAGGGAGCATTTCGGTTTGTTCAAAGACAGCGACCGTCATGGTTTAACGGTTGAATGCCCCTGCAAAAAGAAGAAAAATTATTCTTGAAATCAAACAAGGTAAGGAAGACATATTTGCTTTTCGCTTCAGAGCTTGCGATCAATTTGCCCCATTTTTCACCAGAATAGATCTTGTTAGAAGATCATAATTTTCTTTTGGATTTGTCTCCTTCAACATGTTAAATGTTAGTATAAATATTTCCTGTAAAAAGAAAAGGAGATATGTCAGCCAATATTAAAAGGGATAAATTGGAAACGATACTGATTTACCATTCGTTTTGAATGCCTTACACGAGTCTCTTACCAATTTTGCTGGATTGAATTTTCCTCGACTTTTGTTGGGCACCTCACCATTATGGCAAGACTATAGTAAAATACTGATTTTGATATTATTTGTTGAGTATTCCTGTTTGTAAAAAAAATGCACAAAAAGTTGTTTCATTTATTTATAATACATACAACATTCCCCACCCTCGGGGATCGAACTCGGGATATTTCAGACCTACTGTCATCCCCCATACCATTCGGTCCATTGGACCGTAGGTATCCATTGGGCTATCCTTTTAAAGGTTAATCTTTGGGGATAAAGCAGCCCTGTTGTATCACCTTGGGCCATGTTACGGTATTTCTCGAGATAATTTGCAATCCCTTTGTCTGAAACTGTCCATTCCGTGGTAATGTCCACGAGTTGATTTGCCCCAATTTAGTCCAACCAAGGAATTTCGTTTTTGGGTCTTTTTGCAAATTCTTGAAACGGAAGGGATTCAATTTAAAAACGGAACGATACAGATTTACCCTTCAAATTTACGCGGATTTCGTCTCGATATTAATTTTTTCGAGTTTGGAGCGGTTAACGGCTCCGAGCATTTAATAGGGGCGAAAGGGAAATGATTACTTCTAGCTTGTGCATTAATTTTGGACATCGATAAAAGGTGAGAACATGTGATAAAACTAAGTAGACGTATTCGTCTAGGTTTGATCTTCTTCCCTTTGCAAGCTCTTGAGTGATCAGCTAGCGTTGTTCTGGATCAGGTACGCATCGGCCGTGTTGCAGGTCCCGTGATCACTAGTTTTAAAATACAGGATCCGTATGCACATTAAAGCCATGGTGCTTCATCAGCATCAAACTGCCTGATCATGGCGGCGAGTTCGTCGTCAATGCCACATGCTTGGTGGTGATACCTCTCCTCCTCCTCAGAAGGCATCCATGCTGGTCCCATAGTCTCGGTTTTTCTGTACCTTACTCTAACAGAACTTGATCCTGTTATGAACTGATCTAACTTACCTCTTAAACATGCATTTTCGATCCTCAGATAATGCATTTCATCGAGGGTGAGGAGAGTATTGCAGTTGGGGCAGGTGGCGGAGTCAAAAGCCTCTTTATATATCTTGTTCTCCGCTCGGAGGTTTTCATTTTCAACTCTTAGAAACTCAGCTTCGTTGTGCTCATGACGAGTCTTCATTCGGGTTCACCTATTTTGAAACTAGAACTTGATTTGCGAAGGTTCAAGTCCTAGCCCTTGACTCAGTTCCATTTTCTGTTTGCCGTCTGGCATAGGGCACGTTCTGAAGAAATCCTCAAGCCTTCATACTTGCTCTTCAGTATGGCGACGGTAATACTTCTTTTGACCCTCACCGTTGTTGTCCTTGTCCTTACCGGGCTCTTGGACATCGTCGGTGGAAAGGCCAGGCTCCATGGGCTCAATCCCAAACATGGCTTCGAACTCTTCTTCTCCCATATTCAGCAAGTAACGATAACTCTCAAGTGTGTTGAGTTGAGACATCTTCGATTTGGTTAACGATTTCTCAGAGTTTGCTACCTCTTCTTGTATTTTCACTCTTTGGATTTTTTCTAGGAGACTACGTATGCTTTAAGAGTCTCTCTTTCGAACACGAATGAGGATTATTAAGAGGATGCCTCCTTTAAAATTAGACGTGGGTTTAGCAACTATATTGCCTCTCTCGAGTGTTCTGTCTTTCTCAATTTTCTTTTTATCGTATCTCTCGCTCAGCTCGTCTTTTCTCATATTTTCCTAGTGGTAGGGCTCTCGTCGTCATCTCCACCATCGATCTGCTGGCGAGTTCTCCCATAAAGATGAATCTCATTTTCCTTGTCTCCCACTCAAGTCACCTTTCTTTCTTCTTTTTTCAAAGTGGCGGGGTCTCGTCAAATTTTTTGCAGAAATTTCGGATTTGTTTGGCTCGGGGTCGCTATCTGACGCGGATTCGAGCCAGCAGGGGTGTTGCCGACAGAGAATGGTAGATAGGAAAACCCGACCAATAAGGGCTACCCCTGTGAAATCAGTATTTAAATTGAAGCAGATTATCGCCTTCGTATTCCGATCATCTGCCTTACCTCTCTCCTCCTTTCTTTCGTATCCTGCTTTCAAAAATGGCCAATTCTCCTAACCATACCTTCTCCGCCGAAGTCCTGGTTGGGTGGGAGAGACTCTACAATCTTTTTGGTAAAGGTTACGCTCATATAGCCCAAAATTCTACCATTGAGGCTGAAATCCTCGGTCTATTCAGGACCGTGGACGCTGCTTCTGTTGAGGGTACCCAACTGGGGAGGGTGTATCGGAACTTCCCGACCCTCTTCATCAATTTTCTGGCCGCCTATAACCGCGCTAATGAGACGGTCCTTGTGACTGCCGTCGTGAAAGCTCGTTATCAAGACCAGCACGAGCGTCTGGAAACAGTCACATTTGTAGCTGACAATCACAAGAAGGCCCTCAAGTTTGCCAACGATCAGCTTTCGTGGCTGGTTCGTGAGAGGGGAAAGTTGGTGGATCGTCTGGCCCTAGTCCGAACTTACGCCGAACAGGAGCCGGGCAATATTGTGATGAGGTGCAAATGCGGTTGGCTGCAGGAGAGACTTGATGACATTATGGCAGACATTGCTTTCGAGAGGGCGGTGATTCCGAACCTGGAGTTTGCCGTCGAGCATTACGAGGCCAGTATGGCCCAAGCTAAGGAGAAGTGCGATCGCCTCTTCTTTAGGCTCGCAGAGCTTGATCCCGAGAACACCCGGTGCACCCAGAGCATCAACTGTTTAGAGAGTCAGTTGAGCTCTTTCGTAATGGTTATCAGGGCTCAGTTTGACTTTACTTTTCCTCCCGAGTGAACTGTTGTAATACCTTTTGATGAATAGAATGAAAGAAAGGCTTCACGTGTTTTTTTGTTTAATTTTCCCGTCATCTTTTCTTCTGGGGAACGATTTAGGGTGCTAAAGATATTGAGGCTTAATCTTCTTCATGATGCTCTCGCGGGTTGCGGTAGACGATGATATCAAGAACATTAGAGAGGCATTCAGTGTGGCTTTCCACCAGTCGCCTAGAGACCCGCGTTCATTCATGTAAATTAATAAAGCTGCCACCACTCGATCAGTGTGCCAATAAATTCGGCCGTTCGTTGCGTGCCCCACTTCAACCGTGTTTTGTTTCTTTCGTTGCCCACTTATTCTTGTCGGGCGCCTGTAACATCGGAAGAAATACTTGTGGGCCACGTTCATTAATAGAATCTCGGTTCTCTAAAACCCTCCGCGTGTTTCGGATCCGAGGAAATTTTAAGACCGGTCTCTAGTTGATTTAATAAGGTTAAGGTACTTATTTCATGGGTCCTGATTATATAATCCATATTGTCTTTCAAAAGACGCGGGATCCTCTGCAATACATTAAATATGCCCCCGTGTTTAATCAGTATAAATCCACCGTCATATCAGAATACACTGCCCATACAAGTTTACGAATTGACACAACTCTGTCTGTTAAAGATGGACAGTGTTCGTTTGCCCCCTGAATTAACGGTTGAAGCCTCCATGTTTTTCGTCTTTTGGTATTTCTGAAGATGATTCTTAATATATTATTGAACTTAATTTTTACACCCGTCTGAGGTATCTAGGATCTCCCTGCAAAAGAAAATGATATAATTAGTATACGACACAATGAATGTCGGTCCATGACTCCTATATTAGTCCAATTTGATTTTTCTATTTTATAGAGAAATAAGAAAAAATTTCCTTAGGAAGAAATGGGTTGATTTCTGATACAGAATTTTCTTGCAGATTTATTACTCTCTTTTTTTATTATTTTTTTTAAAGGAATGTGACAAAATCTCTTGACGTTTACTAAAATTTTTGAAGGAATTTCCTTTTTATCAAAATAAATTTTTAGAGGTAAATTTGTCAGGAAAATTTTATTTTTATTGAAGTAGGAAAGACATGACAGAAATCCTTTATTGGTCAACAAAATTTCCCTGAGACATTAGTCCAATTTTATTTAGAGAAACTTTTCTTAGAAAAACATGAGCGAATTTCTCGAAAAGAATTTTCTTACAAGTCTTTATAATTTGAAAAATGTGATAAAATCACTTGATGTTTACCAAAGTTTTTTTAGGATTTTTTCTTTTTATTGAAATAAATTTTCTAGAGGAAAATTTATCAGGAAAATTTCATTTTTATTGAAGCAATAAAAACATGACAAAAATCCCTAATTGGTTAATAAAATTCCCCCGAGACATTAGTCTAATTTTATTTAGAGAAAATTTTCTTAGAAAAACATGAGCGAATTTCTTGAGAAGAATTTTATTGCAAGTTTTTATAATTTGAAAAATATGATAAAATAACTTGATGTTTACCAAAGTTTTTTTTTAAGGAAATTTTCTTTTTATTGAAATAAATTTTCAGAGGAAAATTTGTCAGGAAAATTTCATTTTTATTGAAGCAATAAAAACATGACAAAAATCTCTTATTGGTTAATAAAATTCCCCCGAAGGGATTTCTTTTCACACCATTTTTTCAAATTTTTTTTTAAAAAAATGGGGGACAAATTTAATTTTTTATTTTCTTTTAAAAGAATGGTCGTAATGTCACCTAGCATGGACCGACCAAAAATAAATACAAGATAAAATTAGAGAACTTACTTTTACCTTGGAGAAATGCAAATCACATAGTCATGCGCATGACTCAAGTGAGGAGTGGACTCTAGAAAATAAAAAGGAAAGACAGGGTATGGACCTAAAAGGCCCCCACTATCTGAATTGACAACCTTACCCTCCGCGCAATCAAACGATAATGGGAAGAATTGTCAATTCAGATAATGAGCGGGATAAAATATGGTCAACCCGAGCGCAATCGACGCAAGAGCTTTGCATATTCGATCCATATCTATGGTTTTCTATGAAGAATTTCGCGACTTGGGTTTAGACGCTTGTGTGTGCAGGTGTCGTGATCCTCAGAATATGTAAGACATGCACAACAATTGATATCAAAACAGCGCTTCTAGAAATGTGCGAAATTAAATAAATAATCCCAACACCGAACCTGCAAAACAAATGGGTTAGTCAAACACTATGCCCCATATAACTCCCATCCTGCAAAAACATATAACACCTATAGAATGAGTCCCAAATAAGATCGCCAGAAGCGAGATATCCATGAAATTTTCATTGGCCTAAGTCCACTAAGACTTTTAAAATTTCGAAAAAAAAAAATTCAAATATTCCAACTGGTATTTTTTTTCGAAAATTTAAAAACCCCGTCCCTAATGGAGTCGCCAGTCTGTCGCGACCCACTAAAAAAAATTTTATTTTATAAAGGGTTAACGGATTATTAGGTTAATTAGATTTGACTAACCTAACGCAGACCCTCCTAAGCCCTACCGAATCGCAACTTTGGTTTTTGTTTAAATGATTTTAAGATTTGGAGTCGCCACTAATCATTCTTGGTAGGTCGATTAGAAACCTAAATAAATTAGCGGGAGAACTAATTTATTTCTGTGAACCAAAGATTATAAGTTCGGGGACTTGGTTACACTAGTTAATTAAAACTAATGCCCTTTCGGTACCTTAATTTCATGGATATCCTAATTCGGCAACTCAGGCTTGGTTTATTCCTAAGGCTTTAGTAGGGTATTCTCTTTTGTGTTTTCACTTTTTAAATAGGATGCATGGATGGTATATATTTTTATTTATTATATTTTTTTTTAAGTATTAAAGATTCCCTGAAGCCGAAAGAGGGAGTGTGTTAACGACTTCTGTGCAGTATTACGACCTACTCATCTTTTAGGTCTGATGATTCAAAAATTAAATTGCAGGAAGTACATGACAGTGAATAAAAACCTCCAATGGGAGGCCTAGCATTGGCTTGGCTCTTCTCTTTGGGATTTAAGGTACAAATATTTAAGGGATTTCTAGAATTGGTTTTCCTGGACCAATTTTTGCACCTCCGTGAGATTTGTCATTGATATGGAGTCCTCCTTTTTAACTGACATAAAAGTATCGGGGAAAAAAAGGGAGCAAGTGCATACAATTTGTGCTAATTTACGACTAAAACCACAAATAAACGAATAAATAAAAACACTTAACTCGAATTTGCTTGCTCGTTGACGAGGATGAACTCTTGATTTATGTTGCCGATGAAAGAATTGGTGATGATAATTCCTAACTTTAAATTCCCTTCATCTTCAAAATTATCTATCTCTTTTTGGTATTTTCTTTCTCTCAAATTTTTCTTCAATCTCCCAAAACCCTCTTAAACATCCAAAATTTTCTCTAAAAAAAATCTCCCAAACACTTCAAATTTTCTCTCCCAATAATCTTCTCTCAAGCTCACTTCTTCCTCCTTTTATAACTTACTCATCTATCCCCCATTCTAATTTTTCCACTAACTCTATCTCCCATTCTAATTTCTCCACAACTCTTCTTCATTTTCATCTTCCCTTCTTCATCTCTATCTCACATTCTAATCTCTCCACTAACTCCTCTTCATTTTCATCTTCCCTTTTTCATCTTTATCTCACATTCTAATCTCTCCTCTAACTCTTCTTCATCTTCATCTTCCCTTCTCCATATTTATCTCCCATTCTAATTTCTCCACTAACTCTTCTTCATCTCCATCTTCCCTTCTCTATTCTTATCATATTTTCTCCATCCATTCTTCTCCATCTTCTCTTCTCCATCTCCTCTTCTCCATCTTCCCTTCTCTATTCTAATTTATCCACTAACTCTTCTTTTTGTTATTTGCAAAATAATCCCTCAAGAGTTAGGTATTTGCACTCTAGTCCCTGAATTTTAAGTATTTACAATTTAGTCCCTGAAAAAATACCTCTTTAATTCCAAATCCCCTCACAATTTTTGACATACCTTTCCTATACTCAGTCAAAATTCACCAAATGTCAAATTTAAGCTCATTTCTTGCCACTGAAAATAATGCAGAATTTAATTAAAGCCCTTTTGCACAATTGAGTCATTCTGGGTATAATTGGGCTACTATAAAAATTTGAAATATTAGAGAACAATGTCACAACTCCTAAAAGTGAAAAAATGAAAATAAATTGACTCAAATTGAATTTTTTAGGTCCGGTTCGAGATTATGCTCGTGAAGGAATACACGACCCCGAATTGGATTTTTTTAAATTTGTGATGGCCAACATGAAAAGGGATTTAAAATAAAAAATATTTATTATTTTTATATATTTTGGTGGCCTCAAATGCTATTATTTATTAAATATTCTCATAATTTCTAAAATATATAAAATATATATATATATATATATATATACAAAACATTATTTTTTTGTTCGAAAATAGTTTCCTAAGCTTGGCCAAGGCTCCAAACTTGATTTTACAATTTTCTCATTTTTCTTAATTTTTTGCTTTATGAATTTTCGAAAATAAAAATACCGAAAAATATCGAAAATATGAAAAATCATTTTTGGTCAAAAGTGGTTCCCTAGGCTTGGCTAAGGTCCCCAAAGTTGATTTTTCAATTTTATGAATTTTTATGGATTTTCTATTAATTTTCGAAAATAAATAAATAAAAAATACGTGAAAATACTAAAAATATGAAAAATCGCTTTTTTGGTCAAAATTGGTTCCCTAGGCTTGGCTAAGGTCCCCAAAGTTGATTTTTCAATTTTATGAATTTTTTTGAATTTGTTATTAATTTAGCAATAGAAAAAATGATTAAAAATCAGGTGTCAACAAGTAATAATAGAGCCGACTTTCCTTTCCATTTGGTACATTGTGATCTTTGGGGGCCTTATAACATTCCTGCGACTTCTGGGGCTTATTATTTTTTAACTATTGTCGACGATTTTAGTCGGGGCACATGGTTATATTTAATGCGTGATGAGTCGGAAACACGACGTCATCTCATTGGCTTTTGCAATCTCGTCAAGAACCAGTTTGATCTGACCGTAAAAATAATTCAGAGTGATAATGGGATGGAATTTCTCTCCAGAGACATGCAAGAATACTTCACGGAACATGGCATCTTGCATCAAACATCATGCACCGACACACCACAACAGAACGGGCGAGTGGAACGAAAACATCGGCACATTCTAAATGTTGCAAGGGCGCTCATGTTCCAAGCCACACTTCCGAAACGGTTTTGGGGTGAATGCGTCTCTACTATAGTTCACTTGATCAACATCACGCCTACCCCAGTATTGAACAATCGGAGCCCTCACGAGGTACTGTTTGGTAAACCTCCGAACTATTCGAATTTGCGTGTTTTCGGGTCCCTTTGCTATGCGCATCATAAGCCTCGAGTCAAGGATAAATCTCATCCCCGGTCTAGAAAATGTGTGTTTGTTGGTTACCCTCATGGCAAGAAAGGTTGGCATTTATACGACCTCACTACTCGAGAATTCTTTGTTTCACGAGACGTCCGCTTCTGCAAAAATGAATTCCCCTTCGCAACTAAGACCACTGAGAATGAATCACAACAAATCGGCACGCCTCTTTTCTTATACCAAGTGGGTCAGGGGGAGCTTTGGACTGATGCTGGGGAGCCCAACTCAATGGACGAGATCAGCTTGCGGGCCGAAAAGTCCATTCCTACGGAAGCACAGACCGATTCAGCTCGGCTAGCACCGGCTCAACATAGTGGTCCGGCTCTTGATTCAGCTTGGCTAGACCCGCCTCGGGACAGTGTCCCAACTCCTGAACCACGCCGTTCTAATTGAAATAAACGTCGGCCTGGTTACTTGCAAGATTTCGTGGCCTACACTGCCCACGCCCCGCGCCCCCCCTCATGCACGTCCGCCCCGGTTGTCTCCTCAAGTACGGCTTTTCCCATTGAGCACCATATATCTTATTTTGCTTTTGTTGATCAGCATAAAGCTTTCTTGGCTTCTATTGACTCGGGTCATGAGCCGACATCCTATCAGGAGGCTGCTGCCAACCCTCGATGGCGGGATGCTATGACCACCGAGATTCGGGCTTTTGAGGAAAGTCGCACATGGACTATCGAACCGCTTCCCCCTGAGAAGCGCGCTATCGGTTGTAAATGGGTTTATAAAGTGAAACGTCATGCTAATGGGAGCATTGAGCAGTACAAAGCTCGGCTAGTGGTAAAGGGGTTCACTCAAGTCGAAGGCGTCGACTTTACGAAAACATTTGCACCGGTTGCGAAGCTAGTGACGGTTAGATGTCTCCTGACTATTACAGTGGCTCGTAACTAGGAGATCCATCAAATGGACGTCAACAATGCCTTTCTCCACGGGGATCTAGACGAAGAGGTATACATGAAATTGCCTCCAGGTTTCTCTGCAAAGCCTGGTCAAGTATGCCGTCTTCGCAAGTCCCTCTACTGTTTACGACAAGCCTCTCGGAATTGGTTCTCTAAATTCACTGCGGCATTGTTACGTTATGGTTTTCAACAATCTGGAGCTGACCACTCCCTATTCACTCTTTCTCGAGGTAATGTCTTTTTAGGTGTGCTTGTTTATGTTGATGATTTACTTATAGTCAGCAACAGCTCTCGTCACTGCGCTATGTTCAAGACATATCTGGATCACTGCTTCCATTTTAAGGATTTGGGCCCTATAAAGTATTTCTTAGGCATTGAAGTCAGTCGTCAAGACTTCGGCCTATTCCTCAACCAAAGGAAATATGTCCTCGATATTCTCTCTGAGATAGGGATGCTCGATGCTCGACTCTCTGCTTTTCCTATCGAGCAGCACCACCGACTCTCCATGAGCACCAGTCCGCTGCTCGCCGATCCTACTCGCTACCGTCGTTTGATTGGACGTCTTATTTATCTGACAATCACCCGACAGAACTTAACTTTTCCTTACATGTCCTTTCCCAATTCATGGGTGAGCCTCGACAGGACCATTGGGATGCTGCTTTGCGGGTTCTCCATTATCTGAAGCAGTCCCCTGGTCAGGGTATTTTCTTGCGGCCCGATTCTTTGGATCTCCACGCACATTGCGACAGCGATTGGGCTAGCTGTCCACTCACCAGGCGATCTGTTATTGGATACTTTATAACTCTAGGGGGTTGCCCTGTTTCCTGGAAGACGAAGAAACAGGTCACCGTCTCTCATTCTTCCGCCGAGGCCGAATACCAGGCTATGGCTGCTGCTGTTAGCGAGATTATTTGGCTCTGAAACTTACTCTTCTCGCTTGGCATTCTTCCTTCTAAACCTACTGTTTTATTTTGCGATAATCAAGCAGCTCTACATATCGCTGCCAACCCCGTTTTTCACGAACATACGAAATACATTGAGATCGACTGCTACTTCGTTCGTGATCACATCCGTTCTGGCGCTGTCTCCACTGCCCATGTTTCCACTGAGTATCAATTGGCAAATATCTTCACAAAGGCATTAGGACAGGATCGCTTCCACTTCCTTCTCCGCAAGTTGGGCGTTCGGGATCCTCACGCTCCACCTTGAGGGGGAGTATTACGAGAATCACGATTGTCATTCCTTTAGTTAGGCTGTAATTATGTGTATATTAGCTTGCATATATTTTTTCCCTGTTTTTCTTTTTCTTTCTTTTTCTGTTGAAGGCTCTTATGCCTATTTATGTATACCGTATTACTCAATATCATCAAGCAATTACATTGCCCCAAATCTATTACCAAGAGGGCTTCTAAGCACGATGGATTGTGGATTTCTAAGGAAGAATATAGTATGCTCTTGGAAATTCTAGAATGATCTTAGGGATAGGCAAATTGGAAAATGTGTACCTATGTAATTATTACAGGTAGGTGAGACTTGCAGAGATACGATCTCGACTGTGAGATTGAGAGGAGATTTACAACTCACTTCGTACGAGTTTTTGTATGAGGTGAATGCTAACAAAATAAGTCGAAAAATAATCACTAACATCTTCCAATAGCAAATGGCGAAGTGACCATCCACAGATAATTATTATAACGGAGCTCTTTCAAGTATATCCACATTTGAATCACCTGATGCTATCTTTCCCTCCATCGGAGTCAAGACTATTTAGCATAAAGAAAGTGGAACGATAATTGAGTCTTACAGAGAAAACGGCATTCACAACACCACATACCAAATCTGGTTTTGATGTGGTCTGACAGGTACTCCAAACACAAGCGTACTTGCAAGTGACATGTTCCGGGTGAAGTGCATTGTTCCAAGAGGGCTTCTAAGCACGACAGATTGTGGATTTCTAAGGAAGAATAAAGTATGCTCTAGGAAATTCTAGAATGATCTTAGGGGTGGGCAAAATGGAAAATGTGTACCTATGTAATTATTACAGGTAGGTGAGACTTGTGGAGATACGATCTCGACCATGAGATGGAGAGGAGATTTACGGCTCACTTCGTACGAGTCTTTGTATATAAGTGGTTTTTTTCCCTCTCATTTGTATCATCTCATCTCACGAGTAATATGATATCCAACATTTCTCTCTCTAGATTTTTGTGAATTGAGCGAGGTAGAGGCTAACTTGAGAAAGTCCCTAAAGCCCCATGAGTTGATTGAGCGAATGGGTCTTGAAATGATCGGCCCGTGACACAAGGCTACCAAATAGTTTCTAACCATTACCTTCCTAATTCAGACATAAACATGCACACGAGTATAGTACAATCTCTTACCATCCCCGTCCTTATCTGCTCAAATGATGGTTCGTCTAACTTGTTGAGACTTGAGCAAATAGTCCTGAATTCCTCCAAAGGCACATCACATATTTCCAGCATACCGTCCAATAACTTCTAGTGTTTCAACTTAACTTGAGAATAGACATTATGAGCAAAATGAAAAGTTGAAAAAACAACAGCTGAGAAGAAGGTGCTGAAATTCTGACGAAAGCGATAAGCATATAGAGAACTTTTTCCATGTACAAATCTAGTATGAAAACCAGATATCAAACCTTTACCAGCAATCATTAAATCCTCAAGCTAAGTATCACGACAGTCAGAAATCTCTTCACAAGACTGCAACGTCTTTCTTGAATTTGTACAAAAATATTAAAATGCTATGCCGAAGATCAACAATAGAGATACACTTATTACACTAAATAACGTCAATTCAAGGGTGAAGAAGTGTAATTTATTTAACCATCAAGACGATCCTTCTGTTCATTTTATTTAATGTTCTTGTACATTTGGAGTAGGAGGAAGAGGGAGGAGAGGGGGGACGAGAGAGACCTCAGCACATAATCTCCAATGTTCAGCTTGGTATGTATATTTATAAATATCTTCCCCTGAATCTACCCTATTTTCAAGAATAAATCATTACCTTGGGAAGCTTGGCTAGACTTCCACTTTCATTGCTGGCTATATTGGAAGTTCAATTTAGAAATGAATTGGCTAAATTAAAAAGTTTATGATTAAATTGGCATCCGTGCTATAGGTTTACAATTGATTGTGTAATTTTCCCCTTAGAAAAAATAACCCAAAAGAAAAAATTGGAAAAATAAAGCATTTCGCTATTTATAACTAGAAATCATAAACTGAGCATTTAAATCAGGAAATGACCATTTAGAAATAAATTAGGGAAAAAAACTAATATTATTATATAAAGTATTCCCTAAAATCAATCAAATAAAAAAAATAACAAGACATAAAATTCTAAAATTATTAATTTATTAATTGAAAAATATAAATCCAATCTTGTGCGTCCCTCGTCACCGATATAGGTGGATCAATTCCCCAAAAAATTAATCTGGAGGTGACAACTTGAGATGGTGTCCATGCAAGAGTATCTATTGCTTATGAATCACCTCACAGGCTTCTCTTTCCTGTCTCGGTATTTCAAGCAAGATGAACCGAACTCATTCACAATAATCGAAAGGAAAGATTTTCTATTCTTGCATATGTAGAGATGTTAATATAAGTCGAGAATCCATATTTTAACTCATATTTAGTAAGATGGGTCAAATATGAGTCAGTCAATTATAATAAATGGGTTGTAAATGGTTAAACTTAATTATATGTGGTCGGGAATGGGTTTACCTTCGAAGCCATTTAACCCATTTACAGTTCATTTAGATAGACAAACCCAATCCATTCGCAATAAAATTTATTAGTTCATTTTGTTTTTTTTTTCACCAGCGCCGCCGCCGCCATTAACCGTCGTCGAATGCGACCTACTGTTGTCGAACGGTCTAACACCGCCTACAGCCATCGAATCCTGCCGTCCGCCAAAAGGAAAGAAAGAAAAGGAGCGGATTTTATTCCACGACAAAAAGTGGAGGCCATCGCCTCTTGTTAATGAGGTCTTCAACCCTAGTTGGTAATGGCCATCGCCCCATGAGCATCAGGGCGATGGCTACGCCCTTCTGCTTGTATCTCCTTGGTTTTGTTAATTTTTTTAGTTTTATTTTTTAAAAAATTTTGGAAAATCGAAAAAGTAAAAATAAGGAAAAAATTGACGAAAATGCCCTAATTAATTTATGAGTCATGCCCTTTTATAGACTAATATGACGACTTCAAACCTTTATTTAAAATAATGTCCACTTCGAACACTTCAGACCCTTATTTGAAATATGATTAACTTTATGCCCTTATTTGAGAAAATGATAGCACTTAGGACTTTTTTTTTAAAATTTTTCCAAACTTTTAGGTAAATGATGATGCACATTCAATCTGTAAAGAAAATGAATTTTGTACAATTACAAAATTAAAGGTACTCAATTTTAATTCTAAAAAATGTGAAAGATGGTGAAATATCTTTGGTTATCCCAATTATTTTCAAATCATCATTTTGTTGTGAAAGAAATCACCTTGACAATTCATGGAATTTGGTAAAAGAATTATGAAGCAACTTCACCTTCTCACCTCTACATGTGTCCATTCCAGTTATATGGCGAGTATAACTTGAATATCACGCTAATTGTTTCTGATCATCTAAATTTCTAACCATGATAAGATAGGATATAATGGGATATAAGATGTAATGATTTTGTTATATCCTATTTATTGATTGGTAAATTACGGTAACATGAGGTGTGATGAAACCAATCTCTAAGTGGCGTATGCTATCTTGAATAGAATCTATCTTGGAATAGGGATATATATTCTCATAATGAGCAGGTGTTGTTCGAGAGCTAAATAATATCATGTTCTGTCACGACCGTTGCATATAAATAAAAGGGTTAATACCACGAAAAACCCCAAGCTGGTACACCAGTGACAAATTTACCCCAAACTATTTTTTTGATCACGAAAAACCCCAAACTGGTACACTTGTGACAAATTTACTCCAAACTATTTTTTTGACCATGAAAAACCCTAAACTGGTACACTTGTGACAAATTTACCCTAAACTATTTTTTTGACCATAAAAAACCCCAAACTGGTACATTTGTGACAAATTTACCCTAAAATAATTTTTTTTACCACGAAAAACCCCAAACTATTACACTTATGACAAATTTACCCTTTTTTAAATTGGTTCGGTACCATGAAAAATCCTAAATTGATAAACATATGATAAATAGAGCGTAAATATCATAAATCGGTATACCCGTGAAGTGCCACATGCCATCCAACTAAGCAATTTAACGTTAAATTTAACGAAAATTAACGGAGGGTAAATTAGTTGCAAATATATCAATTTGGGGTAAATTTGTCACAAATGTACCAGTTTGGGGTTTTTTGAGGTCAAAAAAATAATTTGGGGTAAATTTGTCACATGTGTATCAGTTTGGGGTTTTTCATGGTAAAAAAAATAGTTTTGGGTAAATTTGTCACGAGCGTACCAGTTTGGGATTTTTCGTGGTATTAACCCTAAATAAAAATAATAAAATTCTCTCACGATGCACTGTTACATAATTGAAATGGACACGTGATATTCGACATGGCGAATTCAGCCTTCTAACATCACGGCTGGTGTTTTTCCTCATCCCAATTGCTTCGGACAGACATCACCAATTATTAGGTGTTACGAACTCTTGCTCTGCAAAATCTTATCTTCCAGAGTGATTAATCATTTGTTTTCATATTCCCAAGTCGCGATTTCTTCATTTTCTTGTTTTTGCATAACGTGAAAATCCAACAAAATGGGTGAGGTTTCCCATCATCTGGTGGCCAAGTTGGTTTGCACTTAGTTCTTTTCACGAGAGGTCATTGATTCAAAACTTCTCGATGCTAGGTGACTTAATCGAGGATCCGTGGTTGTGGGTTCTGCAGGTCCTTCTGAGAACTAGTCGTGCTTCACCGTTAATTTGAGCACAAGCTTGCTGACTATGCGGACACCTCGATTATCAAAAAAAAAAAAAAGAGTGCGGCCACATGTCGTGTTGGCGATGTTGCATTTAATTTTGGGATGGTAATAGCCTGTGTGGTAATATTTATGTTCCTTTAAAGTGATTCTGATTAAAATAATATATTTTGATTCTATTTCATGGATAATTTTTAGAGAATTAGAACACATTTAGTAATTGCACAAAATTTCTATTCTCGAACAGAAACGCATTTGGTAAATGCATAAAATTTTTATTTCTAGAAACAACCAAATACCGAAAATTCTTTTTTAAAAAATATTTAATCTTTTTGTAAAATATTTTTAAAGTTTTTTAATTTTTAATTTTAAAATTTTAAAAAACTACATATTTTTAATTTCCCTCTTTTATTTTTTTATTTTTAATTTTTAATTTCCCCGCTTTTATTTTTTTAAAGGTTTTTGTTAAATTTTAAAGCTTATTTTTAAATTTAATTTTAAAAAATGTGTTTAAAAATTAGCAGTTAGTAAATTTTCAAATCTAATTTTAATTCTTTTAAAGTTTAGAAGTTTACATTGATTTAATCTTTTTAAAAGAACTGAGACTTTGTTCTTTTTTGTGATTCTCAAAAGTATTCTTTTTCTTGATAAATAACTTTTTTATTTCTCAAAATTGATCCAAAAGTGTTCTCGAAAGCATAATCAAAATCAAAATCAAAATCATTTGTGTTACCAAATATATTTTCGATCTTTTTTTGTTTCAGGAAAAAGAAATGGAGGAACAGAAATATTACCAAATAGGCCCTAAGATTTCAAGAAGTGCTTCACATTTACTTATGATTTTCACATTGGAGGTGGAGATGGTCCTCCACCCTTTTCTTACCACATTGTAGAAGGAGATTTGTATATAAGATGTGAGAAAGGATAATGAAGCAATCACATCATAAGGCCATTATCATGTGGTGAATACTTTTTTTCGTCTGTCAAGCCAATTGATAGTAGGACAAACATCTTCCAACGACATTCTTAGATATACAATGATCTAGGGGTGAGCAAACTGAACCTGACAATTGGACCGACAAGGTTGGGCCAATCCATGAGGGGCCAATCCTATCCCTAGTTTTTTTATGGATGAAATTGGACCGAACTATCCATAGTATATATACACATAATTAGAAATTTTTGAAGAACCAGTAAACCTAATGTTTCCATCTTTTGCTCAACACTCACTTCTCACCTCTTGCTCGATGTTTATGTCTTGTCTTCACAACGTAGCATCTGATCGCATTTAACGATTTACAATCTTCGATCATATTTTATCTTGACTCACTTTGTGTTTTATCTTGACTATATTATGCAAGCCCATTATTTTATTTGCAATTGAATTTAGTGTAATACAATTGTAATCCCACTTTGAGCTTGATTCTTTCGAACTCGAAAATCTATTTTAGTTATTTTAAGTATTTTTCTTCCTAATTTAGTCTTTTCTCATTATTTTAGGATTATAAGTACTCATGTGTATGTTTTATTAGGTTGGATGGTTGAGATTAGAAGTTGTTAGTTTAGATTAAAGGGTTAGATTTTCATAAGCGGTTGGTGTTAGTGATCCCACTAAGATTGGCTGGATCTTGTCCTAAATGTTTAGGGGCCAGGATTATTGGCCCGATCCCTGATTCCATATTGGGATCAAACCAGCTCGAATCATGCACACTCCTAATTTTCACTATTCGAAATTTTGCCAATTGAACTTATTGATTCTGATTTTATCTTCTTCCATATCATTTTCTTTCATTCGAACGTCACCTAAAAATCCTTAATGTTCTTGATTACCCAATTCAAGCTATGATACTAATTGTTAGGAATTGCACACCAATTCTAGAAAAATGAACCAAGTAAACAATCCACACTAAAAGAATATAATAATAAAAAATAGAATTTGAAGAACATATCAAAGAGTTTGTTGTCGAAGTTCATCCAAATGTGGGTTACATCTTCACGCAGAAGTACTTTATGATTCCATTAGATTTTGCAAAAATCATGTATACAATGATAATGTTCTCTCAAGATCAAGGCAAAAAGAGATTGAGAACATGCCTAAAGCTATCGTGGCCTCCTTTTCTTCTTCTTTTTTCTATTTGTTACTTTGCTATAGCTTAATAGCTGCTTATATTGCGTAGCTTTTAAACTAAAAGCAAAAAAAGAAGAGAAAAGACAAAAATAATAATAATAATAATTTGTCTCCACCCTACAACATATTAGAATATGTCCCGAATTTGAGCACGAAGTGAAAATTTGAATTTCAAAAATAAATATATCTTGATCTTGAAATTAAAGATAAGATTTGTTTTGACTATCATGGAAATCTATCTTGAAGAAAATATATTCTGTTTGATGTATTTTAAATCAAGATCAAGAACAATATTTCTATTGGAGTTGGACTTTCCATGTAAGATAAAAACAAAATAGGAAAGTCAATCTTGGTTTTTATTAACCGAACTTCCGTATTTTATTTCTCCAATATATGTGTGGCTTATTTGTCTATATACAAGTCGGCCATTATTGATAAGAAGATTATCAAGGAAGTTTCGTTTCGTCGAATGCTTGGCAAGGGTTTATTTTCGTGGAATTACATCAAAAATTCAAGTGTTGAAGCGGATTAAATCTTGTTGTAAGATTTGAGTAGTAATTCCTTTGTGAGATTGAGAGATTATTTCATTAGGAATTGTGGGCTAAACACTACGTGCGTTCTTGAATGTAATTGGGGCTGGGAAACATTAAGAGTGTTTGAGTGACTCGAGTGTGATTTGTAATCTCCGTGTATCGCTTGATCTATAGTGGAATTCGTTGCTGCTCTCTCCGTAGACGTAAATCTCTACGACTGAACCACATATATCTGGTGTCGGATTTATTTTCTTGTTTTGTCTATTTATTGTTCGATCGCTTGTTCGGCATAACAAATTGGTATCAGAGCTTTGACTGAAGCGAAGCGAATCGATAGCGACAGAAGAAGTTAAATTGAAAATCGACAGATTTCAGGAGAGTCACTTTGGTTTTTGGAAGATACAGATTGATGATTATCTATATAGATGAAGTTGCATTTGCCTCTATTTAGGGAGAAACTAGAGATGATGAAGCAAGCTAATTGGGAATTGCTGGATAGACGAGCAATAGGTATTATTTGACTGACGTTAGCTCGTAACGTCGCGTTTAATATCATCAAAGAAAAGACTATGGCGGGTTTGATGAAAGCCCTATTAGACATGTACGAGAAGCCCTCTGCGATCAACAAGGTTTATTTGATGCGACGTCTGTTTAATTTAAAGATGACGGAAGGTGCGTCAGTTACTAATCATATCAATGAATTCAATGTGATCATTAGTTAATTGAGTTCAATTGAGATTGACTTTGAAGATGAAATATATGCTTTGATTTTATTATCCTCATTGCCTGATAATTGGAATACTACTGTTACTGCTGTTAGTAATTCCTCTGGATCAACAAGTTTAACTTTTGATGGGATTCGAGATTTAATTCTGAGTGAAGACATCCGTAAAAGAGAATCTGGCGAATCTATATCTGCTGCTTTAGTAGGTGAAAATAGAGGAAGAACTAGTACTCGTATTAGCAGAAGTATTATGAACATGAATAGACACAGTTAGTCTAGGACTGGTGGTGCTGTCTATTGGAATTTTGGCAAGAAGGGACATCTTAGAAGGAATTGTCTTAAGCTGAAAAACGACAAACGTAAGGAAATTAAAGTTGAATCTGTGGATGATGTTACAGCTATAACTGATGATGGTTCAGATAATGCTAATTTTATCTTGTCTGTCACTGATTATTTGTCGTTTAACGGGTGGATTATGGATTCTTGTTGTTCTTTTCATACTACACTAAACAAAAATTGGTTTACTACTTATTAGTGCACGGATAGTGGTAAAGTGCAGTTGGGAAACAATGCCGAATGCGATGTTATAGGTATTGGCAATGTGAGAATCAGAATGCATGATGGTATTGTGAGGACATTGACTAAAATGAGGTATATTTCAGAGTTGAAGAAAAATATAATTTCCTTGAGTACCCTGAATTCAGCTGCATGTCGGTATTCTTTAGAATGTGGTATCTTAAAAATTGTTCAAGGTGCCTTAATAATAATGAGAGCAATGAAACGCAATGGTTTGTATGAGCTTCAAGGTGAGACAGTGACGGATTTTGCCGCAGAAATGTTAGATGCATCTGTAGGAGTGTCAGACTTGTGGCATATGCGATTAGGGCACATTCGTGAGAGAAGCCTAAAGGTTCTAAGTGAAAGAAATTTATTATGTAGTTATGTTGCTGACCAACTAAATGTGTGCAGGTGCTGTGATTTTGATCAACAGCAGAAAGTGCAGTTTAGTGAGACTGTAAAAAAAACTACGGAAATTGCAGAATTACTTCACTTAGATGTTCGTAGATTATCATGATTTCCTTCAAGGAAGAGTGCCAGATTTATGCTAACAATTGTTGATGACTACTCGAGGAAGACTTTGGTGTTTGTGCTTAGGCACAAATTTGATGCTATTGTCAGGATTAGAGAGTTAAGAGCTTTGATCGAAAAGGAGACTGATAAATCAATCAAGCAAGTGCGGACTGACAAAGTATGGAGTTTTGCTCAAAGCTGTTAAATGAATTCTGCATGAAAGAAGGCATAATGAGACATCGCATTAGTGCCAATAAATCACAACATGTTGCAAAATTGATGAGCATAATATTACTAGAGATGGCCCATAAAATGCTCTCTAGTGCTGGTATGGCTATAAGATTTCTAGCGAATGCGCTTAGTACGGTGAGCTACCTGATGAATAGATCCCCATCAACTGCGATTAGATATCGGATTCCCAAAGGAGTGTGATCAGGTAACGTTGCTAATTATTCTATTATTAGAATATTTGGTTGCCCATGTTATGTTCAAGTTAGTGATGGTAAGTTCGATGAAAGGGCAAGAAAGTGCATATTCCTAGGCTATGCATAAGGTGAACGGGGTTGTCGGTTGTGGTGCCCGGAATTAAATTCACATATTATCAGCAGAGAAGTTACGCTTGACGAGTTTCCAATACTTTAGGTTATGAGCGATTATAGCAGTGTTCATACAGATCTGAACAGTGTTCAGCTTGAGGTGGAGTTGCAACCAGAAACTCCTGATGTAGCTGGTACTAACGAAATAATCAACACAGATAACGCTTGTAGTAAGGTAGAGCTTATAGAGCCAATAATTGCTGTAATTATTGATATTGATAAGGTACGTATTCAGTCTCCTGACAGATATGGATGCAGTGATGGTTTTGCTTTATTTGTGGTAGAGAAAATTGTGTCGGATAGTTCTTGTGGAGCAATTAAAGGTGCATGTGCAGTTGGTATTCTGATGAGGTCCTCGATTATGGCGAAGTTCAAGCGCAGCTTGGACTTGGATGATATTTGTGATGGTTGACCCACTAGGGCTGTTGGGAGAGTAGTAGAGATGGTGTTCAGAATTCTAGCAAAGCGATTGATACATGGCTCAAATGTCGAGTCAAGATGGAGATTGTTAGAATATGTCCCAAATTTGAGCCCGAAGCAAAATTTGAATTTCGAAAATAAATATATCTTGATCTTGAAATTAAAGATAAGATTTGTTTTGAATATCATGGAAATCTATCTTGAAGAAAATATATTCTATTTGATATATTTCAAATCAAGATCAAGAACAATATTTCTATTGAAGTTGGACTTTTCACGTAAGATAAAAACAAAATAGGAAAGTCAATCTTGATTTTCATTAACCGAACTTCCCTATTTTATTTCTTCAATATGTGTGTGGCTTATTTGTCTATATACAAGTCTGCCGTTGTTGATAAAAAAGACTATCAAGGAAGCGTCGTTTTGTCGAATACTTAGCAAGGGTTTATCTGCGTGGAATTACATCAAGAATTTAAGTGTTGAAGCAGATTAAATCTTATTGTAAGATTTAGGTAGTAATTCCTTTGTGAGATTGAGAGATTATTTTATTAGGAATTGTGAGGCTAAACACTGCGTGCGTTCTTGAATGTGGGGTTGGAAAACACTAAGAGTGTTTGAGTAACTTGAGTGTGGTTTGTAATCTCCGTGTATCGCTTGTTCTATAGTGGAATTCGTTATTGCTTTCTCCGTGGGCGTAGGTCTCTACGATTGAACCACGTACATCTGGTATCTAATTTATTTTTTTGTTCTGTCTATTTATTATTCGATCGCTTGTTCCGCATAACACAACACCTAGCAATAAAGAAAAATAATTAGTCTTTTGGGTTTAGTATGGGCTGTGAGAGCTCAAGGGAGGTAGTGGCCCCTGCTTGCCCATCTCTTGTTCTTTGGCTGCCTCAAAAATTATTTTGAGTGGGAGCCGTCGTGATATAAAAATATGATCTCTTTATCACATCGGAGCTATGCATTCAATCACCAAAATTTAATCGCATAAGTATGAGATCTCGCCTGTTGTTGCGCTCAATCCCTACTACTGAATAAGTATGCTAATCAATCAAATGAAAATTTATCCAACTTTATATAAAGATCAACTTCATTATATATGGTGTTAGCAAAATCATTTTGGAAATATATGAACATTGTGATGAGAAAATTACTAACAAAGTTTTAAATCTATTGCAATTGTATCAATTTAGTCCTAAACTTATTTTTTTCTATTGAATCCTAAACATTTTTCACATTTTGCAAATTGAGTTTATCCGACCAATTTTGGCCTGAAATTGATAACATGGATGTTGGTTATCCTATGTAACACTGCTGGCACTAGTGTTGATTTTTTTTTTGAAGTGTTTTCTATCGTTTTTTCTTTTCTCTTTTTTGAATTGTTAAGGGAAGGGAAAAAAGAAAGAGAAAAAGAATAATAAAAGAAAAGAATAAATTAAATAAATAGATAATTGAAAATTTTATTGAAATATTATTAAAATTATTCACGTTAGTACTGATCGCATGCGATATAAACGGGCCGCCATCCATGTCAAGGATTTTTGGCCAAGATGGGCTGCATGGATTAAATAAGCATAAATATAGGATTCATTTGGTAAAAAAAAAGTTTATGATTGAATTGGTGAAGTTGCATAAATTTTTTGGTAATTTTTCTTATTCATAATGTAGTGCTTAATCAATCCTCACCTAAGTAGCACCCATGCCGATACGTAACACGAGATACGACATGACAAGCCGATACATCGTTTCTTAAAAATAGAGAATTTTGACACATTGAAATACGTTGTATATTAAATGTATATTTTTATATATACATGATAAATTATTATTTTTATGATTATTTCATTTAAATTAATTTGATTCAAATTCACTAATAAACAAATAATTAAAAAAATCTTAGAATTGGTCCCCCATCAGTAGTGAAGGAGAGACATAAAAGTAAACTAACTTGGAAAAATGAGAATTAAAGCATGATATCTCAAGATTCACGAAGACTATTCTGTATTTTCTCTTTTGCGCCCTTCTTGCACTCTTTTTGAATGCTGCGAAAGTGCAGGCCGAATGGGAAGATGATAATGAGGATAATGTAAATTGAAATGAACAGAAAGCATGGCGTAGTGTTGACCGTGGGATTTGTGTGGTATATGGGAATTGGACTTGAAACACAACTCCACGATTTGTGTGGTATATGGGAATTGCCACGCTATTTGACCGAGTCTCACATCCGTGATGAGGGAGAGAGACGTGGAGATTTACAAATTGAAGAAAGTAGTTCCACATGTCCTGTCTGGTGGAGATAACATGTAATATGCGGTACTGGCCTGACACTTTGGCCTTGCGGTGACATGTGGCTTGTTGACCATTTGACAAAGAAAAAGAAGATGAAAGGAATCACCGCATCAAGTAATGGCGCACAGCCAAGAGTATTAAAGAGATGGTGAGGGCTTCATTCTTTAAAACAAAAGAAGGAAACGCAGAGAGAAAAGAAGGAAAAAGATGGAAATAAATCCCGTTTTGGACAACCAACAAGGCGAGTCGATTGCGTTTTTCAACGTCTAATAACCATTCGAGCCCCTTGTTCATATAATCAGAATAGTTTTGAAGTTACGCCATATATTCGAAGTTATGTGAGCTTTCAACTGCGAACTGTGGTTAGGGAATTGTGAAGCTATGAATTTATATAGAAGTGATAACTCATGACGATATGGAGCCGTAGGGTTTGATAGAATACGATTCCGGATTATAGTTTGATCAAAACGAATTTTTGAAGTTTTACGCTTAAGCTCCGCATTACAGATAATTTGGAATATGCGCTTCAGATATAACGCGTAGGATTGGTTTTGTTAGTGAATAAGCTTAACTTAGTCAATACGTAGTTACGATAGTATTTTACTTAATTGTGAAACCGATTTTTGCTTAATGGATAGGATCCGAGTTTGTGGGCCCTAATTAGCTTTCGAGATTTGAATTAGTCTATATTAAATGAGTGGTGCTTATCTTTTTTATGAATTTATAAAGTCATATCTTGAAGGCAGTATGAGTTTGATATATTGCGAATGCTAAAAGCATACTTGTTGCATAAAAATTTAGATCGGGCATTTACTATGCTTTACTACTTATGAATTGCTTGAGAAATGTGTTATGAAATGAATTGTGAAAGTCCATGAGCTTTGATTTGTGAACCTAGTTTATGAGAAATGGTTTATGAAATATATTCTGGTTTATGAAATGGATTCTGGATTTGGTTTATGGATTATTAGTAAATATTGGTTTGATGCTCATTATCGCCATGAACCTAGTTAAGGATTTTTGGGTATGTATACCAGTTTTAGGATATCGTTCAAGGTCGAACCAGTGATTAAAAATATAGGTGGAGACCTTATCAAAGAGGGAATCTTAATTGCCTTGTCACTATGCATTATGTTGTGATCATGGTCTTATATGAGCAATAGATTAGTTGGTGAAATGGACCATTGACCTTTGGTTTGATGGAGATTGATCAATGGGCTTGACCATTGATTTTTTTATTTTATTTGTTGATTAATAGAATATTTTTAGCACACATATCGTTAAGTTAAAGTAATATTATTCATTTTTATCTTATACGTGCATTGTACGTTGAATTGAGAAAAAATGTATATATGTGCATAGTGGGTACTCCAAATATTTAGAAGAGATATGTACTACTCACTAAGCTATGGTTGCTTATTCTATTCATCATATTTTTTTGGGCTCTTCAGTCAATGGCAAGTAAAACGAGAGCGCTAACTTCGGAGATTTTGGTAGTCAAATTTTGGGTATGATCTAAGGGGGTTGTTTATATGTATGTTGATACCTGTTTGGTTTATCTGAGTAGTAAGATGTAAATATTCTTTTTGAGGATTGTAGAAATTTTGATAGAGAAACCGATCTTATTTGTAATCATATGTCTATATGTTTCTATAATAATAATAATAATAAATCATGTCTATATGTATATGATAACAGGCTTATGTTGGTTTCTGTCTGAGGCTGTGTCCTTTAGGTACAATGATGGTTGTGTCATTTCCCTATTCATTGTAAGATGCCAACGATGAGAGATGAAGGTTTACATCTCTCAGTTATTTGGTTAAAGATGAAGTAGAAAGTTAGTTTTTTTTCAGTGGAAATGCTTTTTAAAATGCTCGAAATGTGTATTGACTGCGTGTCCCATGTGTTCACCATGCGTTAGGAATTGTCAAACGCGGTGTCTCAATACATGTCTGACACCGATGCGCACACCCCAAGCGCTTGTCTATGCTTCTTAGATTCTCACCAATTTACTACCTCAAAAGCTCCAAAAGAGTTGGAAAATTGAACTCAATCCCATTTCACACAAGGACCATGGCATGCAAATACAATATTGATGTTTTATTTTAGAAGTCAGTTTGATATTTAATTTTTTATGCTATAAATGATTAAATAAAATAACTACAATTTAGGTTTCAACAAAATTTTGACACTCAAATGAGTTTCGTACGAGAAATTAATATTTTTATAGACATACGATGTAAGATACTTTAACAAGGACACATGCGACACAAACAACATATCTCATTCATAATTAAGCGCACGCGCACGCGGATTACACATTCTCACAGCAGAATAAAAGAATAAAAGATCACGAGCAACAGGATTACATGTAGTTTGTAGCCTTCCGACACACACTTTGTGACCAACATCTTTCGTACATACATCAAAACCTCTTCCTACTCTCTCCAATCCACAGTGCCTCTTCACATTCTTAGCCACATTATTGATAGGAAAGGCTTCAAACCTTCAAGCTTTGTGCACCCTAATGTGCACCATGGCAGCACTCAAACTTCACAATGTTCTTCATCTCCCGGGGGCAAACTGGGCATTTCACATTCTCGGGCACGTACCCGATCATGTTCGGGATGTAGAAGTGGTGGCACGTCTGGGGAGCCACCACCTTGTCGTGGTGCTCCTTGAGCGCGACGTCGAAGGTCTTGCCGTCCACGTTCACTTGCTTCTTCCAAGTATCGTACTGGACCAGCACCTTTGACGCGGAGGCCAAGGGCGTATTGATCACGACACGGGTCCCCTTCGTGAGGAGCGCGAACCCACCGTCCTTCTTAAAGTTGGTATAGAGCTTGAGGACGTCTTGCAGCAGCGGGTCGAGGATGTCCGCTTTCCCCTGCAACATGGAGAACATGCAGCTCTCGAGGCGAATCCAGAAGAGCTGAATCTTCCCAACGTTGTAGGCCACAATGGAGTTACCGTCCTCGATGATCTTCTTCAAGGGCGCTTCTACGTCGGCCACGTTCTTCGTGTCTTCGCCTCCGTACAAGAAAATGAGCTTCTTCGATTTGATCTGATTGATCGAAATAACACAGTCATCATGTAATTCATTCGTGTAAACTCTCTCCTTATCCTTACAGAACAATCATGATAGAAAGTTACGCCTAAGAGAATGCACATTTGAATGCCATGAACATGATTTAACTCGATGCCGACATCAATTTTGAGCAGTTCAAGTTGTTCTTTGGGGTTATTTGGACGTAGCTCTTGTGACGCAGACATCGAAATTCATCATGCTAGTCTGAGTTCACTTACCGCAGCCTGCACGCCAGGGGCTATGGAGTCGTTCACAAGGAGCTCGAACCAGCTTATTTCGCGGCTTCTCCAAAGGGTCGTCACCACGCCGTCCGTGAAAGGAAACGCATTAAACCCCCACATCCTTATCATGCTCATCGCATTCTGCGACTCGACCTTCCCTTGCGGATCCAGCACCACCACGATGGGCTCGTTCCTGAAGTGCCACTTCTCCTTGACGATCTTGATGGCCACCTTGTTTACAAGGGTCGGGTAGTGTGTCGAGTACCACGGCATATGGGACTGCAGGTTCCCGAAAACTTTGGGCAGGTCCTCGCTCTCTTGGTCCACGACCGGGATCCACAGGATCTCGTGATTCTCCTGGAACTTGGGCTCGTTGTAGATCTTCACGAGGATGGAGAGGTCATGGGAGGATAGCTTCAGGTCAGAAATGAGCAGCAACACATTCTTCCTCCTGAGGCATTCGATCTTATCCTGTCGACCCGCACGTAAAACAGATATCATCAATCTCACTCCTAGAATCGGATACAAAAAGCATTCCTGATGAAATTGAAGTTGGTGCTAAGGAGTTCGATCAAAGGTTACTAAAGGCTGACCGTGGTCTTCTTGGAGCCAAGGTAAAGCGGCTGAGGATCGTCCTTGGTGTAAAACAGCGCCTTAATGAGCTCCACATTGTCCGTAGGCGCGTTAAAAAGCCGCTGCAACCTCTGGTACTCTCTAATCTCCCCTGGATTAACAAATATTCTTCTATCAGATTCGTCAGTCCGTTTTCAAGAGTATTGCAAAATTAAAGTTCTCTGATCCTATTCGATTTGATTGCGAATCTCGTGGCTCACCCTTTTTTTGCTTGAATTCCTCCAGCTGCCTCTTGATGCTGTGGTGAACGATGTTCACTTTGCGAGCAAATGCCGGCAGATCTCGTCCCTTCGACCTAAGATCAAGAAATTAAAATGATCACTCATTAGGAAGACGAGTTTTTCCACCTAATTTGACAAAGAGCCAGCGTCGAAAGCAAAAGGACGTACTCGTCGGCCACGGTAGTCGTGATAAGGGCGGTGAACTGGATTGAGCAACCGAGGGCAGTGATGATGATCTGATAAACGCTGGAAGTAATGTCGATGACCTTGGCCAGCTCTGGAACATCCTTACTGTCGTGGTCGAACTCCACGATGCACTGAGTCATTTCGAGCGTGGTCTTGATCAAGTCGTTGAGCACTCCAAACACCTGGATCTTCTGCGGCTCGAGTGGCTTCGTGATTGCAGGTAACCCCTTCAACACGGCCATGGACTCCGCCAGCTTGTCTGAGGGCTCGATCCGGGCGAGCCGCCAGAAATCGCCATAGTACAGCCCCAAGGACGACAGTGTGACCACGGCCTTGGCTACCAACGAGTAGCTTGATAGCTCGTGGAAGATCGCGGACATTGTTTCGCGCACATTCTTGGTGTCCAAGGCTTTGCACGTAATCTGCCAAAATGGTTGTGAATGTATTTGATGAATTTTTAAACTTTTTAAGTTGATCATGGTACTTTAATGCGTGCCAAATAGTGTGGATATTCCCAATCTAGTAGATAAATTTACAACTATTTAATCACGCTGGATATTCAAAATCTAGTGTGTTCTAAACCAAGTGGCTAGCTTATTCCAAATCTAGAGATCGACTATATAGCTCGAGTTCATTGTAGCGACACTAAACCCTACTCTTCGAGAACGCGATTAGGATCAGAATACAAATAATCAAGGGAAATTTAAAATTTCAGAGGAAAATAAAAGTGATTATCGAAAGTGATTAACATTTTCACTGTGGATTACCTGGCAAGTAACTTCACTAATTGTCGATAGAGGGGGAGTGAAACCCTCCTTCGCAGGCTTAAATTCTGGGGTTGAAGCTGATGCCGAGCTTGCCTGCACGAATCTAACTAGGTTAGCAACCAATGAAACTATTGTACGATGATTGGGTAGGGAAAAATCATTTAAATGGACCTCCCACGTAACACGACAATATGTCCAAGTGATCCATCCACCTCAACCTCTGTACGTTTTCTTCATAACAAGGATCTTTGTACTTGATAATCTATTTGTTTTTACTTTAGAGATGAAGAAAAACAATGCAATTTTTTCATATTTATCTAGCTTTTCCGCCAAAGAATGTCAAATGGAAATATATATATATATATATCAAGTTCTGGAAGTTATAAGTATTTTAAAAGATTTGAGATGTTCCCTTTGGTATAAAAAGCGTCTTATGAAAATCATGAATTTGCTTATGTAAAAGCCATTCCTATTTGATCCTATAACATTTGGACCTTTGAAAAATTCTCAATTTTTAATCATCCTCTCGAACTTAGGCAAGCTAAAACAATGCATTTAAGACCAACACCACCCCCCCCCACCCACCAAAAAAAAGCAATAAAAATGACGACAGAGTGAATACATTTTGGGACAAAAAAAAAAGCCGGCTACATTTTCTCCATCTGCTTGAGAACGATTTTTTTTTTTTAACCCATGCCTAAGTCAATTGGTGGATTCATAACATAAATATCATCAATATAAATATTCTGTTAAGTTTCCATGTCGATAATATTCATAGCCATGACTCGCCAATTAAATGTTCGATCAAAGATAATTTCTGATAACATCTAGGCGAAAAAAATTTCCCAAAGAAAACTGAGAAAAATTATTAAAAAAAACCCCTAAACTTTTTTACTTATGGCAATTTAATCATAAAATTTTTTTAATTATGCCAATTAAGCTATAGATCTTTAATAATTTATCGATTTAGTTATTTCGATCAATTTTGATTAAAAATTATTTATATGGACTTCGATCATCATATACGGTAAAGCTAGTATTGGCATAGACAATTTTTAAAATTTAAAAAAATAAAAATTTTAATTTATTTCTTTCTTTTTTTTTCTCCTTCGGTCGCTTGGCCTCGGTGACAACTAGCAAATGGCCATAGGCTCAAGCCAGTGAGGGCCGACATCTCTGACCTCCACCAAGGCTCGAACTCGGTAGATCCCGAAAAGCGAGAGCCTCACTAGCCTTGGGTAAGGCAAATCTAGTGAGCTCAAGCCTCACTTTTTTCATTTTTTTTTGTCAAACCAGCTCAAGCCTCACTTAAGTTGGCCTCGCTTGTGGCTAGTCACCGACCATAATTAAGGCTCAACGACTAATGGAGGAAGAAAAAAATAATTAAACATTTTAAATTTTTAAAATAATAATATAGTTAACTTCAGTCACGTGGAAAGGTAGGAGTCCACATTAGAAATTATTAGTTAAAATTTTTTTAATTATTTAGAACTTACTTATTATAATTAAAAGGTTTAACTGAATTGACACGATAATAAAATTTTTTCAATAAATTTTCCAAGAAATCTGTGACATGACTCGTTAGGGTCATGACATGGCATGAGGGGACAGGTAAGTAATGAGTCAGGTAAACTTGAATCTTTAACTCAATTAAATCACGGTATTTGAAAAGATCAACAAACTGGCTTTAATGTTTGTTCTTCTCTTGGAAAATAATCACTTACAAAAAAAAAAAAAAACTCCGTGTGCTGATTACATAATGGAAAGGGTGATCGATTCCAATTAATTCTCAAGGGGAGCAAGGTTCTTATTCGACATTTTATACAATGTCACCTGACCCGACCCGACCCGGCCAAGTCCATTTTTTTTATTACCTTGTTGGGCTTAACCACATTGTCGACAATGGCGGTCGAGCCTTTGAGGGTGTTCTCGACGAGAGCGAAGAGGGCCTGAACGTCGACGTCACCCTCGTCGGGGGCGTGGGTGTCGACCATCTCCTTCATGAACTTGTCGTCGTCGAAGATGGGGAGCAGGCTGTTGAGGAGTCCCTGGTCAGGCTGCTTGGTTCGCTGCTGAGAGCCACTGAAAACCGCTGAGATGAGCCGGCCTGCCATGTCAATGGAAGAGAGGAGAATGCAGGGGAGAGAAGCTAGGGTTTCGAGACAACGGCAATGAAGAAGAAGAAGGTTGCTTTGGGGGGAGCTGGTTATGGAAGTGCTTTGCTTGGGCACTCATTTATAGCGGCTGGAGCCGGATGAGGGAGACGAGGGGGCTTGTGCGACACGTGTTCGATCGAGTGGGTAAGCTGGTGATGCCATCTTGTGGTCCTAAATTTTATCTTCAAATCTTTTAGAAATCTTTTGTTATAACACGTAATTTATAAATGGAGAGAGATTCCCGATCAAAAAAAAAAAAAAAGGAGAGAGATCTGCAAATTTTAAATGACTTTGGTCGGTTTATTGCGGTGATTTGAAAAATATTTTTTGAAAAATAGTTATTTAATCCATCAATGATATATGTATTTATTATCAATAATTTATGTATAAATATAATTTTTGATGACAAAAATACTTTTCATCCAATTATTTTTTAAATGATATCATCGATATTTTTTTAAAAATATTTTTCGAATCATCTATTTTTCTTGAAATAAATACGTCATTTTTACAAAATTGATTCATAAATTCACGCGTCACATTAATGTTGATTTTTCGGGCATTGAATCTTCCCAATTAATTTAAATGGCCATCTGCAATCTTCCACTTTATTTTGGTGTATTAATTTTGTGGATTGCATATGCAGTACTATTAATATTGTAAATAGAGCTTTCCTTACAATTCCTCTAAAAATTTAATAATGAAAACGTATTGTGTATTTTGAGAAATAATAAAAAAAAACGTGCATATAATTTAACGTATGGTTATCTAAATATTTTGAAATATTTAGTAACTTTATGATCATAAATAGAGTGCCAAATTTAAAAAAAAAATGCCCAATATGACACAATGGCCCACACATTCACTAAAAATCGCAAATTATGCCTACTATGACATCAATAGCTCAAAAATCTTTTTTTTTTATGTTAGTAAAACCCTTAAATTATGCTTACTATATACCAATACCTCAAGCTTTTTTTCTATGTCACAAAAAATCCCAAACTTATAATCAGTTGACGAAGTACACTTTGTCATAATCCATTCAAAATGGCCGTTGAAATTCCGACATGATAGCTTGCATGAACCATATTAGGCGACTGAATCTAACATGACTTTTACGTCATTTCGTGGATTATATCACTTTGAGGGCTCTAGAAATAGCCGAAGAGATTATTTGTTACTATGATATGCATTCTAGTTTGAAAAAAAAAAACTTAAACTTTGACAATTTGTTATCTTAGAATATGAATTCCTAATGGATTCTGATACAAAAAAACCATAGCCTTGTCATACTTGCAATTGGATAAATGATATCACTTCAGTAGAATGGATATATCAAGGAAATGATCTTTTTCCTTTATGTATATTTCTTACCTAGATTAATTAGACTCTATGTACTATAAAACAAAGATTTGGAATATGTACTATACCAAAAAAAAAAAAACAAAGGTTTGGAATATTGACGCCACATTGGACAAAGTTTTAGGATTTTCAATTGTATTTTTTAAAAAAGTAAAAAATATATTCTCTCCAGATTCGCAACTCACACCCATTTCATAATATAATTTTTGATTTTTTTATTTTTTATTACTAAATGTTGTCATGGATTGCGAAATCAATTCTGGGATCCTTCCTCAACAATCCCCGTCTCGCAAGTCAATTGTGGGGCTCACGGTTTTATTTTATTTTTTGGTGATCAACACAATTTCTGATATTTTTCACTTCTTATTTTTTTAATTTTTAAGGTTGTCATGTCTTTGGCTCCACCTCTTCTAACAGGAATTAGTAGGGTGGACCCTTTGAACTGATTTCTCAAACTAAAGCACAAATGTTCATTATATGAGTGTGTGTGTGTTTGTTATTCCATAAATCTGGAGCTGGCTCCGTTTATTTTACGAAAAATATGATACATTCGAAAAATATTTTTCAAAAATTCATTTTTCAAGAAAATAATAATAGTTTTCAGTGTCCTTACCCAAAAAAATAATAGTTTTTGGTGTTTTGCTAATACTTAAAAATGAATTAGAAAACGATTTCTGTCGTTTGTCAAATAATTGATTTTCCTAAAAAAATTTTATTAACTAATTCAATTTTTTAATCATTATTTATTTTTTCGATTAAAAAATATTTTTTTCTCAAATAGTTTGTCAAGCTTTCTAAAATTTTTTTCTCTTTTTTTTTCTTGTGTAATTTTTTTCTCAGCTAGTCGCCAGTCGCAAGCCAAGCCTCGCCGGATATGGTGAGGCGAGCCCCGCTTACTCAAGGCCTAGCCAGATTTAACAAGGCGAGGCCTTCCTCAAGGCCAACGATGCCAAGGCTCGTCTCACTAGCCTCGAGCGAGGTCGAGGCTCACCTACCTCGCTTTCTCGAAGCCAAGGTCGGCCGAACGAGATTTGGCGAGCTTAGCCTCCCTTGAGGCCAGCAACATTGAGGCTTGCCACCAAGCCTCGAGCTCGCCTTGCCGAGCGGCTATCATTACTAAGGTTCACCATCGGCGGAGGAAGGAGCAGTAGCAAGTAGAGGAAGCGGCGGAGGAAGGAGTAGAAGCAAAGGAAGGTGAAGGAGAAAATAAAAAGAAAGAAGTGTGAAATAAATAAGGAAGAAAAAATGAGGAAAATGTTTTTCTTTTCTTAAAATGAGGAAAACGTTTTCTACACTCTTGAAAGGGATTTTTTTCATAAGAGGAAAGTATTTTCTAGAATTAGACTATTTCCCTCCCTTCCAAATGCCGAAAAATCTGAAAAATATTTTTTGAAAAGTTATTTTTCGCGAAACAAACGAAACAGTGTATGGTCATTTGTTCAACTTTCCATGGTTGCAATGGCACATCACTTTCGCATCTTTGATAATGATTTGAGTGTGAAACTAATTTTTCCAATATTTCTAAAACTATAAACACAATGACCGGTGATATAAAATGATATACTATGATTAATTGCTATACAAGCCAACTTTATAAAAGTTAATCTACTGCATTCTACGTAAAGCTAAACTTGTGACCTAATAAATTCTAGATGATGAAGAATAAATTTGGGAAAGCAACGTAAATGGCCATTGAATTTTGACTTAATGTGCAATGTCGTGCCTGGACTTTCTAGTTTGTTCATTGCGATACCTAAACTATCAATAAATGCTTGAACAACAAGTTAGACGTTATTTGATGATTTGGACTATTATATGCAGAGTTGGACTTTTAAACGTGGTAAGTCAACATGGCCATCTTTTTAACTATCTATCTATAAAAGGAAAAAAAATGAGGATATTAACATATCCATTATTATTCAATGACGTGGTAATTATATCATGATTTGAGATGAATACCATAATTAGATAATCCATGTGCGATTTTATTTTAGTCTACCATTCAAACTTAATGGATCCAAAGCCACGCCCATAAATTCTATTAACTTTGATTAATAAAGAAGACGACAAAAAATAATTTTATATAATTTAGAGATTAGATTGAAAATTTATTAATAATTCAAGAATGATAGTGAATAAATCAAAAGTTCAGAGACTATATTACACATGAAATGAAAGTTCATAAATTATTTATGTCATTTTCTTAACAACAATAAAAGAGGTGATGTACACGGTAAAAAGGTGACGACAGCGTCTTCACCAAAATGCACATGGAACATTCAATTGAAATCTAATCAAAGACAAGACTTTTCCTTTTATGGATAACAGAATCTAATTAGTGTGCAAAATAGAGCTTGTGTGGCAATTGTGTGCATTGCATAGCTGTGATTCTTGTCAGAGCAACAAGTTCCAACAATCTATCATAAATTGGTCTATCATACGTATGGTTGTAAATCGTACGCGTGTAGATATATATAACATACATGTGAAAAGATACTAAAGAGCGGACGGAAAATTATTTTTGACCAGTATACACAAATACAGAACAGGACCACGTAGATTTTTGTCACAGAATACAATGGCCTAAATTCATTTGGTCTCTCCTTATATAATATAGTCTCAATCGCCTGCGCACCTAATCGGTCCTAAATTTATTGGATGAAAAGTAATTTAGTCTTAAACTTTTTCTATTTTACCAATGTAGTCCTAACATTCACGTGAAATCCCAATATAAACATTTTTGGTTAATTGCGGCTGAAAATAGTTGACGTGACGAATCACAAGCTGTTCATATCAGTGCATTATGTCAAACGGCGATGTCTAGATACGGAGTTAGCAATTTCCTATGGTAATTGCCCGGAAGAACTACAATAGAACTTTGCACGAAAGTTTAGGATTATATTAATAAAATTTTAAAGTTTATAACTAAATTGGTATCCATGCAATAGGTTTATTAATGGATTTACAATTTTTCCTAATATTTATGCGAGTAAAATTTTGGTGCTTCACTAAAGTTAAACTTTTGGTGCAATAAACAGTGTCATTAGATTAAAATTTAGGAGCAATATCTATGTTTAAGACAACGGACAAAGCCACAAGAAACCTCTAAATTTTGTTTTATGATACATTAACCCTAATTTCTTGCTACACCAAATATTTCAAACTTATATCCGGAGTGATGCAACAATCTTAAACTTCTTTTTATGACACTGAAAACCTCAAACTTGTATTTATGCGATATATTTACCTTGCGACAAGATTCTGTCAACGAGCATCACTAAAAATCTTATTTGGCTACCTATGTGGATGACGGAAAGTAAACGATATTGACGTGGAGCTCAGGTGGCAAAAATATGTCATGTCATTATATATATCTTTTGTTTCTTTTACTTCCTCCTTTGTTTTGTTCATTGGTTTGGCCAGAGTGAGGATGGTGCTGATGGCAACGACAATGGTGAAGATAGTAGCAACAAAGATAAAGGAGGAAGGAAAAAAGGAAATAGGGAAAAAAAAACTTAACCGGGAGTAAATATGTTATGTGGGTATAAATTTAGGATTTTTGGTGTTGTAATTTATTTTTTTGGCTAAATATTTCACATAGGTATAAATTTGAAATTTTTGGTGTCGCGAATAAAAATTTTGGGATAAATATATTACATGTATACCAATTTGGGGTAATTGTATCACATGGGCATAAATTTGGGGCTTGTGATGTCATAAAAGAAACTAAAATAAATGTGTCAAAATGGGCATAATTTTAAGTTTTTTTTTGTGTGAATTTTTTCCCTTAGGACAATCAAACTCCTTATTGCATGGGACTCATGTTGCCTCCTCGATAAAATTGACGATGTTAGTATTCCTAGAGGTTTTCAAATATCTCATTGCTTCGCATGAACATTGTAAATATTTGTTTTCACAAGAAGTTATTGATGAAAAACTTTTCAAAATCGACAATGGTTCTCATGAATTTGGGAACATTACAGCTCACTTTGCACCGAAGATTTTGATCTTGCCCCGCTTACTTTGTGTCCTATCGCGGGTCACTTCGTGTCGACCCTATTTTCATTTGAGTTGTCGCACACAATGATTTATTTGGTGCAAATCCGATAATGGTTGCTCTTGGTCGTTCCATTATTTTGATCCACAAAAGTCACGATCACTAATCGCTCAGAAAGGTCAATTTGAGCGATACGACATAATCCACAATTTGCCCAGAAAGCTATTTTCGATGAATAAATTCCTTATTTTACCAATAAATTATTGAAGTTTTAATTATTTTCATTTTTCTTCTTTTATTTTCAATTCAATTTTTTGTGCTCCTTGCGGACTAGATATCTTCTTCGGAGCTTAAGATTAATGCGATTTAAACATTTTTAATGGTACTCATTGCATTCGGATAATTTTTTTTTTGAACTTATTTAAATAATGGTAATATCGTAACTAGATCGTGTATTGCAAGAGTTTTGTATCTTCATTCCAAAATAGGGTGAAAAATTACTAATGAATGTGATTTAACTTCAAGGCTAAGGATTTTCATGAGATTCTTTTTTCGTGAACAATACTCTATATTTTTGTGTTTGAATATATGCATATGCAACGTGGAAATTCTATTAATAACTTTTTTTTGTGATACTAATTGAGGAATATTCAATTTTCAAAATCACGACTGCACACATTATGTGTAGAGTCAATAAATTAGAAATTGTGATATCACAATACACTCTTTGACGAAGTTCATATTGCAAAAAAATTCGTGGAAAATATATAATTTACTCGATTATTAGAATAGTGCTAAAATAGTGCCTCTGAATTTCAATATGAAAGTTACCTGTGAAAGTATATTATATAATTTAGCGGCAAGACAAAGCAAAACTCCAATGCACGGCCCTTTTTCTTTCCCTTATCCTTCGCTCGAAATTGCACACGTTTTCTACAAGGATTCATAATAAAATAAAATAAAATAAAATAACCAGCATGACCCATCCAATCATTAAAGAAACGAGTAAGATCACTTTTTTTGGGTTTGCCCGTACGAATGCCAATTCACGTGACTTAAAATTGTAGCGAACAATCATCGAGCGTGATGTTCGGTGAATAGCTGTCACTGCATCTTAAATGAAATCCAGATTTTTGTCACGTCCTAAATCAATTTTTAGCTACTTCGTCTTTTGGGTATTTGGTACCTCCAGTGAAGAGACTTCTCGATTTCTGTCACGATCATGGAGTTGAAATGACCGATTTTTACCACAACGAGCAAGCTAAGTAGTGATCAATTGAAATGAATATTTTGTAACGGCCTAATTCCCAAAAAAATTCCCAACTTTAACCTTTGTCCCAATTATACCCAAAACTTTTTTTTGTCTCATAAAAAACCCCCAACTTTGGGCCCAGTACCTAAAAAAACCTCAAACTTTAATCTTTGTCCCAATTATACCCAAAACTTTTTTTTGTCTCATAAAAAACCCTAAACTTTTATTTTTGTCCCAATTCTACCTGCCTAACACCCAAGAAAACCCACAACTGTAACTTTGTCCCAATTCTACCAATCTAATACAAAAAAAAATCATAATTTTATCATTTATCTCAATTATATCCAAAACTTCTTTTTGGCTCATAAAAAATTCAAAAATTTTATTTTTACCCAAATTATACTGCAATTATTCTTTCATTCATAATAACCATTAGTTAATCATATACAGCATTACCACATTGTTAAATAATTAGACCTTAGCAAAGTTAACACGAAAAAATCTATTAACTTCTTTTATACTGTATGCTTCTTCTACACATTATCGGGAGATACAGAGCCATTTAAGATGGTGTGTTTCGGATTATACCCAGCACTCAACAGCCCAAAAATGGCTAGTCGTGGAGATTTGATTATCTAAATAAATAATCTCAAATCTTGCTATTCTTGAAATCTACTGATCTTGCTATATTTGAAACCTGTTATTTTTGAATTTTAAAAATTTATTGGTAAGTTTGATGAAAACATTCAAGCAACGTAAAATTAACTAATAGTAATTATAAACCGAACGCGTGGTAGAATTGGGTCAAAAGTAAAAATTTGAAATTTTTTTATGCGATAGTTTTTTTGGATATAATTCGGACAAATGCTAAAGTTGAGGATTTTTTGAGTATCAGATCGGTAGAATTGAAACAAAAGTAAAAATTATGGATTTTTTATGAGACAAAAAAAGTTTTGGATATAATTGGGACTAAGGCCAAAGTTGGGGGTTTTTTATGAGACAAAAAAAGTTTTGTTTTTTATGAGACAAAAAAAAGTTTTGGGTATAATTGGGACTAAAGCCAAAATTGGGGGTTTTTTATGAGACAAAAAAAGTTTTGGATATAATTGGGACAAAGGCTAAAGTTTGGGGTTTTTTTGGGTATTAGGCCATTTTGTAACGGATGTAAGGCCTTAATTAAAATGTAGAAGGAAAATGACTGTAATGGTCACTCTCTTTATCATTTTTGCTGATCCAAAAGATAAAAGAAAAGCCTGAGCAAACAATATAAATTTGGAGTTGCACACGACATCGCCGGACCATAACGATCGGCTTTTATGATGTCGAAAGTTTCCTCGTGATTCTCTTTTTCATTCACTTTTTCTTGTCTTGGTTCCATCATTCACCTCAGAACCGCCCTTTATTTATTATGCAAAACCAGCCTTTTTGGTTCCCAAAGGTGTGTCATAATGCATGTGATGTTATTATCAGCACTGTGCAAAATTATTCCAAGTAATGCTAATAATTGAGCTATCGGAGCTTAACAAATGGGAGTTTCTACCTCCCAATTCAAAGTTGGGCAAACCCTAATTTTCGCCATTATTATTTGTTAATTCCAATTACATTGTCGTACATTTCACACAACATATCTAAAAAATATGTACATCACATGAAGCAAGAATAACTTGAAGAAATCATCTTCATGTAAAAGAATATGTTGGGTTGTTTCTCTTGTTTATAGTTAGAGTAATGCAGGATCCAAAGATTTACCTTTATATTATAGGACCTTAGCTTTTACTGGCTTGTTGGAAATGGTGTATTCTTTCTTGTTCTTTATTCTTTATCTTTTGAGTCTCAATTATTTCTAAATGCTCACTCTAAAAAAAAGAAAAAGAAAAAAAGTGTTATAAAAGAGAGAAATAGAAGCAAACTTATTACAATTATGATTAATATTATGAAAAATCTTAAATTCAGTGATAAATTTACTCCTAACTTAATTTTGACCACAAAAAAAAAATCACAAAGTGATAAATTTGTGACAATCTTATCCAAATTGATATTTTGATAATGAAAAACTTCAAACTAATATATTTGTGACAAATTTATCCCAAACTAATTTTTTAACGAAAAAAACTTAAAATTAGTATATATATACGACGAATTTATTATTCATTAGCTTTCGTTGAATTTCGCCTTTAAATTGCCGAATTAGATGATTTATAGTAGTTGACAGATGCTTTACCTTTTGTTTGTCACAAGTGTATCAGTTTGAAGTTATTCATGATATTAACTTAATTTAATGGATACTAATAGAAGGTAAATTTATCATAATTGTATCAATTTGAAATTTTTAATGCTTAAAAAGTTAGTTTGGGGTAAATTTATCACATATGTATCAATTTAAAATTTTTATGATAAAAAAATTAGTTTGAGGTAAATTTATAGTAAGTGTAATAATTTGAAATTTTTCGTGGTTAAAAATTAAATTTGGATAAATTTTTTAACGATGAATTAATTTTGATTTTTGTAAAAAAAAAAATAAAATAAATTTATCACGAAGGTATTACCTCGTAGCTTTTCGTGATATTAATCTTTATAATTATTAATAAAGAAAAGTAGAAAAAAAGAGAAATTGACAGCAAAAGAAAGGGAGAAAAGAAGAAACAAAAGCAACACGCACGTCATGGGAGCCTGACAATGGCTAATTCGGTGGGGTACTGAAGATACGAACTGCGCGGCTGAGATTTTTACGCATATGGCCATTGGACCACGTGGTCTGAAAAGGACAGGCACGTCGTGGAGTCAATAAAAGCTACCTGATGAAAACCCGAGAAGGACGACAACAGCGATAGTGATTTGTCGGAGACGAGACATTTGCATGGGAATGCACGACCGATGTAAGCGAAATGCGCCACGTTCTTACGTTCATTTCGATGTAATATTGCGATATGGATCAACCATTGGACTCCGAGAAATACGAAAATCCAGTAGAAATTGACTTTGATGTCTTCAAAATTCTGTGCCGCCAATGCTGACCATGCTAAAAACTTTAAACTTGGAAATGAAAACGCGATATAATATATTAACACTCCACGTCTTGATAACTTGAGTTTTTACTCAAGATTAAGCATGAAAATATATAACAAAGAAGGCAACTATGAGACTAACGTGTAAAATTTTTGTCAACTGTTAAAAAAAATTTACACTGTCGTAGTAAGGCATTGTGTAATATTCACACATTCGAAAAATATTACGTTGCAAGAAATATCTTATTTTAAATTTGATTTTGCACAAGAAATTCCTTTCTTACGAATTTCGTGGTTTAAAAATTAAAAATATATATTCCAAGTGAGGGGGGAAATCAGATGGTGATATGTCCACGCTTTGGATCCTTGTACCAATTCCATCGAGGGTACCGAAATCTCCAAACGATAATTTCTTTTGGACTTTCTCCTCTGACAAGACGTGTCCACTCGACGCTTTTATGTGGACACAAGTTTTGGTGGGATAAGATTTGAGGATTTCGTACAGAAGCCGCGGGGAATCGTTCGTTCGAACGCGTGGTGCTCGTCCAAGATTGGATAGGATGAAATATTTTGTACAGAAAAAAAAAAGGAAAGAAAGAAATAAAATACCAAAAAAATAAAGGAAAGAAAAAACAGAGAGGCAATAATTCACATGAGTAACTCGGGTGGTCCTTGAACTTTTGATGGTTTTGGTCTTACGCGGTATCCCGCTCTCTGTGAGAGGATTATGGGTCGCTCTTTTGGCCAATGTTCGATATGTCAAATGAATAAATCAGGTCAAGTTTGGGTTGGATCGAATATGATTCGATCCATACCGACGGCTCTAGGCCAATGTGCAGGGAGATCGGAATGCATGAAACTTAGGGTTTCAATCAACTGCCGTTCAGAGGCGAGGGATCGATTCATTTCTTGCCCCCGACAATAAGGTCATTAGATATCAATACGAAGCTATTGATATCTATCATGAGCGGACTCAATACTCGATTGGCAGGATGTCGTAGGGTGGTCCCCCAAAAAGGCAATTTCTAGGAGGAGCAAACGTAGTCGGTAGGCAGGAATTTTTTTTTTCCTCCCAACACATCATATCGATCGCTATACATTACCTGCTCCCTTCCTTTGTTTTTTAGTCTTTTGTTCCTTTGAGAGTGCGGATCGCTAACGGTCCTGGTGGTGGTTAGGTGTATCTGTTCTTCTAATGAAAAAGATTTACCATCTATTGCTCACGTACTAAAACTAGTTAATCAAAGTATGTTGGCATTAAATAGTTAGGTAATGTTATATTAGTACACGGTAGAAGTATTAAAATGGTGTGTCGGGTTGGGTTTGGATTGAATCGGATATGGTCCGACCCATTTTCATATAGTACAATTCTAATGGCCCATACTTTACTCATATTACTTAAATATTACGTTTAACCAAATCATGCAATATTCATTTCTTATAATTTGTTAAAAAATGATATTTCTAAAAAACTTTCATGCAATAAAAAAAATTTAGTGAATTTTTTTATTTATACTAAAAGTTAATTTATCATTTTTTTTTATTTTTTATTTTTTTACATTTTTTTTTATTTTTTGGCCATTGGTGACCGGCTGTAGCCTGAATAGTTTTTTTTTCTTCTGATTTTTAAGATTTTTGTTTTTTAAAATAATTATTTATATATTTTTTCGATTGCCGTAACCATGTCGGTGGATGGCTGCGACAAGCGGCGGGGGTTAGGTGGAGAGTGGTGACGACTAGTGGTGGGAGGTGGCAATCGACGGTGGGAGGTAGTTTGAATAGTTTTTGCATTTTTCTAGTTTTATTTGAGGCCCATTGGCCCAAGCCTAGCGCGACCCAAGCTTAGCCCAACCCAAGTAAACAATAAAACACACAAAATGAAAATTATATACTGATATAATTGATGCCAATTTACAAGTGGTGCTTGGGATGTTGCAGACCACGAGTCGAAAATGGTTTCAATTGTATGACCTATTTTTGACCTATTTGATTCAACTTTTACTTTTTGGACCTATTTTTACTTGGCTCTTCAAAAACCTAGGACCTATATATAATCCATTTTGTACAAAATATGAGTCCAAAAAAGGATCATGGACCAATATTAACACCTCTAGTAATGGTAAGGGTATAAACAGTTTACTTGATATAACTTCTTGCTTAGGGAGAAAGTAGACAGGACAATTTTGCGCCACCTTAGCATCACATATCAACTTGAAACTTGTCTAATTGGTCTTGTATATATTGTATAGATGTTAATTTAGTTATAGACTTTTCAAATCTGCCAATTTATTCCTAAAACGTTACGTGAAATTTTAATGTAGTCATTCTGCATAACTTTTGCCTAAAATCGCGAACATGTGCCACCTACAATGGTTGACGATGATTGGACTGCTATGTCAATGAGTTTCGACAAAAATTGATCGGAAGAATTATAACGAAATTTCATGCAATAATTTAGGACTAAATTGGTAAAATTAAAAAGTTTAGAATTGAATTGACAATTATACTACGAGTTTAGGAATGACTGGGTAATTTTTCCTATATCAACAGATAATTAAATGAAAATCATGTTGTGGAAGTAGAAACATTGGAAGGGGCTTACTTTACCAAAAAAAAAACATTGGGAGGGGCTTAACATGAAGTAAATTTTACACAAAACACTTATTTTTTATTTTTTTTATTTGATTTTTGTGTCCACGAGAGTCACGCACGCTTTTTCATTAGCTTAGACAAGAAGGCATTCCTTCCCACAATGCTATAATTCAATGAAGGTCCATTCGCCCGAAGAGTCAAAGAAACAATGGAGGGGCAGTTGAGCACATCAATTCTCATCAGAACCATGTGACAATCAATAATTCAGGCACATGCATCTGCCTTCTCCTTTTTCATTAGCTATTATTTCAATATTACCTTTACTTTGCTTATTTGTCAAATCCATGTCCACAAACATTGTACACACTTTAGCAACTTCCCAGGGTTTACAAGCTTTATTATTATTTTTTCTGGAAAAGTCAGCGTGATGACTGAAATATCAAACCAAGTCATTGCACAAATATATCTTGGACATCCTATGAAAAAAAAAAAAACAAAACAACAGTAAATCTTCAAAGTTTTGAGGTGGAAGGTGATTGAAATTTAGCATAATTTTTTTAATTTTAGAATTATTGAGATTGTTAAAGATATTATTTGTTTGTGAGATTTCAATGGGCCTTATAATCATGCGCCTTCCTCTATTGCCATTTTAAATTTTTGGATTGGATTCCCTACCACGCACAATAAGATCTTTTGAAATGATGAATGCTTCTTCGATTTTGTTTAACATCATCAGATATTACGAGAATATATCTCGACCATGAATCTAGCATTAAAATATTCATGATCTAAAACGTAAAAAACTTGTAATTTCCGGTCCATATCAAGCATAGCATATGATATTGCAAGACATTATCTTTCTCAACAAGCGTCATGATGAAGTTTATATGCCATTTCATTCAACCATTTAGTAGGTAGGATATAATAATCATAAATGAAAAAAAAAATCAAGATATACCTATCAAACCGATAAATTTAGCGGTGAATCTGTAGATTCATTAATGATTATTATACCATAGATTATTGGACTATAAGATTCGAATCAGGAGTAATGACATTGATAACCGTGGATTGAAGTTTTTAGGGAGGGAGTGGGTAAGTTAGATATGAATGACACTTTGATAAAGTACACACATCATATGGAAAATGTAGTAATATTCATATATTTAAGTGATATAAGGTCTTCGACCAAAAAGCAAAGTGATGTAAAGTCAAATCAATTTTTTTTTAAATCGTGCTAAGTTAAATATTAGCTAGAAGGAAAAACCCATGCGCACTTTTGTGGGTATCGCAAGAAGTTAGTGCACAATACTTAAAGTAATCCGCACATGTAAATTTTACTAATTTTATCTCATTATTAATTATCAATTTTACTTCCTTATAGACTTTCATATATCCTTTTAAATGCCCTTCCACTGAAGTAACTTTACATCCTACTGAATATATATCCAAGAAAATTGTCCAATTAGTCCTAAAGCTAGTGTACACATATCAATCTAATTCTAAATTATTTAATTTTGTCGATTGAGTTTCAAACATCTGCACGAAATTTTAATGTAGCCAATTTTCTCTGGGGCACACCACTACCTTATTGATTTTGTACAAAAATTGGTCAAAAAGACTATATTGAGATTTTTTGTGAAGGCTTAGGACTAAATTAACAAAATTGAAAAGTTTAAAACTAAATTAGCATTTGTTTAATAATTTTAAGCTGGATTGAGTGATTTTCCCCATTATATCCTATAGTGCTACACTCTTAAATTGAGATACCAGCTCGGAAGGTTGTATTTACCATGATATTCGCAGTAAATGTAAACTCTCAAACACCATGGAGGTCATCACTATTATGATATCCAAGATTTCGAGTAGATCTACATGCATTGTTTTAATCTTCCCTATAAGAGACGCCAATCTCTATCATTATTGGTCGAGCATTTCTTTCTTCTCATCTTTTAGTTCGAGAGCCAGTGAATAATACGAATTCTTTTATCAAACTTAATTATAGATTTTGCCATATTGAATAACATCATGACTATTACAACTGTATTAGCTACATGAGCTAATGATTACTGAGGACAAAATTGTAACATTAGGAACTAAGGACGTAATTATACATATACTCTATCCCAAAGTGTAATTTCGCCACTTTTATAGCACAACTATAAAAAGTTCTGTAATCACATTACGAGTTAAGTAAATCAAACCATATTCACACAAGATAATCAATAAGTTACAAAGAATGAAGATATATCGATCCATGTTCACACAAAATCAATAAGTTATAAAGAATGTACATATAACATAATAGATTAAGTGATGAATAAAAACCATTGAAGTTTCTTTTGAAAGACAGAAGGAGGGTTCTTCTTGTAGAAAAATGGACACATGTCAATCTCAAAGATGATGAACCTCCTTTAGTACTTTAGCAGGGAGTTAGGATTACTGATCGAGTTTTCTTTATTGTTCATCTATATTTCATTCGACGACGATGGTCGTCATTTCTGGACAACATTTCTTTCCTAGAAGGCCAAATTCATCCAAAGAATTGAAAAGGAATCCTTATTCCACCAGCACTTGATCCATCAAATAGGTGGGTCGAATCATAAATGGTTCAACTCAAATAGTTCGTTAATCCCTGTTGACACCTGATTTTTAATCATATTTTCTCTTTTAAAAATTTTCAGTATTTTTTGGCATTTTTATTTTTTGAAAAATCCATAAAAATTCATAAAATTGAAAAATTAACTTTGGGGACCTTGGCCAAGCCTAGAGAACTAATTTTGACCAAAAAATGATTTTTCATATTTTCAGTATTTTTAATTATTTTTATTTTCGAAAATTCATGAAAAATAAAGAAAAATGAGAAAATTGAAAAATCAACTTTGGAAGCCTTGGCCAAGCCTAGGCAACCATTTTTGAACAAAAAATAAATTTTCATATTATATATATTTAATTTTTTTTTTAAAAATAATACAAAAATACTTGAAAATTTTGGAAAAATAACATTTGAGGCCAAAAAAATACACAAAGATAGTTAATATTTTTATTTTAAATCTATTTTCATATTGGCCATCGCAAATTCAGAAAAATCCAATTCGAGTCACGTGTTCCTTCACGAGTATAATCTCGAATCGGGCCTAAAAAAATTTAATTTGAGCCAACTTATTTTTAATTTTCACTTTTTATGAGTTGTGACATTGTCTTCTAATATTTTAAATTTTCATCTTGGCTCAATTATACCCAGAATGACTCAATTTTGCAAAAGGGCTTTAATTAAATTCTGCATTATTTTCAGCGACAAGAAATGAGCTTAAATTTGACATGTGGTAAATTTTGGTGTGTCAAAAATTGTGAGGAGATTTGGACTTAAAGAAATATATTTTTTCATGGACTGAATTGTAAATACTTAAAATTCAAGGACTAGAGTGCAAATACCTAACTCTTGAATGATTATTTTACAAATAACAAAAAGAAGAGTTAGTGGATAAATTAGAATAGAGAAGGGAAGATGGAGAAGAGGAGATGAAGAAGAGAAGTTAGAGAAGGATGGATGGAGAAAATAAGATAAGAATAGAGAAGGGAAGATGGAGATGAAGAAGAGTTAGTGGAGAAATTAGAATGGAAGATAAGAATAGAGAAGGGAAGATGGAGATGAAGAAGAGTTGGTGGAAAAATTAGAATGGGAGATAAATATGGAGAAGGGAAGATGAAAATGAAGAAGAGTTAGTAGAGAAATTAGAATGGGAGATAGAGTTAGTGGAAAAATTAGAATGGGAGATAGATGAGTAGATTATAAAAGGAGGAAGAAGTGAGCTTGAGAGAGGGATTTTTTGGAGAGAAAATTTTGGATGTTTGAGAGAGTTTTGGGAGATTGAAGAAAAATTTGAGAGAAAGAAAATACCAAAAGAGAGAGAATTTTGAAGATGATGGAAGTTTAAAGCTAGGGGTTATCATCACAAATTCCTTCATCGATCAATATAAATCAAGAGTTCTTCCTCGTCAACGAGCAAGCAAATTCGAGCTAAGTGTTTTTATTTATTCATTTGTTTATGGTTTTACTTGCAAATTAGCACAAATTGTATACACTTTCTCAATCCTTTTTTTTCCTTATTTTATGTCAGGAAAATAATATCTCTACGTCAACAGCAAAAATCTCGTAGAGATGCAAAAATCGGCCCAGACAAGCTCCTAAGCTGTCCACCGATTTCTCAACTGATCTGTGACTAAAAGTCCCTCTTAATTCAAAAGAAACTCTCTATATTGGGAACATAGAGAGCGAAAATCAATTATAGAAATCCCTCCCAAAAAATGGGAGATAAGTGCTCTTTTCACTCTTCTGGTTTTAGGTGCAAATTAGCATAGATTTTGTATACTTACATTTCACTCTATTTTTGTCGCGACCTAAAATTCATTTTTAGGTTAATGGATTACCAGATTAATTAATTAAATTAACTAACCTAGTTCGAGCTCTCCCAAGCTCTACCAAATCGTAACTTTGATTTTTTTTCACATGATTTTAGAATTTGGAGTCGCCACTAATCATTTTTGGTAGGTTGATTAGAAACCTAAGTAACTTAGCGGGAGAACTAAATTACTCCTGCAAACCAGAGATTATGAGTTCGGGGACTTGGTTACACTAGTTAATTAAAACTAATGCCCTTTCGGTACCTTAATTCCATGGATATCCTATTTTGGCAACTCTCACTTGATTTATTCCTAAGACCCTGGTAAGGTGTTCTTTTTATGTTTTCACTTTAAAATGAAATGCATAAAGGGTATGAACGCAAACGTTGACATACAAATACGACACACAAATACGGACATACGAATATGATATACGAATACGTAGATATGCGAATACGAATACGTGCGTGACGTGCGAATGACATACGTACATGACATGCGAACGACATACGTACGTGACATGTGTATGAATACGATATGCATACGAGATAGATGAATACATATACGTGCGTTACATGCGAAGGATATACGTACGTGGACATGCGAATGATATGCGTACGTGACATGCGTATGAATACAACATGCATGCGGGGATAGACGAATATAAATACGTATGTGACATGCGTATGAAGACGCACGAATACGATATGTAACATGCATACATACACCATACAAATACGTGACATATATATGTGACATGCATATTGATATGTGTATGTAAATACGTACATTTCGATTTTGCCCATAAAGGGCAAAGTCGTCATTTTGAAAAGATGGGATAAAACCCTCATTTTTGAAAAAGAGGGGATAAAACCCTTATTTTGAAATTTTTGATTTTTCTGAATGAATATGCATGGGTTAATAACATATCATAACAGACAAATGTGGATTTGCAAACGTCACGTACGTGACGTGCATACGAGAACAAACAAATACGATATGTCTATATGAACATACGGATAACATAACAAACATACATGAGACATACTACATGAGATGCACATGAATGGCATTTTTTGTATTTTCAGATTTTCCATTTTTTTTTGGTTTTTTGGATTTTCTACATTTTTTTTTGTATTTTGGATGTATTATAAAAGAATGCAAAATCACCCAAAGCAAATGAAGATGTGAAGAGAGAGCAGGTAAAGTAAAACTACCCTAAGGACAGTGAAAATAAAACCCGCAACTCGTCGGGTGAATAATTACAGACCAATTAAATAAAACCCGAGACATGATCGGGAATACAACAAAAATGGACCGGAATGGACATCGGTCAAACACCCGTCGCCAAGCCTCGTGGGTCGAGAGTACAACAAAACGGACCGGAATGGACATCGGTCATCCTCCGGTCTTCAAAGCATCGGGCCGAAAGCCAAATGAAAATAATGAACTTATCCAATCGGACATGCACAATCACCAATGAGTTAAGACAATTCAAAAACTCAAAGAGAGTTTAACACGTGCTGATTAAACTTCATTGAGACCATTTTTTACATTTTCCAATGCATTAACACAAAAAATACGAATTAAATCATACTGTCCATGAACATTCTTAGGGAGAAAGCAGTAACCATAAAATACAAAAGAAAAAATGAAATGTATGTAAAAATTCTGAGATTTTTTATGTGGATGGGAAAATGTGTTTTTGACAACTTTCATGTTTTACATTCTTATTGAAGAGACACTCATTTTCGTGTAGAAAATGGTCTTTCATGAGAGCTCAGCAGCAAACAAACAAATTTTACAGAACAGACATATTTCAGGATTAAGCTTAAATGGACACTCAAATCTCAAAATTAATGCACCAAACTTTCCAGTCTACTAAACAAGACCCCAATGAACAACTTTCATTTTTTGTGAAGTTTCAAAAGAAGAATCTAAACATAAGATAACTACAAATCAATATGACCACGCACAGAAAAACACTCAGACTCAAGGACGCCAACAGAATTGCATGATTTCATTAAATGCATTAAAAATACGAAACGTGCATGACTATTTTTGTATTTTTTATATGTTATGCATTAAGATCTTATGAACAAATGTCATGAAGAGATATTTATGAAACAAAGTCTAGAATAACCCATGGAAAATCATTTAGCGTGAAAGGTCAGATCAGAAAAATTCCATCTCAGGTTCTGATCACCATATTTCCAGATTTCTGCTTTCAATTTCGGGACCCTTTTGACATAGCAAACGACGTCAATTTTCGTGCCATAATATATCAAATCGAAGATCTCGAAGTCATCTACGAATGTTCAGTACATTTATTTTCGAGATTTCGTCATCTAAACACGAAAAATTGAGTTACCAGATAATTGCACATGCTGATGCGCCTAGAGCTCGTTGGAGATGAATCCGTCGCGTCGCCAAGGCTTGTTCCATGGCGGCGAATTTTTCTCTCTCAAAATTTTTTTCTCTTGAAATCTCTCCAAAAAATTTTTTTCTCCAGTTTTTCTTCAATCTCCCAAAACTCTCTCAAACATCCAAAATTTTCTCTCCAAAATTTTTTTTCTCTCAAGCTCATTTCTTCCTCCTTTTATAAACCACTCATCTATCTCCCATTCTAATTTTTCCATTAACTCTATCTCCCATTCTAATTTCTCCACTAACTCTTCTTCATTTTCATCTTCCCTTCTCCATCTCTATCTCACATTCTAATTTCTCCACTAACTCTTCTTCATATTCATCTTCCCTTCTCCATATCTATCTCACATTCTACTAACTCTTCTTCATCTCCATCTTCCCTTCTCTATTCTCATCTTATTTTCTTTATCTTCTCTTCTTTATCTCCTCTTCTCCATCTTCCCTTCTCTATTCTAATTTCTCCACTAACTCTTCTTTTTGTTATTTACAAAATAATCTCTCAAGTATTAGGTATTTGCACTCTAGTCCATGAGATTTTAAGTATTTGTAATTCAGTCCCTGGAGAAATATTTCTTTAAGTCCAAATCTCCTCACAATTTTCGACACACCTATCGCATGTTGAATTTAAGCTCATTTCTTGCTATTGAAAATAATGCAAAATTTATTTAAAGCCCTATTTGTAAAATTGAGTCATTCTGGGTATAATTGGGCCAAGATGAAAATTTGGAATATTAAAGAACAATGTCACAACTCCTAAAAGTGAAAAATGAAAATAAATTGACTCAAATTGAATTTTTTTAGGCCCGATTCGAGATTATGCTCGTTAAGGAATACACGACCTCGAATTGGATTTTTTAAATTTGCGATGGCCAACATGAAAAGGGATTTAAAGGAAAAATATTGACTATTTTTATGTATTTTTGTGGCCTCAAATGCTATTGTTTATTAAATATTTTCCTAATTTCTAAAAATTATATTTAAAAAAATACAAAAAATATGAAAAATTATTTTTTTACTCAAAAATGGTTGCCTAAGCTTGGCCAAGGCTTCCAAAGTTGATTTTGCAATTTTCTCATTTTTATAGATTTTCTATCAATTTTAGAAAATAAAAATACCGAAAAATACTGAAAATATGAAAAATCATTTTTTGGTCAAAATTGGTTCCCTAGGCTTGGCAAAGGTCTCCAAAGTTAATTTTTTCAAATTTATGAATTTTTATGGATTTTCTATTAATTTTAAAAAAGAAGAAAAGAAAAGGTGATTGAAAATCAGGTGTCAATAGCTGCCCCTCTTTGAAAGGAAGCTCGATAGAGGTTCATTTCAAAGACGAGACGACACCTGAATCCTAATCGACTCAATACAATGAAATAAAAAGAGTCATGACATTCGATCTCCAATACCCCTTTTAGCAAATTTCGATCCAAACCCGGTTTGAGGAGGCTTTCATGCGATGAGGGAGAGACAAAGATGAGAATTTACCTGGCACTTACCTGCTCGTTGTATGGCGGTTGCCTGACATGAGTGCTCTGCTGAAAATGAGATGAGAACCTAAGGATTCGTTATAAGAAAACCTTAGGGTAGTGGAACTTGGACCCGTATGGTAGGTCACCCCATAGTAGATTCCTAATTAAAGGATTCTACTGATTAAAATCGGATTGAATTTTGACCCGTATGGTGGGTCACCCCATGGTAGATTCCTAGTGAAAGGATTCTACTGATTAAATTAAGATTTGACCTGTATGGTTGGTCACCCCATGGAAATGCCTGTAAGAAGGACTTTGGTGCCTGTAAGAAGGACTTTGGTGCCTGTAGAAAGGACTTTGTTTTGCCTATAAAAAGGACTTTGGTGTGCCTGTAGAAATGACTTTTGGTTGCCTATAGAAAGGACTTGGTGTCTGTAAGAAGGACTTTTGTGTGCCTGTAGAAAGGACTTGGTGCCTGTAAAAAGGACTTGATGCCTGTAAGAAGGACTTGTGCCTGTAGAAAGGACTTTGATGCCTGTAAAAAGGACTTGGTATGCCTGTAAAAAGGACTTGATTTGCTTGTAAGAAGGACTTGGTTTCCTGTAGAAAGGACTTGGTCGCCTGTAGAAAGGACTTTGGTTGCCTGTAAAAAGGACTTTTGATTGCCTGTAGAAAGGACTTGCTCGCCTGTAGAAAGGACTTTGGTCGCCTGTAAAAAGGACTTTGGAAATGGACCGTTCCGTATTGGGGTTTCCAATGGAAGGGCTCCGGAGATAATATACCCTAGATTTCACCTTTTTTAGGTAGACTGAAGAGGTATTGATTGAGAAAATGATTTTTGGGTATATCTGGGATCTAAGGAGATCAAGAATCCTGCAGACGCTCTAACCCAATTTAACTTACCATGAAGGGTGCAATTCTGGGATCTGGGGAAACCAGGAATCTTGTAGACGCTCAAACCCGATTTAACTTACCTTGAAGGGTGTCATTCTGGGATCTAGGGAGACCAGGAATCCTCAAAATCCGACTTAACTTACCTTGAAGGGTGCCATTCTGGGATTTGGGGAAACCATAAATCCTGCAGACGCTCAAATCCAATTTGACTTATCATGAAGGGTGCCATTCTGGGATCTGGGGAAACCAAAAATCCTGCAGAAGCTCAAACCTAATTTTTGTTGTCCCATCACTTTAGGAATAAACCGATGAGGCAAAGATCAAGAACACGAGAGTTGGTCAATCATGATTTGATAAAGCTTGAGAACACGAGATTGTATCAATCGTGAGCTGATGAAGACTTCATGAGAGTATGTTGATCATGAGTTGCAAGGGTTCAGAAGACTTACCTGGATCTTCTGAGTTAATGATCGAGGCATAGACAGACCGATTGTATCGTGTCTGCTTGCTCACTGAATGACCTTATGTGCTGCAATGGATTTGAGCACCCAGACAATCATCAGAATTGAAAGGTTCAGGTTGAAGATATACTCACCTGAAAATGCTTGACGAGCATTAGCCAACAGGGCTTGTTTGTTTAATAGCCTCTGGATGAATTTCGAGACCTCGGAGAGTAACTCGACTATTAGGAATGCACTACTTGTCAGACAGTGTCAGAGGTAACATGTGCAAGCATTTTTATCAATGAGTTCATCGGTTCATGCAAAACCATTCAGTTGAGTTTGCAATGATTAAAACCATATGTGTATGCTCATAATATGGATCATGCATGACTATTCTATCGAGTTTGCATTTCCAATTCTGTCCAGGGAGGTTATCATGTCATGAATACCTCGAATTGAACCTGAATGGGGACTTCAGTCCGAAAGGGCTTTCTCTCACTCTCGAGAAACGCTATTTATCCGGATTGCAGGATTTGAAAAGAAAGCACTCAACCTTACCATCATCGCATTCAGCGAGGGTCTGAGTAATCTCGCAATTGATACGATCAAGCCGATCTAGAGGTCTTGATTAGGACCGTAATGTGGGCTGGGTCAAAGGCTTATCAAAGGAGACTCATTTTGAGTCAGGGCCATTGACAAAAAAAGGTTTTCATCATCTGCTCCGGGTTTACAAGTCAAGAACCCTGCAAAATGAGAGAGAAATAATCTTGCTCGAACTTCTTCGAGCGATTCTTAAAGTCATTCAACTCTTACATTAATTTAGGTGCCCTAATCAGAAGAGACTTTCAAGGGTCGTAACGTAGGTTGGGATTTGGGTCTGAGAAACGAAGGGCTCGTTTTGGCTCAGCAAAATATATGAGAAGGGCTTGGTGTTGGTGATCATTGCAGTCTTGTCACCGATCTTTGACCTTCCTGAATTTGTCTTTAATGAATACCATCATTGGCTGAGGGGTGGTAGTTCTTTTACACTTTGCAAACTGACTTCTTTGGGGATCCTTTTTCGGGAATTCTCAAAATGTATGTTCGAAGTCAGAAGTTCATTACAGATATATGGGCATTGGCCTTGCTTTTGATAGGCACTTTACTCTTTCTGCCCGAGATTCTTTGGAGTAGCCTTTGCTTTTCTTACTCCCGACTCCCTTTTGTTTGGAAGCAGGCCCATTTTCTTTAGGCTACACTTGTCTCTCTCTTTTTTTTTGTTTAATAATCTTGTGATTTTGAATTTTAGCAACAAGATGATTTTCAACAAATGATACTAGACATTACATGAAAGTCTAGCATATGAAATGGGCTGATTCGAGAATTCTCTATTGGCCCAATTTCTTCAATTCTGCTCTTTTGGGGGAAGGTGTCGTCGTTACCTTGAAATGAGCAAGGATCACCAACATGGGCTTGAGAAATGAATTTGCAGGCTCAATTGGGTTATGCAAAGGATGAGTGTGTAGGATAGAGAAAATAAATGCTCTTCGTCATCCTAAAGCACTTGAATTAAAATTCGAGTATCATGCAAAGAAACACTCGAAGATTGATGTTAGTCCAAGCAAGAGAATTTCTAACCATTTATCTCCTGATATTGTTGGAATTACCTCTGTTTTGCCCCAGTGCGGGGTGGTTCTTGACAGGGTCATGAAATGAAATCACCGTTTAAATGGGTTGTCAATGGTTGCCTGAAGTGTTTGGAATGGAGAATGAATGCCTCCTTCACTTCGACTATCGTATCTTTTGCGAGAAAACCTATTGCCTTGGAGAATGCGGAATCTGTCTACCGCTCAACTCACTGTGGATTAAATATAGGACGTATGTGGAAATGGCTTGCCTTTCATCGTCCTGCCATGCCCCATTCTGTACATTCGATGCATCGTATACAGTTTATACCCCCAGTCAAAATTGACAAATTGAACATGCAGAACAGTCATGCATAAATCATGGAATGTGTAAACATCATGCAAATATGGCAATACAAGTACAAGTATGGAAATTGCCCCTAGCTGTGTGGGCGGATCAAACACGTTAGGCCTATTCCCCGAGTCGAGGAGTAGCTTGTTTCTGGTTTTGCCTCTTTTCGATCTAGGGTTCGCCATTGATTTCCCTTATTTCATCAGACGGATCGCATCAGGCGATCATAACTTGGCCCCTTTGGGCTGTTTTCTTTGAAGTATCAGGTGTTAGTTTAACATTTCCTGTAACAAGGAAGGAGACCTGTTAGCCAGTATCAGAAATGATGAACTGGACACGATACTGAGTTACCCTTGAGTGCTTCGCGCAACTCCTTTACCAGTTTTACCACTCGGGATTTTCTCCGTGGGTATGTCAAGTTAGACATTTCAACATTTCCATCCTCGAGGATCGAACGCGGGACGTCTCGGACCACTGTCATTCCCCATGCCATCTGGTCCACAAGACCGCAGGCGCTCATGGAGGTTCCTTTTAAGAGTCAATCCTTGAGATGACATGGTGTTGTTGTATTGTACTAGGTAATTCCAGGTCACTGTATTTTTCGGGGCTGTTTACAAACCCTGTTAAGAATGGAATAAAATAATTCAGAACACGAGACGAGTATGAGCAAATTAGAACGATACAGAATTACCCTTCTTTGAGATTGTTTGGGTCTTTCGTTCACATATTCCTCATTTGAAGCCGTCCATTCTGTGGCGATGTCCACGAATCTATTTGCCCAAAGTTTTGATTAATCGGGGAATTTCGTTTTTGGGTCAATTTGCAAATTCCTGTAAACAGAAGGGATCTAATTTAGAATCGGGACAATTTGAGGGTAAATTGAAACGATACTGCTTTACCCTTCTAATTCGCGCGACTTTTTACTCGCAATAAATTCACTACGAGTTTGGTGTGGTAGCAGACTCGAGCATTTAATAGGAGAACAGGAAATTGCTGCTTCTTGCTTTTGCGTTCATTCTGAACATCAATAAAAGTAGAAAACATCACATGCAAGGAAATGAAGCGTCTGCATTCGTTCAAGATCGATTTTGCTCCCTCAGCAGGCTCTCCCATGATCAGCTGGCTTCATTCTGGACCAGGTATGCATCGGCTATGTTGAAGGACCCGTGATCTCAGCTTCGAAATACAGACTCCCTGTGCATATTACAGTCCCCGTGCTTCATTAACATTAAACTGGTTGATCATGGTGGTGAGTTCATCGTCAATGCCGCTTGCCTGGTGGTGATACATCTCCCCTTCCCCGGGAGGTATTGATGCTGATCCAGTAGCATTAGTCTTTTTGTACCATGCTCCAATAGAACTCGATTCTGTTATAAACTGGTCTAACTCGCTTCTCAAACACGCATTTTCAATCCTCAGATCATGCATTTCATCGAAGGCGAGGAGAAGGCTGTTGCAGTTAGGGCAGGTGGCGGAGTCAAAAGCCTCTTTATACATCTTGTTTTCCGCTCGGAGGTTTTCATTTTCAACTCTTAGAAACTCGGCTTCGTTGTGCTCATGACGAGTCTTCATTCGGGTTCGCCTATTTTGAAACCAGAACTTGATTTGTGAAGGTTCAAGTCCTAGCTCTTGACTTAGTTCCATTTTCTGTTTGCCGTCTGGCATAGGACATGTTCTGAAGAAATCCTCAAGCCTTTGTACTTGCTCCTTAGTATGGCGATGGTAACGCTTCTTTTGACCCTTACCGTTGTTGTCCTTATCTTTACTGAGATCTTGGACGTCGTCGGCGGAAGGGCCAGGTTCCATAGGCTCGATCCCAAACATGGTTTCGAACTCTTTCTCGCCCATATTCAGCAGGCAATGATAGCTTTCGGAAGTATTGGGTTGAGACATCTTCGATTTGGTCGATGATTTCTCAAGGTTTGCTATATCTTTCTGTATTTTCACTCTCTCTGAACCGTGTATGCTTTAAAACTCTCTTCAATGTATGAATAAAGATTATCAGGAGGATGTCTCTTTTAAAATTTGGCGTCGGCTTAGCATATGTATCGCTTCTCCCGAGATTTCTGTCTTTCTCAACCTTTCCTGCGTGTTTCTTGCTTGGCTCGTCTTTTCTCATCTCTTCATAGTGGTAGGGTCCCTATCAACGTCTCTACCGTCGATTTGCTGGCGTGTTCTCCTATAAAAACGAATCTCATTTTCCTTGTCTCCCACCCAAGTCACCTTTCTTTCTCCTTTTTCAAATTTGTGTCATCCCGTCAAACTTTTGGCAGAGATGTCGGATTTGCTTGGCTCGAGATTGGAGACGAGTAGCGGAGGTGATGCTGATAGGGAATGGTAGACAGGAAAATCTGGCCAGTAGAGACTTTCACTGCAAAAATGAAAGGGAATGCGGCAGTATATGTTCTTCATATTCTAGAAAAATTGGAACGATACTGTTTTACCATTGTATGTACTTCCATTGAATTTGAATTGAGGAAGTTCCTTCATTTGGATTGGATTGGATTGTATGTCCCGAGTTGCCCTTCACTTTGAGCTTGCCACATAAGTGCTTTGCTTAGTTGGGCCTTGTTTTCTTTCGGGTTGCTTTGGACCATCATCATTTTTTATGCCATCGGGTCCGTGGATCGGAGGGCTCCTTTAATTTAAAGGTTACCTTTAAGGCAAATGAATCTTATCGCATTCCATTGGGTCATTTCATTTTGCGACACTCTTGAGGTAATTTGCAATCCCCTGGAAGAGAATGGAACAAATCCAATTTAGCATTTTGCGACGATTGAAGGTAAATTGGAACGACACACAGTTACCCGTCTTCGAGCTCGCCTGGGCTTTTCACTTGAAATTTCCCTACGTGAGGTCATTCAACATTTCTCATTATGGCAGTCAGCGACGTTGCCACAAATTGATCCGCCCTGAGTCTAGCATAAAAAGGGATTCACGCATTCGACGGGATAAAAAACAAATTACCCCATGCCTCTGAATTAAATCTAGACACCTAGAAAGCTGGAAATATCATACGCAGGGGAATTAAGCATGAAATGAAAGGTGCACTTGTTCAAGGTCAGTTCTGCCTCTCCTGCGGCTCTTCGATAATCAGCTAGTCTCATGCTGGTTCAGGCATGGATGACCGATGTTTGAGAGTCCTTAATCACTAGCTTCCGATTATGGCTTCGGATGTCTGTCAACCTTAAACTGGTTGACCAGGGCAGTAAGCTCATCATCTGGGTAATCTCTTGAACCTTCCAGCAACTGATGCTCGAATTGGGCATTATTGTTGGCAAATGCTGGCGGTAGATTTCTCATTCTGTCCTTGCCATGAGCAATTTGACTTCTCGAGCTGAAGTCTTCATCATTACTCCAGAAAGTGTGGGGATCACCAACTGTCCTGCTGCCAAGAACTCCTTCCATTTGAGGATTAGAGAAGTGGAAGTGCTCAGGATAATTTCTTGTCTAATTCTCTGGCTGCGCAGGCGCGCTGATCATGGGATGAATTCTAGCCACGGGTTGGTGCTCAAACCAAGGAGTCTGAATACACTGCCCCTGCGGTCTATACTCTTGAAGAGCATTAGGGTGATTCTGGGGGATACTTTGATTAACGCCTGGGGGATTGATGACACGGCTACTGGTTTGGTTGATGATGGGAAGTGGCTCGCCCCATGCTAACCTGTGAAACTTATGGTGGCGAGGAGACTCGACGTTCAGGCTTGGATCAGTCCCGCCTTGGTTTTCTTGATTCTGAGCTGCATTGTGTTCTCTCACCCTTTTTCTGTACTTCTAAAGATGACTCGAAACATTTGCTTTAGTGAGTCCCTCTACCTTCATAATTTCCAGTATATGTTGCGGCCGTGCCGAATCGATTCCTAGTTGCTGAACTGCATTAACAAACATACGATGCAGCTCGGGAGACCAACTCATCTTCTTTCTCCAGTTGCTTGGAATAAAATTGAAGGCTTGATGCTTGTTCTCATGGTCGTGCAATTGCTTCCTTACCACGTGCTGCCATATGTTTTGAAGCATCTGAACCCTAACTGGTTTCGTTACGACGTCTTGGGCCCCGTTTAAGACAGCCTTCATCATGGCTTGCTGATCATCGCTTGCCGATATTACGAGGACTGGCATGTTTAATTTAGAATTGATGACTTCCAAGAGAGTGAAAACATCCATGTCAATCCCTACCATGGCGGTGACGACGATATCAAACTGGTCACTACTCCTCCTTAATATCTCTAAGGCCTCTGTCGCCTTTGCTTGAGTTACAACCTTATACCGGCATTTTCTTAATACGGTAACAAGGATTGACAGAGAGACTGGATTACCGTCAATGGCCATGACCAGTAGACCCTCAGGGTAAGGAACTTCATCAGCTTCGACCAGGGTTGAACATGCGCCCATTTCCCTAATGCTCGACATATTTCTGGATCTAGGACTGCCGATTCGAGACCGCCTCAGGATGTCTACTCGGACTTGAGGGATCACGGGATCGTTGATGGTTTCTCGTAATAGGCTTTGAAAGCCAATGCTTTGATGGTGAAGGCTTTGAATTCCTCTCCCACGAGAACTCCTTCCTCTCTATCTTTCTCCTGCGAGTTCGTGCAGATGAACCCTCACTATCAAATGAGGATAAATTCTCTCTCTGGCAATAGCAACGACTTCCCCCTTCACGGGCAGTGCTATTAGATTTACCAAGGGGAAAATCTGACATTCAGCTTTTGATTAAAGGGGAAATCCTCGTTTATCGCTCAGTTTGTCTTATTCTTTCTTTTCGCGATAGAGGGCCCCTGTCAAGATTTCCACCGTCGATTTACTCGCGGGTCCTCCAATGAAGACGAGTAATATCTCTCTTTCTGCCAAAAATTTCTTTGTCCCCCACTCAGCTCGTCTTTTCGTTCTTTCTTTTCTCAAAGCGGTGGAGTCCCGTCCAACTTTTCCACAAAGACGTCAGGTTTGTTCGGCTCGAGGTTGCCACTTGACTGGAATTTGAGCCACCGGGGGTGTTGCCGACAGAGAATGGTAGATAGGAAAACCTATAAGGACTGCCCCTGTGAAATCAGTATTTAAATTAAAGCAGATTACCACTTCGCATTCCGCTCATCTAGCTCATCTCTCTCCTTTCTTTCGTATTCTGCTTTCAAAAATAGCCAATTCTCCTAACCACACCTTATCCGCCGAAGTCCTGGCTGGGTGGGAGAGACTCTACAATCTTCTTGGTAGAGGTTACGCTCATATAGCCAAAAACTCTACCGTTGAGGTTGAAATCCTTGGTTTATTCAGGACTGTGGACGCTGCTTCTGTTGAGGGTACCCAACTGGGGAAGGAGTATCGGAACTTCTCGACCGTCTTCATCAATTTTCTGGCTGCCTATAACCGCGCTTATGAGACGGTCCTTGTGACCGCCGTCGTGAAAGCTCGTTACCGAGACCGGCACGAGCGTCTGGTAACAGTTACATTTGTGGCTGATAATCACAAAAAGGCCCTCAAGTTTGCCGACGATCAGCTTTCCTGGCTGGTTCGTGAGAGGGGAAAGCTGGTGGACCGTCTGGCCTTGGTCCGAACTTACGCCGAACAGGAGCCAGGCAATATTGTGATGAGGTGCAAATGCGGTTGGCTGCAGGAGAGGCTTGATGACATTACGGCAGACATTGCTTTCGAGAGGGCGGCGATTCCGGATCTGGAGTTTGCCGTTGAGCATTACGAGGCCACTATGGCCCAGGTTAAAGAGAAGTGCGATCGCCTCTTCTTTAGGCTCGCGGAGCTTGATCCCGAGAACGCCCGGTGCACCCAGAGCATCAACTTTATGGAGAGCCAGCTGAGCTCCTTTGTGACGCTTATTAGGGCTCAATTTGATTTCACTTTTCCTCCCCAGTGAGTTGTTGTAAGGTTTGTTGGTGAATGGAATGAAGAGAAAGTTTCACATGTTTGTGCTTTTCATTTTCCTGCCATTTCTTCGCCCATATAGCATGATAGGACGATTTACGGTACTGAAGACGTTGAGGCTTAACACTCTTCTCGGTGTTCTTGTTATCTGCTGCCGGCGATGATATCAAGGACATTGGCGAAGGGTTCGGTGGCGGCCCCCACCGGTCACAGCGCCGTGAGTCAGTCGTGTGAATTATTGCAAATCGACCACTCGATTAGTGCTCCAATAAACAAACCGGGCTGCCCGTTGCGTGCCCCAGTTTACTCCTGCCTATCTCTTTCGGCGTCCACTTGAATGTGTCGGTCGCCTGTAGCGTTGGAAGAAATGATTGCGGGCCATGCTCGGTAATAAAATACTAGTCCTCCAAAATCTTTTATGTGTTTTGAATCCGAGGAAGGTAAAAAGGCAAGCCTTTGTTTAATTTAATTAGAAAGGCGTCGCAAGATCGGGTTCATAATCTTGCCCCATGGGTTTTGATTACACAGTCTCGACTTTCTCAACAAAAATACATGAACCCTTCTAATATATTAAAAATGTCCCCAGGCCCGATCTGGATGCATTCACTACCCCTCATCAAAATACATGGCCCATACGTGCTGACTTATTGACACGATTCTGTCTCCGGAAGAATTGGCCTCTTCATATGCCCCTAGGGTTAACGATATCTTCGCTTGCCCCCTGATTGTTATCACCAACGAGCCCGATTTTTCTCCACCCCAGGGTACCTATAATTCTCTGCAAAAGTAAAGAAAATAATCAGTATGTGATCCAATAGGGGTCGGCCCATGATTCATACATTAGTCCAATTTTATTTTTCAATTTTAGAGAAAATTTTCTTAGAAAAACATGGGTGAATTTCTCAAAAAGAATTTTCTTGCAAATTTTTACAACTTGAAAAATGTGATAAAATATCTTAAAATTTAGCAAATTTCCCGAAGGGATTTTCCTTTTATCAGAATGAATTTTTAGGGATAAATTTGTCAAGAAAATCTCATTTCTATTGAAGTAGAAAAATGTAACAAAATCTTTTACTGGTCAACAAAATTTTCCTAAGGGATTTTTCACACTTATTTATTTATTTATTTATTTTTATTTTTTTCAAAAATGGGATACTAATTTGATTTTCATTTTCTTTTGAAAAATGACCTTGATGTTAAATTCAAAATTTGACCGACACCTAACATGAACCGACCAAAAATAAATACAAGATGAAGTTAGAAAACTTACTTTCACCGTCAAAAATACCATGTAAGTCGCATAGACATGCACATGAATCGTGAGTTTAAATCTTAGCCTATCTACTCTAAAGGCTGACAAATTGAAGCGAAAGACTTACGGCAATGCGACAATCTCGCGCACATAATCAAGATTAGCCGTGACCCCTACGACGTAATCAGGATTAGCCGGGTCTCCCAACTTCGGCTCCTCGAGTCAAAAATTAAAACCACTGCTTTGGTAATCTTACCAAGCCTGAGGCCTAACTTTTAAAACTCATTTTTGAAAAGAGGTTCGGGATTGAATATGGACTAACTTTCGACGTGATCTCACGCCGAACGCTAGAACCAAATCACAATACCATCCTAAAACTAGTGACCTAGGTCCGGTCACGGGACGTGTGTGATGTAGGGCTAAAACAAATAATCATGCACAGCAGTTAAATTCAAACACCGCTTCAAAATGTGCAAAAATTAAATTCCAATTTCCATACACCAAACCTGCAAAATAAGGGGTTAGCTAAACACTCCACCCCTTATAACTCCCATCTGCAAGACCATTTAACACCTAAAGATTAGAATTCAACCAATTGCCAAACCAAGTGAATATTCATGAAATTTTACTGGCATAAGTCCTCTAAGTTCTTAAATTTTTCAAAAATTAAGAACAACTCCCCAGCGGAGTCGCCAAGCTGTCGCGACCTAAAATTCATTTTTAGGTTAATGGATTACCAGATTAATTAATTAAATTAACTAACCTAGTTCGAGCTCTCCCAAGCTCTACCAAATCGCAACTTTGATTTTTTTTCACATGATTTTAGAATTTGGAGTCGCCACTAATCATTTTTGGTAGGTTGATTAGAAACCTAAGTAACCTAGCGGGAGAACTAAATTACTCCTGCAAACCAGAGATTATGAGTTCGGGGACTTGGTTACACTAGTTAATTAAAACTAATGCCCTCTCGGTACCTTAATTCCATGGATATCCTATTTTGGCAACTCTCACTTGATTTATTCCTAAGACCCTGGTAAGGTGTTCTTTTTATGTTTTCACTTTAAAATGAAATGCATAAAGGGTATGAACGCAAACGTTGACATACAAATACGACACACAAATACGGACATACGAATATGATATACGAATACGTAGATATGCGAATACGAATACGTGCGTGACGTGCGAATGACATACGTACATGACATGCGAACGACATACGTACGTGACATGTGTATGAATACGATATGCATACGAGATAGATGAATACATATACGTGTGTTACATGCGAAGGATATACGTACGTGGACATGCGAATGATATGCGTACGTGACATGCGTATGAATACAACATGCATGCGGGGATAGACGAATACAAATACGTATGTGACATGCGTATGAAGACGCACGAATACGATATGTAACATGCATACATACACCACACAAATACGTGAGATACATATGTGACATGCATAGTGATATGTGTATGTAAATACGTACATTTCGATTTTGCCCATAAAGGGCAAAGTCGTCATTTTGAAAAGATGGGATAAAACCCTCATTTTTGAAAAAGAGGGGATAAAACCCTTATTTTGAAATTTTTGATTTTTCTGAATGAATATGCATGGGTTAATAACATATCATAACAGACAAATGTGGATTTGCAAACGTCGCGTACGTGACGTGCATACGAGAACAAACAAATACGATATGTCTATATGAACATACGGATAACATAACAAACGTACATGAGACATACTACATGAGATGCACATGAATGGCATTTTTTGTATTTTCAGATTTTCCATTTTTTTTTGGTTTTTTGGATTTTCTACATTTTTTTTTGTATTTTGGATGTATTATAAAAGAATGCAAAATCACCCAAAGCAAATGAAGATGTGAAGAGAGAGCAGGTAAAGTAAAACTACCCTAAGGACAGTGAAAATAAAACCCGCAACTCGTCGGGTGAATAATTACAGACCAATTAAATAAAACCCGAGACATGATCGGGAATACAACAAAAATGGACCGGAATGGACATCGGTCAAACACCCGTCGCCAAGCCTCGTGGGTCGAGAGTACAACAAAACGGACCGGAATGGACATCGGTCATCCTCCAGTCTTCAAAGCATCGGGCCGAAAGCCAAATGAAAATAATGAACTTATCCAATCGGACATGCACAATCACCAATGAGTTAAGACAATTCAAAAACTCAAAGAGAGTTTAACACGTGCTGATTAAACTTCATTGAGACCATTTTTTACATTTTCCAATGCATTAACACAAAAAATACGAATTAAATCATACTGTCCATGAACATTCTTAGGGAGAAAGCAGTAACCATAAAATACAAAAGAAATAATGAAATGTATGAAAAATTCTGAGATTTTTTATGTGGATGGGAAAATGTGTCTTTGACAACTTTCATGTTTTACATTCTTATTGAAGAGACACTCATTTTCGTGTAGAAAATGGTCTTTCATGAGAGCTCAGCAGCAAACAAACAAATTTCACATAACAGACATATTTCAGGATTAAGCTTAAATGGACACTCAAATCTCAAAATTAATGCACCAAACTTTCCAGTCTACTAAACAAGACCCCAATGAACAACTTTCATTTTTTGTGAAGTTTCAAAAGAAGACTCTAAACATAAGATAACTACAAATCAATATGACAACGCACAGAAAAACACTCAGACTCAAGGACGCCAACAGAATTGCATGATTTCATTAAATGTATTAAAAATACGAAACGTGCATGAATATTTTTGTATTTTTTATATGTTATGAATTAAGATCTTATGAACAAATGTCATGAAGAGATCTTTATGAAACAAAGTCTAGAATAACCCATGGAAAATCATTTAGCGTGAAAGGTCAGATCAGAAAAATTCCATCTCAGATTCTGATCACCATATTTCCAGATTTCTGCTTTCAATTTCGGGACCCTTTTGACATAGCAAACGACGTCAATTTTCGTGCCATAATATATCAAATCGAAGATCTCGAAGTCATCTACGAATGTTCAGTACATTTATTTTCGAGATTTCGTCATCTAAACACGAAAATTTGAGTTACCAGATAATTGCACATGCTGATGCGCCTAGAGCTCGTTGGAGATGAATCCGTCGCGTCGCCAAGGCTTGTTCCACGGCGGCGAATTTTTCTCTCTCAAAATTTTTTTCTCTTGAAATCTCTCCAAAAAAAATTTTTCTCCAGTTTTTCTTCAATCTACCAAAACTCTCTCAAACATCCAAAATTTTCTCTCCAAAAAAATTTTTCTCTCAAGCTCACTTCTTCCTCCTTTTATAAACCACTGATCTATCTCCCATTCTAATTTTTCCATTAACTCTATCTCCCATTCTAATTTCTTCACTAACTCTTCTTCATTTTCATCTTCCCTTCTCCATCTCTATCTCACATTCTAATTTCTCCACTAACTCTTCTTCATATTCATCTTCCCTTCTCCATATCTATCTCACATTCTACTAACTCTTCTTCATCTTCATCTTCCCTTCTCTATTCTCATCTTATTTTCTTTATCTTCTCTTCTCCATCTCCTCTTCTCCATCTTCCTATCTTCATCTCCTCTTCTCCATCTTCCTATCTTCATTTCCTCTTCTCCATCTTCCCTTCTCTATTCTAATTTCTCCACTAACTCTTCTTTTTGTTATTTACAAAATAATCCCTCAAGTATTAGGTATTTGCACTCTAATTCATGAGATTTTAAGTATTTGTAATTCAGTCCCTGGAGAAATATTTCTTTAAGTCCAAATCTCCTCACAATTTTCGACACACCTATCGCATGTTGAATTTAAGCTCATTTCTTGCTATTGAAAATAATGCAAAATTTAATTAAAGCCCTGTTTGTAAAATTGAGTCATTCTGGGTATAATTGGGCCAAGATGAAAATTTGGAATATTAAAGAACAATGTCACAACTCCTAAAAGTGAAAAATGAAAATAAATTGACTCAAATTGAATTTTTTTAGGCCCGATTCGAGATTATGCTCGTTAAGGAATACACGACCTCGAATTGGAGTTTTTAAATTTGCGATGGCCAACATGAAAAGGGATTTAAAGGAAAAATATTGACTATTTTTATGTATTTTTGTGGCCTCAAATGCTATTATTTATTAAATATTTTCCTAATTTCTAAAAATTATATTTAAAAAAATACAAAAAATATGAAAAATTATTTTTTTTACTCAAAAATGGTTGCCTAAGCTTGGCCAAGGCTTCCAAAGTTGATTTTGCAATTTTCTCATTTTTATAGATTTTCTATCAATTTTAGAAAATAAAAATACCGAAAAATACTGAAAATATGAAAAATCATTTTTTGGTCAAAATTGGTTCCCTAGGCTTGGCAAAGGTCTCCAAAGTTAATTTTTTCAAATTTATGAATTTTTATGGATTTTCTATTAATTTTAAAAAAGAAGAAAAGAAAAGGTGATTGAAAATCAGGTGTCAACAATTTTATGTCAGGAAGCCGCAGCTTTATATCAATGGTCAACCCTATGGAAGCACAAAATCGGCTTGGAGGAGTCCTCAAGTGCGCACAAATTTCAAATTGTTGAATCAATTCGTTGTATTTTATTTTAAAGAATTCATACCCCAGAATGGAGAGGACAAAGTCTATCCGCAATTTAAATACCTGCACCATAAATCCCAAAGGGAAGAGCCAAGCCAATGCTTAGCCTCCCATTGGAGGTTTTTAATTACAGTAGTTAAATACCTGCAACTTAAATACCCGTACCTTAAATCCCAAAGGGAAGAGCCAAGCCAATGCTTAGCCTCCCATTGGAGGTTTTTACTTACAGTAGTTAAATACCTGCAACTTAAATACCCGTACCTTAAATCCCAAAGGGAAGAGCCAAGCCAATGCTTAGCCTCCCATTGGAGGTTTTTACTTACAGTAGTTAAATACCTGCAACTTAAATACATGTACCTTAAATCCCAAAGGGAAGAGCCAAGCCAATGCTTAGCCTCCCATTGGAGGTTTTTACTTACAGTAGTTAAATACCTGCAACTTAAATACCTGTACCTTAAATCCCAAAGGGAAGAGCCAAGCCAATGCTTAGCCTCCCATTGGAGGTTTTTACTTACAGTAGTTTAAATACTTGCAACTTAAATACCTGTACCTTAAATCCCAAAGGGAAGAGCCAAGCCAATGCTAGGCCTCCCATTGGAGGTGTTTATTCACTGTCATGTACTTCCTATAATTTAATTTTTGAATCATCAGACCCAAAAGATAAGTAGGTCGTAATACTGCAGGGAAATTCGTTAACACACTCCCTCTTTCGGCTTCAGGGAATCTTTAACACTTAAAAAATATAACAAATAAAAATATATACCATCCATGCATCCTATTTAAAAAGTGAAAACACAAAAGAGAATACCCTACTAGAGCCTTAGGAATAAACCAAGTCTGAGTTGCCGAATTAGGATATCCATGAAATTAAGGTACCGAAAAGGCATTAGTTTTAATTAACTAGTGTAACCAAGTCCCCGAGCTCCTAATCTCTGGTTCGCAGGAATAAATTAGTTCTCCCGCTAATTTATTTAGGTTTCTAATCGACCTACCAAGAACGATTAGTGGCGACTCCAAATTTTAAAATCATTTAAACAAAAACCAAAGTTGCGATTCGGTAGGGCTTGGGAGGGTCCGCGTTAGGTTAGTCAAATCTAATTAACCTAATAATCCGTTAACGCCTTTTAAAATTTAAAATTTTTTTAGAGGGTCGCGACAGACTGGCGACTCCGCTGGGGACAGAGATTTTTAAATTTTCGAAAAAAGATACCAATTGGAATACTTAAATTTTTTCGAAATTTTAAAAGTCTTAGTGGACTTAGGCCAATGAAAATTTCATGCATATCTCGCTTCTGGCGATATTGTTTGGGACTCATTCTATAGGTGTTATATGTTTTTGCTGGATGGGAGTTATAAGGGGCGGAGTGTTTGGCTAACCCCTTTGTTTTGCAGGCTCGGTGTTGGGTTTATTTGTTTAATTTCGCACATTTTTAGAAGCGCTGTTTTGATATCAATTGTTGTGCATGTCTTGCATACTCTGAGGATCACGACACCTGCACACACAAGCGTCTAAACCCAAGTCGCGAAATTCTTCCTAGAAAGCCATAGATAGGGATCGAATATGCAAAACTCTTGCGTCGATTGCGCTCGGGTTGACCATATTTTATTCCGCTCATTATCTGAATTGACAATTCTTCCCATTGTGATTTGATTGCGCGGAGGGTAAGTTTGTCAATTCAGATAGTGGGAGACTTTTTAGGTCCATACCTTGTCTCTCATTCTTTTATTTTCTAGAGTCCACTCCTCACTTGAGTCATGCGCATAACTATGTGATTTGCATTTCTCCAAGGTAAAAGTAAGTTCTCTAATTTTATCTTGTATTTATTTTCGGTCGGTCCATGCTAGGTGTTAGTCAGTTTTTGAGCTTGATATTACGACCATTCTTTTTAAAAGAAAATAAAAATTAAATTTGTCCCTCATTTCTTTTAAATTTTTTTTTTGAAAAAATTATGTAAAAAAATCAATTCATGGGAATTTTATTAACCAATAAAGGATTTTTGTCATATTTTTATTGCTTCAATAAAAATAAAATTTTCCTGAAAAAATTTTCCTCTGAAAATTTATTTCAATAAAAAGAAAAATTCCTTCAAAAAAAAAAAACTCTAGTAGACATCATGTGATTTTATCGCATTTTTCAAATTATTAAAACTTGCAAGAAAATTTTCTCGAGAAATTCGCTCTTGTCTTTCTAAGAAAATTTTCTCTAAATAAAATTAGACTAATTGACCAATAAGAGATTTTTGTCATGTTTTTCTTGCTTCAATAAAAATGAAATTTTCCTGACAAATTTTCCTCTGAAAATTTATTTCGATAAAAAGAAAATTTCCTTAAAAAAAACATCAAGTGATTTTATCACATTCTTTCAAATTATAAAAACTTGCAACAAAAATTCTTTTCGAGAAATTCGCTCATGTTTTTCTAAGAAAATTTTCTCTAAATAAAATTAGACTAATGTCTCGGGGGAATTTTGTTAACCAATAAAGGATTTCTGTCAGATCTTTCCTAATTCAATAAAAATAAAATTTTCCTGACAAATTTACCTCTGAAAATTTATTTTGATAAAAAGGAAATTCCTTCAAAAATTTTAGTAAACGTCAAGAGATTTTGTCACATTCCTTAAAAAAAAATAATAAAAAGAGTAATAAATCTGCAAAAAAATTCTGTATCAGAAATTAACCCATTTCTTCCTAAGGAAATTTTTTTTTGATTTCTCTATAAAATAGAAAAAATCAAATTGGACTAATATAGGAGTCATGGACTGACATTCCTTGTATCGCATACTAATTATATCCTTTTCTTTTGCAGGAAGATTCTAGATACCCCAGACGGGTGTAAAAATTAAGTTCAATAATATATCAAGAATCATCTTTAGAAATACCAAAAGACGAAAAACACCGATGCTTCAACCGTTAATTCTGGGGGGCAAACGAACACTGTCCATCTTTGACAGACAAAGTTGTGTCAATCCGTAAACTTGTATGGGCAGTGTATTCTGATATGACGGTGGATTTATACTGATTAAACACGGGGGTATATTTAATGTATTGCAGAGGATCTCGCGTCTTTTAAAAGACAATATGAATTATATAATCAGAACCCATGAAACAAATACCTTTACCTGATTAAATCAACCAGAGACCGGTCTTAAAATTTCCTCTTATCCGAAACACGCGGAGGGCTTCAGAGGACCGAGGTTCTATTAATGAACGTAGCCCATAGGAATTTCTCCCGACGCTACAGGCGACCGACACGAGCAAGTAGACGCCGAAAGAAACAAAATATGGATAAAAGTCGGCACACAACAGGTGGTCGGATTTACTACCAGCGCACTGATCGAGTTGTCATAGCGTTATTGTTCGTGATCTCAAGATGGATAGTGGGGGCCACCGCCGAACCCATCATCAATGTTCTCGATATCATCGTCTGGAGCAATTAAACAAGAACATCAAGAAGAACATTAAGCCTCGACATCTTCGGTACCTCAAATCGTTCTGTCATGCTATGCGGGAGAAACGATAGCAGGAAAATTAAAAAAAAAAAATAAAACACGTGAAGCTTTTCTTTCATTCCATTCATCAAAGAGTATTACAACAACTCACTGGGGAGGAAAGGTAAAGCCAAACTGGGCCCTGATAACCATTACGAAAGAGCTCAACTGACTCTCCAAATAGTTGATGCTCTGGATGCACCGGGCACTCTCGGGATCAAGCTCCGCGAGCCTAAAGAAGAGGCGATCGCACTTCTCTTTAACCTGGGCCATAGTGGTCTCGTAATGCTCAACGGCAAACTCCAGGTCTGGAATCGCTGCCCTCTCAAAAGCAATGTCTGCCGTAATGTCATCAAGTCTCTCCTGCAGCCAACCGCATTTGCACCTCATCACAATATTGCCTGGCTCCTGTTCGGCGTAAGTTCGGACCAAGGCCAGACGGTCCACCAACTTTCCCCTCTCACGAACCAGCCACGAAAGCTGATCGTTGGCAAACTTGAGGGCCTTTTTGTGATTATCAGCCACAAACGTAACAGTTGCCAGACGCTCGTGTCGGTCTCGGTAACGGGCTTTCATGACGGCAGTCACAAGGACCGTCTCATAAGCGCGGTTATAGGCAGCTAGAAAATTGATGAAGAGGGTCGAGAAGTTCCGATACTCCTTTCCCAGTTGGGTACCCTCAACAGAAGCAGCGTCTACGGTCCTGAATAAACCGAGGATTTCAGCCTCAACGGTAGAGTTTTTGGCTACGTGAGCGTAACCTCTACCAAGAAGATTGTAGAGTCTCTCCCACCCAGCCAGGACTTCGGTGGATAATGTGTGGTTAGGAGAATTGGCCATTTTTGAAAGCAGAATACGAAAGAAAGGGGGAGAGAGGTGAGGCAGATGAGCAGAATGCGAAGATGGTAAGCTGCTTCAATTTAAATACTGATTTCATAGGGGCAGTCCTTATAGGTTTTCCTATCTACCATTCTCTGTCGGCAACACCCCCGGTGGCTCAAATTCCAGCTAAGTGGCAACCTCGAGCCGAACAAACCCGACGTATCTGTGGAAAAGCTGGACGGGACTCCACCGCTTTGAAAAAAGAAAGAACGAAAAGACGAGCTGAGTGGGGGACAAAGAAATTTTCGGCAGAAATAGAGATATTACTCGTCTTCATTGGAGGACCCGCCAGTAAATCGACTGTGGAAATCTTGACAGGGGCCCTCTACCGCGAAAAGAAAGAAGAAGACAAACTAAGCGATAAACGAGGATTTCCCCTTTGATCAAAAGCTGAATGTCAGATTTTCCCCTCGGTAAATCTAATAGCACTGCCCGTGAAGGGGGAAGTCGTTTCTATTGCCAGAGAGAGAATTTGTCCTCATTTGATAGTGAGGGTTCATCTGCACGAACTCGCAGGAGAAAGATAGAGAGGAAGGAGTTCTCGTGGGAGAGGAATTCAAAACCTTCACCATCAAAGCATTGGCTTTCAAAGCCTGTTACGAGAAGCCATCAACGATCCCGTGATCCCTCAAGTCCGAGAAGACATCCTGAGGCGGTCTCGAATCGGCAGTCCTAGATCCAGAAATATGTCGAGCATTAGGGGAACGGGCGCATGTTCAACCCTGGTCGAAGCTGATGAAGTTCCTTACCCTGAGGGTCTACTGGTCATGGCCATTGACGGTAATCCAGTCTCTCTGTCAATCCTTGTTACCGTATTAAGAAAATGCCGATATAAGGTTGTAGCTCAAGCAAAGGCGACAGAGGCCTTAGAGATATTAAGGAGGAGTAGTGACCCGTTTGATATCGTCCTCACCGCCATGGTAGGGATTGACATGGATGTTTTCACTCTCTTGGAAGTCATCAATTCTAAATTAAACATGCCAGTCCTCGTAATATCGGCAAGCGATGATCAGCAAGCCATGATGAAGGCTGTCTTAAATGGGGCCCAAGACGTCGTAACGAAACCAGTTAGGGTTCAGATGCTTCAAAACATATGGCAGCACGTGGTAAGGAAGCAATTGCACGACCATGAGAACAAGCATCAAGCCTTCAATTTTGTTCAAAGCAACTGGAGAAAGAAGATGAGTTGGTCTCCCGAGCTGCATCGTATGTTTGTTAATGCAGTTCAGCAGCTAGGAATCGATTCGGCACGGCCGCAACATATACTGGAAATTATGAAGGTAGAGGGACTCACTAAAGCAAATGTTTCGAGTCATCTTCAGAAGTACAGAAAAAGGGTGAGAGAACACAATGCAGCTCAGAATCAAGAAAACCAAGGCGGGACTGATCCAAACCTGAACGTCGAGTCTCCTCGCCACCATAAGTTCCGCAGGTTAGCATGGGGCGAGCCACTTCCCATCATCAACCAAGCCAATAGCCGTGCCATCAATCCTCCAAGCGTTAATCAAAGTATCCCCCAGAATCACCCTAATGCTCTTCAAGAGTATAGACCGCATGGGCAGTGTATTCAGACTCCTTGGTTTGAGCACCAACCCGTGGCTATAATTCATCCCATATCAGCGCGCCTGCGCAGCCAGAGAATCAGACAAGAAGTTATCCTGAGCACTTCCACTTCTCTAATCCTCAAATGGAAGGAGTTTTTAGCAGCAGGACAGTTGGTGATCCTCACACTTTCTCGAGTAATGATGAAGGCTCCAGCACGAGAAGTCAAATTGCTCATGGCGATGACAGAATGAGAAATCTACCGCCAGTATTTGCCAATAACAATGCCCAATTCGAGTATCAGTTGCTGGAAGGTTCAAGAGATTACCCAGATGATGAGCTTACTGCCCTGGTCAACTAGTTTAGGATTGACAGACGTCCCAAGCCGCGATCAGGAGCTAGTGAGTAAAGACTCTCAAACATCGGTCATCCACACCCGAACCAACACGAGACTAGCTGATCAACGAAGAGCCACAGGAGAGGCAGAACTGACCTTGAATAAGTACACCTTTCATTTCATGCTTAATTCCCCTGCGTATGATATTTCCAGCTTTCTAGGTGACTAGATTTAATTCAGGGGCAAGGGGGTAATTTGTTTTTTTTATCTCGTCGAATGCGTGAATCCCTTTTTTATGCTAGATTTAGGGCGGATCAATTTATGGCAACGTCGCTTACTGTCATAATGAGAAATGTTGAATGGCCTCACGTAGGGGAATTTCAAGTGAAAAGCCCAGGTTAATTGACTAATCTAATTCGGACCCTCCCAAGTCCTACCGAATCGCAACTTAAGTTCTTTTCATGCAAAAGATTTTTGATTTGGAGCCGCCACTAATCATTTTTGGTAGGTCGATTAGAAACCTAAATAAATCAGCGGGAGAACTAATTTATTTCTACGAACCAGAGAAAATGGATTCGGGGACTTGATTACGCTAGATCATTCTAACGCCCTTTCGGCACCATTTTATTTCATGAAAGCTCATTTGGGATGATTGGAAGAAGTTTGGGTCAAACTGACCAGAAGGATAAAACGGTTATTTTTCAAGGATCGGGAGGTGGAAACATCAAAAATAGGATTGGCCAGTCGAAAAATTTTTTTAAGGTGGATACGCGTAAATTAATGACAACACAAATACAAATGCGGTATGTAGATATGGAGACATACGAGTACGACATGACATAATCGAAATTTAAATCAATTCATTTGGGCAAGAAAATTCTCGAAGATTTAATGGTTAGGATTGTTACCTGATTTGACAGATTTGATTGTCGAATTCGGACCTCGTGTCACTTTATGGATCAAGATTGCGGCTCGAACGATGGGGATGAACTCGTGACTTGCGTTGATCGGTAGAGGAATTATGGATGGTAACATCTAGATTTAAACTCCCACCATCTTCAAGACTCTCTTTTGAAAAAAAGGATTCTCTCTCTTTTTTTTTGATTTTTTCTTCCTTTCTAATTTTTTTTAATCTCTCAAAACTCTCTCAAACATCCAAAATTTTCTCTCCCCCTAAAAAATCTCTCTCAAACACTTCAAATTTTTTTCTCCAAAGAATTCCCCCCACCATCCAAACTCTCTTCTTCCTCCTTTTATAACCCATTCATTTATCTTCCATTCTAATTTTTCCACTAACTCTTCTTCTTCAACATCTTCCATTCTCCATCTCTATCTCACATTCTAATTTCTCCACTAACTCTTCTTCATCTCCATCTTCCCTTCTCCATATCTATCTCCCATTCTACTAACTCTTCTTCATCTCCATCTTCCCTTCTCTATTCTCATCTATTCTTCTCCATCTTCTCTTCTCCATCTCCTCCTCTCCATCTCCTCTTCTTCATCTCCTCCTCTCCATCTTCCATTCTTTATCTCCTCTTCTCCATCTTTCCTTCTCTATTCTAATTTCTCCACTAACTCTTCTTTTTATTATTTACAAAATAATCCCTCAAATGTTAAGTATTTGCACTCTAGTCCATGAGATTTTAAGTATTTGCAATTCAGTCCACGGAGAAATATTTCTTTAAGTCCAAATCTTCTCAAAATTTTCAACACATCTCCCCTATGCTTATTTCTTGCCGCAAAATTTAATTAAAGCCCTTTTGTAAAATTGAGTCATTCTGGATATAATTGGGCCAAGATAAAAATTTAAAATATTAGAGAATAATGTCACAACTTCTAAAAGTGAAAAAATGAAAATAAATTGACTCAAATTAAATTTTTTAGGCTCGATTCGAGATTATGCTTGTGAAGAAATACACGACCCCGAATTGGGTTTTTTTTTTAAATTTGTGATGGCCAACATGAAAAGGAATTTAAAAGAAAAATATTGACCATTTTTACATATTTTTTTGTGACCTCAAATGCCATTATTTATTAAATATTTTCCTAATTTCTAAAAATATACATATAATTCAAAAAATATGAAAAATTATTTTTTTGTTCAAACATGGTTGCCTAGGCTTGGCTAGGGCTTCCAAAGTTGATTTTATAATTTTCTCAATGTTTATGGATTTTCTATTAATTTTCGAAAATAAAAAATGCTGAAAAATACCAAAAATATGAAAAATTATTTTTTGGTCAAAATTGATTCCCTAAGCTTGGCCAAGGTCCCCAAAATTGATTTTTCAATTTTATAAATTTTTATAGATTTTGTATTAATTTTAAAAGAGAAAACATGATTAAAAATCAGGTGTCAACAGCTGCCCCTCTTTGAAAGGAAGCTCGGTAGAGGTTCATTTCAAAGACGAGACGACACCTGAATCCTAATCGACTCAACACAAGGAGATAAAAAGAGTCGTGACAATTGATCTCCAATACCCCACATTGCAAGTTCTGATCCAGTTCCGGCTTGAGGAGGCTTCTATGAAGTGAGGGAGAGCTAGAGTGGAGAGGTTACCTGGCACTTACCTGCCCATCGTATGGCCGTTGCCTGACATGAATGCACTTTGAATAGACACCCAAATGTTCACTCAGAGGATAATCCGAGGAGGATGAGCTCTGACCTGTATGGTAGGTCAACCCATGATAGAGTTCCTAGTGAAAGGAATCTATTGGCGATCTATCCTGTTTAGAGGATTCGCCTGCATTTTGACCCGTATGGTAGGTCAACCCATGATAGATTCCTAACGAAAGGATTCTACTTATTAAACTTTGATTGAAATTTGACCCGTATGGTAGGTCACCCCATGGTAGATTCCTAATGGAAGGATTCTACCGATTGAAATTTGACCCGTATGGTAGGTCACCCCATGGTAGATTCCTAATGGAAGGATTCTACTGATTGAAATTTGACCCGTATGGTAGGCCACCCCATGGAAATGCCTGTAAGAAGGACTTTGGTGCCTGTAAGAAGGACTTTTGGTTGCCTGTAAGAAGGACTTTGGTGCCTGTAAGAAGGACTTTTGGGTGCCTGTAAGAAGGACTTTTGGGTGCCTGTAAGAAGGACTTGAAATGGACCATTCCGTATTGGGGTTTCCAATGGAGGGGTTCCAGAGATGGCATTTCGCCTAATTGGTGTCTGGTTTTCAGGACTTGAAGATGGACCTTGCAGTATTGGGGTTTCCAATGGAAGGTTCCAGAGATGGCATTTCGCCTAATTGGTGCTTGCTTTTCAGGACTTGAAAATGAACCATTTCGTATCGAGGTTTCCGATGGAAGGGTTCTAGAGATGACATTTCGCTTGATTGGTACCCGTTTTTCAGGGTTTTTGAAGATGGACCGTTTCGTATTGGGGTTTCCAATGGAAGGTCTCCAGAGATGGCATTTCGCCTGAAGTTGAGGCCGTATTGATTTCTTGCGCAGATGAGGTCTTTGAGAAATGAAGCTGTACCGCCTTCTGGTGCAGGTAAAGTCTTCGAAGATAGGAGGCCGTGCTGCATTTTTTGTGCAAGCGAGGCATGTTGAGATCAAGATCACGAGAGTTGGTCAATCATGATTTGATAAAGCTTGAGAACACGAGATTATATCAATCGTGAGCTGATGAAGACTTCATGAGCGCATGTTGATCATGAGTCGCAAGGGTTCAGAAGACTTACCTGGATCTTCTGAGTTAATGATCGAGGCATAGACAGACTGATTGTATCATGTCTGCTTGCTCACTGAATGACCTTATGTGCTGCAATAGATTTGAGCACCCTGACAATCATCAGAATTGGAAGGTTCAGGCTGAAGATATACTCACCTGAAAATGCTTGGCGAGTATTTGCCAACAGGGTTTGTTTGTTCAATAGCCCTTGGATGAATTTCGAGACCTTGGAGGGTAACTCGACTATCAGGAATGCATTACCTGTCAGACAGTGTCAGAGGTAACATGTGCAAGCATTTTTATCAATGAGTTCATCGGTTCATGCAAAACCATTCAGTTGAGTTTGCAATGATTAAAACTATATGTGTATGCTCATAATGTGGATCATGTATGACTACTCTGTCGAGTTTGCATTTCCAATTCTGTCCAGGGAGGTTATCACGTTATGAATACCTCGAATGTAACCTGAATGGGGACTTCAGTCCGAAAGGGCTTTCTCTCACTCTCGAGAAAGGCTGTTTATCCTGATTGCAGGATTTGAAAAGAAATCACTCAACCTTACCATCATCACATTCAGCGAGGGTCTGAGTAATCTCGCAATTGATAAGATCAAGCCGATCTGGAGGTCTTGATTAGGACCGTAATGTAGGCTGGGTCAAGGCTTACCAAAGGGGACTCTTTCGAGTCAAGGTCACTGACAAAAAATGTCTTCATTATCTGCTCCGGGTTTACAAGTCAAGAACCCTGCAAAAATGAGAGAGAAATAGTTTTGCTCGAACTTCTTCGAGCGATGCTTAAAATCATTCAACTCTTACGTTAATTCAAGTGCTCTAATCAGAAGAGACTTTCGTAGGTTGGGAGTTAGGACTTAGAAACGAAAGGCTCATTTTGGCTCAGAAAAATATATGAGAAATGCTTGGTGTTGGTGATCATTGCAGTCTTGTCACCGATCTTTGACCTTCCTGAATTTGTCTTCAATGGATACCACCATTGGCTGAGGGGTGATAATTCTTTTGCTGGAAATTGTAAATTGACTTCTTTGGAGAATTCTCTTTTGAGCGTTCTCAAAATCAGAGGTATATTACAGATGAATGGGCATTGGCCTTGCTTTTGATAGGCACTTTGCTTTTTCTGCCCCAGATTTCTGGAGTAGCCCTTGCTTTTCTTACTCCCGACTCCCTTTTGTTTGGGAGCAGGCCCATTTTTTAGGCTACACTTGTTTTTCTTTTTGACAAGATGATTTTTCAAAAATTGATACTAGACATTACATGAAAAGTCTAGCACATGACATAAGCTCATTTCGAGGGTTCATTGTTGATCCGATTTCTTTGATTCTGCTCTTTGGGGAAAGCGCCATCCTTCTTTGGAATGAGCAACGATCACCAACAAGGGCTTGTGAAATGAATTTCTAGGCTCAATTGGGCTATGCAAAGGATGTCCGTGTAGGATAGAGAAACGAATGCTCTTTGTCATCCTAAAACACTTGAATTAAAATTCGAGTTAAATGCAAAGAAACACTCGAAGATTGGTATTAGTCCAAGCAAGACAATTTCTAACCATGATAACTGCTGGAACTACCTCCATTTGGCCCCCGATGTGGGGTGGTTCTTGACAGGGGTTGCAAAATGAAACCGCCGCTCAAATGGGTCGTCAATGGTTACCTGAAGTGTTTGGGACGGAGAATGGATGCCTCCTTCACTTCGGCTATCGTATCTTTTGCGAGAAAACTCATTGTCTTGGAGAACGCGTAATCTGTCTACCGCTCAACTCACTGTGGATTAAATACAGGACGTATGTGGAAATGGCTTGCCTTTCATCGTCCTGTCGTGCCCCATTTTGTATATTCGATGCATCGTGTACAGTTTATGCTCCAAGTCAAAATTAACAAATTAAACATGCAGAATAGTCATGTATGAACCATGAATCTGTGTAAACACCATGCAAATGTGGCAATGTACAAGAATGGAAGAGAATTTCTCAAGAAAGGGGGGATTCGAATTGCCCCTGGATATGCGAACCGAATAAATTGAAGATCTACTCCTCAAGTCGAGGAGTGGCTCGTTTCTGACTTTGCCCCTGCACAATGAAATACATGGGTGAAGGAGCATTTGGGCTTGTTTAATGTTGACAACCGTCATGGTCATTGGTCGAATGCCCCCCTCCAATTCTGGTTGCAGCTCCTTGAATCACCGTCGGTTTCCTGACAGAGAAATGGATTCACCTGAGGAAAGTATCGTATAGGGAATATCATTGGAATGAATACATTTCACCTGTTCCAGTAAATCTACATCAGTGGGACCCTCAATAGTGACTTTGGTGGCTTATTGATTCGGGAGCTTTCCCTAAACCTGGGATCACATGAAACAAATGCGTGTATGCATGAATGCATGAAATGCATGTAATAGTCCTAAAGTGACTCAGATTGTCCCAAAGGTAGCAAAATCGGCTCCTGCTTTTATTTCAATGATGATACTGCTTGACTGCATCCGCATTTACAGGATATCCTAACTCTTTCCCATCCATGTTTACAAGAATCAAGGCTCCCCCAGGAAGGACCTTTTTGACGATATAAGGACCCTCATAATTTGGGGTGAACTTGCCCTCGGGATGAGAAACATTTGGAACTGTCTTTTTTCACTACCAGATCTTCTACTTCAAAATTCCTGGGCTTGACTTTTCGATTGAACGCTTTGGCAACTCTTCTCTGGTAGCTCTGACCGTGACATATTGCCTTCAGACGCCTTTCATCTATCAGGTTCAACTGCTCATATCTCTGCTGCATCCACTCCGCTTCGGAGAGTTTGACTTGGGATAAGATTCTCAGAGAGGGGATTTCAACCTCTACTGGTAGAACTGCCTCCATACCGTAAACTAGGGAATATGGGGTTGCTCCAGTCGAGGTCCGTATCGAAGTCCGATATGCCATCAACGCGTACGGCAATCTCTCATGCCAGTCTCTATAATTCTCTGCGGTTTTTGCCAGGATTTTCTTGATGTTCTTGTTTGCCGCCTCCACAGCTCCATTCATTTGTGGGCGATAGGGAGACGAATTAAGATGTCGAATGTTGAATGCTTGTAGCAGATCATCGACTATCTTATTATTCAAATTGGAGCCATTATCTGTGATTATCGCTTGAGGGGCCCCATATCGGGAGATAATATCCCTTCTGATGAACTTGGCCACATTCTTTGCTGTGACATTTGCATATGAGTTTGCTTCAATCCACTTCGTAAAATAGTCGATCGCCACCAGGATGAAGCGGTGCCCATTGGAAGCGCTAGGGTGAATTGGACCGATCATGTCTATCCCCCACATGGCGAATGGCCAAGCCTCCGACATTTGGTGGAGCTCGTTCGGGGATGCGTTAATTCTGTCATCGTATACCTGGCATTGATGACATGACCTTACATGTTGGTTGCAGTCCGCTTCCATAGTCATCCAATAATAACCAAGCCGCATGATTTTCTTTGCGAGGAGGTGGCCGTTCATATGAGGACCGCATATCCCTTCATGGATTTCCTTCATGAGCATGTTTGCTTCTTTGGCGTCTATACATCTCAATAGGACTGAATCGAAGGACCTTTTATAGAGAGTTTGCCCGCTCAGGAAGAATTTGGTAGCCATCTTTGCTATGTACTTCTTATCCCCGACCTGACTCCCTTGAGGAAATTCTCCTTTCGAAAGATAATTCTTAATGTCATGATACCAAGGCTCGCCATCGAATTCGTCTTCCACCACCATGCAGTAGGCTGGCTGATCCATGACATTGATTTTTAAAGGCTTGATGTCGAGCCCGTCCTCCACTTGCAGCAATGAAGATAGAGTGGCTAACGCGTCTGCAAAGTGATTCTGGGTCCTTAGCAGATATTCGAACGAAATTTTGTCAAAATTGTCGGTTAACTCCTCTAGGAACTTATGATAGGGGATGAGCTTAGAATCCCTTGTTTTCCATTCTCCCTGCGTTTGGAGAATAATCAGCATGGAGTCTCCATAAACCTGTAACCTTCGCACCTTCATAGTGATGGCTAATTGCAGGCCTAGAATACAGGCTTCATATTCTGATATATTATTGGTGCATGGAAATACCAACTTCGCAGAAACCGGATAATGTAGGCCGTCCGGGGATATCAGTACTGCCCCAGTTCCAGATTCAGCCAAATTAACGGCACCATCAAAATACATGGTCCACTTATCATCAGATAATGCGAGGATTCGATTCTCCACCTCCTCCTCATCAGGGATTACAAGTCCTTGTGAATTTTCTGCCAACATGTCGGCTATGGCCCGCCCCTTGACTGACTTCTGAGGTGAACTCCTTATGTCAAATTCTGATAACAGAACTTACCACTTGGCCAGCTTTCCCAATAAGGCGGGTTTGTCCACCAAGTACTTAATTGGGTCGCATTCTGTTACAAGCTGGATATGGTGATGGAGGGTGTACTGTCTCAACCTGTGGAGTACCCAGATCAGTGCGACGCATGTCCTTTCAACCATCGGGTAATTAGCCTCTGACTGCGTAAACTTCTTGCTCAGGTAATAAATTGCTCGCTCTTTCCCGTCCTCCGGTTTCGTCTGGGCGAGTAGAGCTTCTAATGATTCCTGATAGATCGTCAAGTACAGAGTCAAGGGGACTCATGGGGTTGGTGGTACCAATACCGGAGGTAGGATCAGATACTTCTTGATCTTCTCAAATGCCTGATGGCATTCTGAATCCCAAATGACTTTGGCGCCCTTCTTGAGGAGCTTAAAGAATGGTTTTGCCACATCAGAAAGTTGGGATATAAATCTAGCAATATAGTTTAACCGCCCCAGCAGGCTTCTTACTTCCCTTACTGAGGTTGGGGTATTAATGTCCCGTATAGCTTTAATCTTGGAAGGGTCGACCTCGATGCCATGACTGCTAACCATAAATCCCAAAAGCTTTCCGGATCTCGCCTCGAATATGCACTTGTTGGGATTCAGCCTCAGCTTATATTTTCGTAGGCGTTCGAACAACTTTTTTAGCACCAGAACATGGTCCTCTCCTGGTCTGGACTTGGCAATCATATCATCTACGTACACCTCGATTTCCTTATGCATCATGTCATGGAATAGAGCGACCATGGCTCTTTGGTATGTCGCCCCAGCATTCTTCAACCCGAAAGGCATAACCTTATAACAGAAGGTGCCCCATGGTGTTATGAATGAGGTCTTCGCCTTGTCTTCCTCCTTCATTAAGATCTGATTATAGCCAGAAAATCCATCCATAAAGGAAAACCGTTCGAACCCGGCTGTACTATCGACCAACACGTCTATGTGCGGCAACGGAAAATCATCTTTTGGGCTGGCTTTATTCAGGTCTCGGTAATCGACGCAGATTCGGACTGTGCCGTCTTTCTTCATTACTGGTACGATGTTAGCGATCCAATCGGCATAGGGGATCGCTTCTATGAATCCCACCTTGAGGAGCTTCATCACTTCCTCCTCAATTTTCTTGGAAAGTTCGGGCCTCGTTCGCCTAAGCCTTTGTTTTTTTTGGCAGGATGCTAGGGTCAATGGGCAGTACGTGTTCCACAATGTTAGGGTCGAGGCCGGGCATGTCTGCATACGACCAAGCAAAGACATCTTGGTATTCCCTGAGAAGTTCAGTCATTCGGGTAGCTTCAGAGGGTGACAAGGACTCCCCAATCTTCACTTCTCTGACATTCTGTGAGTCGCCCAAGTTCACGACCACTGCCTCTTCTACCGTTAAGGGTTTAAACTCTTCGTATCGACTCCAATCTCTCTGAATATTTATGAAATCCTCATCTTCTTCCCTGATGCCACAAGAGTAATCTCCTTGGTGATCAGAGTCACACAACAGCCTATTACGCATGCTTGAAATGATATGCCTGAAATGTCATGAAGATGATTAGTCCATTTCAGCAAGTAGTTTTCATGCATGATTTTCAAAAACCATTTGAAAAACATAATAAGAGAGCCAATCCTCATATCCTCGGACATCTTTGCTTCTCTTAATTTGCTTGATAAACTAGGAAGCGTACGGGAATCCAGGCCTCAAATCTTCGAGAATCGAAGATAGGCATCATTGTCGCGACCTAAAATTCATTTTTTAGGTTAATGGATTACCAGATTAATTGATTAAATTAAGTAACCTAGTTCGAGCTCTCCCAAGCTCTACCAAATCGCGACTTTGGTTTTTTGTTCAAATGGTTTTAAAATTTGGAGTCGCCACTAATCATTTTTGGTAGGTTGATTAGAAACCTAAGTAACCTAGCGGGAGAACTAAATTACTCCTGCAAACCAGAGATTATGAGTTCGGGGACTTGGTTACACTAGTTAATTAAAACTAATGCCCTTTCGGTACCTTAATTCCATGGATATCCTATTTTGGCAACTCTCACTTAATTTATTCCTAAGACCCTAGTAAGGTGTTCTTTTTATGTTTTCACTTTAAAATGAAATGAATAAAGGGTATGAACGCAAACGTTGACATACAAATACGACACACAAATACGGACATACGAATATGATATACGAATACGTAGATATGCGAATACGAATACGTGCGTGACGTGCGAATGACATACGTACATGACATGCGAACGACATACGTACGTGACATGTGTATGAATACAATATGCATACGGGATAGACGAATACATATACGTGCGTTACATGCGAAGGACATACGTACGTGGACATGCGAATGATATGCGTACGTGACATGCGTATGAATACAACATGCATGCGGGGATAGACGAATACGAATACATGCGTATGGAGACGCACGAATACGATATGTAACATGCATACATACACCATACAAATACGTGACATATATATGTGACATGCATAGTGATATGTGTATGTAAATACGTACATTTCGATTTTGCCCATAAAGGGTAAAGTCGTCATTTTGAAAAGATAGGATAAAACCCTCATTTTTGAAAAAGAGGGGATAAAACCCTCATTTTGAAATTTTTGATTTTTCTGAATGAATATGCATGGGTTAATAACATATCATAACAGACAAATGTGGATTTGCAAATGTCGCGTACGTGACGTGCATACGAGAACAAACAAATACGATATGTCTATACGAACATACGGATAACATAACAAACATATATGAGACATACTACATGAGATGCACATGAATGGCATTTTTTGTATTTTCAGATTTTCCATTTTTTTTTTTGGTTTTTTGGATTTTCTACATTTTTTTTGTATTTTGGATATATTATAAAAGAATGCAAAATCACCCAAAGCAAATGAAGATGTGAAGAGAGAGTAGGTAAAGTAAAACTACCCTAAGGACAGTGAAAATAAAACCCGCAACTCGTCGGGTGAATAATTACAGACCAATTAAATAAAACCCGAGACATGATCGGGAATACAACAAAAATGGACCGGAATGGACATCGGTCAAACACCCGTCGCCAAGCCTCGTGGGTCGAGAGTACAACAAAACGGACCGGAATGGACATCGGTCATCCTCCAGTCTTCAAAGTATCGGGCCGAAAGCCAAATGAAAATAATGAACTTATCCAATCGGACATGCACAATCACCAATGAGTTAAGACAATTCAAAAACTCAAAGAGAGTTTAACACGTGCTGATTAAACTTCATTGAGACCATTTTTTTACATTTTCCAATGCATTAACACAAAAAATACGAATTAAATCATACTGTCCATGAACATTCTTAGGGAGAAAGCAGTAACCATAAAATACAAAAGAAATAATGAAATGTATGTAAAAATTCTGAGATTTTTTATGTGGATGGGAAAATGTGTCTTTGACAACTTTCATGTTTTACATTATTATTGAAGAGACACTCATTTTCGTGTAGAAAATGGTCTTTCATGAGAGCTCAGCAGCAAACAAACAAATTTCATAGAACAGACATATTTCAGGATTAAGCTTAAATGGACACTCAAATCTCAAAATTAATGCACCAAACTTTCCAGTCTACTAAACAAGACCCCAATGAACAACTTTCATTTTTTGTGAAGTTTCAAAAGAAGGCTCTAAACATGAGATAACTACAAATCAATATGACCACGCACAGAAAAATACTCAGACTCAAGGACGCCAACAGAATTGCATGATTTCATTAAATGCATTAAAAATATGAAACGTGCATGAATATTTTTGTATTTTTTTATATGTTATGCATTAAGATCTTATGAACAAATTTCATGAAGAGGTCTTTATGAAACAAAGTCTAGAATAACCCATGGAAAATCATTTAGCGTGAAAGGTCAGATCAGAAAAATTCCATCTCAGGTTCTGATCACCATATTTCCAGATTTCTGCTTTCAATTTCGGGACCCTTTTGACATAGCAAACGACGTCAATTTTCGCGCCATAATATATCAAATCGAAGATCTCGAAGTCATCTACGAATGTTCAGTATATTTATTTTCGAGATTTCGTCATCTAAACATGAAAAATTGAGTTACCAGATAATTGCACACGCTGATGCGCCTAGAGCTCGTTGGAGATGAATCCATCGCGTCGCCAAGGCTTGTTCCACGGCGGCGAATTTTTCTCTCTCAAAATTTTTTCTCTTGAAATCTCTCCAAATTTTTTTTTCTCTCCAGTTTTTCTTCAATCTCCCAAAACTCTCTCAAACATCCAAAATTTTCTCTCCAAAAAATCCCCTCTCAAGCTCACTTCTTCCTCCTTTTATAAACCACTCATCTATCTCCCATTCTAATTTTTCCATTAACTCTATCTCCCATTCTAATTTCTCCACTAACTCTTCTTCATTTTCATCTTCCCTTCTCCATCTCTATCTCACATTCTAATTTCTCTTCTTCATCTCCATCTTCCCTTCTCTATTCTCATCTTATTTTCTTTATCTTCTCTTCTCCATCTCCTCTTCTCCATCTTCCTATCTTCATCTCCTCTTCTCCATCTTCCCTTCTCTATTCTAATCTTATTTTCTTTATCTTCTCTTCTCCATCTCCTCTTCTCCATCTTCCTATCTTCATCTCCTCTTCTCCATCTTCTCTTCTCCATCTTCCCTTCTCTATTCTAATTTCTCCACTAACTCTTCTTTTTGTTATTTACAAAATAATCCCTCAAGTATTCGGTATTTGCACTCTAGTCCATGAGATTTTAAGTATTTGTAATTCAGTCCCTGGAGAAATATTTCTTTAAGTCCAAATCTCCTCACAATTTTCGACACACCTATCGCATGTTGAATTTAAGCTCATTTCTTGCTATTGAAAATAATGCAAAATTTAATTAAAGCCCTGTTTGTAAAATTGAGTCATTCTGGGTATAATTGGGCCAAGATGAAAATTTGGAATATTAAAGAACAATGTCACAACTCCTAAAAGTGAAAAATGAAAATAAATTGACTCAAATTGAATTTTTTTAGGCCCGATTCGAGATTATGCTCGTTAAGGAATACACGACCTCGAATTGGATTTTTTAAATTTGCGATGGCCAACATGAAAAGGGATTTAAAGGAAAAATATTGACTATTTTTATGTATTTTTGTGGCCTCAAATGCTATTATTTATTAAATATTTTCCTAATTTCTAAAAATTATATTTAAAAAAATACAAAAAATATGAAAAATTATTTTTTTACTCAAAAATGGTTGCCTAAGTTTGGCCAAGGCTTCCAAAGTTGATTTTGCAATTTTCTCATTTTTATAGATTTTCTATCAATTTTAGAAAATAAAAATACCGAAAAATACTGAAAATATGAAAAATCATTTTTTGGTCAAAATTGGTTCCCTAGGCTTGGCAAAGGTCTCTAAAGTTAATTTTTTCAAATTTATGAATTTTTATGGATTTTTTATTAATTTTAAAAAAGAAGAAAAGAAAAGGTGATTGAAAATCAGGTGTCAACAGCTGCCCCTCTTTGAAAGGAAGCTCGGTAGAGGTTCATTTCAAAGACGAGACGACACCTGAATCCTAGTCGACTCAACACAATGAAATAAAAAGAGTCATGACATTCGATCTCCAATACCCCATTTAGCAAATTTCGATCCAAACCCGGTTTGAGGAGGCTTTCATGCGATGAGGGAGAGACAAAGATGAGAATTTACCTGGCACTTACCTGCTCGTTGTATGGCGGTTGCCTGACATGAGTGCTCTGCTGAAAATAAGATGAGAACCTAAGGTTTTGTTATAAGAAAACCTTAGGGTGGTGGAACTTGGACCCGTATGGTAGGTCACCCCATAGTAGATTCCTAATAAAAGGATTCTACTGATTAAAATCGGATTGAATTTTGACCCGTATGGTGGATCACCCCATGGTAGATTCCTAGTGAAAGGATTCTACTGATTAAATTAAGATTTGACCTGTATGGTAGGTCACCCCATGGAAATGCCTGTAAGAAGGACTTTGGTGCCTGTAGAAAGGACTTTGTTTTGCCTGTAAAAAGGACTTTGGTGTGCCTGTAGAAAGGACTTTTGGTTGCCTATAGAAAGGACTTGGTGCCTGTAAGAAGGACTTTTGTGTGCCTGTAGAAAGGACTTGGTGCCTGTAAAAAGGACTTGATGCCTGTAAGAAGGACTTGTGCCTGTAGAAAGGACTTTGATGCCTGTAAAAAGGACTTGGTATGCCTGTAAAAAGGACTTGATTTGCCTATAAGAAGGACTTGGTTTCCTGTAGAAAGGACTTGGTCGCATGTAGAAAGGACTTTGGTTGCCTGTAAAAAGGACTTTTGATTACCTGTAGAAAGGACTTGGTCGCCTGTAGAAAGGACTTTGGTCGCCTGTAAAAAGGACTTTGGGAATGGACCGTTCCGTTATTGGGGTTTTCAATGGAAGGGCTCCGGAGATAATATACCCTAGATGTCACCTTTTTTGGGTAGACTGAAGAGGTATTGATTGAGAAAATGATTTTTGGGTATATCTGGGATCTAGGGAGATCAAGAATCCTGCAGACGCTCTAACCCAATTTAACTTACCATGAAGGGTGCCATTCTGGGATCTGGGGAAACCAAGAATCTTGAAGACGCTCAAACCCGATTTAACTTACCTTGAAGGGTGTCATTCTGGGATCTAGGGAGACCAGGAATCCTCAAAATCCGACTTAACTTACCTTGAAGGGTGCCATTCTGGGATTTGGGGAAACCAGGAATCCTGCAGACGCTTAAATCCAATTTGACTTATCATGAAGGGTGCCATTCTGGGATCTGGGGAAACCAAAAATCCTGCAGAAGCTCAAACCTAATTTTTGTTGTCCCATCACTTTAGGAATAAACCGATGAGGCAAAGATCAAGAACACGAGAGTTGGTCAATCATGATTTGATAAAGCTTGAGAACACGAGATTGTATCAATCGTGAGCTGATGAAGACTTCATGAGAGTATGTTGATCATGAGTTGCAAGGGTTCAGAAGACTTACGTGGATCTTCTGAGTTAATGATCGGGGCATAGACAGACCGATTGTATCGTGTCTGCTTGCTCACTGAATGACCTTATGTGCTGCAATGGATTTGAGCACCCAGACAATCATCAGAATTGAAAGGTTCAGGTTGCAGATATACTCACCTGAAAATGCTTGGCGAGCATTAGCCAACAGGGCTTGTTTGTTTAATAGCCTCTGGATGAATTTCGAGACCTCGGAGAGTAACTCGACTATTAGGAATGCACTACTTGTCAGACAGTGTCAGAGGTAACATGTGCAAGCATTTTTATCAATAAGTTCATCGGTTCATGCAAAACCATTCAGTTGAGTTTGCAATGATTAAAACCATATGTGTATGCTCATAATATGGATCATGCATGACTATTCTGTCGAGTTTGCATTTCCAATTCTGTCCAGGGAGGTTATCATGTTATGAATACCTCGAATTGAACCTGAATGGGGACTTCAGTCCGAAAGGGCTTTCTCTCACTCTCGAGAAACGCTGTTTATCCGGATTGCAGGATTTGAAAAGAAAGCACTCAACCTTACCATCATCGCATTCAGCGAGGGTCTGAGTAATCTCGCAATTGATACGATCAAGCCGATCTAGAGGTCTTGATTAGGATCGTAATGTGGGCTGGGTCAAAGGCTTATCAAAGGGGACTCATTTCGAGTCACGGCTATTGACAAAAAAGTCTTCATCATCTGCTCCGGGTTTACAAGTGAAGAACCCTGCAAAATGAGAGAGAAATAATCTTGCTCGAACTTCTTCGAGCGATTCTTAAAGTCATTCAACTCTTACATTAATTCAAGTGTCCTAATCAGAAGAGACTTTCAAGGGTCGTAACGTAGGTCGGGATTTGGGTCTGAGAAACGAAGGGCTCGTTTTGGCTCAGCAAAATATATGAGAAGGGCTTGATGTTGGTGATCATTGCAGTCTTGTCACCGATCTTTGACCTTCCTGAATTTGTCTTCAATGAATACCACCATTGGCTGAGGGGTGGTAGTTCTTTTACACTTTGCAAACTAACTTCTTTGGGATCCTTTTTCGGGAATTCAAAATGTATGTTTGAAGTCAGAAGTTCATTACAGATATATGGGCATTGGCCTTGCTTTTGATAGGCACTTTGCTCTTTCTGCCTGAGATTCTTTAGAGTAGCCTTTGCTTTTCTTACTCCCGACTCCCTTTTGTTTGGAAGCAGGCCCATTTTCTTTAGGCTACACTTGTCTCTCTTTTTTTTTTGTTTAATAATCTTGTGATTTTGAATTTTAGCAACAAGATGATTTTCAACAAATGATACTAGACATTACATGAAAGTCTAGCATATGAAATGGGCTGATTCGAGAATTCTCTATTGGCCCAATTTCTTCAATTCTGCTCTTTTGGGGGAAGGTGTCGTCGTTACCTTGAAATGAGCAAGGATCACCAACATGGGCTTGAGAAATGAATTTGCAGGCTCAATTGGGTTATGCAAAGGATGAGTGTGTAGGATAGAGAAAATAAATGCTCTTCGTCATCCTAAAGCACTTGAATTAAAATTCGAGTATCATGCAAAGAAACACTCGAAGATTGATGTTAGTCCAAGCAAGAGAATTTCTAACCATTTATTTCCTGATATTGTTGGAACTACCTCTGTTTTGCCCCAGTGCGGGGTGGTTCTTGACAGGGTCATGAAATGAAATCACCGTTTAAATGGGTTGTCAATGGTTGCCTGAAGTGTTTGGAATGGAGAATGAATGCCTCCTTCACTTCGACTATCGTATCTTTTGCGAGAAAACCCATTGCCTTGGAGAATGCGGAATCTGTCTACCGCTCAACTCACTGTGGATTAAATATAGGACGTATGTGGAAATGGCTTGCCTTTCATCGTCCTGTCATGCCCCATTCTGTACATTCGATGCATCGTGTACAGTTTATACCCCCAGTCAAAATTGACAAATTGAACATGCAGAACAGTCATGCATAAATCATGGAATGTGTAAACATCATGCAAATATGGCAATACAAGTACAAGTATGGAAATTGCCCCTGGCTGTGTGGGCGGATCAGACACGTTGGGGGCCTATTCCCCGAGTCGAGGAGTAGCTTGTTTCTGGTTTTGCCTCTTTTCGATCTAGGGTTCGCCATTGATTTCCCTTATTTCATCAGACGGATCGCATCAGGCGATCATAACTTGGCCCCTTTGGGCTGTTTTCTTTGAAGTATCAGGTGTTAGTTTAACGTTTCCCTTGAGTGCTTCGCGCAACTCCTTTACTAGTTTTACCACTCGGGATTTTCTCCGTGGGTATGTCAAGTTAGACATTTCCTGTCAAACAATGGAGAAGAAGACGTGTTAGTTAGTATTAGAAATAATGAATTGGATACGATACTGGTTTACCCTTCATCTTGAATGTTTTGCGTGACGCCTTTATCAAGTTCACTGGATTGAGTTTCCCTTGGCTTTCGCTGGACACTTCAACGTTAAGCTAAGATCGTAACAAAATACTGACCTTGGTATTGCTCGTCGAGTATTCCTGTTTCTTTCTGCAAAAAGAAATGCGAGAAAAAGTTGTTTTATTTATTTACAATACTTACAACATTTCCATCCTCGAGGATCGAACTCGGGACATCTCGGACCACTGTCATTCCCCATGCCATCTGGTCCACAAGACCGCAGGCGCTCATGGAGGTTCCTTTTAAGAGTCAATCCTTGAGATGACACGGTGTTGTTGTATTGTACTGGGTAATTCCAGGTCACTGTATTTTTCGGGGCGGTTTACAAACTCTATTAAGAATGGAATAAAATAATTCAGAACACGAGACGAGTATGAGCAAATTAGAACGATACAGAATTACCCTTCTTTGAGATTGTTTGGGTCTTTCGTTCACATATTCCTCATTTGAAGCCGTCCATTCTGTGCCGATGTCCACGAATCTATTTGCCCAGAGTTTTGATTAATCGGGAAATTTCGTTTTTGGGTCAATTTGCAAATTCCTGTAAACAGAAGGGATCTAATTTAGAATCGGGACAATTTGAGGGTAAATTGAAACGATACTGCTTTACCCTTCTAGTTCGCGCGACTTTTTACTCGCAATAAATTCACTATGAGTTTGGTGTGGTGGCAGACTCGAGCATTTAATTGAGGAAAGGGAAATGATTACTTCTTGCTTTCACGCCAATTCTAGATATTCATAACAGAAGACAACATCCCATGCAAGATAAAGCATATTCATCCATTCAGGATTGATTTTTCTTCCCCATCTGCAAGCTTTTCCATAATCAGCTGGCTTCATTCCGGACTAGGTACGCGTCGGCCATGTTGAAGGTCTAGTGGTCACTGGTTGAGCATGTGCATCACAGCCTCAATGCTTTACCGATATCAAACTGGTTGATTATGGTGAAAAGATCATCATCAATGTCCGCTTGGTGGTGATCTGTCCCTTCTTCCTCGGGAGGTATTGAGGATGATCCAGTAGCATTAGTCCTTTTGTACCCTCTTCCAATGGAACTCGATCCTGTTATAAACTGGTCTAACTCACCTCTTAAACGTGCATTTTCGATCCTCAGATCATGCATTTCATCGAAGGTGAGGAGGAGGCTGTTGCAGTTGGGGCAGGTGGCAGAGTCAAAAGCCTCTTTATACATCTTGTTTTCCGCTCGGAGGTTTTCATTTTCAACTCTTAGAAACTCGGCTTCGTTGTGCTCATGACGAGTCTTCATTCGGGTTCGCCTATTTTGAAACCAGAACTTGATTTGCGAAGGTTCAAGTCCTAGCTCTTGACTCAGTTCCATTTTCTGTTTGCCGTCTGGCATAGGGCATGTTCTGAAGAAATCCTCAAGCCTTTGTACTTGCTCCTTAGTATGGCGACGGTAACGCTTCTTTTGACCCTTACCGTTGCTGTCCTTATCTTTACTAAGATCTTGGACGTCGTTGGCGGAAGGGCCAGGCTCCATAGGCTCGATCCCAAACATGGTTTCGAATTCTTCGTCTCCCATATTCAGCAGGCAACGATAGCTTTCGGAAGTATTGGGTTGAGACATCTTCGATTTGGTCGATGATTTCTCAAGGTTTACTATATCTTTCTGTATTTTCACTCTCTCTGAACCGTGTATGCTTTAAAACTCTCTTCAACGTATGAATAAAGATTATCAGGAGGATGTCTCTTTTAAAATTTGGCGTCGAGAGTTCTGTCTTTCTCAACCTTTCCTGCGTGTTTCTTGCTTGGCTCGTCTTTTCTCATCTCTTCATAGTGGTAGGGTCCCTATCAACGTCTCTACCGTCGATTTGCTGGCGTGTTCTCCTATAAAAACGAATCCCATTTTCCTTGTCTCCCACCCAAGTCACCTTTCTTTCTTCTTTTTCAAAGTTGTGTCATCCCGTCAAACTTTTGGCAGAGATGTCGGATTTGCTTGGCTCGAGATTGGAGACGAGTAGCGGAGGCGATGCTGATACGGAATGGTAGACAGGAAAATCTGGCCAGTGGAGACTTTCACTGCAAAAATGAAAGGGAATGCGGCAGTATATGTTCTTCATATTCTAGAAAAATTGGAACGATACTGTTTTACCCTTGTATGTATTTGAATTGAGGAAGTTCCTTCATTTGGATTGGATTGGATTGTATGTCCCGAGTTGCCCTTCACTTTGAGCTTGCCACATAAGTGCTTTGCTTAGTTGGACCTTGTTTTCTTTCGGGTTGCTTTGGACCATCATCACTTTTTATGCCATCGGGTCCGTGGACCGGAGGGCTCCTTTAATTTAAAGGTTACCTTCAAGGCAAATGAGTCCTATCGCATTCCATTGGGTCATTTCATTTTGCGACACTCTTGAGGCAATTTGCAATCCCCTGGGTGAGAATGGAACAAATCCAATTTAGCATTTTGCGACGATCGAGGGTAAATTGGAACGATACTCAATTACCAGTCTTCGAGCTCGCCTGGGCTTTTCACCTGAAATTTCCCTATGTGAGGCCATTCAACATTTCTCATTGTGGCAGTCAGCGACGTTGCCACAAATTGATCCGCCCTGAGTCTAGCATAAAAAGGGATTCACGCATTCGACGGGATAAAAAACAAATTACCCCATGCCCCTGAATTAAATCTAGACACCTAGAAAGCTGGAAATATCACACGCAGGGGAATTAAGCATGAAGTGAAAGGTGCACTTGTTCAAGGTCAGTTCTGCCTCTCCTGCGGCTCTTCGATAATCAGCTAGTCTCGTGCTGGTTCAGGCATGGATGACCGATGTTTGAGAGTCCATAATCACTGGCTTCCGATCATGGCTTCGGATGTCTGTCAACCTTAAACTGGTTGACCAGGGCAGTAAGCTCATCATCTGGGTAATCTCTTGAACCTTCCAACAACTGATGCTCGAATTGGGCATTATTGTTGGCAAATGCTGGCGGTAGATTTCTCATTCTGTCCTCGCCATGAGTCATTTGATTTCTCGAGCTGAAGTCTTCATCATTACTCCAGAAATTGTGGGGATCACCAACTGTCCTGCTGCCAAGAACTCCTTCCATTCGAGGATTAGAGAAGTGGAAGTACTCAGGATAATTTCTTGTCTGATTCTCTGGCTGCGCCGGCGCGCTGATCATGGGATGAATTCTAGCCACGGGTTGGTGCTCAAACCAAGGAGTCTGAATACACTGCCCCTGCGGTCTATACTCTTGAAGAGCATTAGGGTGATTCTGGGGGATACTTTGATTAACGCCTGGGGGATTGATGGCACGGCTACTGGTTTGGTTGATGATGGGAAGTGGCTCGCCCCATGCTAACTTGTGGAACTTATGGTGGCGAGGAGACTCGACGTTCAGGCTTGGATCAGTCCCGCCTTGGTTTTCTTGATTCTGAGCTGCATTGTGTTCTCTCACCCTTTTTCTGTACTTCTGAAGATGACTCGTAACATTTGCTTTAGTGAGTCCCTCTACCTTCATAATTTCCAGTATATGTTGCGGCCGTGCCGAATCGATTCCTAGCTGCTGAACTGTATTAACAAACATACGATGCAGCTCAGGAGACCAACTCATCTTTTTTCTCCAGTTGCTTGGAATAAAATTGAAGGCTTGATGCTTGTTCTCATGGTCGTGCAATTGCTTCCTTACCACGTGCTGCCATATGTTTTGAAGTATCTGAACCCTAACTGGTTTCGTTACGACGTCTTGGGCCCCGTTTAAGACAGCCTTCATCATGGCTTGCTGATCATCGCTTGCCGATATTACAAGGACTGGCATGTTTAATTTAGAATTGATGACTTCCAAGAGAGTGAAAATATCCATGTCAATCCCTACCATGGCGGTGAGGACGATATCAAACTGGTCACTACTCCTCCTTAATATCTCTAAGGCCTCTGTCGCCTTTGCTTGAGTTACAACCTTATACCGGCATTTTCTTAATACGGTAACAAGGATTGACAGAGAGACTGGATTACCGTCAATGGCCATGACCAGTAGACCCTCAGGGTAAGGAACTTCATCAGCTTCGACCAGGGTTGAACATGCGCCCATTTCCCTAATATTCGACATATTTCTGGATCTAGGACTGCCGATTCGAGACCGCCTCAGGATGTCTTCTCGGACTTGAGGGATCACGGGATCGTTGATGGCTTCTCGTAACAGGCTTTGAAAGCCAATGCTTTGATGGTGAAGGTTTTGAATTCCTCTCCCACGAGAACTCCTTCCTCTCTATCTTTCTCCTGCGAGTTCGTGCAGATGAACCCTCACTATCAAATGAGGATAAATTCTCTCTCTGGCAATAGCAACGACTTCCCCCTTCACGGGCAGTGCTATTAGATTTACCGAGGGGAAAATCTGACATTCAGCTTTTGATTAAAGGGGAAATCCTCGTTTATCGCTCAGTTTGTCTTTTTCTTTCTTTTCGCGGTAGAGGGCCCCTGTCAAGATTTCCACCGTCGATTTACTGGCGGGTCCTCCAATGAAGACGAATAATATCTCTCTTTCTGCCGAAAATTTCTTTGTCCCATACTCAGCTCGTCTTTTCGTTCTTTCTTTTTTCAAAGCGGTAGAGTCCCGTCTAGCTTTTCCACAGAGACGTCAGGTTTGTTCGGCTCGAGGTTGCCACTTGACTGGAATTTGAGCCACCGGGGGTATTGCCGACATTGGTATTGCCGACAGAGAATGGTAGATAGGAAAACCTATAAGGACTGCCCCTGTGAAATCAGTATTTAAATTGAAGCAGATTACCATCTTCGCATTCCGCTCATCTGCCTCACCTCTCTCCCCCTTTCTTTCGTATTCTGCTTTTAAAAATGGCCAATTCTCCTAACCACACCTTATCCGCCGAAGTCCTGGCTGGTGGGAGAGACTCTACAATCTTCTTGGTAGAGGTTACGCTCATATAGCCAAAAACTCTACCGTTGAGGCTGAAATCCTTGGTTTATTCAGGACTGTGGATGCTGCTTCTGTTGAGGGTACCCAACTGGGGAAGGAGTATCGGAACTTCTCGACCGTCTTCATCAATTTTCTGGCTGCCTATAACCGCGCTTATGAGACGGTCCTTGTGACCGCCGTCGTGAAAGCTCGTTACCGAGACCGGCACGAGCGTCTGGCAACAGTTACATTTGTGGCTGATAATCACAAAAAGGCCCTCAAGTTTGCCAACGATCAGCTTTCGTGTCTGGTTCGTGAGAGGGGAAAGCTGGTGGACCGTCTGGCCTTGGTCCGAACTTACGCCGAACAGGAGCCAGGCAATATTGTGATGAGGTGCAAATGCGGTTGGCTGCAGGAGAGGCTTGATGACATTACGGCAGACATTGCTTTCGAGAGGGCGGCGATTCCGGACCTGGAGTTTGCCGTTGAGCATTACGAGGCCACTATGGCCCAGGTTAAAGAGAAGTGCGATCGACTCTTCTTTAGGCTCGCGGAGCTTGATCCCGAGAACGCCCGGTGCACCCAGAGCATCAACTTTATGGAGAGCCAGCTGAGCTCCTTTGTGACGCTTATTAGGGCTCAATTTGATTTCACTTTTCCTCCCCAGTGAGTTGTTGTAAGGTTTGTTGGTGAATGGAATGAAGAGAAAGTTTCACGTGTTTGTGCTTTTCATTTTCCTGCCATTTCTTCGCCCATATAGCATGATAGGACGATTTACGGTACTGAAGACGTTGAGGCTTAACACTCTTCTCGGTGTTCTTGTTATCTGCTGCCGGCGATGATATCAAGGACATTGGCGAAGGGTTCGGTGGCGGCCCCCACCGGTCACAGCGCCGTGAGTCAGTCGTGTGAATTATTGCAAATCGACCACTCGATTAGTGCTCCAATAAACAAACCGGGCTGCCCGTTGCGTGCCCCACTTTACTCTTGCCTATCTCTTTCGGCGTCCACTTGAATGTGTCGGTCGCCTGTAGCGTTGGGAGAAATGATTGCGGGCCATGCTCGGTAATAAAATACTAGTCCTCCAAAATCTTCCATGTGTTTTGAATCCGAGGAAGGTAAAAAGGCAAGCCTTTGTTCAATTTAATCAGAAAGGCGTCGCAAGGTCGGGTTCATAATCTTGCCCCATGGGTTTTGATTACACAGTCTCGACTTTCTCAACAAAAATACATGAACCCTTCTAATACATTAAAAATGTCCCCATGCCCGATCTGGATGCATTCACTACCCCTCATCAAAATACATGGCCCATACGTGCTGACTTATTGACACGATTCTGTCTCCGGAAGAATTTGCCTGTTCATATGCCCCTAGGGTTAACGATTTCTTCGCTTGCCCCCTGATTGTTATCACCAACGAGCCCGATTTTTCTCCACCCCAGGGTACCTATAATTCCCTGCAAAAGTAAAGAAAATAATCAGTATGTGATCCAATAGGAGTCGGCCCATGATTCCTACATTAGTCCAATTTTATTTTTCAATTTTAAAGAAAATTTTCTTAGAAAAACATGGGTGAATTTCTCAAAAAGAATTTTCTTGCAAATTTTTACAACTTGAAAAATGTGATAAAATATCTTAAAATTTAGCAAATTTCCCGAAGGGATTTTCCTTTTATCAGAATGAATTTTTAGGGATAAATTTGTCAAGAAAATCTCATTTCTATTGAAGTAGAAAAATGTAACAAAATCTTTTACTGGTCAACAAAATTTTCGGCTCCTCGAGTCAAAAATTAAAACCACTGCTTTGGTAATCTTACCAAGCCTGAGGCCTAACTTTTAAAACTCATTTTTGAAAAGAGGTTCGGGATTGAATCTGGACTAACTTTCGACGTGATCTCACGCCGAACGCTAGAACCAAATCACAATACCATCCTAAAACTAGTGACCCAGGTCCGGTCACGGGACGTGTGTGATGTAGTGCTAAAACAAATAATCATGCACAGCAGTTAAATTCAAACACCGCTTCAAAATGTGCAAAAATTAAATTCCAATTTCCATACACCAAACCTGCAAAATAAGGGGTTAGCCAAACACTCCACCCCTTATAACTCCCATCTGCAAGACCATTTAACACCTAAAGATTAGAATTCAACCAATTGCCAAACCAAGTGAATATTCATGAAATTTTACTGGCCTAAGTCCTCTAAGTTCTTAAATTTTTCAAAAATTAAGAACAACTCCCCAGCGGAGTCGCCAAGCTGTCGCGACCTAAAATTCATTTTTTAGGTTAATGGATTACCAGATTAATTGATTAAATTAAGTAACCTAGTTCGAGCTCTCCCAAGCTCTACCAAATCGCGACTTTGGTTTTTTGTTCAAATGGTTTTAAAATTTGGAGTCGCCACTAATCATTTTTGGTAGGTTGATTAGAAACCTAAGTAACCTAGCGGGAGAACTAAATTACTCCTGCAAACCAGAGATTATGAGTTCGGGGACTTGGTTACACTAGTTAATTAAAACTAATGCCCTTTCGGTACCTTAATTCCATGGATATCCTATTTTGGCAACTCTCACTTAATTTATTCCTAAGACCCTAGTAAGGTGTTCTTTTTATGTTTTCACTTTAAAATGAAATGAATAAAGGGTATGAACGCAAACGTTGACATACAAATACGACACACAAATACGGACATACGAATATGATATACGAATACGTAGATATGCGAATACGAATACGTGCGTGACGTGCGAATGACATACGTACATGACATGCGAACGACATACGTACGTGACATGTGTATGAATACAATATGCATACGGGATAGACGAATACATATACGTGCGTTACATGCGAAGGACATACGTACGTGGACATGCGAATGATATGCGTACGTGACATGCGTATGAATACAACATGCATGCGGGGATAGACGAATACGAATACATGCGTATGGAGACGCACGAATACGATATGTAACATGCATACATACACCATACAAATACGTGACATATATATGTGACATGCATAGTGATATGTGTATGTAAATACGTACATTTCGATTTTGCCCATAAAGGGTAAAGTCGTCATTTTGAAAAGATAGGATAAAACCCTCATTTTTGAAAAAGAGGGGATAAAACCCTCATTTTGAAATTTTTGATTTTTCTGAATGAATATGCATGGGTTAATAACATATCATAACAGACAAATGTGGATTTGCAAATGTCGCGTACGTGACGTGCATACGAGAACAAACAAATACGATATGTCTATACGAACATACGGATAACATAACAAACATATATGAGACATACTACATGAGATGCACATGAATGGCATTTTTTGTATTTTCAGATTTTCCATTTTTTTTTTTGGTTTTTTGGATTTTCTACATTTTTTTTGTATTTTGGATATATTATAAAAGAATGCAAAATCACCCAAAGCAAATGAAGATGTGAAGAGAGAGTAGGTAAAGTAAAACTACCCTAAGGACAGTGAAAATAAAACCCGCAACTCGTCGGGTGAATAATTACAGACCAATTAAATAAAACCCGAGACATGATCGGGAATACAACAAAAATGGACCGGAATGGACATCGGTCAAACACCCGTCGCCAAGCCTCGTGGGTCGAGAGTACAACAAAACGGACCGGAATGGACATCGGTCATCCTCCAGTCTTCAAAGTATCGGGCCGAAAGCCAAATGAAAATAATGAACTTATCCAATCGGACATGCACAATCACCAATGAGTTAAGACAATTCAAAAACTCAAAGAGAGTTTAACACGTGCTGATTAAACTTCATTGAGACCATTTTTTTACATTTTCCAATGCATTAACACAAAAAATACGAATTAAATCATACTGTCCATGAACATTCTTAGGGAGAAAGCAGTAACCATAAAATACAAAAGAAATAATGAAATGTATGTAAAAATTCTGAGATTTTTTATGTGGATGGGAAAATGTGTCTTTGACAACTTTCATGTTTTACATTATTATTGAAGAGACACTCATTTTCGTGTAGAAAATGGTCTTTCATGAGAGCTCAGCAGCAAACAAACAAATTTCATAGAACAGACATATTTCAGGATTAAGCTTAAATGGACACTCAAATCTCAAAATTAATGCACCAAACTTTCCAGTCTACTAAACAAGACCCCAATGAACAACTTTCATTTTTTGTGAAGTTTCAAAAGAAGGCTCTAAACATGAGATAACTACAAATCAATATGACCACGCACAGAAAAATACTCAGACTCAAGGACGCCAACAGAATTGCATGATTTCATTAAATGCATTAAAAATATGAAACGTGCATGAATATTTTTGTATTTTTTTATATGTTATGCATTAAGATCTTATGAACAAATTTCATGAAGAGGTCTTTATGAAACAAAGTCTAGAATAACCCATGGAAAATCATTTAGCGTGAAAGGTCAGATCAGAAAAATTCCATCTCAGGTTCTGATCACCATATTTCCAGATTTCTGCTTTCAATTTCGGGACCCTTTTGACATAGCAAACGACGTCAATTTTCGCGCCATAATATATCAAATCGAAGATCTCGAAGTCATCTACGAATGTTCAGTATATTTATTTTCGAGATTTCGTCATCTAAACATGAAAAATTGAGTTACCAGATAATTGCACACGCTGATGCGCCTAGAGCTCGTTGGAGATGAATCCATCGCGTCGCCAAGGCTTGTTCCACGGCGGCGAATTTTTCTCTCTCAAAATTTTTTCTCTTGAAATCTCTCCAAATTTTTTTTTCTCTCCAGTTTTTCTTCAATCTCCCAAAACTCTCTCAAACATCCAAAATTTTCTCTCCAAAAAATCCCCTCTCAAGCTCACTTCTTCCTCCTTTTATAAACCACTCATCTATCTCCCATTCTAATTTTTCCATTAACTCTATCTCCCATTCTAATTTCTCCACTAACTCTTCTTCATTTTCATCTTCCCTTCTCCATCTCTATCTCACATTCTAATTTCTCTTCTTCATCTCCATCTTCCCTTCTCTATTCTCATCTTATTTTCTTTATCTTCTCTTCTCCATCTCCTCTTCTCCATCTTCCTATCTTCATCTCCTCTTCTCCATCTTCCCTTCTCTATTCTAATCTTATTTTCTTTATCTTCTCTTCTCCATCTCCTCTTCTCCATCTTCCTATCTTCATCTCCTCTTCTCCATCTTCTCTTCTCCATCTTCCCTTCTCTATTCTAATTTCTCCACTAACTCTTCTTTTTGTTATTTACAAAATAATCCCTCAAGTATTCGGTATTTGCACTCTAGTCCATGAGATTTTAAGTATTTGTAATTCAGTCCCTGGAGAAATATTTCTTTAAGTCCAAATCTCCTCACAATTTTCGACACACCTATCGCATGTTGAATTTAAGCTCATTTCTTGCTATTGAAAATAATGCAAAATTTAATTAAAGCCCTGTTTGTAAAATTGAGTCATTCTGGGTATAATTGGGCCAAGATGAAAATTTGGAATATTAAAGAACAATGTCACAACTCCTAAAAGTGAAAAATGAAAATAAATTGACTCAAATTGAATTTTTTTAGGCCCGATTCGAGATTATGCTCGTTAAGGAATACACGACCTCGAATTGGATTTTTTAAATTTGCGATGGCCAACATGAAAAGGGATTTAAAGGAAAAATATTGACTATTTTTATGTATTTTTGTGGCCTCAAATGCTATTATTTATTAAATATTTTCCTAATTTCTAAAAATTATATTTAAAAAAATACAAAAAATATGAAAAATTATTTTTTTACTCAAAAATGGTTGCCTAAGTTTGGCCAAGGCTTCCAAAGTTGATTTTGCAATTTTCTCATTTTTATAGATTTTCTATCAATTTTAGAAAATAAAAATACCGAAAAATACTGAAAATATGAAAAATCATTTTTTGGTCAAAATTGGTTCCCTAGGCTTGGCAAAGGTCTCTAAAGTTAATTTTTTCAAATTTATGAATTTTTATGGATTTTTTATTAATTTTAAAAAAGAAGAAAAGAAAAGGTGATTGAAAATCAGGTGTCAACAGCTGCCCCTCTTTGAAAGGAAGCTCGGTAGAGGTTCATTTCAAAGACGAGACGACACCTGAATCCTAGTCGACTCAACACAATGAAATAAAAAGAGTCATGACATTCGATCTCCAATACCCCATTTAGCAAATTTCGATCCAAACCCGGTTTGAGGAGGCTTTCATGCGATGAGGGAGAGACAAAGATGAGAATTTACCTGGCACTTACCTGCTCGTTGTATGGCGGTTGCCTGACATGAGTGCTCTGCTGAAAATAAGATGAGAACCTAAGGTTTTGTTATAAGAAAACCTTAGGGTGGTGGAACTTGGACCCGTATGGTAGGTCACCCCATAGTAGATTCCTAATAAAAGGATTCTACTGATTAAAATCGGATTGAATTTTGACCCGTATGGTGGATCACCCCATGGTAGATTCCTAGTGAAAGGATTCTACTGATTAAATTAAGATTTGACCTGTATGGTAGGTCACCCCATGGAAATGCCTGTAAGAAGGACTTTGGTGCCTGTAGAAAGGACTTTGTTTTGCCTGTAAAAAGGACTTTGGTGTGCCTGTAGAAAGGACTTTTGGTTGCCTATAGAAAGGACTTGGTGCCTGTAAGAAGGACTTTTGTGTGCCTGTAGAAAGGACTTGGTGCCTGTAAAAAGGACTTGATGCCTGTAAGAAGGACTTGTGCCTGTAGAAAGGACTTTGATGCCTGTAAAAAGGACTTGGTATGCCTGTAAAAAGGACTTGATTTGCCTATAAGAAGGACTTGGTTTCCTGTAGAAAGGACTTGGTCGCATGTAGAAAGGACTTTGGTTGCCTGTAAAAAGGACTTTTGATTACCTGTAGAAAGGACTTGGTCGCCTGTAGAAAGGACTTTGGTCGCCTGTAAAAAGGACTTTGGGAATGGACCGTTCCGTTATTGGGGTTTTCAATGGAAGGGCTCCGGAGATAATATACCCTAGATGTCACCTTTTTTGGGTAGACTGAAGAGGTATTGATTGAGAAAATGATTTTTGGGTATATCTGGGATCTAGGGAGATCAAGAATCCTGCAGACGCTCTAACCCAATTTAACTTACCATGAAGGGTGCCATTCTGGGATCTGGGGAAACCAAGAATCTTGAAGACGCTCAAACCCGATTTAACTTACCTTGAAGGGTGTCATTCTGGGATCTAGGGAGACCAGGAATCCTCAAAATCCGACTTAACTTACCTTGAAGGGTGCCATTCTGGGATTTGGGGAAACCAGGAATCCTGCAGACGCTTAAATCCAATTTGACTTATCATGAAGGGTGCCATTCTGGGATCTGGGGAAACCAAAAATCCTGCAGAAGCTCAAACCTAATTTTTGTTGTCCCATCACTTTAGGAATAAACCGATGAGGCAAAGATCAAGAACACGAGAGTTGGTCAATCATGATTTGATAAAGCTTGAGAACACGAGATTGTATCAATCGTGAGCTGATGAAGACTTCATGAGAGTATGTTGATCATGAGTTGCAAGGGTTCAGAAGACTTACGTGGATCTTCTGAGTTAATGATCGGGGCATAGACAGACCGATTGTATCGTGTCTGCTTGCTCACTGAATGACCTTATGTGCTGCAATGGATTTGAGCACCCAGACAATCATCAGAATTGAAAGGTTCAGGTTGCAGATATACTCACCTGAAAATGCTTGGCGAGCATTAGCCAACAGGGCTTGTTTGTTTAATAGCCTCTGGATGAATTTCGAGACCTCGGAGAGTAACTCGACTATTAGGAATGCACTACTTGTCAGACAGTGTCAGAGGTAACATGTGCAAGCATTTTTATCAATAAGTTCATCGGTTCATGCAAAACCATTCAGTTGAGTTTGCAATGATTAAAACCATATGTGTATGCTCATAATATGGATCATGCATGACTATTCTGTCGAGTTTGCATTTCCAATTCTGTCCAGGGAGGTTATCATGTTATGAATACCTCGAATTGAACCTGAATGGGGACTTCAGTCCGAAAGGGCTTTCTCTCACTCTCGAGAAACGCTGTTTATCCGGATTGCAGGATTTGAAAAGAAAGCACTCAACCTTACCATCATCGCATTCAGCGAGGGTCTGAGTAATCTCGCAATTGATACGATCAAGCCGATCTAGAGGTCTTGATTAGGATCGTAATGTGGGCTGGGTCAAAGGCTTATCAAAGGGGACTCATTTCGAGTCACGGCTATTGACAAAAAAGTCTTCATCATCTGCTCCGGGTTTACAAGTGAAGAACCCTGCAAAATGAGAGAGAAATAATCTTGCTCGAACTTCTTCGAGCGATTCTTAAAGTCATTCAACTCTTACATTAATTCAAGTGTCCTAATCAGAAGAGACTTTCAAGGGTCGTAACGTAGGTCGGGATTTGGGTCTGAGAAACGAAGGGCTCGTTTTGGCTCAGCAAAATATATGAGAAGGGCTTGATGTTGGTGATCATTGCAGTCTTGTCACCGATCTTTGACCTTCCTGAATTTGTCTTCAATGAATACCACCATTGGCTGAGGGGTGGTAGTTCTTTTACACTTTGCAAACTAACTTCTTTGGGATCCTTTTTCGGGAATTCAAAATGTATGTTTGAAGTCAGAAGTTCATTACAGATATATGGGCATTGGCCTTGCTTTTGATAGGCACTTTGCTCTTTCTGCCTGAGATTCTTTGGAGTAGCCTTTGCTTTTCTTACTCCCGACTCCCTTTTGTTTGGAAGCAGGCCCATTTTCTTTAGGCTACACTTGTCTCTCTTTTTTTTTTGTTTAATAATCTTGTGATTTTGAATTTTAGCAACAAGATGATTTTCAACAAATGATACTAGACATTACATGAAAGTCTAGCATATGAAATGGGCTGATTCGAGAATTCTCTATTGGCCCAATTTCTTCAATTCTGCTCTTTTGGGGGAAGGTGTCGTCGTTACCTTGAAATGAGCAAGGATCACCAACATGGGCTTGAGAAATGAATTTGCAGGCTCAATTGGGTTATGCAAAGGATGAGTGTGTAGGATAGAGAAAATAAATGCTCTTCGTCATCCTAAAGCACTTGAATTAAAATTCGAGTATCATGCAAAGAAACACTCGAAGATTGATGTTAGTCCAAGCAAGAGAATTTCTAACCATTTATTTCCTGATATTGTTGGAACTACCTCTGTTTTGCCCCAGTGCGGGGTGGTTCTTGACAGGGTCATGAAATGAAATCACCGTTTAAATGGGTTGTCAATGGTTGCCTGAAGTGTTTGGAATGGAGAATGAATGCCTCCTTCACTTCGACTATCGTATCTTTTGCGAGAAAACCCATTGCCTTGGAGAATGCGGAATCTGTCTACCGCTCAACTCACTGTGGATTAAATATAGGACGTATGTGGAAATGGCTTGCCTTTCATCGTCCTGTCATGCCCCATTCTGTACATTCGATGCATCGTGTACAGTTTATACCCCCAGTCAAAATTGACAAATTGAACATGCAGAACAGTCATGCATAAATCATGGAATGTGTAAACATCATGCAAATATGGCAATACAAGTACAAGTATGGAAATTGCCCCTGGCTGTGTGGGCGGATCAGACACGTTGGGGGCCTATTCCCCGAGTCGAGGAGTAGCTTGTTTCTGGTTTTGCCTCTTTTCGATCTAGGGTTCGCCATTGATTTCCCTTATTTCATCAGACGGATCGCATCAGGCGATCATAACTTGGCCCCTTTGGGCTGTTTTCTTTGAAGTATCAGGTGTTAGTTTAACGTTTCCCTTGAGTGCTTCGCGCAACTCCTTTACTAGTTTTACCACTCGGGATTTTCTCCGTGGGTATGTCAAGTTAGACATTTCCTGTCAAACAATGGAGAAGAAGACGTGTTAGTTAGTATTAGAAATAATGAATTGGATACGATACTGGTTTACCCTTCATCTTGAATGTTTTGCGTGACGCCTTTATCAAGTTCACTGGATTGAGTTTCCCTTGGCTTTCGCTGGACACTTCAACGTTAAGCTAAGATCGTAACAAAATACTGACCTTGGTATTGCTCGTCGAGTATTCCTGTTTCTTTCTGCAAAAAGAAATGCGAGAAAAAGTTGTTTTTATTTATTTACAATACTTACAACATTTCCATCCTCGAGGATCGAACTCGGGACGTCTCGGACCACTGTCATTCCCCATGCCATCTGGTCCACAAGACTGCAGGCGCTCATGGAGGTTCCTTTTAAGAGTCAATCCTTGAGATGACACGGTGTTGTTGTATTGTACTGGGTAATTCCAGGTCACTGTATTTTTCGGGGCGGTTTACAAACTCTATTAAGAATGGAATAAAATAATTCAGAACACGAGACGAGTATGAGCAAATTAGAACGATACAGAATTACCCTTCTTTGAGATTGTTTGGGTCTTTCGTTCACATATTCCTCATTTGAAGCCGTCCATTCTGTGCCGATGTCCACGAATCTATTTGCCCAGAGTTTTGATTAATCGGGAAATTTCGTTTTTGGGTCAATTTGCAAATTCCTGTAAACAGAAGGGATCTAATTTAGAATCGGGACAATTTGAGGGTAAATTGAAACGATACTGCTTTACCCTTCTAGTTCGCGCGACTTTTTACTCGCAATAAATTCACTATGAGTTTGGTGTGGTGGCAGACTCGAGCATTTAATTGAGGAAAGGGAAATGATTACTTCTTGCTTTCACGCCAATTCTAGATATTCATAACAGAAGACAACATCCCATGCAAGATAAAGCATATTCATCCATTCAGGATTGATTTTTCTTCCCCATCTGCAAGCTTTTCCATAATCAGCTGGCTTCATTCCGGACTAGGTACGCGTCGGCCATGTTGAAGGTCTAGTGGTCACTGGTTGAGCATGTGCATCACAGCCTCAATGCTTTACCGATATCAAACTGGTTGATTATGGTGAAAAGATCATCATCAATGTCCGCTTGGTGGTGATCTGTCCCTTCTTCCTCGGGAGGTATTGAGGATGATCCAGTAGCATTAGTCCTTTTGTACCCTCTTCCAATGGAACTCGATCCTGTTATAAACTGGTCTAACTCACCTCTTAAACGTGCATTTTCGATCCTCAGATCATGCATTTCATCGAAGGTGAGGAGGAGGCTGTTGCAGTTGGGGCAGGTGGCAGAGTCAAAAGCCTCTTTATACATCTTGTTTTCCGCTCGGAGGTTTTCATTTTCAACTCTTAGAAACTCGGCTTCGTTGTGCTCATGACGAGTCTTCATTCGGGTTCGCCTATTTTGAAACCAGAACTTGATTTGCGAAGGTTCAAGTCCTAGCTCTTGACTCAGTTCCATTTTCTGTTTGCCGTCTGGCATAGGGCATGTTCTGAAGAAATCCTCAAGCCTTTGTACTTGCTCCTTAGTATGGCGACGGTAACGCTTCTTTTGACCCTTACCGTTGCTGTCCTTATCTTTACTAAGATCTTGGACGTTGTTGGCGGAAGGGCCAGGCTCCATAGGCTCGATCCCAAACATGGTTTCGAATTCTTCGTCTCCCATATTCAGCAGGCAACGATAGCTTTCGGAAGTATTGGGTTGAGACATCTTCGATTTGGTCGATGATTTCTCAAGGTTTACTATATCTTTCTGTATTTTCACTCTCTCTGAACCGTGTATGCTTTAAAACTCTCTTCAACGTATGAATAAAGATTATCAGGAGGATGTCTCTTTTAAAATTTGGCGTCGAGAGTTCTGTCTTTCTCAACCTTTCCTGCGTGTTTCTTGCTTGGCTCGTCTTTTCTCATCTCTTCATAGTGGTAGGGTCCCTATCAACGTCTCTACCGTCGATTTGCTGGCGTGTTCTCCTATAAAAACGAATCCCATTTTCCTTGTCTCCCACCCAAGTCACCTTTCTTTCTTCTTTTTCAAAGTTGTGTCATCCCGTCAAACTTTTGGCAGAGATGTCGGATTTGCTTGGCTCGAGATTGGAGACGAGTAGCGGAGGCGATGCTGATACGGAATGGTAGACAGGAAAATCTGGCCAGTGGAGACTTTCACTGCAAAAATGAAAGGGAATGCGGCAGTATATGTTCTTCATATTCTAGAAAAATTGGAACGATACTGTTTTACCCTTGTATGTATTTGAATTGAGGAAGTTCCTTCATTTGGATTGGATTGGATTGTATGTCCCGAGTTGCCCTTCACTTTGAGCTTGCCACATAAGTGCTTTGCTTAGTTGGACCTTGTTTTCTTTCGGGTTGCTTTGGACCATCATCACTTTTTATGCCATCGGGTCCGTGGACCGGAGGGCTCCTTTAATTTAAAGGTTACCTTCAAGGCAAATGAGTCCTATCGCATTCCATTGGGTCATTTCATTTTGCGACACTCTTGAGGCAATTTGCAATCCCCTGGGTGAGAATGGAACAAATCCAATTTAGCATTTTGCGACGATCGAGGGTAAATTGGAACGATACTCAATTACCAGTCTTCGAGCTCGCCTGGGCTTTTCACCTGAAATTTCCCTACGTGAGGCCATTCAACATTTCTCATTGTGGCAGTCAGCGACGTTGCCACAAATTGATCCGCCCTGAGTCTAGCATAAAAAGGGATTCACGCATTCGACGGGATAAAAAACAAATTACCCCATGCCCCTGAATTAAATCTAGACACCTAGAAAGCTGGAAATATCACACGCAGGGGAATTAAGCATGAAGTGAAAGGTGCACTTGTTCAAGGTCAGTTCTGCCTCTCCTGCGGCTCTTCGATAATCAGCTAGTCTCGTGCTGGTTCAGGCATGGATGACCGATGTTTGAGAGTCCATAATCACTGGCTTCCGATCATGGCTTCGGATGTCTGTCAACCTTAAACTGGTTGACCAGGGCAGTAAGCTCATCATCTGGGTAATCTCTTGAACCTTCCAACAACTGATGCTCGAATTGGGCATTATTGTTGGCAAATGCTGGCGGTAGATTTCTCATTCTGTCCTCGCCATGAGTCATTTGATTTCTCGAGCTGAAGTCTTCATCATTACTCCAGAAATTGTGGGGATCACCAACTGTCCTGCTGCCAAGAACTCCTTCCATTCGAGGATTAGAGAAGTGGAAGTACTCAGGATAATTTCTTGTCTGATTCTCTGGCTGCGCCGGCGCGCTGATCATGGGATGAATTCTAGCCACGGGTTGGTGCTCAAACCAAGGAGTCTGAATACACTGCCCCTGCGGTCTATACTCTTGAAGAGCATTAGGGTGATTCTGGGGGATACTTTGATTAACGCCTGGGGGATTGATGGCACGGCTACTGGTTTGGTTGATGATGGGAAGTGGCTCGCCCCATGCTAACTTGTGGAACTTATGGTGGCGAGGAGACTCGACGTTCAGGCTTGGATCAGTCCCGCCTTGGTTTTCTTGATTCTGAGCTGCATTGTGTTCTCTCACCCTTTTTCTGTACTTCTGAAGATGACTCGTAACATTTGCTTTAGTGAGTCCCTCTACCTTCATAATTTCCAGTATATGTTGCGGCCGTGCCGAATCGATTCCTAGCTGCTGAACTGTATTAACAAACATACGATGCAGCTCAGGAGACCAACTCATCTTTTTTCTCCAGTTGCTTGGAATAAAATTGAAGGCTTGATGCTTGTTCTCATGGTCGTGCAATTGCTTCCTTACCACGTGCTGCCATATGTTTTGAAGTATCTGAACCCTAACTGGTTTCGTTACGACGTCTTGGGCCCCGTTTAAGACAGCCTTCATCATGGCTTGCTGATCATCGCTTGCCGATATTACAAGGACTGGCATGTTTAATTTAGAATTGATGACTTCCAAGAGAGTGAAAATATCCATGTCAATCCCTACCATGGCGGTGAGGACGATATCAAACTGGTCACTACTCCTCCTTAATATCTCTAAGGCCTCTGTCGCCTTTGCTTGAGTTACAACCTTATACCGGCATTTTCTTAATACGGTAACAAGGATTGACAGAGAGACTGGATTACCGTCAATGGCCATGACCAGTAGACCCTCAGGGTAAGGAACTTCATCAGCTTCGACCAGGGTTGAACATGCGCCCATTTCCCTAATATTCGACATATTTCTGGATCTAGGACTGCCGATTCGAGACCGCCTCAGGATGTCTTCTCGGACTTGAGGGATCACGGGATCGTTGATGGCTTCTCGTAACAGGCTTTGAAAGCCAATGCTTTGATGGTGAAGGTTTTGAATTCCTCTCCCACGAGAACTCCTTCCTCTCTATCTTTCTCCTGCGAGTTCGTGCAGATGAACCCTCACTATCAAATGAGGATAAATTCTCTCTCTGGCAATAGCAACGACTTCCCCCTTCACGGGCAGTGCTATTAGATTTACCGAGGGGAAAATCTGACATTCAGCTTTTGATTAAAGGGGAAATCCTCGTTTATCGCTCAGTTTGTCTTTTTCTTTCTTTTCGCGGTAGAGGGCCCCTGTCAAGATTTCCACCGTCGATTTACTGGCGGGTCCTCCAATGAAGACGAATAATATCTCTCTTTCTGCCGAAAATTTCTTTGTCCCATACTCAGCTCGTCTTTTCGTTCTTTCTTTTTTCAAAGCGGTAGAGTCCCGTCTAGCTTTTCCACAGAGACGTCAGGTTTGTTCGGCTCGAGGTTGCCACTTGACTGGAATTTGAGCCACCGGGGGTATTGCCGACATTGGTATTGCCGACAGAGAATGGTAGATAGGAAAACCTATAAGGACTGCCCCTGTGAAATCAGTATTTAAATTGAAGCAGATTACCATCTTCGCATTCCGCTCATCTGCCTCACCTCTCTCCCCCTTTCTTTCGTATTCTGCTTTTAAAAATGGCCAATTCTCCTAACCACACCTTATCCGCCGAAGTCCTGGCTGGTGGGAGAGACTCTACAATCTTCTTGGTAGAGGTTACGCTCATATAGCCAAAAACTCTACCGTTGAGGCTGAAATCCTTGGTTTATTCAGGACTGTGGATGCTGCTTCTGTTGAGGGTACCCAACTGGGGAAGGAGTATCGGAACTTCTCGACCGTCTTCATCAATTTTCTGGCTGCCTATAACCGCGCTTATGAGACGGTCCTTGTGACCGCCGTCGTGAAAGCTCGTTACCGAGACCGGCACGAGCGTCTGGCAACAGTTACATTTGTGGCTGATAATCACAAAAAGGCCCTCAAGTTTGCCAACGATCAGCTTTCGTGTCTGGTTCGTGAGAGGGGAAAGCTGGTGGACCGTCTGGCCTTGGTCCGAACTTACGCCGAACAGGAGCCAGGCAATATTGTGATGAGGTGCAAATGCGGTTGGCTGCAGGAGAGGCTTGATGACATTACGGCAGACATTGCTTTCGAGAGGGCGGCGATTCCGGACCTGGAGTTTGCCGTTGAGCATTACGAGGCCACTATGGCCCAGGTTAAAGAGAAGTGCGATCGACTCTTCTTTAGGCTCGCGGAGCTTGATCCCGAGAACGCCCGGTGCACCCAGAGCATCAACTTCATGGAGAGCCAGCTGAGCTCCTTTGTGACGCTTATTAGGGCTCAATTTGATTTCACTTTTCCTCCCCAGTGAGTTGTTGTAAGGTTTGTTGGTGAATGGAATGAAGAGAAAGTTTCACGTGTTTGTGCTTTTCATTTTCCTGCCATTTCTTCGCCCATATAGCATGATAGGACGATTTACGGTACTGAAGACGTTGAGGCTTAACACTCTTCTCGGTGTTCTTGTTATCTGCTGCCGGCGATGATATCAAGGACATTGGCGAAGGGTTCGGTGGCGGCCCCCACCGGTCACAGCGCCGTGAGTCAGTCGTGTGAATTATTGCAAATCGACCACTCGATTAGTGCTCCAATAAACAAACCGGGCTGCCCGTTGCGTGCCCCACTTTACTCTTGCCTATCTCTTTCGGCGTCCACTTGAATGTGTCGGTCGCCTGTAGCGTTGGGAGAAATGATTGCGGGCCATGCTCGGTAATAAAATACTAGTCCTCCAAAATCTTCCATGTGTTTTGAATCCGAGGAAGGTAAAAAGGCAAGCCTTTGTTCAATTTAATCAGAAAGGCGTCGCAAGGTCGGGTTCATAATCTTGCCCCATGGGTTTTGATTACACAGTCTCGACTTTCTCAACAAAAATACATGAACCCTTCTAATACATTAAAAATGTCCCCATGCCCGATCTGGATGCATTCACTACCCCTCATCAAAATACATGGCCCATACGTGCTGACTTATTGACACGATTCTGTCTCCGGAAGAATTTGCCTGTTCATATGCCCCTAGGGTTAACGATTTCTTCACTTGCCCCCTGATTGTTATCACCAACGAGCCCGATTTTTCTCCACCCCAGGGTACCTATAATTCCCTGCAAAAGTAAAGAAAATAATCAGTATGTGATCCAATAGGAGTCGGCCCATGATTCCTACATTAGTCCAATTTTATTTTTCAATTTTAAAGAAAATTTTCTTAGAAAAACATGGGTGAATTTCTCAAAAAGAATTTTCTTGCAAATTTTTACAACTTGAAAAATGTGATAAAATATCTTAAAATTTAGCAAATTTCCCGAAGGGATTTTCCTTTTATCAGAATGAATTTTTAGGGATAAATTTGTCAAGAAAATCTCATTTCTATTGAAGTAGAAAAATGTAACAAAATCTTTTACTGGTCAACAAAATTTTCGGCTCCTCGAGTCAAAAATTAAAACCACTGCTTTGGTAATCTTACCAAGCCTGAGGCCTAACTTTTAAAACTCATTTTTGAAAAGAGGTTCGGGATTGAATCTGGACTAACTTTCGACGTGATCTCACGCCGAACGCTAGAACCAAATCACAATACCATCCTAAAACTAGTGACCCAGGTCCGGTCACGGGACGTGTGTGATGTAGTGCTAAAACAAATAATCATGCACAGCAGTTAAATTCAAACACCGCTTCAAAATGTGCAAAAATTAAATTCCAATTTCCATACACCAAACCTGCAAAATAAGGGGTTAGCCAAACACTCCACCCCTTATAACTCCCATCTGCAAGACCATTTAACACCTAAAGATTAGAATTCAACCAATTGCCAAACCAAGTGAATATTCATGAAATTTTACTGGCCTAAGTCCTCTAAGTTCTTAAATTTTTCAAAAATTAAGAACAACTCCCCAGCGGAGTCGCCAAGCTGTCGCGACCTAAAATTCATTTTTTAGGTTAATGGATTACCAGATTAATTGATTAAATTAAGTAACCTAGTTCGAGCTCTCCCAAGCTCTACCAAATCGCGACTTTGGTTTTTTGTTCAAATGGTTTTAAAATTTGGAGTCGCCACTAATCATTTTTGGTAGGTTGATTAGAAACCTAAGTAACCTAGCGGGAGAACTAAATTACTCCTGCAAACCAGAGATTATGAGTTCGGGGACTTGGTTACACTAGTTAATTAAAACTAATGCCCTTTCGGTACCTTAATTCCATGGATATCCTATTTTGGCAACTCTCACTTAATTTATTCCTAAGACCCTAGTAAGGTGTTCTTTTTATGTTTTCACTTTAAAATGAAATGAATAAAGGGTATGAACGCAAACGTTGACATACAAATACGACACACAAATACGGACATACGAATATGATATACGAATACGTAGATATGCGAATACGAATACGTGCGTGACGTGCGAATGACATACGTACATGACATGCGAACGACATACGTACGTGACATGTGTATGAATACAATATGCATACGGGATAGACGAATACATATACGTGCGTTACATGCGAAGGACATACGTACGTGGACATGCGAATGATATGCGTACGTGACATGCGTATGAATACAACATGCATGCGGGGATAGACGAATACGAATACATGCGTATGGAGACGCACGAATACGATATGTAACATGCATACATACACCATACAAATACGTGACATATATATGTGACATGCATAGTGATATGTGTATGTAAATACGTACATTTCGATTTTGCCCATAAAGGGTAAAGTCGTCATTTTGAAAAGATAGGATAAAACCCTCATTTTTGAAAAAGAGGGGATAAAACCCTCATTTTGAAATTTTTGATTTTTCTGAATGAATATGCATGGGTTAATAACATATCATAACAGACAAATGTGGATTTGCAAATGTCGCGTACGTGACGTGCATACGAGAACAAACAAATACGATATGTCTATACGAACATACGGATAACATAACAAACATATATGAGACATACTACATGAGATGCACATGAATGGCATTTTTTGTATTTTCAGATTTTCCATTTTTTTTTTTTGGTTTTTTGGATTTTCTACATTTTTTTTGTATTTTGGATATATTATAAAAGAATGCAAAATCACCCAAAGCAAATGAAGATGTGAAGAGAGAGTAGGTAAAGTAAAACTACCCTAAGGACAGTGAAAATAAAACCCGCAACTCGTCGGGTGAATAATTACAGACCAATTAAATAAAACCCGAGACATAATCGGGAATACAACAAAAATGGACCGGAATGGACATCGGTCAAACACCCGTCGCCAAGCCTCGTGGGTCGAGAGTACAACAAAACGGACCGGAATGGACATCGGTCATCCTCCAGTCTTCAAAGTATCGGGCCGAAAGCCAAATGAAAATAATGAACTTATCCAATCGGACATGCACAATCACCAATGAGTTAAGACAATTCAAAAACTCAAAGAGAGTTTAACACGTGCTGATTAAACTTCATTGAGACCATTTTTTTACATTTTCCAATGCATTAACACAAAAAATACGAATTAAATCATACTGTCCATGAACATTCTTAGGGAGAAAGCAGTAACCATAAAATACAAAAGAAATAATGAAATGTATGTAAAAATTCTGAGATTTTTTATGTGGATGGGAAAATGTGTCTTTGACAACTTTCATGTTTTACATTATTATTGAAGAGACACTCATTTTCGTGTAGAAAATGGTCTTTCATGAGAGCTCAGCAGCAAACAAACAAATTTCATAGAACAGACATATTTCAGGATTAAGCTTAAATGGACACTCAAATCTCAAAATTAATGCACCAAACTTTCCAGTCTACTAAACAAGACCCCAATGAACAACTTTCTTTTTTTGTGAAGTTTCAAAAGAAGGCTCTAAACATGAGATAACTACAAATCAATATGACCACGCACAGAAAAATACTCAGACTCAAGGACGCCAACAGAATTGCATGATTTCATTAAATGCATTAAAAATATGAAACGTGCATGAATATTTTTGTATTTTTTTATATGTTATGCATTAAGATCTTATGAACAAATTTCATGAAGAGGTCTTTATGAAACAAAGTCTAGAATAACCCATGGAAAATCATTTAGCGTGAAAGGTCAGATCAGAAAAATTCCATCTCAGGTTCTGATCACCATATTTCCAGATTTCTGCTTTCAATTTCGGGACCCTTTTGACATAGCAAACGACGTCAATTTTCGCGCCATAATATATCAAATCGAAGATCTCGAAGTCATCTACGAATGTTCAGTATATTTATTTTCGAGATTTCGTCATCTAAACATGAAAAATTGAGTTACCAGATAATTGCACACGCTGATGCGCCTAGAGCTCGTTGGAGATGAATCCATCGCGTCGCCAAGGCTTGTTCCACGGCGGCGAATTTTTCTCTCTCAAAATTTTTTCTCTTGAAATCTCTCCAAATTTTTTTTTCTCTCCAGTTTTTCTTCAATCTCCCAAAACTCTCTCAAACATCCAAAATTTTCTCTCCAAAAAATCCCCTCTCAAGCTCACTTCTTCCTCCTTTTATAAACCACTCATCTATCTCCCATTCTAATTTTTCCATTAACTCTATCTCCCATTCTAATTTCTCCACTAACTCTTCTTCATTTTCATCTTCCCTTCTCCATCTCTATCTCACATTCTAATTTCTCTTCTTCATCTCCATCTTCCCTTCTCTATTCTCATCTTATTTTCTTTATCTTCTCTTCTCCATCTCCTCTTCTCCATCTTCCTATCTTCATCTCCTCTTCTCCATCTTCCCTTCTCTATTCTAATCTTATTTTCTTTATCTTCTTTTCTCCATCTCCTCTTCTCCATCTTCCTATCTTCATCTCCTCTTCTCCATCTTCTCTTCTCCATCTTCCCTTCTCTATTCTAATTTCTCCACTAACTCTTCTTTTTGTTATTTACAAAATAATCCCTCAAGTATTAGGTATTTGCACTCTAGTCCATGAGATTTTAAGTATTTGTAATTCAGTCCCTGGAGAAATATTTCTTTAAGTCCAAATCTCCTCACAATTTTCGACACACCTATCGCATGTTGAATTTAAGCTCATTTCTTGCTATTGAAAATAATGCAAAATTTAATTAAAGCCCTGTTTGTAAAATTGAGTCATTCTGGGTATAATTGGGCCAAGATGAAAATTTGGAATATTAAAGAACAATGTCACAACTCCTAAAAGTGAAAAATGAAAATAAATTGACTCAAATTGAATTTTTTTAGGCCCGATTCGAGATTATGCTCGTTAAGGAATACACGACCTCGAATTGGATTTTTTAAATTTGCGATGGCCAACATGAAAAGGGATTTAAAGGAAAAATATTGACTATTTTTATGTATTTTTGTGGCCTCAAATGCTATTATTTATTAAATATTTTCCTAATTTCTAAAAATTATATTTAAAAAAATACAAAAAATATGAAAAATTATTTTTTTACTCAAAAATGGTTGCCTAAGTTTGGCCAAGGCTTCCAAAGTTGATTTTGCAATTTTCTCATTTTTATAGATTTTCTATCAATTTTAGAAAATAAAAATACCGAAAAATACTGAAAATATGAAAAATCATTTTTTGGTCAAAATTGGTTCCCTAGGCTTGGCAAAGGTCTCTAAAGTTAATTTTTTCAAATTTATGAATTTTTATGGATTTTCTATTAATTTTAAAAAAGAAGAAAAGAAAAGGTGATTGAAAATCAGGTGTCAACAATCATCATTGGGCTGGTTTGGAATGTTCCCGCACACCCTTAATAAAACGTGCACACGCATTTTATTTTACTGATAAGGCCGCGTTACAAGGCAACCATTTGGACCAACGGCTCGAGATCCAAAGGTATTTTCTTGGAATTGAAAAGAGAGAAACCAAACGAAATGCAACAACTGAATTAAAATTGCGTTAAAGAAATGCTATAAGAAGCAGAAGAAGAGCCTCTTTACTCAGGCGAGATAAAGTCCTCGTCAAGCCTCTCGATGATGACGTTAACGGTGTCTTCTAGAAACGAGTTGGACATATCAAGCTCTGCTGCGCCTTGAATAGCTTCATCTGCTAACATCTTGGGGCGCTCGGAGAAATACTGACCCAGTGAACTTCCAATCGCGTTAATTTTTCCTTTCCAAGCTCTGGAGCCAATGAAAGAATTAACTCTGCCTCCTCGACCTCCACGGGCCTTATAATGGCCTCGGCCTCGGCGTCCATGACAGCTTCTGGAAGTAAGGCCCTTACTGGATTCACCAGTATATCCTAGGCCTGTTCGGTGCTTGTTGGTGTCCAATTGCAGCGGCAAGCGGATCCCTTGACCATTCTTTCCTAAACCGAGTCCAGGGATAAAACCATATGCCAATAGCATTTTTCCAGGTGCTAGAGTATACTTGGAGGGCGCATGAGCCCTCATTTTGGTTCCTGGAGGTGCATGCGTGACTGCCACCAACTCGAGAGAATGATAGCTAGCCTCTTCTTTGTGCTCCGGCTCCACATATGGAATCGCGCTCTTCTGGTATGCGGTGAAGTCCATTTCCCCATGCACGGTTATCACTTTCCCATCAACCACAAATCGAACCTTCTGGTGCAGGCTCGACGGTACTGCGCCTGCAGTGTGGATCCATGGTCTGCCCAATAGAAATCCGAAAGCACTCGGGAGGTCCATGACTTGAAATCCAATAGAGAACTCTACTGGCCCAATTAGGACATCTAGTTCGATTTCACCAACCACATTCTTCCTCATTCCGTCGAAAGCTCTAATTGTAGCATTGGAGGCACGGATGAGCTCCTCATTCACACCCAGGTTCCTAAGTGTGGCCAATGGACATATGTTGAATGCTGACCCATTATCAATTAGCACGTGGGAGACCTGCTTGCCGTGGCTCCTCGCCGATATGTACAGAGCCTTATTATGGGCCCATCCATCCACAGGAATGTCCTCATCCGAGAAGGATATTTGATCCTTTAATAGGATAGCGCTAACAAAACTCTCTAGCTGTATTTCGTTAATCGTCTCAGGTACGTGTACCTCATTCAGGACCCTCATCAGCGCATTCTTATGCTTTTCTGAGTTTACGAACAGATCCAGTAGTGAGATTTGGGCCGGCATTTTCCGTAATTGCTCTATCACTTCAAATTCGCTCGTTTTGATGATGGTTAACAGTTTTTCGGCATCTTCTTTAGTTACGTCTCTCTTCTCGGTCTCTCCCTCTTTGGGTGCATAACACCTCCCCGACCTCATCACTACATCTATTTCGCCCATCTCGTAGTCCCAATGAACCGCTTTAGGATCGTACTCTTCCACTGGAGGGATCTTTATCACAACCGGCCGACACCCTCAGCCTCTCCTTCAGGGCCATCATTCGCCTCTTCATTAGAGATGCTGATTGTAAGTGGCTTGACTAAGTAATCATCCTCTTTTTCCCAATTGTCAACCTTGTCTAGGTTAATTACAAAAGCTTCTATAGTCTCAATCATCCCAATGAGGTCATCCAAGTCTTCAGAATTGTACCCGCATTTGGGTTCAGCATGAGCTGTCTTATCGGGTCTATCAGAGGGTAGCGCATTGGTCCTCCTAGCATCCTTACTCTTTAGCCTTCCGTTGGCGAGTCCCCATTCAACTCCCTCGCCTACCCGCAACAGGTGGGAGAACGAGGCGTAGGTGGTCCCGGCCATATGTTGGAAGAGCTCGTACGGGAGGGTTCTCAGAAAGTACCCGATTAGCTCCTCCCTAGTTAACGGAGGATTTATTTGTGAGGCACGCAACCTCCATCTATGCGCGTATGTCTGGAATTGCTCATCGCTTCGCTTGACCACTTGAAGGAGGTCAGCTCGGGTGGGGGCTCCTCCAATGCCGGATCCGCACTCGTCCATTCGTTCCTTCAACCTATCAACCACAGTTGCCAATTCCCCCAGTCGCTTCTCTATTGCAGTCAGCATACGACCTTGATTTTCGACCCTTGTGTGCAGCTCCAGTTCAAGTGCATCGCTCATGACCCGCGCTTGACTCATTTCTCTCGATCGCTGGAGCAAATCTAACAACTTTTCGGAGGTGAAGTTCAGCTTTCTCTCGATGTTACTGAAGCGTTCTGTAACGCTTAATCCGCTTAATGAGTCGGTTTCTTTCTCATTTGTCGTAATAGGGATGATTTCATCAATTGTCTCAAAGGAGTCTTTCTCAGAAGTTTCCTTCTTTGGTACCTCCTCTATGTCGTCCATGCCTCTCCACCGGTTGGGCACTATTTCTTCCGCCTTTTCGAAGAAACGTGGTGGGATTGAATATAGAACCCTGTAGTTGTAGCCTCCGCTATCCTGCCCCAGGGTATCCACAATTTCTCCCCTCCTACTAGCTTCACGGACAAATCTCTTGTCTGCATGGCGTGCCTTTGTTAGTCTAAACTCCTCTTCGTCTAACTCCTCTTCGGATATCATACCCACTACCTGGTGGTCCGGGAGTGGGTTTTGTTGTACATTTGGCTCCGTTTTATCGAACTGAAGGATGTGATTGTCAATAAGGGCCTGAACCTTGAACTTCAAGGTGACGCAATTGTCAACATTGTGGCCTTTCTCTCCCATGTGGTAGACACATGATTGGCTCGGATCATAACCCGAAAATCTCGAAGGATTTAATCTCGGTGGCTCCTTGGCGACTAGCCTCCCTTCCAACAGCATTGGGAGCAGCTTGGATAGTGGCCTAGGGAGCGGAGTGAACTGATTGGGAAGCGGCTTCCTTTTTTGAGGTTGAAGCGGCTTCGGTGTCAACCATGACGAGCTTCCTTGTGTCATGGTAGAGTTAGAGAATTGCTTTGGTTGCGATAGATTAGGCACGAAAGCCACGTCAACGTTGGGCTCTCTTTCCTTCCTAGGTGGATACTGGCGTCTTGTTGCAGTCTCAGGAGCCTTTCTCTCTCTCATAGCCCATTCAAGTCTTTCGGCAACCTTTATGAGATGTACGAAGGTCTGGCACCCAGAAGTGTTCAGTCTGTCGAAGTACTCATACGGTAGTGCCTTTAGAAACAGGTCGACAAGCTCGTCTTCAGGGATTGATGGCTTAACTTGCATAGCTAAAGCCCGCCACCTTTGAGGATAGTTACGAATGGCTTCATTTTTTCCTTTTACCATCCTCAGCAATTCTTCCCTAGTAGGAGCCGTCGCGGTGTTAAATTTATACTGGTGCAAGAAGTTCTCAGCTAAATCTTCCCAACCATCATAATCTTCTAGATCCAACTCAATGAACCATGCTAGAGCAGCACCTGCCAGACTCTCCTGAAACGTGTTCATCAATAACGGAACATAATCGGAATAATGCGGCATCTTGCGCAAGTAGTACTTCAGATGAGCTCGGGGGCAGCCTGTCCCATTGTACTTTCTGACGAACTCGGGCTCTTCGTAATCGGGAGGGACTTCCACTTTAGTGAAGGGAGATATCTTGTCGAAACGGGCCAGTTCATATCCCTGGCTACTGAGGCACTCCTCAATCTTTGCGAGCCTCCTTGCACCCTCCTCTGCTTTGCTCACAGGCTTTTCTTTCTTTTCAGTATCGAGGTCGATTACCACTGGCGGGGACTCGGGTGACGGCTCGACATCCGGCACCTTTCTTGGAATGTGCGCCTCCCCTGGAGCTTGAGTCACGCTCGAAGGGTGGGATGATGACGGGTGAGTAGTTTGGGCCGAATCAACTGGCGGGGTAGTTTTCGCCTGGGCTTCTATTATCATAGCTTTCATTTCTGCCAGCATCGTAGCCATGGTTGTCATCTGCGTCTCAAGGTTAACTACCCTGGGGCTCAATTCCTCATGTTCCATCCTTGCCCTAAGACGGGTTCTGATACGGCTGCGTGGCACTTCCGTGATCAATGGGTACCTGAAAAAAGAATTTATACAAATGAGTATGATGGATGAAAATGAGAAGTCGGTCCATGACAACCCTTTAGACCCAAGAAACAAAGCCAACATGATCAAAAGATTAATTTGAACAAATTTCAATTTCGTCAGCTTTTACGAGAAAATTCATATCAATTCCCACATAATTCGAAAAAGTACCAAACTTTGGGAGTTGATAATTAAGACAATAATGTACAACTTTCATTTTTTGAGATTGGGAAGATTCCTCATGGATTAGTACAGTTTAATACTTCTTTCTAAAAATTTTCTTCAGAAAACTGATTTGTCCGGTTTTTACTTTGAGGATAAATGGGTCATCAAAAATTTGAATTGATGCCCAAAAATTTCCAGTCCACTAATTAACATCCCAATCTACAACTTTCATGTTTTGATTTTTCTCAAAAGAGCATGTTTTCTAGTGATAAATGGAGAAACAAAAGTGAAGTCGAGAAAATTCCAAAATCCAGGCAGTTTTTCTTTCACCTTAAATTCGGTAACAAATGGAAAATACATTGAATTGAAAATTTTTTTTTGAGTGATGAATTAGGGTCTTGTGAATGTTTTCTGTGAAGACTCTATGGATCAATTAAAACTATAAAGTTCAATAAAAATGATGTAATACCAGAAAGTCATATCTGAACAGTAACCTTTATTACAAGAAAAGCTCATAAAGTCATGAAAATGCAATTAAACATGGAACAACAATCCTAAAGATGGCAAATCAAGCTGTTTTTCTTTTCTTTGTAGCGACGCAATCCATAGACGAATGGGCTTCCAACTCTATCCGAAGTCGTGCATTTTCCTTAGCCAAAGTCTTCATTTGTTTTTTCGCCTTTTGCGCCTTCTTCGCATAGGTCTCGATCTCGGCTTGACGAGTGGGCTTCACAATCACCAACGGAAACTTTGGAAGCATGTGAGTTGGTATCAAATGGTGCTTAATATACCGGGCCTTCGCATGATAACATCTTTCCTTTCCCTCGAGCTCTTCCTTGGGTAGTAATAGTGAGCGAGTCTTGGACTTGAGCCAAATTTGGTCAAGATGCTTGATCTCGGTTCTATAATTCTCGCCTGCAACGAATTCAACTTGAAAAGTGTTTGGCCCCAAAGGTGGTGGGATATCCTGTAGAACTCCATATTGCCGTACCACACGGAGAGGATGATACTGTGTCATGCCGGTAATACCCAAAAGAAGTATAGGCTCCCGCTCACCATGGTACAAACGAGCCTTAGAGACTTGAAACCATATAGCTTGCCATAGAAAAACCTTGGGACTCGGATCTTTAAATAAATCAATCCACTCGGAATAAGACGATCTAGCAATATTTTTTTGCAACTCTTGAAATTTTACAATTGGGTTTTCCTCTTGACTTACCCGTGGAATCGTCATTTTTGAGCCGAACTTAGCATAATGAGAGAAAAACCACATTTGCAAAAGTCCCACCGGAGCATGAAATGTTCTGTCCTTGTTTTGTTTAAAACGAGTCAAAGATATAAAAGTCTCGGCCAGGATAGCATTAGTAAAGTTCATTCCACTGCAAACTTGCCTAGCTATCCAAGCCATGGATGGACTAATAAAATCCTTTTGGAGCGGAAAGATCACAAGTCCGAAGAAAGCTAGAATAAAGATCCTGCTTTGCAAGTGTGAATTGCTCTCATAAAAAAGTTCAATGAGGAATGAGAAAGGGCACATATGACAATTTCCTTTTAAAATTTTCCTCATTTTATTTTCGCTAATTTTCAAAAACTCAGCAAAAATGAAAATTGGATCCATTCCCACACAAGGGCGAATTAAATCAATGCTCAAAGGTTTTCCAATGGCAAGGCTATATTCTTCCAAAGTCGGAGTGAGCTCGTGCTTACCTAAAATGAAAGTAGCGGTATATGGGCACCAGAAATGTGCAAGTGCCTGTATGACCCCAGTCTGTAATTCGATATCCAAAAGTGGCAATACGTGACCCATACGACTAAGGGCATAGGTCTGTGCATCAATGCTCAAGCGCCTCCACATCTGCTTCAACTCGGCCTTTGGAATGTACACGAAACGGATATCGATGTGTCCCATTGTCTATAAATCACGCGTCACAATCCTAAGTGTCATGGACCGACCCAAACAATAACATAAGACAAGATGAAGTTCAGAAGCATACTTTACCGTGGGATAGGAAAATAAACAATCACATGGACATGCACATGACTCGTGGGTTAACCTTATTCTAACTATCCCAAAGGCTCACAAATTGAAGCGAAAGACTTACGGCAAGGCGACAATCTCGCGCACATAATCAAGATTAGCCGCTATCCCGCGACATAACCAAGATTAGCCGGGCCTTTCCACTTCGGCTGCTCGAGTCAAAAATTAAAACCACCGCTTTGGTAATCTTACCAAGCTTGAGGCATAACTTTTAAAACTCATTTTTGAAAAGAAGTTCGGGATTGAATCTGGACTAACTTTCGACGTGATCTCACGGCGAACGCTAGAACCAAATCACAATACCATCTTAAAACTAGTGGCCCAGGTCCGGCCACGGGATGTGTGTGATGTAGTGCTAAAGCGATTAATTATGCACAACAATTAAATGCAAACACCGCTTCAATAATTCAAAAATTAAATCACAAGTTTCACACACCAAACCTGCAAAACAAAGGGTTAGCCAAACACTCCACCCCTTATAACTCCCATTCTGCAAAACCATTTAACACCTAAAAATTAGAATCCAACCAATTCTCAAACCAAATGGATTTTTGCGAAATTTTTCTGGCCTAAGTCCACTAAGGCTTTTAAAATTTCGAAAAAAAATTCAAGTACTCTAATTAGTGCTTTATTCTTTCGAAAATTCCAAAAAACCAGTCCCCAGCGGAGTCGCCAAGCTGTCGCGACCCGAAAAAAATTAATTTAATTTTTCTTCAATCGGGTGAACGGATTATCAGGTTAATTGACTAACCTAATTCGGACCCTCCCAAGTCCTACCGAATCGCAACTTAAGTTCTTTTCATGCAAAAGATTTTTGATTTGGAGCCGCCACTAATCATTTTTGGTAGGTCGATTAGAAACCTAAAAAAATCAGCGGGAGAACTAATTTATTTCTACGAACCAGAGAAAATGGATTCGGGGACTTGATTACGCTAGATCATTCTAACGCCCTTTCGGTACCATTTTATTTCATGAAAGCTCATTTGGGATGATTGGAAGAAGTTTGGGTCAAACTGACCAGAAGGATAAAACGGTTATTTTTCAAGGATCGGGAGGTGGAAACATCAAAAATAGGATTGGCCAGTCGAAAAAATTTTTTTAGGTGGATACGCGTAAATTAATGACAACACAAATATAAATGCGGTATGTAGATATGGAGACATACGAGTACGACATGACATAATCGAAATTTAAATCAATTCATTTGGGCAAGAAAATTCTCGAAGATTTAATGGTTAGGATTGTTACCTGATTTGACAGATTTGATTGTCGAATTCGGACCTCGTGTCACTTTATGGATCAAGATCGCGGCTCGAACGATGGGGATGAACTCGTGACTTGCGTTGATCGGTAGAGGAATTATGGATGGTAACATCTAGATTTAAACTCCCACCATCTTCAAGACTCTCTTTTGAAAAAAGGATTCTCTCTCTTTTTTTTGATTTTTTCTTCCTTTCTAATTTTTTTTAATCTCTCAAAACTCTCTCAAACATCCAAAATTTTCTCTCCCCCTAAAAAATCTCTCTCAAACACTTCAAATTTTTTTCTCCAAAGAATTCCCCCCACCATCCAAACTCTCTTCTTCCTCCTTTTATAACCCATTCATTTATCTTCCATTCTAATTTTTCCACTAACTCTTCTTCTTCAACATCTTCCATTCTCCATCTCTATCTCACATTCTAATTTCTCCACTAACTCTTCTTCTTCAACATCTTCCATTCTCCATCTCTATCTCACATTCTAATTTCTCCACTAACTCTTCTTCATCTCCATCTTCCCTTCTCCATATCTATCTCCCATTCTACTAACTCTTCTTCATCTCCATCTTCCCTTCTCTATTCTCATCTATTCTTCTCCATCTTCTCTTCTCCATCTCCTCCTCTCCATCTCCTCTTCTTCATCTCCTCCTCTCCATCTTCCATTCTCTATCTCCTCTTCTCCATCTTTCCTTCTCTATTCTAATTTCTCCACTAACTCTTCTTTTTATTATTTACAAAATAATCCCTCAAATGTTAAGTATTTGCACTCTAGTCCATGAGATTTTAAGTATTTGCAATTCAGTCCACGGAGAAATATTTCTTTAAGTCCAAATCTTCTCAAAATTTTCAACACATCTCCCCTATGCTTATTTCTTGCTGCAAAATTTAATTAAAGCCCTTTTGTAAAATTGAGTCATTCTGGGTATAATTGGGCCAAGATAAAAATTTAAAATATTAGAGAATAATGTCACAACTTCTAAAAGTGAAAAAATGAAAATAAATTGACTCAAATTAAATTTTTTAGGCTCGATTCGAGATTATGCTTGTGAAGAAATACACGACCCCGAATTGGGTTTTTTTTAAAATTTGTGATGGCCAACATGAAAAGGAATTTAAAAGAAAAATATTGACCATTTTTACATATTTTTTGTGACCTCAAACGCCATTATTTATTAAATATTTTCCTAATTTCTAAAAATATATACATAATTCAAAAAATATGAAAAATTATTTTTTTGTTCAAAAATGGTTGCCTAGGCTTGGCTAGGGCTTCCAAAGTTGATTTTATAATTTTCTCAATTTTTATGGATTTTCTATTAATTTTCGAAAATAAAAAATGCTGAAAAATACCAAAAATATGAAAAATTATTTTTTGGTCAAAATTGATTCCCTAAGCTTGGCCAAGGTCCCCAAAATTGATTTTTCAATTTTACAAATTTTTATAGATTTTGCATTAATTTTAAAAGAGAAAACATGATTAAAAATCAAGTCTCAACAGCGAGCTCGAAGACGGGTAACTGTGTGTCGTTCCAATTTACCCTCAATCGTTGCAAAATGCTAAATTGGATTTGTTCCATTCTCACCTAGGGGATTGCAAAGTGCCTCAAGAGTGTCGCAAAATGAAATGACCCAATGGAATGCGATAGGACTCATTCGCCTTCAAGGTAATCTTTAAATTAAAGGAGCCCTCCGGTCCACGGACCCGATGGCATGGAAAATGATGATGGTCCAAGGCAACCCGAAAGAAAACAAGGCCCAACTAAGCAAAGCACATATGTGGCAAGCTCAAAGTGAAGGGCAACTCGGGACATACAATTCAATCCAATCCAAATGAAGGAACTTTCTCAATTCAAATTCAATGGAAGTATACACAAGGGTAAAACAATATCGTTCCAATTTTTCTAGAATATGAAGAACATATACTGCCGCATTCTCTTTCATTTTTGCAGGGGAAGTCTCTACTGGCAAGATTTTCCTGTCTACCATTCCCTATCAGTATCACCTCCGCTACTCGTCTCCAATCTCGAGCCAAGCAAATCCGACGTCTCTACGGAAAAGTTGGACGGGACGCCACTACTTTGAAAAAGAAAGGATAAAAAATAAGCTGAGTGGGAGACAAATACATTTTCGGCAGAAAAGAGATACGACTCGTCTTTATTGAAGAACTCGCCAGCAAATTGACAGTGGAGACAGCAACAAGGGGCCCCCTTCCACGGAAAGATGGAAGGAGACGAGCTGGGCGAGAGATACGATGAAAAAAAATCGAGAAAGCCAGAACACTCGAGAGAGGCAATACAGTTGCTAAACCCACGTCTAATTTTAAAGGAGGCATCTTCTTGATAATTCTCATTCGTGCTCGAAAGAGAGACTCTTAAAGCATACGCAGTCTCCCAGAAAAATCCAGAGAGTGAAAATACAAGAAGAGATATCAAACTTTGAGAAATCGTTAACCAAATCGAAGATGTCTCAACCCAACACACTTGAAAGTTATCGTTACTTGCTGAATATGAGAGAGGAAGAGTTCAAAGCCATATTTGGGATCGAGCCTATGGAGCCCGGCCCTTCCACCGACAACGTCCAAGAGCCCGGTAAGGACAATGACAGCAACGGTAAAGGTCAAAAGAAGCGTTACCGTCGCCATACTGAGGAGCAAGTACGAAAGCTTGAAGCTTTCTTCCAAACGTGCCCTATGCCAGACGGCAAACAAAAAATGGAACTGAGTCAAGAGCTAGGACTTGAACCTTCGCAAATCAAGTTCTGGTTTCAAAATAGACGAACCCGAATGAAGACTCGTCATGAGCACAATGAAGCCGAGTTTCTAAGAGTTGAAAATGAAAACCTCCGAGCGGAAAACAAGATGTATAAAGAGACTTTTGATTCCGCCACCTACCCCAACTGCAATAGCCTCCTCCTCACCCTCGATGAAATGTATGATCTGAGGATCGAAAATGCACGTTTAAGAGGTGAGTTAGACCAGTTTATAACAGGATCGAGTTCTGTTGGAGCAGGGTACAAAAGGACCAATGATACTGGATCAGTATCAATACCTCCCGAGGAAGAAGGGACAGATCACCACCAAGCGGACATTGACGATGATCTTTTCGCCATAATCAACCAGTTTGATATCGGTAAAGCATCGGGACTGTGATGCACTTGTTCAGCCAGTGACCACCAGACCTTCAATATGGCCGATGCATACCTAATTTGGGATGAAGCCAGCTGATCATGGGAGAGCCTGTAGAGGAAGCAGAACTGATCCTGAATGAGTGAATGTGTTTTATTTCCTTGCGTGATATGTTTTTCTGCTTTTGTGAATGTGTAAAAGCAAGGAGTAATAATCCGACTTCCCCCTATTAAATGCTCGAATCCGCCACCTCACCAACCTCGCGACGAATTGATGGCGAGTAAAAATCTGCATAAACCTGAAGGGTAACTCCGTATCGTTTCAATTTACCCTCAGTTGCTCCAAGTTTTAAAATTAAGCCCCTTCTATTCTCAGAAAATTGCAAATTGACCCGAGAACGCAATCATATCCGAATACAAGTTGAACAAAATTTGGGGGCAAATCGACTCATGGGCATTACCACGGGATGGACAGCTTCGGACAAAGGAAAGTACAAGCGAAAGACACGAACAATCTCAGAAATGGGTAATTCTGTATCATTCTAATGTGCACATAATCATCTCAAGTCTTGAATTGTCTTATTCCATTCTTAACAGGGATTGCAAATTACCTCGAGAAATACCGTAACATGGCCCAAGGTGATACAACAAGGCTGCTTTATCCCTAAAGATTAACCTTTGAAAGGATAGCCCCATGGACACCTATGGTCCAATGGACTGAATGGTATGGGGGATGACGGTAGGTCCGAAATATCCCGAGTTCGATCCCCGAGGGTGGGGAATGTTGTATGTATTATAAATAAATGAAACAACTTTTTGTGCATTTCTTTTTGCAAGCAGGAATACTCGACGAGTAATACCGAAGTCAATATTTTGCCACATTCTCGGCATAATGGTGAAGCATCCAACAAAAGTCGAAGAAAACTCAATCCGGCAAAATTGGTAAAAGACTTGTCCAAGGCATTCAAGATGAAGGGTAAATCAGTATCGTTTCCAATTTATCCCTTTTAATACTGGTTGACATGTTTCCTTTTCTTTTCACAGGAAATATTTATACTAACATTTAACATGTTGAAGGAGACAAATCCAAAAGAAAATTATGATCACCTGACAAGATCTATTCTGGTGAAAAATTGGGCAAATTGATCGCAAGCTCTGAAACGAAAAAGCAAATATGTCTTCCTTATCTCGTTTGATTTCAAGAATAATTTCTCTGCTTCTTGCAGGGGCATTAAACAAACCAAAATGCTCCCTCACCCATATGCTTCATCGCGCAGGGGTAAAGTTTGAGACAAACCATCCCTCGACATAAGGAGTAGGCTTCCCAATTTGTTCGGTCCGCCCACATACCAGGGGAAATTTAAATACGCCCATATTTGCACATTATATAAACACACGTGATGCTAAAAAATTGTCACATCTGCATTGTGCTTACACAGTTCATGAATTATGTATGACTATTCCGTGTGTTTAACTTACCAACTCCAACTTAGAGCATAAACTGCACAGGAGATATCAAATGTGCAGAATGGGGCATGACAGGATGAGGAAAGGCAAACCATTTCCACACAGGTCTAACATTTTAATCTACAGATAAACAACCTTTCTCTAGAGTGAGAAAAAGCCCTTTCGGAATGAAGTCCCCCATTCAGATTACATTCGAGGTGTTCATACTATAAGAACCTCCTTAAACAGAAGTGGTAATGCAATACATGATCTATATGTTGATCGATTGCATCATGAGTTATTACATAGATTGTCTTTAATCATGGCAAACTTAGCTGAACAATTTTGTATGAACCAATGAACGCATTGATGAAAATGCTTGCACATGTTAGCTCTGACATTGCCCGACAGGCAACACATTCCCGGTGTTTGAGTTACCTTCCAAAGTCTTGAAATTCATTCGGCGATTATTGAATGAACAAGCCTGGTTGTCGAGAAGCCACCAAGCATTTCTTCCAAATTCTCAGGTAAGTATATCTTCAACCAGAACCTTTCAAGAGAATGAATTCTGACGGTTGTTGGGATACTCGAATCCATTGCGGTATATACAGGTATCCACATTCTTCAATAAAGCATGATTTGTCTCAAGGACAGAAATGTTCGAGACCTTTTGATCTCTGCCTCTTTGGTTTATTCCTAAAACGACAGGAGAATATAATTTGGGTTTGAGCTTCTGCAGGATTTCTGGTCTCCCCAGATTTCAGAATGGCACCCTTTGAGGTACATAAAGTCCTTCTTACAGGCAAATCAAGTCCTGCTTACAGGCAAATAAAGTCCTCCTTACAGGCAAAGCAAGTCCTTCTTATAGGCAAATCAAGTCATTCTTACAGGCACAAAGTCCTTCTTACAGGCAAATCAAGTCCTTCTTACAGGCATAAAGTCCTTCTTACAGGCAAACCAAGTCCTTCTTACAGGCAAATCAAGTCCTTCTTATAGGCAAACCAAGTCCTTCTTACAGGCAAACCAAGTCCTTCTTACAGGCAAATCAAGTCCTTCTTACAGGCAAACCAAGTCCTTCTTATAGGCACAAAGTCCTTCTTACAGGCAAAGTAAGTCCTTTTTACAGGCAAATCAAGTCCTTCTTACAGGCACAAAGTCCTTCTTACAGGCAAATCAAGTCCTTCTTACAGGCAAACTAAGTCCTTCTTACAGGCAAACAAAGTCCTTCTTATAGGCAAACCAAGTCTTTCTTACAGGTAAATCAAGTCCTGCTAACAGGCAAATAAAGTCCTTCTTACAGGCAAAGCAAGTCCTTCTTGCAGGCAAATCAAGTCCTTCTTACAGGCACAAAGTCCTTCTTACAGGCAAACACAGGCAAAGCAAGTCCTTCTTACAGGCAAAGCAAGTCCTTCTTACAGGCAAAGTAAGTCATTCTTATAGGCAAATTAAGTCCTTTTTACAGGCAAATCAAGTCCTTCTTACAGGCAAATTAAGTCCTTTTTACAGGCACCAAGTCCTTTTTACAGGCACCAAAGTCCTTTTTAGAGGCACCAAGTCCTTTCTACAACAGCAAAGTCCTTCTTACAGGTAGTTTCATGGGATAACCTACCATACAGGTCAAATTTCAATCAAATTTTAATCAGTAGAATCCTTTCATTAGGAATCTACCATGGGGTGACCTACCATACGGGTCAAAATTTAAATCAGTAGAATCCTTTTATTAGGAATCTACCATGGTACGACCCACCATACGGGTCAAATTTTAATTCAATTTTTAATCAGTAGAATCCTTTTATTAGGAATATACCATGGGTTAACCTACCATACAGGTTCAAATTCAACCACCCTAAGGTTTTCTTATAACGAATCCTTAGGTTCTCATTTCATTTTCAGTGGAACATTCATGTCACGACTCTTTTTATTGTGTTGAGTCGATTAGGATTCAGGTGTCATCTCGTCTTTGAAATGAACCTATGCCGAGCTTCCTTTCAAAGAGGGGCAGCTATTGACACCTGATTTTTAATCATCTTTTCTCTTTTAAAAATTTTCAGTATTTTTCGGCATTTTTATTTTTTGAAAAATCCATAAAAATTCATAAAATTGAAAAATTAACTTTGGGGACCTTGGCCAAGCCTAGAGAACTAATTTTGACCAAAAAATGATTTTTCATATTTTCAGTATTTTTAATTATTTTTATTTTCGAAAATTCATGAAAAATAAAGAAAAATGAGAAAATTGAAAAATCAACTTTGGAAGCCTTGGCCAAGCCTCGACAATCATTTTTGAACAAAAAATAAATTTTCATATTATATATATTTAATTTTTTTTAAAAAAATAATACAAAAATACTTGAAAATTTTGGAAAAATAACATTTGAGGCCAAAAAAATACACAAAGATAGTTAATATTTTTATTTTAAATCTATTTTCATATTGGCCATCGCAAATTCAGAAAAATCCAATTTGAGTCACGTGTTCCTTCACGAGTATAATCTCGAATCGGGCCTAAAAAAATTTAATTTGAGCCAACTTATTTTTAATTTTCACTTTTTATGAGTTGTGACATTGTCTTCTAATATTTTAAATTTTCATCTTGGCTCAATTATACCCAGAATGACTCAATTTTGCAAAAGGGCTTTAATTAAATTCTGCATTATTTTCAGTGACAAGAAATGAGCTTAAATTTGACATGTGGTAAATTTTGGTGTGTCAAAAATTGTGAGGAGATTTGGACTTAAAGAAATATATTTTTTCATGGACTGAATTGTAAATACTTAAAATTCAAGGACTAGAGTGCAAATACCTAACTCTTGAATGATTATTTTACAAATAACAAAAAGAAGAGTTAGTGGATAAATTAGAATAGAGAAGGGAAGATGGAGAAGAGGAGATGAAGAAGAGAAGTTAGAGAAGGATGGATGGAGAAAATAAGATAAGAATAGAGAAGGGAAGATGGAGATGAAGAAGAGTTAGTGGAGAAATTAGAATGGAAGATAAGAATAGAGAAGGGAAGATGGAGATGAAGAAGAGTTAGTGGAAAAATTAGAATGGAAGATAAGAATAGAGAAGGGAAGATGGAGATGAAGAAGAGTTGGTGGAAAAATTAGAATGTGAGATAAATATGGAGAAGGGAAGATGAAAATGAAGAAGAGTTAGTGGAGAAATTAGAATGGGAGATAGAGTTAGTGGAAAAATTAGAATGGGAGATAGATGAGTAGATTATAAAAGGAGGAAGAAGTGAGCTTGAGAGATGGATTTTTTGGAGAGAAAATTTTGGATGTTTGAGAGAGTTTTGGGAGATTGAAGAAAAATTTGAGAGAAAGAAAATACCAAAAGAGAGAGAATTTTGAAGATGATGGAAGTTTAAAGATAGGGGTTATCATCACAAATTCCTTCATCGATCAATATAAATCAAGAGTTCTTCCTCGTCAACGAGCAAGCAAATTCGAGCTAAGTGTTTTTATTTATTCATTTGTTTATGGTTTTACTTGCAAATTAGCACAAATTGTATACACTTTCTCAACTGATCTGTGACTAAAAGTCCCTCTTAATTCAAAAGAAACTCTCTATATTGGGAACATAGAGAGCGAAAATCAATTATAGAAATCCCTCCCAAAAAATGGGAGATAAGTGCTCTTTTCACTCTTCTGGTTTTAGGTGCAAATTAGCATAGATTTTGTATACTTACATTTCACTCTATTTTATGTTAGGAAGCCGCAGCTTTATATCAATGGTCAACCCTATGGAAGCACAAAATCGGCTTGGAGGAGTCCTCAAGCGCGCACAAATTTCAAATTGTTGAATCAATTCGTTGTATTTTATTTTAAAGAATTCATACCCCAGAATGGAGAGGACAAAGTCTATCCGCAATTTAAATACCTGCACCATAAATCCCAAAGGGAAGAGCCAAGCTAATGCTTAGCCTCCCATTGGAGGTTTTTACTTACAGTAGTTAAATACCTGCAACTTAAATACCCGTACCTTAAATCCCAAAGGGAAGAGCCAAGCCAATGCTTAGCCTCCCATTGGAGGTTTTTACTTACAGTAGTTAAATACCTGCAACTTAAATACCTATATCTTAAATCCCAAAGGGAAGAGCCAAGCCAATGCTTAGCCTCCCATTGGAGGTTTTTACTTACAGTAGTTAAATACCTGCAACTTAAATACATGTACCTTAAATCCCAAAGGGAAGAGCCAAGCCAATGCTTAGCCTCCCATTGGAGGTTTTTACTTACAGTAGTTAAATACCTGCAACTTAAATACCTGTACCTTAAATCCCAAAGGGAAGAGCCAAGCCAATGCTTAGCCTCCCATTGGAGGTTTTTACTTACAGTAGTTTAAATACTTGCAACTTAAATACCTGTACCTTAAATCCCAAAGGGAAGAGCCAAGCCAATGGTAGGCCTCCCATTGGAGGTGTTTATTCACTGTCATGTACTTCCTATAATTTAATTTTTGAATCATCAGACCCAAAAGATAAGTAGGTCGTAATACTGCACAGAAGTCGTTAACACACTCCCTCTTTCGGCTTCAGGGAATCTTTAACACTTAAAAAATATAACAAATAAAAATATATACCATCCATGCATCCTATTTAAAAAGTGAAAACACAAAAGAGAATACCCTACTAGAGCCTTAGGAATAAACCAAGTCTGAGTTGCCGAATTAGGATATCCATGAAATTAAGGTACCGAAAGGGCATTAGTTTTAATTAACTAGTGTAACCAAGTCCCCGAGCTCCTAATCTCTGGTTCGCAGGAATAAATTAGTTCTCCCGCTAATTTATTTAGGTTTCTAATCGACCTACCAAGAACGATTAGTGGCGACTCCAAATTTTAAAATCATTTAAACAAAAACCAAAGTTGCGATTCGGTAGGGCTTGGGAGGGTCCGCGTTAGGTTAGTCAAATCTAATTAACCTAATAATCCGTTAATGCCTTTTCAAATTTAAAATTTTTTTAGAGGGTCGCGACAATCCCATTTATGACCCATTAATTAAAACACAAATCTAGTGACCCACAACTAACATATATTCGACCTATATTCTTAAAACACTTCATCTAGAAAAAATTATGCCCCCAAACTAAAGTGAGAATGCGGAGTGAGCGAGCGAGAGATCAAATGAGAGCAAGAGAGAACGAAGAAAGAGTCATAAAGGTGGATTTTATCTAAGTAAGTTGTAAACTCATTTACAACCCATTTAGCACCTAAATTATGTTTAAACTCATTTATTGAATATAACTATCTAAATGGGCAAAATGATGCCTGAAAATTCCTACGTTAATTTATATTATGTAGAATTCGTAGACAACAAATATCGCATGTGAGAATTCTAGATGAGTGATTTACGTGCTAATAGCAGAGACACGAAAAATATTTTCGTGTTCGTAATTCTTGGGAAATATGTTCATTAGAATTGGATTGCTGAATATTTGTTCTCATATTGATTATCTAGAGTGGCGATGAAGCATGTAGCACCATATTAGGTGTTAATGGAGATCGATATGCTTTGAGTTTATGTATCAAACGAGTGATAGATTTGAAATTTGCTGACTTATATATTTCTTTATGTTTAGTAAGTTTTGCGAAATATTTTTTACGAGTTTAAAATATTTGTCTATATTATTAATATTTAAAATAGACAATGATTTTTTCATTTACACACTAATTTACTTTATGTCTTGATTAATTTATCAAATATTTAATTTGGAGCTACATGATTAAGCCATTTGTCTCTCTTTTAAGTGAGACACCTCTCTTAATTTCGCACCGATAGATTTACTCCCATACTCTAGGTGATATCATATATCTTATATTGCATATCTCAACCTTAGTTCATTAATGCACATAGTGACTCTCCTTCACACTTGGCCGATGAAGGACCTCCATCTCTAAATATCCTCTCTTCTAGCCAATCATATTACGCCACATGCACCATGCCTATTAATATTGGGGCCACATGAGTCGACTTTATTGTGCCACATACCCGTGCGATCATTATTTTAACCATAAGACAATTAATGCCTTGACTTGGTTGAATTTCCTTCACTCTTCTTACTTGCCGATTGAGGAAGAAACTCTCTTTAAAAAGGCAGTAATGTCCCACTCCATTTAGTAGATGGTGCAGTAACCATGGAAGGCTTCCTTGATGAAGTAGGGAGGCAAGATCCTTCATCCTCAAATACTTCCCGAGCAAACAACAAATAGGAAGGACGACGGCCTCTACCTCCTCTCGACAATCGATCGCTCATTTACTCTGTTCCATCTTTTGTTTTCAATTCTGTGAGTAATAGCAAAGGTCTCACATTTTGTTATTAAAGTCTCTGTCTTCATCATTTGATTTCGGACGAGGTGTATCATTGTTTTCCTCAACCTTCTACAAATGGGTTTTGTCATTTTCAATTAAAACATTCATTTTGATTTGCGGGTTTACTCATTTTGTTGAAGGAAACAAAAGTTTTGATTTTCACTCAAGTCATTTTCAAGGTGAGTGAACTTTAAGCGCTAAGTTAGAATTATATACTTAGTGCTTTGGACTTGGTTGTTTGTTGCTTGCTAATTTTAATGAATTTGATGGTAAACATGAGAGAGATGAAGTATTGGTAAGCAAAGTTAGTGTACTAAATTGTTGTGTTTTAATTCGTGAGAATGGATGTTTTGTTAGGAATCGCACACCAATTCCAAAAAATAACCTAAACAAACAATCCACAGTAGGATAATATATCAATAAAAGAATAAAATAAAAAGAACACACTAGAGAATTTGTTATCGAAGTTCACCCAAAGTTGGGCTACATCTCTGCGCAGAGGCACTCTGCAAATCCACTAGTTTTCAAGAAAAATAGGAATATAATTCACGATCTTCTCACAAGATCAGGGCACAAAGAGATTGAAAATACTCAAATCCGTCATGGCCTTTTTTTTTCCTTATATTTGTTAACTTTGTGCTTCTTCTTTTTTTTGCTCTCGTGATGGCTACTGCTTTTTCATCGCTAATATAAGAGGTATATCTTTTAACTTAGAAGCAAAAAAGGAGAAAAGACAAAAAAAAGCCATTAATATAATATTTTTGGCTTCATACACCAACAATTTCCCACTTGAAGACAAATATATCTGATGCACCAAACAGCTTTACATCCATCCTCTTCAAAAAAAAAAAACTAGTAACTGAAACTAGTGCCTTTACGTTACTCTTTATCAATTAACATGGAGTAATGCTAATAGTAGTAGTATAGAAAGTATGCTTATCTCTGTCTACTACCTTGGTAAATATGTCAGCTAGATTCTTTGAGCTATCAATCTTCTGTAACTTTAACTCGTTGTCTTTCAATGCTGACCTGATGAAGTGATAACGCTTCTTGATATGTATAGTTCTTGAGTGATAAGCTGCATTCTTTGCTAAGTACACTACACTTTGACTATCACTCCACAATGTGCTCACTGGCTGCTTTCAATGTAGCTCCTCTATGTAATCTTGTAACCACATGATTTCCTTGGAGGCTTCCATGATCGCTACGTACTTTGCTTCTGTCGTCGATAGAGCCACTATTTTCTATTTTTGAGATACTCAACTCACTGCTGTACCTGCAATTGTAAAGACATATCCAGTGGTACTCTTATCACTATCTCGATCACTCGAGTGATCTGCATCAGAATAACCGTGCAATTCTAGAGATGTCGTTCCATAACAAAGAGAGTAATTTGATGTACCTGCTAGATATCTCAATATCCATTTTACTGTATTCCGATGCTCTTTACCCAGGTTCTACAAATATCGACTCACAACTCTCATTGCTCGTGCTATATCTGGTCTCGTGCTTACTATGGCATACATCAAACTTCCCACTACCGATGCGTATGAAACTACCGCCATCTCATCTTTCAAAATCTGAGTATTCAGACACATATCCTTGGAAAGTTTGAAGTGACTCACTAGAGGAGTCGCAACTGGTTTTACCTTTTTTATGTTAAATCTCTTTAACACCTTATTCACATAGTCTTCTTGCGAAAATCATAATTTCTTATGTTTTCTGTCCCTAATGACAGAAAAATTTGCAGAAAAGTTTGAATGGTATATAATCTCTTTCTCTTGCAATTGAGAGTTATAACAGAGAGGTAAAAGATGTTAATTATAATAGAATCATTTTCTGGAAAATAACCATAGCTTAAGAGTGAATTGGGGTAAACCTTTATATCTCAATTTTTTTTTGTCGCATTTGCTTTTTATTTCGTTGTGTTTATACACTTAATCTTAACAAAAATAACACAGTGAAAATTTATATTTGTATTAGCTATATGAGCTGGTGATTATTAAGGATATAATAGCAAAGGTAAGTAATAAGGACATAATTATATTTGTACTCTATCCCGTAATATAATTTCATCAGTTTTATAGTATAACTATATAAAAAAAAAATTCCCTAAGCACATTACGAGTTACGTACCTTATATCCATATTCACACAAGATAGTCAATAATTCCTAAAGAATGAAGATTTAACAGAATATATCAAGTGAGGAATAAAAACCATTATTTTCTTTTTAAAAAGAAAAGGAGGGTTCTCCCTATAGAAAAACCATATGTGTCAATCTAAAAAATTATGAATCTCATTTAATACTTAAGCAGGGAGTAAGGATTACGCATCGAGTTTTATTTATATTTCATGTTTGAGTTTTTATTCATATCTTTTTCGATGATGGCCGTCATTGCTAGACAAATATTCTTTCCTAGAAGGCCAAATTCTTTTGTCATAAAAAGGAACTGAAAAGGAATCTTTTTATAGTGAACCATATTACTTGGAATGAGAATTCATTTGATGATTCCTTGTTCATGGAAACCAAACGAGACCTTAGGGTTTACCCAAAGAGTCTCACATCTATTATGAAATGTTTGATTTGAGTCATAGCTATTTCGTTCATCTAAAATCCATATGTCAAAAGTTGACGGTCTTTCATTGGAGGCTTATCTATGTATGCAAAGTTTACTGGTCTTTTTACATAAGTTAGAGAATACTTAAATCACAAATCGACCAAAGATTCCCTCAGGATGTAATTCGAACTTGTTACCACATTCGTTATATGGTGTGCGATTATGTTGATGTCTCGAGAAAGGAGTAGAACAATGGTGAGCTATGTGGACTCTCTCCACGTAATAATTGTCTTTTCGCCCCACACCCGACTTGGCTATTTGCTGAACGGCCCAACTTCTAGCTAGTTCTTAGCGAAAGAGATATCTGTAGGTCTTTCGTTCAAATCATGATGTTCATTTTGTTTCATAATCTACTTGGTCTCTGACAATATATTTAAGTCGAATACAAAAATCATTTTGTACGAGATATGTAACATCAAGTGAACTTAACATTCCAAAAGTCTTTATGGATTTAAATGAGATTTTGACAAATTCTAATGTTTGTGGTGTTGCACGTACATACTTTCCGGAGTTAGTTTTGTGATTTCTATCCTTGAAGTATCTTAGTTAACAGAAGCTTGATTTGAGTTGAACAAACTTGTTCCTTAAAATATGGGAATCGCCAATAGGCATGCGGCCCTACTGGTTAAGGAATTGAAGGAGACACTAGTATCATAGATGCGAGGTTCGATTTCCATGCTCTATAAAGAGGCAGAACAAAATTCTGAGAGACTGTGTTAGAGATAAAATCTAACTTCCCATTTTTAGAAATTAGAATAGTATAGATTAATTCAGGAACAAGGAAACGAAGGACTATGGAACAAGGATATTGCTTCAAGATGTTACATAGAACATCGTCAATCTCCTTGTTTATTTGATAAAATGGCAACAAGGCCCTGAGAGGCTCTGATGCCCCTCCGTAAACACGCATTACAAGTATATACGTATTAGCCCTCTTGTGAACCGAAAACACACGAAACTTGTAAAACACACGAAACTTGTAAAACACACCTGCACACCTTATTCGCGCGATGACCAACATGCCCTAAACTGGAGCTTTTTATTTATTGTTGGCGTCGGTTAAGGACCTTGCGTGTTGCGAGCCCCCGTCAGTCGATATGGCAACACATGAAGCTAAGATCATACTTCATGTATCGGCTACAATCTGATTTAGGGCAGCGCAAATCCCCTAGACCAGCGTAATCTGGGATACAGAAGCGCAGGCAGCCAGAGGGTTCCTGAACATTAGTATTCTTATTTTTGAAAACTTCCGCCAAGTTTATATTCTGGGTAGGAGGATCATTCAGAAGCATCTGAATCTCATCGAAGAGGCCAACACGCAGCATCTCCAGACCATCTCTTTTGGTGACTATTGCAAACCCGCCTTTCTGACAGGCTGTGTATGCATCGCACAAGCCGCGTACAATGTAATCACTCAGTGGGTTAGTTTCGGTTTTCAGAATTTGCCGAGCTTGCAACTTACAAATCAAGCAACTCCTTAAGCGGCTGCTGAAGCAAACAATGTTCTCGATGCGAACCATGCTAAGGTTGGGAATTAAGTGGCTGGTGACATCAGCTGGTGACATCGTGACGGCAGTTCCACCATAAAACAATATGTAATCAGTTGTAATCTGTACAAACACGATAATGTTAGGTGCAAGATTACTCAACCCAGTTCATGTGCAATGCAAATTATTCTCATGCATGAGGTCATGCTCGTTTATCAACACAAGCGCAATAGGAAAGAAAACTGTGCGTACCCAACAGAAACTACCATTGACAATTTAGAAAGATGAGTCTGTTTACCGCATCCAATTTCTCGCGGGGGACAACCGGTTCTTTGATTACAAGCTGAACCCAATTGCACGGTTCCCTCCAAAAATGGGTACTTTCAGTTCCTGTGTAAGGGTAAGCATCTATCCCCCATATCCGCAGCATGGGCATGGCGTTGGGGTTCTCCACCCAACCAAGCGAGTCCAACACCACAACCATGGTTTCTCGCTTGAAACGCCACTCCTCCTTGGTGTATGTAGCGGTCCACTCATTCGACTTGAGTGGGTCTACCTTAAAAGCCCAGGTCATCAGAGACTTAAATTTCTGCAGTTCTTTCATGTTGCCAGGCTTCGTATTGACAACGGGAATCCAAACAATCTCATAGAGTGTCTCCTTCTCGGTTTGATGCTGGGCGAAACACTCGTTTGATTCGTCCTTTTCAGTGATCGTTTGAAAGCGCTTAGTATCTTTATGAAGACTTTCGAGAGTTGTAATGTCATCCGTAGAGATATTTAGGTCCGAAACAATCAACAACACACTCTTCTTCCTCAACGAGTCAAACTTGACCTGCATATGTCCAGTGAAGTAAACAAGTGTATTGAGTCGGTTAGTAATATAAGCAGAAGCAATTAGGGAGCCAGAATAACGAATTTGGTACCTTCTGAAGTTAAACAGATGTATTTAAGCATTAGTTGAATTTCCCTTCTGGTCTATATATGGTACTGGTAGGATATTGTGCATAGTTTACAAGTCGACTATCACATGTGGATAAACCAGGTGACCAGTCTGGACACATAATAAAGGATGGTCATATTCTCTCCTTCCTCCATGACATAAAAGAGCTTAAAGAAAATATACAAAGAATCAATTGATAAATGGAGAAGTTCTTGGCTTCCTGTCTCCTGAAAAATGACTAAACTATGAAAATAAAGACTGCTGTTAACATGAATAATGTCAGTCAATATGTTTCCAAGATCATCAAAGTAGTCAAGATTACAGATCATGACCTTGGTTTCTCATACATGACAATTGATGCTTCCTTCTGGCCGCTATTCTCTCTCTCTATCTCACTCTCTCTCGGTTTCTCTCACATGACAATTGATGCTTCCTCGGAAAATATGAACAAACTTAACATCATCATAAAGCAGCTACAGAAGCATTTCGAACTCTGAACCAGCTTTCAGTATAACCAAGGAAAAGCAGCATAGTTCACCATGTCCAACCCGTTAGGGTCACCAGTCCCTTCTCAAAACAGTCATGACTCTACATGGAGAAACTCGGTTTCCACGTGTGGTCCCGATAAAGTGACTAGTGTTTAGTTGGAACGAATACTGGGGTATATTCACTTGAACTTTGCAATGTGCCCTCTCGGAACAACCACGGAATTTGCTGACATGTTGACCCAATAGTCCCTTTTCCATGATGCTATTCCACGTGTACGATAATATTCTATCCTAAGTTTATGGAACAACATTAACTTACCCATCCTATCAAAAAACTAACTAATTGTTGCTCCAAATGACATGATTTTGTCAAGTTTATCGCCTTAAGTTCACAATCAATGAATGACTCATTTCTAAGGAGTAATCTCGTTGTTTAAGACCGAAGGGAAATCCATCCATTTCTTATTTTTCACAAACATTCACCATTGTCGCTTCCAGCAGTATAGATTTCCTAGAAAATAGATTGAAGAAGGGGGCAAAAGAAGAGGAGATTCTGCAGAGGACAAACCGGCGTGTCATTGGGACCAGTGACAATTAGATCCTGCGAGGAACTCCCCACAGCAAGCAGTGTTGTCATAAAGTCCACGATGTCCACAGGAGCTCTGGCCCTTTTCACGTACTTCTTATACTCCATCCGGGCTAACAAAAATCAAATGAGGATATTAAACCGAAAGAAATCAACGCATTAAATCAAATATCCATGACTGGGCTACCTATTTGCCTCCAGCAAGCCTGGACTGCTGTGAGGATAGCGCTCTTCCTGCTTGACAAGCTCGACGTCAGAGGTCGCAGCTACAAACCTGCGACCAATGCAATAACTATGAGTCACTTGACCAAAAAGCAGAGCACCGTCTTCTCATGCGTCATCATATTGTACCAGGAAGCAAGTGCATATGAACGGTTGCATGTGAGTTTCGTGTTACCTCAGGTTTCAAAATCTAAAAATGGTCTTCGTAACAACGAATTAACAAGAGAACAGAAGGCGTATTTGCTGCTCGGCATTCCGGCAAACACATGGCGTGCTCATTCAGTGTCAGAGAAATGAACCAAGATAGTGGTGATCGTACCTATAATCAACGTCGATGACCCTGGCGAAATAGTTCCCCGCGGCCAGAATGGCGATGATGGTCTCGCAGCTCCACCTGGGTATTGTTAGACATGCTTTCGTTAATTCAGGCATGTGCTTCCCCCGGTGCTCATTCACCAGCTTGTAGAGACCAACCAAGGAAGTGGTCAACTCCAAGAGGTCGTTGACCACCAAGTTCAGAGCAGTTATCGCCGCCTTCTTGTTCTCCTCGGATATGAGCTTCTTCTTCAGTGAGCTGAGGCCCTTCAAGAGGCCATTGGACTGGGCGGAAGGAGCTTCGGAGATGTACCAAAATTCGCCGTATTGCAGAGCCAAGGCCGCGAGGACAAGCACGACTTGGGTGGTCCGACGATAGCTTGATAGCTTCAGGAAGATCGCCAGCAACCTCTCCCCTTGATCTTTCCCGCACGTAACCTCGCACGCCGTCTGAAGAAGAGGAAGAAGAAGAAGATTGCGACATTTTTTCCTTCTGAAATCAAATAAGAACATCTCAAAAGCAAATTAAGAATCCAGCATAAATGTTTCGTTTTGAAAACTGTATACACTAAATCTTTGTGTCTCGCTTTCTTTTTTTTTGCCTTTTTTTTTATTTTTACTTTAGTGTAATTGTATGCCTAATAATAACAAAAAAATAATATGATCAACAACAAACCTGACAAGTGATCCATTTGATTAAATGCGAAATGGATTCTGGGACATCCATATTAACCTGCAACAACAAAATTTCAAGCAGTTAGGAGTAAATTCTACATAGCCCGTCCATCACGAACGACCTTCCCGAGCATTTCGATTCTTATTCAATACCTTGCTGGGCTCGCCATCCTTCTTGACAGGGGAGATGGCATGAAATATGTCTTTGATGATCTGGAGGAGATCGTCCACGTTGCATTTTTCTTCAGCAGTGGGATCATAACACAGCTTCCCTATCACCGAGTTCAGGAACCGATGGTCGTCGATGAAGCAGATTATGCCGGAACTGGCCATGACATGCCCCCCGTTGCTGCGACCGTTCTCCATGTCTCTCCGACGGGCTAAAGGGGGAAGAGAAGATGGAAGATCAAGTAGGGTTAACCCGAAGGATGATGAAGAAGAAGAAGAAGATGGACGTGCATGGCCATTTCTCGCTTGCGTCCGTCTCTTTATATAGCCCAACCATGCAGTGTGCATGCATGCAAAGTGGGAGAATAACATGGATTGGTCCCCACAGTTTGGAAAGAGGAAACATAGTGGGTCATAGCCAAATACACTTTTCTCTCAAAGAAATCTGTGTTTCGTATACCAAAGGTTATCTTAATCAAAAGGGCAAAATCTAAAGCAACCCCAACCCTAACCCTGGAATATTTTAATGAGGAAATCAAGCTTGTCGTTAACTCTTTGAGATGCTACTGGTCGTTGATGTTAAATGAAAACATTGATACCAGGTCGCATTCTCTGAGGAAAGTATAGTCAGTGGTTGCACCTTCCAGTCAGAAAGAAAAGCGCCGTGTACTACTTCTTCTTCTTCTTCTTCTTCTTTTTTTTTTTTTTTGCCGTGTACTACTTCGTGTCGCACGTTTCCCACCTATTTTAAATCGGAGAAAACACCACCAAAATACTAGCGGGCATGCGCGCACACACGTATACGCACACACTCACTATGCCCATCGACACACCGGTACATCTTACCTTTTCTTTGTGTGGGGGCAAGACCCTAAAATTACACCGGTGTGACAAAAATATTATCTGTCTAATGATAAAAACTCCTAGACTTTTTTTTGCCAATGGTGATAGCAGTGCCCCAAATGTTTTCTCGTGCCACCAATGCCTCGAACTTGTACTAATTGACGACAATAATCTTCGTCTACCATCAAATATATTAAGTTCAGCCCACTCTGTCACCAATGCCCTAAGCTCTTTTTCAGTGTCACTAAAAATAACCTAAATTTCTTTTTATCACCCATACTCCTAAGGGCATGTCAAGTTCACATCGGCTCTGTTTGCCTATCGTCGTCCACGCAAGATGTCACGACAGATTTTTAAAAGCCGTCTTGGACGAAATTGTAACGGAAGGAATTTTTCGTTACATTAATAAAATTTAGGTCTTTTCATGACAAAAAAAAAAGTAGTTTTGGATATTAATATAGCAGTGGACATAATTTAGGGGTTTTTATGGCACACAAAAAAAACATATTTGGGGGAATTGGTGTCACGGATGACATGATTTAGGATCTTTTGGTCGTATTATGTTTAAACGTCAGGCATGATGGTCGGGCTTAAATACTATTGTAACGTTGCCCATCGTCACTTTTGGTTGTCGGTGATTTACCTGGTTTTATTAATAATTACGGCGTGATTCATGCATGCATCTTTACCTTCCTCTTTCTTTAATCTTTTGAGAGATTGGCAGTTTGGCACGATACATTTTGGACGGTTCAGATTAATTGCGCCACATGCAATTACTCCCTATTTTCAGACGATCTAAATCCTTCTTGCCGTCATATCAAAAGATTCCATTTAGAAAAACATATCCAACAGTGTTCATTTTTTGCATACACGATGCATATTAACCTCATACGGTTGAATTATCGATGATTGTATCGTCTCCTCCGCACATAGACTAGTTATAGGAAAAATTATAAATAAAGACATGAAGTGTCATCATTTTCTCAAATAATGATGTGAATCAGACCTTATTTTAATTAAGGACCTGAAATGACCATGTTAGTCTCATAAGAGAGTCTGAAGTTGATATGATAATTTCAAATAAGGATCTGACATCACCGGTCGGCTAAGTATTATGGCCGATCAAAGATATTTTTGTCCAAAGACCATTTTAATTATATTTTTTCATTTCTATTTTTATGTGGCTAGTGAGGGCTCGACAATCATGCCCAGCGACTAGGCAATCGTCCCCTAGATCTAGTGAGGGTCGACGAGGGTGACCTTGACCTAGGCAAAGGTGTGGCTTTGGAGGGTGACCTATCTAGGGCTCTCCTATGGCCGTCGAGAGCAACCCTTGTCTAGTCTCGGCCACCGGAGAAGAAAAGAACAAAAATAGAAAAATAGGAAAAAAGAAAAAAAAATTAAAGAGAGAGAGAGAGAGAGAGAGAGAGTAAAAGACGAAAATGTTCGTGATCAACTAGAAGGTTATGCCCTTCTTTGAGACTAACATAGTCATTTCAAACCCTTATTCAAGAAAATAAGAACATTTCAGGGCCTTAATTGAAATTTTCCCCTAGTTATATGACCATTTATATTTGGCAAGAGTGGCAAAATATATAATGGTTCCAGGAGATTTTCTAGCCCAAAAAAAAAAAGTCTATAGTAAAGCCTAACAATTGAACGAAGCATAAGTCCAAAGGAAGACGAACCGATTTTTCGAAAAGCTCAAACAGTTAGAAAATGAGCCAATAAAGACAATGGAAGAAAGCGATTATGACTGATCATGACTTTCGTGCAAATTAGAACTTCACTTCTAGTTCATTTATTGCCATAACAATAAGAGCTAATTATGCATAATCAATACTGGGATCACCCCTCGAGACACGATGTATAACACCCCCAACAAATTATAGCCAGATAAACCGATTTTTTATTTATTTATTATCTTTTCTTTTTGCTGTTCGCCGCTGAAACTAAAAGCATGATTTAAGATGCAGAGTCTAGCCAGTAAGTTTCAAGTTGAGAAGGATGAAAGCCCCTTTTATTTAGAAGCTTAACAGGTTCTTTTGGACAGTGCATTGTCGAGCATTCCAAATTCGAACCCTTAGGATCTTTTAGCGGTTGTATGCAGACGAAGTTCACAATAGAATTTGTTTGATCGTCCTTATGGAGTTCAAATATTTTCAATAATTCGGCTGGATCACCTCTTTTTCCAAGGAGAGCTAATGCTTTTTGGTTGTCATAACTCTAAACTCAGCCAGCTCGAGACAGAAGATCGCCAGCATATTTGGCGCGAGATATGAAAATAAATTTCATCTCGCAGGAGCACCAAATCCTAAATTGTCCATGCGGACATCTAATGAGAAATGTAATATCAACGGTATTGTGTCCCGTAATGATCATGTCATCCAAATAAATAAGAGAAGAATCCCATGATAATCAGTTTTGTCATATGAATGCAGCATCAAATCATAAGGGCTTCGAATAAATTGAGCAAGGTGGTCCGACACGCTACGCGAATTCTCCTCTGGAAGCGAACACCATAGGAATCTACTAACAATTACATATCATGTAAGTACCGATTATTTGAAGGTTAGTTACAAGTATTGTGTGCAACATGTTTTGTGGTACACCCAAAAATTCCGTGTGCAATCAAGAAAATTGTAAATAAGGGGAGAAAAATGATTCCCTATAAGGCTATAAGTTTTTTATCCACAGTTGCTGCTAATGAATACTGTCCTTTGAGGTTTTTTTTTCTTGTATGGTTTTACCAACTAAAATGGGAAATAAGAGTGCACCAACAATCTCAGCAAACACCAGTATAATGATTTTCAGCAATCTGAATCAAAACGTACTCCGTCCTCATGGCCCTGCCATTTAGTTGTCCCAAAGGCCAGCCTGAGAGATGCAAAAGTCAAGATCCGACCAATCCCTTATGACGAGCATATGCCATTATAATGAAGAATAAGAATGCGCAAATGGTTCCAGTCACGATCACGACCTGCCAGCGTTAGGACAAAGTTTCTTTTAAGGAAAAGTGTAATCGAGAAGAAGATGAGAAGATGAAGTCATCAATTAAAGAGTTTAGGCCTACCCATTTGAACATGTACCCATGGTTATCGTTCCAAGAATAAGGTATGTTCATACCGAAAATGCCAGCAACCAAAGAATAGATGGACAAACAAACGGTTCCTGAACTCAGGAAGAGCTCTAGCTGCAACCACAGACGGAAAGGCGACAAAGAACATCAAACAAATCAGTTTTACGGCTCCGAACATTAGCAACTAAAAAAAGAAATGAACTACTTGGGCAAGCATTCAAAAAAGAAACAATTGGGACCATGAATGTAGACAATGACAGAGAGAAAGAAAGCGACAAAAGCACCTGAATTAGCTGATTCCTGTGATTATCAAGCTGAGGAAAAAGAAAGTACATAGAATTTCAGAAAAAAAGAAGAAGAAAACATTGACTTGAGCCTATGCAAAACTTTCGTTTTTCCCCTTTTCATCCATTTAGTTCTTTTTATAGAGACATGCTTTACAACTAACTTAATCAATCCAGTTACCTGGATGTTAATGTAGTCCTCCGTGTCATCAATATATTCCCGAAGCTGCACTTGTAGGCAAATCAAATTTTTCGAAAAATGGACATTAGAGATAAAAGATGAGCCAATTTAGTTACTGAACTGAACCATACACTTGTAGACAAAGGGCCATATACTGTTGGCACCAGTAAATCAAACTTGCAAAGTACAATCATTTTAGTCATGCATCACCAGCGATCCAGAGCAAGCAAAATGAAAAGTTGAATGACTATCTGACCAGAGCACATAATGAATCTATCTGTTCAAAAATTTTTAAACATCCTCAATAGTGTATAATTAACACAATCAAAATGTCTATGATTTATCTGCTACCCTGTTAGAAAAGTAAATCACCATCAAGAGATTGATTTTTATTTGGTACAGGGCATTCCCGACTTCAATTACGGCGACACGTCACAAATTCCATTCTCCCAACACCATGAAAACTGTTCATTGTTGACCCTGTACTGGTGTAAAGAACCTAGAGTCTCTCTTAATGGATTTCAATAATCTAAAATACAGTAATTAGACAGGTTTCATTCAGCCATCTAACTCAAATGAGAGCGTAAACAATACTGATAAAAAAAGTTCAACAATTATTCATATTACTATCAAGGAAGATGACATAATTGTCTCCAGCACAAGCGTGGCAGAAATTGATTACCTACCAAAAACATTGATGAACGCACTCTACCCAAGATTTCACAACAGATAAATGCAGCCAAATAGTACAGCAACTAAAAAACCATGCAGCTAATTCCCTATCTGAGACAATACTTACTGTTGTCAACTTGTTCAATGTGCCATCAATTTGCATAAAGTAAGCCTGAAAAAACAAAGATATCGATGCCTATTTAAGAAACAACAGAATATAAACATACTATCCACAACAATACCAGCAGAAAATAGGTTGAAACCTCAAGTAACATTTCCAACTCCTCAACATCATCTTCGTCTCCACGAACTGTTGCCACACTCGCCCTACTGGCTCGAGATATCTTCGAGCCAATGGTAGGGGAAGCAGGATACCAATTTTGAGCTCCTGAGCCACTTACAGGGGAAGATGCACCAACTTGTTTTCTTGACAAATACAAGTCAGCCATATCATCATCATCATCTAGTAGTTGCTCAAGCTCATCCCTTACCTGCAGTGTACCACAAATACCTTTCAAGATGTTACCTCCTATACATCAAAGGTACGATGACAAAGACATCAGGGTATAGTGACAGAGAAGTCCGTGATGATTGAGAATAACAGCAACAGGTTCCACTCAACGATGTTCCTATAAATGCAGAGAGAGAGAGAGAGAGAGAGAGAGAGAGCCGAGTCCAGTAGGAGAGACCATTTCATGAAGGCAATAAGATTTATCTCGACTATTAAAATATTAATCAAATATTGACTTTCATACAAGCTCATCTAAATACTCCATTTGAAGATACAAACAATTATCATACATAGATTTGTTGGTCAGTCTAGACCAAGTCCTTAGAGTTGCATGAGTACATAGAATCAAGAAACACAAGGACGACTCAAATTTATGTTACTCAAGCAGATATCATACTCAGTCGAAAAAGTCGATAGATACTCGCAAAGTCAACCATTTCGATTTCAGCAATGACCCAGAAGTTACATAATTTTGCAGGTCAAAAAGTGACTCATGATACCTTTTGCACCCTCGCTGTTAGCCTTGTCATTGCACTCTTCAATTTACGAACCCTATCCAAGTTACGGCTGCTAATCTACATAGTCCACAGAAAATAAAATGTAAATTTAAGATAAATATTTCAAACTGAGACAGAGCAAAGAAGCGTGATCAACCAGCCAGCATTAAGACATTGCTGTAGGATTCCAAGCACAAAAACTAATGGCTCGATTAGTACAAAAATCTGTGTTAAGCAAAAGAGGCAAAATCCCCATAAGAAGAATTGCACCATAATGATCAATCAACATTTTCAGAAGCACAATAACGAATCTCTAGGAGAAATAGCAACCGACAAAATTCAGCTGATCATGCATAACATCTTACCAAGCATGCAAAACCAAGGAACAGTCTTCAAGAGTTCACCAAATCACTCAATCATAAAATCCCTAGAGGGAAGCAGAAATGCCTGGAATTCAACAAATGAAAGCTACGCTAGAAGAACATTTCAATCAGCAATACAATATCTATATACAAACAAGCAATATTATTAGCTATGCTAAGAACTGCACCATAATGATCAATCAACATTTTCAGAAGCACAATAACGAATCTCTAGGAGAAATAGCAACCGACAAAATTCAGCTGATCATGCATAACATCTTACCAAGCATGCAAAACCAAGGAACAGTCTTCAAGAGTTCACCAAATCACTCAATCATAAAATCCCTAGAGGGAAGCAGAAATGCCTGGAATTTAACAAATGAAAGCTACACTAGAAGAACATTTCAATCAGCAATACAATATCTATATACAAACAAGCAATATTATTAGTTACGCTAAGAACTGCATAAATGACAGCGTTCAGCTGCATATCACTCCGTTAGAAGGAGAAGCAACAAAAACAATTAAAGTATTATTTTTCAGTGAGATGGAAAAGTGAATCTACTTACTTTTGAAGTGAGCTCATCTAAAGCAGGATAAGCAGCAGTCTCCAACTCAGTAGTACGTGCTGCAAGAAAGCTACAAATTGCTTCCAAAGCTACCTCCAAGGCACGAAATTCAAATGGAGACTCTGTGTTGCATCACCATCATATTAAAGATGGCCAGCTTGAAACAAATTCAATTTGAAAGAACCAACTCATACAAACCCTATACCATCATCTTCCCCAGCTTCAACGTCATTCTGTCCATGAGAGTACTCGTTTGCATCATCTTGACCCTGGCATATGGCATTTACAGATAATCGCCGTTGGAGCTCCTCGACAACTGGTATAACATTTATATCTAATGGGTCTCGAAGCAACACCTACAAGCCAATAATGCAAGTGCCATTGCTACTCATTATATATAACATAAAAATAAACTGACCCAGCGCTAGCTTATTTCTCTGCATATGGGAGAAAGAAATTTCCCACCAGAAGATATCAAATTCCGTTCTTGCACAACCATTTAAGCACATCATAAGAAAGGTACTATTTTTTCTCTGAGCAAAGCATGAATATGAGTACCTAGCTAGTTAAGTGTTCCACAAAAACAAAAAATACAGAGCACCTGCTCATGCAAAAGGTCTACGCAGCTCAACAGCCAAAAGGAATTATCTAAAGACTTGTGGATAACAAGAAAGCTGTGTTCAGCATAACTGGCTGGAAATAAAAGGAAAAGGCACGTGATAATTTCAGAAATGAAGGCATTCACTGTGTTGAACAGTTGCGATCCAAGCTTGCAACTGAAAGACAAATTATGCTAAACGAGGGAGAGGCCCGACCACTAACCATTTGGCAACCTCAGAATTCCAGTTGATGGTACACAGGGCAATTGAATTATTCAAAGAAACATGAAAACATCCCAAGCTAAACCAAAGCAAGTTCTTTCAAAACAGGCGTGACGATACACAGGGCTCCCAAAAATCATACAAGTACCGCTCCGCTCAATAAGCAGGCATTAACCACTAATAAAAGCACAAGCCATTATGCACTAACCTCTTCAGCAGTGATAATTGCCTTGATATGCTGCAAAAATTTCAAACACCCACAAATAAAACAGTAAAAAACAAAAGTCAGCACAAATTCAAGGAATTTCAAGAAGAAAGGAAAAGAAACCAATTCATAAAAAGTCCAAAAAAAAAGGACCTCCAAATTGAGAACGATGGCCCTCTCACGGCCAAGGATGGTGGAGGGATAGGACAAGAGGGGGTCGAGGATGCGAAGATCGCGCGCGTGGATCTGCACGCGGTGCATGATCGCGTACTTGTCGACGTCGAGCACCGTCCCTCGGCCCGCCGTGTCGAGGAGGATCCAGCTCCGCGACGACTGGCCCTTCTTCTTCGCCGCCTGCTGTGGGTCCACCGGCACCACACTCCCTTCTCGAGCCATCTCTAACCATCCCCAGAAAACACCCACCGGGAAAGAAAAAGGCTGCTAATTCCGCCCCCCAAAAACGAAAGGGAAAGACAAAGAGAGAAAGTACCCGTGAATCCGATAAGTGGGTCGGCGATTGGGTTTATCGTATCTCTCTCGAAGAATGGCGTACCGGGAACGGAGAGGTGGCCATTGGAGGAGGACGAAGATGCTTTGTTTGGGGGGGGGGGGGGGGGGGGGGGGGGGGGGGGGGGGCGGGGGGGGCTTCGACAGAGTTACATTGGTGAAGGAATATTGAAGACTGCCAGCGAAGAAGGGGAATGTATTATAGTGGTTCGTTCTAATATTTTGTTCCTATGTTTTTTTTTTTTGCTTCATTTGGTAATTACCAAAAAAATCAGATTAAGAATCGAAATAGTGAAGCAATTTTTTAAATTATTCGTGTTTGGTGATTTTTTGAAATAAGGATGGAATCTATGTATTTAAATTTATGTTGGTTCAAGATTGCTACAAATATAAGCAAATTAATATGGCCATCAAATCAAGTTCCCTTCCTATAGAAACTGCTGTATTCATATCCGAGTCTTAATTGTCGGTGCAAATTACAATTTATGTATCCATTTATTTCCTTCTTTTCGATCTCAAGTTTCCTTCTACATATTTTACTATTTTACTGTAGACCCTTGATTTGAAAATTAAAATTTAAGATTTCAATACACATTATTTATTTTAATTGCACAACGAAAAAGAGAATCATCAATTTTGCCTTTATTCGGCCTCGACACAAAAAAAAATTTGCATTTTCATATCTGTTTTTTTTGTCGTTTTTAAAGTGTTTTTACACCATGTGAAATTCAAAAGATTTATATAGCACATGTCTTAATTCTCTCAAGTCAACAGGAAAAGTGTAATTAAAAAAATGCCACGTCAACGCCACCACGTAGGACAACTAACATTTATGTTAGCGATTTTTGGCCAATTGACTCGATTGACACTAATGCAAAATGTTTCAAACTAAATTAACATAGATATAAAATGTTTAAAACTAAATTGGCATTAATAAAAGGCTTAAAATTGAATTGGCATTCATGCAAAATGTGTATGATTGAATGGACACCAATACAATAAATTTATGACTTCTTTGCCCTTTTCCCCAAGTCAACTAAGCGGGAGGTAAGGACTCATCCCCAAGAACATGTACGTGGACTAAGTACACTTCCCAAGAAAAACATCAATGAAAACAATTTAGAGGTTAATTTATTGTAAACCTAGTGGGTAATAGGATTCATTTGCGGGTCAAATATTTCATTTTTCCCCTTGAAGTAAATTGGAGCCCATGTCATCTGGTGCAGGGCAGAGTAGCAACCGGCCAAGCCAATGTGCCTCAACTCTTAGATATTAATTAGCATCAGCATCAGCATAAGCATCAGCCAACTAATCCATCATTCTTAAACAAAATTTAAAAGAGGCTTTTAAAGTAGCAGGAAGCTGATAAGTGTCATCGACATCCACTCAAAGACATCACCCCTCGTCGATTCTCAAATTTTTGGTATTATCTTTTGTGTTTGGCCAGGCATTCACCTAATTTTTTTTTCAAAGTTTGAAATTGGGATACTTGACATTTACGTAAGGATATGGTATTCTTTATATCTACAATAACTATGAATTTAAACAGATGCGGGCCATACTTCTCACTCCTCCTCACGTGTGAGCAAATGGAAATCCCATCACGGGTGAGTTTTAAGGGGAGCGGGCCTAGATTCGAACAGGTGACGTGTGCTGCAGTACCATCTTAGACGGTACACGAGCTCGTTTAACAAAACTGTAAAATTAAGTGCTGAAAATTTAAGTATCGATCGAATATCAAGTGCTCAAGTTTTTTACTAATGAGAATTTTCAGTATTCAATAACTATTGAATATCACGTCATTTAACTAATTAAGTCACATCTTCCTCACCACGTAAGTGAATTTTTTATATCTAAAACAATTAATTTTATTTTTGGTCAGGATATAAAGTAATTAATTAAGTTGTGTGTAGACTTACAGTATCAAAATTTCAGCAATTAATATAATTATTTAACATATTGCATAAGAGGCATGTTATGACTATGTATCGGAGAAAAATTGTCAGAATATACTTAACCGGATCGTTATTATGCATCTTGCTTATACACATGAATTTTGGTAAAATTTATTTATGGAAGTTAGAGCCTTAAAAGCTGAAAATCTACTCTAATTTAATATACTAAAATACACTTTTGGACATTTAATGTTTTAATTTATGATAAATGAAAGTAAAATATTTAATATATATGTTTAAAGCCTCAATCTAATTACAAACATCTTTTTGCGTTATCAATGTTATATACTAAAATGAATGAAGAACAACAATTTTGACACCTAAAATTTTTAATTTTTTTGAATATTTAATCATTCGCCTAGATCTTGGTGAGGTCAGGCGACCCTCACTAGCCAATGATAAAGAAGGAAAAGAGAAGAAAATGAAAACATAAAGCATAACATATATGAAAAAAAAACTAAAATATTATTGAAAATTTTACATGTTAGTATTGGCTGTGTCATGTAGGATGAACATCCACGAAAGCGATTTCTAGCTAAAATTGATCGTATAGATTTAATTGACAAAATGTGAAAATGCTTATACCTCAATGGCATAATATGAAAATTTAAGAATAAATTGGCACAAGTGCAATAAATTTAGAATTTGATAATTTTATCGCCATGCCGTTATGCATGGCATTTGCTGATTCTGTCAGAAGCTCATGTCGCATTGGAGTCCTCCATTGTCTCACATGTCATACATGCATGTCGTTGACTTAAAGGATAGCCGGGAAGATCTCTTGTATCTATTTTTTTTTAATTGAAATCTCTTGCATCTAATTGAGTTCGCCTATAATAACAAGTATAAGCAAAGCGGTGGCATGGCTTCTTTTGAAGCGTTATATGGCCACAGGTCTAGATCTCTAATTTGCTAGGAGAAAGTTGGCAATACGAGACCTTTTTTTTTTGGGTGTTTTTTTTTTCGGCGGGGGGGGGGGGGGTGGGTTTGGTTGTTCCTGTGCAATAGGAGATTGAGTGTGGCAAAAATTGAGACGAGTTTCGTCTAATGCCATTTAAGTTGCACAAGATGCACATTAAATTGCGCAAAGTCTCATGTAAATAGGTGGCCACGAGTTTGGCGATCATGTTTTCCTGAAAGTTTCATTAATGGAAGGAGTAGCTCAGTTCAATCAAAAAGGGATAGGGAGCCATAGATTTATCTGCCCATTAGATGAAGTAGAATTAGTAGGAGATTTGGCATATCGGTTAGCATCACCACCCAAACTTGCAAGCGTACGCGATGTAGTGCATGTTCCGGCGCTTCGCAAGTACAAACCCGTCCCCTCTCACATTCTAGACTCTCGGGCAGTGGATATTGAGATCAATGAACGAGTACCATACACTAAAAGGCCTATTTGATTATTCGATCAAAAGGCGCAGATGCGAAAGAAGTGGATCCCTTTGACTAAACTTTCATTTGTTTTGGAAAAAAATGAATGATTTGGAATATATTTTCTTAAAAAATCGCTTCTATCTCTTACAAAACTGAATGGACCTTTTTCATCGTTCACAAAAATATTTAGACATAGATTATTGGTGATAATGAAAATATTTTTCATATGGTAATTATTTTAAATATACAAGCTATCATTTTTTATAAAAAAATATTTTTCAAATCATTTATTTCTTTATGAAATAAACAAGCTTAAAGTTTTAAGGCAACATATGGAACCGAAGCGGTGAAATCAGTTAGAAAAGAGGATGTGGAGAATGAATATTTTTGATTTTTTTTTTATCATATATTTTGAGTTAATGGATAATCAGGTTTTTCTATAGAAAATCCTAAATTTATTGCACTCGTGCTAATTCAACCATAAAGCTTTCAATTTGACCAATCAAGTCCTAAACATTTTGATGAATTGCTAATGTGTTCAATCAATTTTAATCGAAATTCGCTAATATGGATATCGGCCATCTTATGTGGCACAGTTGGCGCTTATGTGGAGAATAAAATTTATTTAATACTTTTTATTTTATTATTATTGTTTTTTTCCATTTTTGTTTCGCTAGATTGCCAGCAAGAGTCACTCTTGAATGTCACATGCAAGGATTGGCCTTGCCAAATCTGGCAATGTCACCCTGACCCGGGTGAGGGTTAGCTTTGCCAGCAGTCACCCTAACCCAGCGCAAGGTAGGTGGCTAGCGTTACGCAAAAACAAAAAAATATTAAAAGAATATGAAAATTATCCATGTTAGCATCGGCCATGCCATGTAGGACGTTGACGTTCATGTTAGTGATTTCCGATCAAAATTGGCCGAATAGGCTATATTGTCAAATCGTCAAAAAGGTTTAGGTCTCAACTAACCAAATTGAAAGATTTAACACTGAATTGACATAAATACGATAGTTTTAAGACTTTCTTGATAATTTCTCCATTCAAGTTTCAAGGGCGAAATTTTTAGGAGGGTAGAGTTGTAATGTTTGAAACTTTAGCACTTAGTACACAATCCCATTTATTTGAGGTTTTATCGCTGTTGTAATGAATAATGATAGGTGCAGAATATCGATGAGATACGAAGTTCGGTCACTATTGATTTGCGAGTTTTGCTAATCACTCGGATATTTTACTAGAAGTACGCATTGTCCCCAAAATTCCAAAACGAGAATTCAATTAGATAATCTAAAGGACCAAAGCGTGATGACTTCGTCAGTCTCACAATCTTTTATTTGCATGAAAAACTAGAGTTCAAACTTGACTTGTGGATTCCACTAAGTCTTCATTCTATTCTAGCTTGGTCAGCCGAGAAAGAGAGAGAAGATTATGGAATAAAATTTTTTTTTTTGGTCGAAGGAATTGAAGTTACAACTCCACCATCAACGTAAAGTAAATTCGTTTTTCTTTTCAGTCTCATTTCACGGAGAATTTTTTTTTTCCATTTTATGGAAATTGATCTTATACGTTCGATTAGATTTTTTTTCACCTTTTGTCACATGAAGAACTTCATTATTAGTGTAATTAATGTCATCTTTATAGTGCAGGATTGCTTTGCTTTGCTTTTATTACTTAGAAACCCAAATAGTTTTTTTTTTATAACCGGGATGTCCAGCCGTGCCGACGAGCTGACGCTCAAACCGACGGCGACCGACTAATCCCCGGCGAGGCACCGCAGAACCCCACCACCACGGTACTTCGGGTAAGACACCAGTGAATGTGGGCGAGTAAGTTTCGATCCCACGACCGCGAGTACTACTCAGCGGGGTCCCAGGAGTTTACTCCTTACCACGCGACCACCTGATAGAAACCCAAATAGTTTCTCCATAGTATATCAAAATTACTTAATCAACAATAAGAGACGATGTCACGTACAACTCATAAGTGAAGAAAATTATGAACCGATACAACGAGTATAAAAAAAATCCATACTAGTGCAAAGCCCTACGATTGCAGCATATGTCTATTACTTATTATGACATTTAGTCAGTTGACCTAAAGTGTCATCATCACATGAAAATTGTTGAATACAGCAAGCAAGCGATTGAACAATAAAATGGACAGAACAAGAAAATAAATTGGACATTAGATTTACGTGGTTCGATCGTAGAGACCTACGTCAGACCTATGTCTATGGATGAGCAGCAATAAATTTCATTTATAGATCAAGCGATATAACGAAGATTACAGACTATGGTTAAGTCACTCAAATACTCTCAATGTTATCTAGACCTCAATTACATCCAATAACCCAAAAATCTTAAACAAGATTTTGTATTGACTATAACACATGTGGTTCTTCCAGGATGCAATTAGCGAAGTTCTTGCAATTGGATGCAACGGCTCACAATTCACATAGAAATTGTCTCTGCACATCAACTTCCCATGAAGACAATTAATGATCCAAGCAAAATATTTATAAAGAAGTTGTGATGCCCCCGCCGAATCGAACTTTGACTTCCATATATTTCTTGTTTTGTTGACCGAGTCCCACACAGAAATTGATTTCCATAATCAACCAATTATGGACTTTTGTTGGACTCATTAAACTGGCAACTTGTTGCGACCCGACCTCGAAGATCCGCGGCATGTAGGGGGGACTTAGGGCGCGCATGATAACCTGCCAGAAGTGATTTCTAGCAGAGAAATCAACTTCTGGTAGAGAAATCACTAGAAATCCGTTTGATAAAACTTCTTCAGAAGCAGAAATACGTTTGGTTCGTAATTTAAAATTTCTATTTCCGAAGTCAATTTCTCCATCAGAAGTCATTCTCCAGAAGCTATAAAAAGTAGCTTCTCAAAGAGAAGTCATTTTGGATAACTATCATCACGCGACGCGTGTTGCTGCCGGTTACCGCCGATCATCGCCTAACACCCACTGGCCGCCGCTGCCGGCCGTGAAAAGTAGAAATTTTGTTTTGTTTTATCAAACACATTTTTTTTATTTCAGAAATCATTTCTGAAATAGAAGTGAAAAAATCAACTTCTGATTCTGAATGAGAATTAGAAAAGTCAACTTCTGCTTCAGAAATGAGTTCTGAAGCAGAAGTGTTGCGGGCTAATGAATTGCCAAGCATATCGAGATATGGGGCTTGGCGTGGGCCCTTTCCAACTTATACCAAATCGTAATAAAAGATTTATAAATCGAGTTCGATTTTAGTATGGTCGAGTGACAAGTGTAAAGTCTACATGCTAATGGAGTCACCACCAATTTCCTTTTTTTCAAGGTAAATTGAAAATCCTACCAAGCGGTTGAGAGGGTCCGTTCAGTTCTGCGGAACTAGATATTTAGGTTTGCGGACTTAGTTACGCAAATTTTTCATTGACACCCTGAGTTGATTGATTTTTCTAACTATGATTTCATGCAGATGATTTGGGATAATGGAAGTCCTAAAATCTAAGATTTCATACAAATTAAATTATCTAATCCTAATAATCACAATCAATAAAGGTAAGTGTGCAAATCAAGAAATCAAAAACTTGTAGATAAAATGCATCGAATCATAACATGACATGCTAGTGAAGCCGTAGAGGCTTAGAGAGAATGCAATTAAGGTTTGGAGAAAAACTTTGGGGCAAATTGTCCATAGGGGGCAAAAATGTCATTTTGGAGAATGTTGGAGACAAAAATCAATAAAAATATGTTGGACCAATTGAATATGGCCATTTCCTTTCCTTTTCTTTTTTTTGTATTTTTATAATTTTTTTTTCTGATTTTCCCCCTTTTTTAATGATTTTTTAAATATATTTTTTGGATTTTTTAAAATATATTTTTAAAAAATTATCTAAACTGAGGCAACCGGCCTATGCCTAGCGGGTGCTTCACCCAGACTTTAAAGGGTCCCCAGTCAGCCTAAAATGATGTCCCTTCACTAATTTGTTTTTAAATATTTTTAAATTTTTTGAATTATTATTATTTTTTAAATTTTCCAACTAATTTCTAATTTGACGCTCTAGAATGTGCCACATGGTTAACTCATGACCATTAGATCAACCCTTTGAAACTACGGCCAAGATTAAAACACATGGCTAATTCACAACTGTTTGATTAGATTTATTTTTTATTTTCAAAAATTAATTTTTAACATTAGAAAATCAATTTTTTTAAATTTTAGATCTCACCACATGGTCAAATCGTGTTTGTCTGATCTGAATTTTATTTTTATCTCAAAAAATGTATTATAAGCCATCCTCAATAATGTGGCATGCTACGTGGCATGACACCGAGTGCCACGTTGATTTTGTTGACTTGGTCAACTCCCCATCGGAGAAAACGATGGATGGATGGCCCAGAACGTTTCAGCGGCCAATCAACTGTAGGAACCAAATAAAAAGGAAGGAGGAATTTTGCGGAAGCTTGGAGGATTTAATTTGGAGAAAATAATAAAAACACAAATGAGAGAGCAATACTACAAAATACCTTTGCCAAGGTTTTACACAAAGAAAATCAAGCTTTGCTCTAAGCTTGTTCTTACAAGAAAACTCTCTCTCTCTCTCTATTTCTTCTCCTCCTTGATATGAAACTTACAAGAAAAACCACACATATTTATAGCCAATTCTATACCTAATTTTTGCCAAACTTAAATGTCTTTATTTGACTACACTTAATTTTATCAAATTCAAGCACACCTAAGTTGTCAATTTTTGACAATTAATAGTCAAAAATTGAGGCTTAAGCACACCTAAGTTGTCCATTAATAGTCAAAAATTGAGGCTTCTTCTTTTTTTGACTTTCTTCCAAAATGTATTTTAATATTTTCAATAGCCTCCCTTAAAATTGATTTTGGAAGTTCATAACGCCAAGCATCGTCTTCAATCTTTCGAACAAATCAGCCTTCAATGGTTTCGTCAGGATATCTGCAATCTGGTCTTCTGATCTGCAGAAATTAAGTTCAATTTTACCATCTTTGACTTGCTCACGAATATAATGATACTTGATGTCGATGTGCTTGCTCCTGCCATGAAATACAGGATTCTTGGCTAATGCAATAGCCGACTTATTGTCACACATCAATTTAGTAGGACCTGCTTGTTCATGCATCAATTCACACAGCATCCATCGAAGCCATATTGCTTGACAAGCCCCTGAAGCTAATGCCATGTATTCTGCTTCAGCTGTCGAGAGTACAACAAGCTGCTGTTTTTTCGAAGACCAAGAAATTACTCCTGATCCAAGAAAGAAAGCATACCCTGAAGTACTCTTTCGAGTCTCAGTATCACCTGCCCAATCACTATCTGTATACCCCAACAGATCAAAGTTGTCAGTATAAGAATATAAAATTCCATGATCACGAGTTCTACTGACATACCGCAAAATTCTTTTTGCCGCCTGTAAATGTGATTGGTATGGTTTCTCCATGAACCTGCTAATAATTCCCACTCCATAGGTAATATCTGGTCTTGTAGAAGCCAAATATCTTAAACTGCCAACAATGCTTTTGAAATAAGTAGGATTTACTAATTCACCAGTTCCTTCTTTCTTCAGCTCCAAACGTTCAATTACAGGAGTTCGAATTGATTTGAACGATTCCATTTTTAATCACTTCAGAATATCATTAGCATATTTCTGCTGTGAAATAAATATGCCATTCTCTGTCTGCTTCACTTCAAGCCCAAGAAAATAGGACATCAATCCTAAATCAGTCATCTCGAACTGGCTAGTCATAGCCTCCCTGAATTCTGAAAACATTTTTTCACAGCTGCCTGTAAATATCAAGTCATCAACATAAAGGCACACAATTATTATGTCACCTTTAGTATTTGACTTAATATACAGTGTATGTTCATACGGGCACTTTTGAAAATCACGCTCTAACAGGTATGTGTCGATACGCGTGTACCAAGCACGAGGTGCCTGTTTTAGCCCATACAAAGCCTTCTTCAGTTTGTAAACTTGATTTTCATGCCCTTTCTCATAACCCTGTGGTTGCTCCACGTAGACTTCCTCTTCAAGAACACCATTGAGGAATGCTGATTTCACATCCATTTGATGGATCTTCCAATGATTTTGAGCTGCAAGTGCTAAGATCATCCGGATGGTATCCATCCGAGCCACTGGTGCAAATACTTCAAAATAATCAATACTTGGCTTTTGCTTGTAGCCCTTTACAACCAGTCTGGCCTTGTAATGGTCCACCTGACCGTTGGGTTTGTACTTCGTCTTGTACACCAACTTGACACCAATGGGTTTCTTACCAGGTGGTAAGGAAGTTAGCACCCATGTGTCATTCTTCTCAATTGAGTGAATTTCTTCATCCATTGCATGAATCCACCTTTCATCTACAGCTGCTTCATCATAGGTTACAGGATTACATTCAGCAAACAAACAAAAGTTTACCAATGTTTCATCAGTGATTCTGTTATTATTACTGCCATCGCCTCCTGTGACCACGGAATCCCTGAATTTTGCTGGCGTCTCCCTCAGTCGTTGTGAACGACGTAGTGGTGGTTCTAAAGCTGCTGTTGGTGAAGATGTACCACTAGTTGAAGATGATGGAGGCTCTTCTATTTTTCTCTCCAATGGTTCATCTTCGATGGTGATGCTTTTCTGGTCACCCTTTTGGTTCCAATCCCAAGCTTCATCTTCAAAAAACTGGACATCCCTGCTGATAATTACCTTTTCAGTGACTGGGTTATACAGCTTATAACCTTTAGTTGTGTCACTATAGCCAATGAAGATGCACTTCTCGCTTTTGTCATCCAACTTCTTTCTTCGTTCATCTGGTATATGGGGATATGCCACGCACCCAAATACTTGTAGAAATGAAACATCTGGCTTGTTGCCACTCCAAGCCTCTTCTGGGGTTCTTCCAAGAACACTCCTTGTTGGACACCTGTTTAGTACAAATACAGCACAAGCAACCGCTTCTGCCCAAAAATTCTTAGGCAAATTTTTGGCTTTTAACATACTTCTTGCCATTTCAAAAATTATCATGTTCTTTCTTTCTGCTATACCATTTTGCTGAGGTGTATAGCTGGCAGTCAACTGATGTTTTACTCCATGAATTTTACAAAATTTGTCAAATTCACTTGAGGTAAATTCTCTCCCTCTATCCGATCTCAACGTCTTCAGATTAAAGCCACTATGTTTTTCAACATAGACTTTAAATTCTTTGAACTTGGCAAATGCTTCAGATTTTTCTCTCAAGAAATATACCTAAGTTTTTCTGGTAAAATCATCAACAAAAATCAGCATGTACCTTTTTTGTCCGACTGATTCAACCTCAACAGGGCTACATATATCTGTATGTACCAGCTCCAAAGGTTGCTTTGCTCTTCTGGCTTTCCCTACTGGAAATGATTCTCGATGTTGTTTTCCAACGAGACATCCTTCGCATGGATGATCTGGACATTCAATTAAAGGCATGCCGGTCACCATCCTTTTCTGGACCAGTAGTTTTAGTCCACAAAAATTTAGATGACCATATCGAAGATGCCACAGCCAGTTGTTGTCTTTCATCATCGCTTGAAAACTCAAGAGATTCTTCGTCTGAAGAGTCATGGGAAACATCTGGTTCTTCGTCATTTGCACCGTTGTGATCAACTTGTTGTTGACACCTCTGATGGTGCAAATTCCATTTTCAATGTGAACTTTGTGGCCTTTTTCGGAAAGTTGCCCAACACTTAGCAAATTCCAAAAAAGTCCTGGCGCAAAGTAAACATCTGCAATAGCAACATTAGTACCATCTTTTGAGTTGATATTAATGTTACCTTTGCCCATCACGGGAATTTTTTATTTATTCCCGAAGTTGACTTCACCACGACTCGTCTCATCCAATTGCGAGAATAATTCCTTACGGCCAGTCATATGATTGCTGCAACCAGTGTCTAGATATCATATGTTGGTGTCTGCAGTACTTGAGTCATCCTTCGTACATGCTAGCACCATGTATTCTTCAACATCGGTGGTATGTGCGTGCTCCGCCTGCTCGTACGTCGCCTTTGCATGGCATTCGGATTTGTAATGTCCGAACTTGTTGCACTTAAAACACTTGACTTTTGATTTGTCACGTGTTTTAAATTTCCCGGTGAAATTGGAATTTCCACCTCTTCCTTAGCCTCCTCCGCGACCTCGACCTCCTTGATAGCTTCCTCGATTTGATGGAACAATACGACTTTGCAAGGCTTGCTCGGGATATGAACCGACGGACTTCTGATTCATTATTTGCTCATGCGAGCATAATGAACCCATCAACCGCTCCAACGTCATGGTTGATATATCTTGGCCTTCTTCGATTGCCGCAATAACGTTGTCAAATCTTTCAGTCAAAGACCTCAAGATTTTTTCTACGACTCGTACATCTTGGAGTGTTTCACCATTAACCCTCAATTGGTTAACGATGTTTTGTACACGATCAAAATACAAAGAGATAGATTCAGAATCATTCATGCGTAAAGACTCAAAATCACCTCGAAGTGTTTGAAGCCGAACTCTTCGAACACGATCGTCGCCCTTGTAGGATTTTTGCAAAATATCCCACGCTGCTTTGGCGGTCTCGGCATTCGATATTTTTTCAAATATCGTCTCCTCCACGGCTTGAAAGATCGCATATAATGCTTTCTGATCTTTTTTCCGGGACTCCACCAACGAATCCTTCTCCTCCTTTCTCATGGCATTGAATTCTTCGTTATTAGCTACTTCGATGTAGCCATTCTCCACTAGGTTCCACAAATCTTGCGATTTGAACAAAACCTTCATCTGGACGGACCAGTTGTTGAAATTCTTTCCGTTCAACTTTGGAAGTTGAAATTGAACGGAACTTGTGGACGCCATAACTTGGCTCTGATACCAAATGTAGGAACCAAATAAAAAGGAAGGAGGAATTTGCGGAAGCTTGGAGGATTAAATTTGGAGAGAATAACAAAAACACAAATGAGAGAGCAATACTACAAAATACCTTTGCCAAGGTTTTACACAAAGAAAATCAAGCTTTGCTCTAAGCTTGTTCTTACAAGAAAACTCTCTCTCTCTCTCTCTCTCTCTCTCTCTCTCTCTCTCTCTCTCTCTCTCTCTCTCTCTCTCTCTCTCTATTTCTTCTCCTCCTTGATATGAAACTTACAAAAAAAACCACACATATTTATAGCCAATTATATACCTAATTTTTGCCAAACTTAAATGTCTTTATTTGACTACACTTAATTTTATCAAATTCAAGCACACCTAAGTTGTCAATTTTTGACAATCAATAGTCAAAAATTGAGGTTTAAGCACACCTAAGTTGTCCATTAATAGTAAAAAATTGAGGCTTCTTCTTTTTTTGACTTTCTTCCAAAATGTATTTTAATATTTTCAATATCAACAACAAAATTTCCATCGATTGTCTCAATGTTGGTACCAAATGAATCCTTAGAACCTAAGCTGCAACATACTCAATTTTCAGTCCAATCCAATGGGAAAATCCGCCATGAACGTAGAGTTTGAAGTTTAGCAATGGTGCTCACAATTTTATCGTGGCGGCAATCAGAGGAGTTCATCGTGTTCCCTAGGTCAAGGTGAAGCTCCACAGATGTGTGGCGAGGTTTGATTTCATTTGGTGAGCTCTGGTCTACAAGTCTCTGCGCTCTGATCTCTCTCTGTCTCTCTCTGTCTCTCTGTCTCTCTCTCTGTCTCTCTCTCTCTCTCTCTCTCTCTCTCTCTCTCTCTCTCTCTCTCTCTCTCTCTCTCGTTAGTTCATGGAATTGAAAATGAGAACCTCCCTTGTATCAAAATGCGTGGATTTGCATATAACCGAATCAAAAAAATTCCTGAAAGTGAGCGATTGCCGACTCTTTGATCTTTCCCTTCTTTTTTTCTTCCCTTGAAGATTCCTGTTTTTCTTCTTTGATTGGTGATGTAATCATTTGATTTTCCAAATTTAGTCTAAACCTTTTGAAATTTTGATAATTTAATCCAGGACCTATGTTGACATAAATGACTGCATTGACAGATTATCAAAATATTTAAGACTGAATTGGTGACTACATAATAAGTTTAGGACGTTCTGGATAATTATCCTACCACCACTATCACCACTAGCAATCGCTTAAATCACACTAATCTCGCCTCCCTATGACCATCTCTAGTAGCCATCATCAGCAAATGTCCTTGTTTGTGTGTGTGACATCCTAAAATTTCAGCATCCGAAATCGTAATAAAATTCGGAGATTTCGTGAAATAAGGATCAATTTTCGGAGCGTAGATCCAAAGTTGAATTTCAAATTATTGGGTCGAAAGAAAATTTCCATTTGCGCCCATGATTTTTCATCTGCATCGAACCCAATCAAGTCAAAATTCGTCATTGCGCAAGTCCGAAAAATATATCTATTCATCGTGCAAAATTTTCCACCCTGTCCCAAATCTACTAATTGATTCTTACACTCACGTTTATACACTACAAGACGAGAGAAATTAACGTTTTTGGACCCTTCTTCCTCGCACAAATTCAGCTGAAATCCAGTCAACGTGCCCCTACTTTTTCTCTCTTCTTTCCTTATCTACCGAGCCCAATTCTTCAAGTAGATGAGACAAACTCTCATCATTCCAATTGAAAATTCCCCCTACATGCATGAATGTCTGTCCTCGTTTCCCTCCTCCATTAATTAGCTCTTCTTTTCCCATGCAAATCAGATAAAATTTCACGATTTGAGCCCACTAACTTCACTGTTCACGGAGGAAAACCTTCTGTAGCTAGCCTCTCCTTCTTTCTTCTTGGTCCACTCTCTTGGCTGGAATTTTTCTGTTGTAGCTGGTTCTTGTTTCTCTGCTGCCCCCATCTATTCCTTCCTCTCGGCTATGCTGGAATCTACATTCTGCTGTCCCCATTCGCTGCTGCTTATTCTGCTTTAAATCCTTTGGTTGCTTGAAGTGTCCGCCGTGAATTTGCTGCTGCCTTTTCATTTTTTTCTGCTGTGGCTGCTGTCTTCTTCTTCTTCTGGAGTTGTTGCCGTGCGTGGACCCTCGGTTGCATCTTCTTTTCCTTTCCAGCTACTTTATGTTCCTGCTTTTTCTGTTTTTCTTCTCAGCTAGAAACTGTGAGCAACTGCCGTCCCTCTGTGCTAGTACGTCTTCTTCTAGTCTTCTCTACTGAAGCTGCTCTCGGTCATTGCGTGCTGTGTCGTCCTCAGCTCTTGGTTGTTGGAAATTTTTGCTGCTGTTGCGTGTGGTTGTTCCTGTTGCAAGCTTGCTCGGCACTGCTCGGTCAAGCCACGTCACGCTCGAGTCAAGCCGCATCTACCACTCTAGGTTGTGATCGTCCTATTTTGGCCCCAGCTCATCTTCGTCCATGGCCCGAGCTTGTCGTCATTATGCAATATTTTGTTCATTAATTACTCTAGATTCTTTCATTTCCATGTAAAGATCATTTCCTTCACGAGTACGTTCACCTACTCCTCCAAATAACATCGCCACTGTTGCTCGTTCAAGTTCACCATTCAACCACGCTTCGGTCGTTCACCGTTCCAAGCTCGATTTTGGGTGAGCATATTTCTAAACTTGACTTAAAATGTCAGGTATGTTAGGGACTGGTAGGACAAATTTTATGATGAAAAATATTTAATTTCTCGGACGTCGATTGTCGATTATTTACTGCTAGGCAAATGGATAAATTGATCATTTTGTGAACTCTAGGAATTGACATGTGCCAGATTTCTTACCCTTAAGCCTAGACGACTTAAATTGGAAACCGGGTCCTGAATTGTGAGTCTTTGTGATGTTTGATGCTTGGTTATGATGTCAACATATTTTGATGTAAAATGTGTGCCGTGTAAATAATAGTGAGGCAGAATGTATGTTGCAAAGATGAATTGCATGAGTATTTAAAAGTCGAGTCAATTGAGGACTTTGAATTGCTCATCATTAATCTGCATTCTAGCATGGGACATGTGCATTTGGTGGACTACGTAGAACCGTGCGGGACGTTTCGGTAGTGTCTAAGGGGCCATCGGGAAGGCGGGGTGGTAAGGAGGTGCCGATTGCAATACTAATTGAGCCACGGTCTTGCATTTGCGCTTGAAGGTGCTCGGCACGGGATAGTTAGAGAGACAAGGGTGCTAATTTCGGTGTGTTTAGACATTGATTGAGGCACGAGCCTGAAGCGTCTACGATGTGGCCAAGACCAAGAGTGTTATTGAACTACCGGTGGGGTTTGGTCCGCAAGTGCTATTGAGTCACCGAGGACCTCAAAAGAATCATTGAGCATTTGCATCTGCATGTGTGATCTAAAATCATCGAATTCATGTGTTGATTGACATTCTGGGATTTGTCGTATACTGCTTTCTAATTTGAGTTTAGAGGTGTGTTTACTAAGTTTCGACTCACATTTTGTGGCTAATCGCCATTTCAGACCCTCGACCATAGATATGATCGTTCCCCAAATCCACCACGGGATCCATTAAGAGATCAAGACACAGGTAGTTACGTATCCTACCATGGACGGAGTTTTGTATAAGAGGTATGATTGTACTGTTTGGGTCAATGAGGGATATGAAATTTTGATCTCTCATAGATACGAGAGGTGGATGAATTGGAGAGGTCAGGAAGAGTGACAGGGTCCTTTGCAGGGTTTAAATGTCCCAATCTTCTCGATGGGACCGCCAGGCCTAGTGAATGCGACTGCTTTTGGTGGTGAGGTCGTAGACCTTGAGCTTGTAGAGGTACTAGACTCAGACGAGGATGTAATGATGGAGATTGAGAGAGCAGATGTTGTGTTTGTCGAGAAGGTAGATGGCGAGCTTGGATCCCCATATCCAAGAAATCTGATCTGGAGGAATGGCCCTTACGAGAAGACGAGTACTCCCTCGATGATGCCTAGATGGAGATTAGTGACCTTTTTAGTTTGGCCAGTTCCTTTTTTATCATGGCCAACTTAGGTCATATTTGAGGTTTAGAGGGTAGTTGTTTCCCCCATGTTGTATCGAACCTCTACTGCTATAAGCTATGTTATGTAAATTTGATTTTCTCTATTTCTCTATCTTGCATGTGCTTTTGCAAGGGATTGTGCGCTTTCCGCTGTCGCATTTGTTAGTCGTCGTTTGGCTGGCGACGAGTCCTAGGTCGTCATTCGTATTGGCCAGACGACGCTCGAATAAACAGTAAGGCGAGATGTTACGCGTCCGCTAGGTTCAAGGTGTGACAGTGTGCCCCTCTTTCCATGAAGTCAAACAGGTGTACGGAAATATAGTGAACGCATCGAAATAAATTGAATCAAACTTTGAGGATTCACTTTCTTTAAGAAAATATTTATCCCGCGACATTGCTAATGGTTATTAATAAAAATTCTCCATGATACAATAAAGTCTCAAGTGAGAATATTAGATAGCAATTCTAATATTTCTCCGAGAACTCTTGAAGGGAAACAATTAGAAATAATGGTTGTATTTCTTTTTGGAAAGAAATGAAAATGGAAGAAGAAAAAGAAATAAATAATGAACATAATTGTTAAATTTATAATAGCTTAAAGAACATGACATTTCATACTATTCCCAACAGAACACAACTTTTCGTGTCTAATAAAACACAACTTTCATGTTTGAAAGACCATCATTCAAACACAACTTTTTATATTCAAAAACAGTTAATTTGAACACACCTCTTCATATCTGAATAACTATAAATTGGGACACATCTTTTCCCACTGTTTCACTAGGATAAAACATTTGATTTATTTTTAAAACATCATAATTTTTTTAAAAAAAATTGATTAGGGCCAATTCTAATCCATGACTGAGCAAGCATTCAAAATGCGCCTAATGATCGCACGCTTGCGTTAGTTTCCAAGGGTCATTGTTGAAGCATTGACTCTGTTAAAAAATGGGGGAGACTAAGAGAGAGAGAGAGAGAGAGAAACAAAAACGTTTTGGCGAAACTTATCAGCATTTGAACTTCTGCAACAGCAACAGCAAGATCAAAACCTTTTTCTTTTTCTCTAGACGAACTCTTTCAGGGGAAGAAAGGTGTCGCCTTTGGACCTTTTTAAGGTGTGCCCACTAAAATCGTGCATTTGGTTCTTCTTTGTATTTCTGTGTCATTGGAAATGTCAGAGAAAATTTGGGCAATGCCTGTTTGCCAAACTTTTGATGGATATAAGCACATATCGCGACTTTTTTAAGGAACTTATGAAATTTTGGACCGTGCATTGTTCAACTCATGACAAGTTGGTCCATGGTTCTAAAGCTCATTCATTTTTTGAAATTAGATATAGATATTGAAATATGGGATATTTTCATTTTTGTTGTTACACTCACTCTCATTTTGCTGAACTAAATATGAAAAAAAAAGAACACAAATTGAAATTGCCAGGTTCTCAGGTACCTTGTAAGCGGACCCTAGAACCTATGATAGCGTAGATCCCAGAGTAATTAGGGTAGGTTCTAACAAGCAAGCATTTGAAATCTGCTAGGAACTCAGAACCACTCACTCCTAGTTGATTGTCATAACTTTTTGAAAATATTCATCAGCACATTAGAGTTCTAGCACTTTGATGAACATTTTAAAAAATGTTATGGCGCTGAAGTGATCAATTGAAGATTGTGACATTCCAATGAGGTTTTTTTACATGGTATGACACTCAAATTGGTTTATAGAATTTAAGTGAGCGCCAAGTTATTGTACTTGAGGTGTCTTTATCTCCATTGAAGTTCTATATCATGCTGACTGACGTTCCTTTTTTTTTTCCCGCTCAGAGAAGTTCTATACGTGCATGAGTTAATTTGTGAGGGAAACAACAAGAAACACTCGAAGGAGAGAGGACGATTTTCTCGAAATTTTTTTCCAAGGCTAATTAGGTGGAAACAGTCTCTCTCCCTCCCTCCCTCCCCTTCCTTTTTTAACCGAGATTTCCACTAGCCCCCTCCTTAATTTCAATCAAACCACTCCCTCATCATTTCCTTGTACCAGTTAATTCCTTTCTTAATCTAGTTCCACTCACACTTATTTCAAGATAAGCCAAAAATTCATGGGATACCCAATAACTTTCCTTGTTATTGAGAGAGGGGGCCTAAATTATAGGTGGATTCATGGAATGCAAATAAGACTTTTGGGGCGAAAATTTCAGGTGTTTGTATGTGCTTATAACATGCCTTTGGTTCCTTATAGGTCCAATGACCGACAACAAGGTCTCCGTCACAGTCTTTTGTAGACCGAGCCTTCGTCACGGACGCTATTGATATTTTCCCATCTTTAGACTTCCACATCCAACTCTCTTTATTCCTATATAACCGCGACATTATTCCTCAACATCACTCTCTTCAGATTTCAACATTAGAAGAGCCACCAAAAGTTTCGATTGTGAAATAGGCAAACAAAAAGAGAAGCCATCAATCGACGCTAGCAAGATGTGCTGACATTGCACGTACCGAAGTTTACAATTGTTTTGTTTTTTTCTATATATTGCTCAATTAATCTGTTTACATTTACTTACATTTGAATTTAATTATTTTTCTTAACTTTGTAAATATTAATGCATTTGTATTCACCTGATTATTTTTTTTAATGTTTTTGAGTTACATAACTTTATTATTATGTTATACAGAGATATTTTTGTCATAAAAGTTAAAGTTAGAGCTAGGTGATTATAGAGCAGTTGATAAATTGTTTAATGCTGGGTAAGGTCATCAAAGGGAAAGGTATAAGCATACTATTTATATTGAAGACTATGGCGAAGAAAGGTCTGGTATAATTTGTAAGATACAATAATATCCCAATTAGCTGAGTGCGGTGTAGACTACATGAAATCACCATCGACGAAATACAAATATGATGCTCAAGTTATGGACCATTAATAAACTTGGTCAAACCAAAGGTAATGCACATGGCCAACCACCCTCCAAGCAGCACCCTAGAGGCCGACTTCACCACTGGCGCTTTGTCCAGCATTGCGCTCAGTCCGCCAAAGCCGACCAAGGCCACGCTCACCACCACTATCAGCACCTCTAGCCGCAGCTTGTAGTCCTTTACGAGCACAGCCACTAGGAGCGACACCAACGCCCCCACCACGAAGGCCAGTGCAGATGACCCCGCTGCTTGCCATGGACTGGGTAACTTGTCATTGCTGGAATCCCTCTCTTCAGCTGCTAGGGCTCTATTCTTGTCCTCTCTTTTGATCTGGGATACGTTGATGTCGTACTGTGAGTACACTGATACGAGCTCCCCGATGGCCTTGCTGCATGCCCCGGCAATCAGCCCCGCCACCCCTGTTGTTGCCATGGTCTTGACGTCCTTGTGGACGGCGCCGACACCCATTATGAGCGATGCCATTGAGAGCAGGCCTTCATTCGCACCCAGCACAGCAGCGTGGAGCCACTGAGCTTGCTTTGAGAAGTTGATAAACTCAACCTCTTGCTCGATCAATCGTTTGGCTTGACCCTCGAAGTCGACAACCTCAGCCTCTTGTTCAAGAGACGGTTTGGCTTGTCCCTCAAGGTCCACGACCTCAACCTCGACCTTGATCTCTTGGTCAACAACCTCGACCTCGATCTATTGCTCAAGGGATGGCTTGTTTTGTTCCTCGAGGTCCACGACCTCAAACTTGTTGGACATATTGTTAATATAGTCCAAAATAATATGTTCACATATAAGCCCAATAGGTGAAAGCATGCTTGTTTGGGTCCATATGGGCTGGAGCCCAATAGCTTGCATATTAACTCTAGGGTTTCCTAAGCTGGAGGTAACACTAAAGAGCATTCCAAAACTTGATGTCTCTTGGTGTAATACTTCAAGCACCCAATACTCTCTCAGACCCACAAACTCCAACAATCTTGAAGTATTAGATCCGTATGTCGGATTTGAGCGAGTAAGGTGTCTACTCAAAGATCTCGTCAAGACAAACTCGCAGGTATAATTTATTTTCGATTTCAAATGTCGGATTGACCGGGATCTGAGTTTGAAGTTCCGGTGGCTGAAATCTTTGAATCAAAAGCCCAGAAATTTTAGCCAATTTCAGAAGCTAAGACCACTTGGTTTTTGTTCTACTTATCGATATGAACGTTTTGAGTGGTCATTCGCGTCAAACGGAGGTCAGACGACGAAGATACGGCAATCGGAAGTTTCAGCGCGTTTCCGGCGACGGGAATTTCTGAAGAATCTTTAAGTCAAAAGCCCAGAAATTATAGCCAATTTCAGAGGTTGATACCACTTGGGCTTTGTTCTACTCATCAAGACGAACGTTTTGAGTGGTCATTCGTATCAAACGGAGGTCGGACGACGGAGATACGACAAGCCGAAGTTTCTGGCGCTTTCTTGGTGACGGGATTTCTCCGAAATCTTTGATTCAAAAGCCCAGAATTTACAGCCAATTTCAGAGGGTGAAACCACTTGGGTTTTGTTCTACTCGTCAAGTCGAACGTTTTGAGTAGTCACTCGTCTCAAACGGAGGTCGGATGAAGGAGATACGGCGATCGGAAGTTTCCCACGCGTTTTGGCGACGGGATTGCTCCGGCGACGGGAATTTTCCGGTGACCGGATTTTTTCCGGCGAGCTTCGGTGACGAGGGCAGTTCATCTTAAGGTTTTTGAGCGTTGCGGATCCAATTTTGGGGTATGTTTTGCCAAATTCCACCTCTACAAAGCTCTAAGGACTTCAAGGTGCACTCTTTCTAACACTTTGCTTTGATTAAAATGGCAAAGCGTAGTTTCTATGATATTATAAAGCTGCAATCGTTTGATGTCACTGAGTTTCATGGCTGGAAATTACACGTTCAATTTGGCATGAAGGAACGTGAAATATTCTACACTGTTTTGAGTGATTTTGCATCTACCGTCGAAGATGTGGACGAATATCAATGGAACAAAGATGAAGATTTTTGTAGAGATTACTTGTTGAACTCTCTAAATCCTCGTCTAGCTATGACTTATAGTGAGTGTAAGACGGCGAAAGAGATATGGGATCACTTGAATGCTCAGTTCCAAAAACAAGAGGGGCTCTCTAAAACCCTCTTAGCAGAGAAATTCTTTGACTTTAAGTTCAACATGAATTCAAGTGTCACTTCTCAGTTAATTGAACTTGAGAATATGAGGAACAAGCTGAAAGATGATAAATCTGATATGTCTGATAATCTCTTTATCGGTCTTGTTTTGAGTAAGTTACCTGCTGAATAGAGTTCTTTCAAGACTGAAATGCACAGACTGAAAGAACAGATGGGACTGGATGAATTAAAGAGGTATATTCACATTGAGGATCAAAACAGTTCTAGGAAGAGTTTGGAACAAGTTGGACAACAAAAGTCGGTTGCCAACTTAGTTTCACATTCCAATAAACGTCAGAAAATGTCCAAGTCACCAAAAGGTGAATCCTCTTCACAGTTAGAGGCCAAAAAGACTATCTTCAAAAAGAAGAAGAAGGGAAAGTGCCATAACTGTGGAAAGTGGGGTCACTGGGCAGCAGAGTGTAAACTACCAAAGAAGCCAAAGAACAACACACCACAAAATGAGGCTAATATGCTAACTAGTGAGTCTCAACCTCAAGCCTTCATTGGAATGATGAAAAATGGAAAGGCTAGTATCTCTTCTGAGTGGTGGTTGGATAGTGGCGCTACTTGTCATGCTGCAAATGACAAGAACCTACTCACTGAAGTCACAGAATTGAAAGACACCGTGGAAAATTGCAATGGTGGTGAGGCAGAAGTGACTCATACTGGAACTGCAAATTTGGTGCTTTCTTCAGGTAAATTACTAACTCTAAAACATGTTAGAGTAGTACCTTTACTTAAGAAGAATTTGATATCTATGAGTTTACTTGATAAAGCTGGTATGTCCTTTTCAACTATGAATGGTAGAGTAACTTTATCTGTTAACTCATGTTATTTCGGTTGTGCATTCATGGTTAATGGTATGTACAGGTTGAGTTTAGATACTGATAGCATAAACCATGTGAGTTCTACTCTGATTGATCCAAAGTTACTACACAATAGACTTGGACATGTGAACTACAGGAAAATGCAACATCTAGCTAAAACTCACAACATTCCATTGGATACTTCTATTCGATTTGACAAATGTGAAGTGTGTGCACAGGCTAAGATCACTAGAAAACCTTTTAAGTCGGTTTCTAAAAGCACACAACTTCTTGAGCTGATACATTCTGACCTTTGTGATTTTAGAAATTACGTCACTAGAGGAGGTCGGAAGTATCTGATAACATTCATAGACGATTTTTCTAGATATTGTCATATCTATTTGTTGAAATCGAAAGATGAGGCTTTTGAAAAGTTTAAGATTTTCAAGTCTACAGTAGAAAATCAACTCAACTTGAAAATTAAAAGGTTTAGGAGTGATAGAGGAGGAGAATATACAATGACATGGTTCAAAGAATTTTGTGGTTCAGAGGGCATAATACTTGAAACCACTGCTCTTTACTCACCGCAATCAAATGGTATTGCTGAACGTAAGAATAGAACGTTAACTGAAATGTTAAATTCTATGTTACTTACAGCTGGCATGCCTTCCTCCTACTGGGGAGAAGCGGTTTTAACTGCTAATCACATCCTGAACAGGTTGCCACACTCTAAGTTATCCATGACACCTTATGAGATATGGCATAAGCGTCCTTGTAATTATGATACTCTTAAGACTTGGGGCTGTATTGCTTATGTAAGAATACAAGATCCTAAGAGACCTAAGGTGGGACCTAGAACCATTAGTTGTGTATATCTAGGTAGTGCAGAAGATAGTGCTGCAGATAGGTTTTTGGATTTATCCACTAACACAGTGATAGAATCTAGAGATGCAGAATTCTTCGAGAATAAGTTTCTCAGAGATCATGGCTTGAATGTTTCTGGATCTACAGATATGATTTCAAAATCTGCTGTAGAATCTGAAGCAGGCCCTTCTGACACTAATCCCACAAAGCTGGCTGTTGAATCGGTTCCAGTCAGAGTATCTACAAGAGAAAGAGTTCCCAAAAGTTTTGGTGAGAACTTCGTTACTTACCATCCAGAGGATGATCCATTTTCTTATCAAGAAGCAATGAGATCTAGGGAATCCTTATTATGGGCATAAGCCATAGATGATGAAATGAGCTCTCTGTTGCAGAACCACACTTGGCAGCTAGTCAATTTGCCAAAAGGGGCTAAGGCTATAGGCTGTAAGTGGGTATTGAAAAAGAAACTGAATAGTGATGGATCAATAGCTAGATACAAAGCACGTTTAGTAGCTAAAGGCTATAAACAGCAGAGTGGAATAGACTATTTTGATGTTTATTCACCTGTGTGTCATCTATCAACTATAAGAATTCTTCTTGTTTTGGCATCTATTGAACACTTTGTAGTGCATCAAATGGATGTAAAAACAGCTTTCCTAAATGGAGAGTTAAATGAGGAAATTTATATGGTATAACTAGAAGGGTATATCATGAAAGGTTTTGAGGACAAAGTTTGTAAATTGAATAAATCTTTGTATGGTCTTAAACAAGCACCTAAGATGTGGCATCTTAAATTTGACAAAGTGGTAAAGAGTTATGGCTTTCAGTCTAGTTATTCAAATAAATGCCTTTACCATCGTTCTATGTCAAATAAAATAGTCATTATTTGCTTGTATGTTGATGACATGTTAATTCTTGGCTCCGATCATTCTGTAGTGAGTGACGTGAAAGCTACTCTAGCTAAAGAATTTGACATGAAAGATCTTGGTATTGCTAATACCATTCTTGGTATGAAAGTAAGCTTTGAAAGGCAAGTTATCTCCCTTAGCCAGACTCATTATATTGAGCAGCTACTTTCTACTTGGGGATACAGTAAGTGTAAACCGAGTGAGACACAATGTGATTATAATAAAAGATTGAGTCCCAATGAAAGACCAGTGTGGATCAATTAAAATACTCGAAATTGATCGGTAGTCTCATGTATGCTATGAGTTGCACTAGACCCGACATCGCCTTTAGAGTTGGCATGCTGAGTCGTTTCACTAGTAATCCTAGTAAAGAGCATTGGGATGCCCTTAGTAGGCTGATGAGATACCTTAAAGGTACAAAAGATTATGTTCTATGCTATTCTGGTTACCCTCCAACTCTGGATGGATATTCTGATGCCTCGTGGTGCTCAGAAATTGGAAATAGTAAGTCTACAAGTGGATATATATTCACTTTAGGTGGAGCTGCTATTACTTGGAAATCCAAAAGACAGACTTGTATTGCCTTGTCGTCTATGGAATCGGAACTTTTTGCCTTAGCTTCCGCTGGCGAAGAAGCAGAATGGATAAATAATCTGATTTTGGATATTTCTTTGACTCGGCTACAGATTAATTCTTTAAGCCTGTTCTGTGATAATCAAGCAGCTGTCCAAGTTGTCAAGAATGCTCTCTTTAATTCAAAGAGAAGACATGTGAGACTGAGACATGCGTTGTTAAATTATCTTAGAGAATAAGGAGTTATCACCTTGATCGATGTGAGATCGAACGATAATATGGCCGATACTCTCACAAAAGGTATGCCTAAATATCGATTATTCAAAACAGTGGGGGAAATGGGGTTAAAGACTACGTAGACTGGTCTTAATTACCATTTACCTACCTTCTGATTGTATGTTTTGACTTATCGAATCTTCCTTTGTTGGCCAAAAAAAAAAAAACGATAAGCACAGCTTATATGTTTCATCGATGTTCATGGTTGCTGACTAATTTGAAAAGGGTGAGTTGTCTCATTCCAAACTTGATGAAGATGACTTTGACCTAATTCAAAAGTTCTACCTGAAAGCTTGTGTCATTCCAAACTTGATGATGCAATCCAACTAGGCTGGACTATCCTTTTGGTTAAATGATCTCATTCCAAACTTGATGCTAGATTATTTGACTTTAAGGAATTAGTAATTGTGACATTCCAAATTGAAACATAGAAATAGTTGCTTGCATAAGAAGCCTATTGGTCTTGTTAGGTTATTGTAAGTGACTTGACTATTGGTCATGTTCTTTGAAACTAGACAATGGTTATTCTCTTACAAATAAACCTTGGTTGATGGCTCTTTGTAAATCAAACTGTTTAGGCCTTGTTCATAATTTATGAAACTGGCTTGATGCTTATGAACATGATATTATGATGCTTTATGACATCAATATATGTTCTTCTCTTCCTGATGTTACGGTGCTAAGTTCTTTTAGTAGAACTAGACACTTTTAGTAGATTATTCAAATGATTGAATTCATGATAATATGAAATTCATATTTGACATCCTACAGCGGATGGCAGAGATGGAGGAGAGCTTGATGAGTGGGATCCTGACCAGGATGATCTACTTGATGAATGAATATATATCATTTAGAGTATGTGGGGGACTTGATAGTTCACCTGCTGTTGCCCATTTCTGATGGAGTCCATTTATTTGAGACTTGCCTTTTGCTATCTCTATCTTGGGAATATTATTATGCTTGTTTCTTGTATTTGTAAGGTCTTTGACTATTTTGACTGGCCTACTTATACTTGACTGTTATGCATATGTTGGTTGTGAACTGATTTTGAGATTTATTTTGGGTATGCTGATCTCAAAACAGATTCATGATAACGATGACTCACTCATTTGGATTGCAAATGATGATTGAGTTTTTTATCCGAGTTGATTGTCTTGGACTGAATATGGATGATTCATATTTGTTTGAACATTACACTGTCACCGTATTGGATTGTGCTGTATGGTGAATATAGGAGGAGATTGTTGGACATATTGTTAATATAGTCCAAAATAATATGTTCACATACAAGCCCAATAGGTGAAAGCATGCTTGTTTTGGTCCATATGGGCTGGAGCCCAATAGCTTGCATATTAACTCTAGGGTTTCCTAAGCTGGAGGTAACACTGAAGAGCATTCCAAAACTTGATGTCTCTTGGTGTAATACTTCAAGCACCCAATACTCTCTCAAACCTACATACTCCAACAAAACTTAACCTCGATCTCTTGCTTGAGGGGTTCTTTGGCTTGTCCCTCACAGTCGACTTTGAGGGAAGGAGGAACAGGAAATTGTTGGGGGTCTTGTGGTTGAGTTGATGGTGTTGTCGCCATTGTTGGATGGAGAGAGAAGAGTTAATATGAGGAAGCCCTAGAAATTAAGGAATATTAGAGAGGAAGATAAGAGGGCGTGTGAGGGCATTCTCCCTGAGAGGCTATTTATACAGAGACATGCAGCACGGTTTTGTATAATTGGTGTAATCTCATTTGTGAGGAGGCTTACTTCTTTGAATAATATGATTTTGAAATTCACGCAACCGAGTCCTAAGCTAACCAAGCATAGCATCAAGCTATCCAAAAATTTGGACATTCCCCCACGTTATAACATAAATCAACCATTTCCCTAAAAGAAAACTGAAGTGCTTTTATCGTGATGATTATACGTGTGAGGGCGTTGAGTTGATGGTGTTGTTGCCATTGTTGGAAGGAGAGAGAAGTGTTAATATGAGGAATCTCTAGAAATGAAAGGAATATTAGAGGGGAAGATAAAGGGCGTGTGAGGGAAAACTCCCTGAGAGAAGCTATTCATACAGAGACATGCAACATGGTTTTGCATTTCTGGTGTAATCTCATTTGTGAGCAGGTTTATCTCTTTGAGTAGAACGATTTTGAAGTTCACGCCACCGCGTCCAAAGCTAACCATACATGGCATCAAGATGTCGAAAGTTGGACATTTCCCCACGTTAGAACATGAAATCAACCATATCTCTAAAAGAAAACTGAAGTGCTTTTATGGTCGATGATTATACGTGTGCGGGCATTGAGTTGATGGTTTTGTTGCCATTTTTGGATGGAGAGAGAAGAGTTAATATGAGGAAGCTCTAGAAATGAAAGGAATATTAGAGAGGAGGATAGTTGTAATCTCAATTGTGAGTAGGCTTATTTCTTTGAGTAGAATGATTTTGAAACTTACGCTACCGAATCCTACGCTAACCAAACATTGCATCAAGCTGTCGAAAAATTTGGACATTTCCCCACGTTAGAATATGAATAAGCCATATCCCTAAAAGAAAAATGAAGCTATTTTATCATCGATGACTATACTCGAGACGAGGCACGCGCTATGGCCATGCTTGAAGAAAGGTTATTATGCATGAAAAATTATGGTTGGTTACAATATGAAATGGATGAGTGGGTGGTTATGAATTCCGTAATGGACCTTTGATCCATAGACATCGTAAAAATTGCAAATGTCATCGTTTTCTCATAATGACTTTGCTAGCTTATAGTTGATTTTAGATGTGCAAGTGTTTATTTGTTTAGGGAGGATACCGAAATTTGAAAGTGGGCTTTAGCATAAAAAAAACTAGCCCTCATGCACACGATTACCTTTGTGCATTCTGAGAATTATTAGACAACTGGATTTTTATCCTATCACATGAAAGATAAATGGATTGAATCCAAGCCTTGAGCGAGAGGGACGGACTTACTTATCATTTGAACAACCTCTTGGGGTTTACAATACTGTACTTACTCATCTTGAGAGTATTCAAGACAAAACCAAGAAAGACTGAAAATCTTGGATGATATTTATATTTCATGTAAGGAATGTTAAAGATAGAGGTGTGAGAGACGAAAGGATCTTTCAATCACATGAACATAACATTAAATTGATAAATAAAGCGTACCGAATCAAAAGAAACCATTGTTGTTCTGTTAGAGAGAAGATGTCTCCTTTTAGGTATGGATCTTCACCACTCTCCTCTATAGTAATTGAGATAGATGTGTATTTTTCTCTCAGTGACTTTGTGGAAGAAGTAGAAGCATAATAATGCGATAGCCGTTCTCCACAAAAAAAGATCTTATATAGAGGGAGTGAGACCAACCCTAAAGTCGTCGAATCTCAACCATCCATCAAGGTTTAAGATATGGGTTCTAGAAGCTCAATTGAATGTTATCAATATATTCCCATAATATATTTACTTAAATAATAGAATTGATAGGCTACATGATTGGATTGGATTTCGTCAAATCCGACAATTCTCCCATTTGACCAAAGGTTCTATTAACAATCTGATTCATGAGGCTCATCACAACATAATCAAGCATATATTACATCCCTTAAGTAAGGTCGTGTTTGACATTTATATAGAAAAGAATTTAAGCCGGTATCCATGTGCCAATGCCACAGTACCATTCTCTAGTTACTATCTTAGCACAAACATTAAACACAACATCTAATGGCTTAATAGTCGCGAACAATAATGTTTCATAGTAAAAACATGTTCATGAGGTCCATACAGAATTGTATGTTTCAAAAGGTTTCAAATGTGCACATATAACAAAAAGGAACAAACCATAAATTCAAAATCCATTACATAAGGTGATCACAAAATATAAAAGATACATCATGTGTCCAAAACCATGGTCTAAATTAAAGGCTATCAACCAAACCCATGCTAGCAACATGTTCTTGAAAGAGACTGGGTGGTAAGCCTTTCGTCATGGGATCCGTTGACATGACTTTAATACTAATATGATGAATGGACACAATTTGATTTTGAACTCTTTCTCTCACAACAAGATATTTAATGTCAATGTGTTTGGATGCACTACTTGACTAGTTGCTTTTTCAAGAAGAAAATAGCAGCTTGATTGTCACAGTGGATTTTCAGTGGCCTCAAAATATTATCAACTACCTCAATCCCCATAATGAAGTTCCTCAACCATAGACCATGAGAACTTGCCTCATAACATGCTACAAACTCTTCCTCCATACTGGAAGATGAAGTTATGGACTGCTTTGCAACCTTCCATGAGATGGGTCCTCCAGTGAGCATAAAAATATAACCTGATGTGGATTTCTTGGTGTCAATGCACCCAGCGTAATCATAAACCTTGAGGTTATTTGTTCTCTTGTAGGTAAGTATAAAATCTTTTGTACCTTTTAAGTAGCGCATCACTTTCTTAGCTGCTTTCTAATGACCCATTCTTGAATTTATTTGGTAATGGCCAAGCATTCCAATAACATACACTATGTCTGGGCGAGTACATACTTGAGCGTACATAAGACTCCCTACTGTAGATGCATAGGGAACTTGCTCCATTTGCACAAGCTCTAGTTGATTTCTAGGGCATTGTAGTAAGGTGAATTTGTCACCTTTAACAATAGGGAAATACTAGGAGAGCAGTTATGCATGAGAGAATTTTTTCAATGTAAGCTCTCTGGGATAGTCTTAAGATCCCTTGAGATCTATCTCTATAAATCTCAATGCCTATTACATAAGAGGCTTCACCAAGGTCTTTCATCTCAAAGTTATGTGAAAGAAAAATCTTGGTCTCATACAATATGTCCTTATCACTGCAAGCAAGTAATATATCATCTACATAAAATACTAAAATGATAAATTTACCCCCCACTGATCTTAAGGTGTATAAATTGATCTACTACATTTTCTTTAAAGTTGAAATTACTAATCACATCATAAAACTTCAGATACCACTGTCTTAAAGCTTGTTTCAAACCATAGATGGACTTTTTCAATTTACATTTCATGTGCTCCTTGCTTTCAACCACAAAAACATTGTAGTTGTGCCAATAGACATCCTTTTGCAAGTCTCCATTAAGAAATGTTGTTTTCGCGTTCATTTGATGTAGCTCTAAATCATAATGAGCTACTAAAGCCATGACTATTTTGAAAGAGTCCTTCTTTGACATAGCAGAAAAAGTGTTGTTATAATCCACTCCTTCTCTTTGAGTGAAACCTTTTGTGACCAGTCTAGCTTTATACCTTTCAACATTACCTTTAGAGTCTAGCTTAGTTTTGTACACCCATTTATAGCCTACAGCTCTGGCCCCTTTAAGCTAGTCTACTAGGTCCTAGACATCATTAGTTTTTATTGAGTTCAACTCATCTTTCATGACTTCAAGCCATTGTGTTGAATGATCGCTTGTAAGGGCTTCATCATAAAATATAGGATTAGTTCATATGCCAACATCATAATCTAACTCCTCTAGAGATATGATGTAATCATCAGAGATAGCTAATTTCCTTTCTCTTCCTGACCTCCTAAGAAATTGTTCATCAATGGGAAGAAAAATAGACTCTATATTATGAGGTTCTTCATTAGGTACCTCCTCTGTTTGACCAAAACCTTCTGGTGAAGGTAATGGTATACTAGACCCTTCAATAATAAGAACCAAAATATGATCCCAAATCGAAACTCGATCTCGAGTTTCCTCAAGGTCTATTTCTCTAAGGGTACTATAATTAGTATTTTCTAAAAACACAGCATTTTGAGTTTCAACAAATTTAGTGGTATGCGAAGAGCAATAAAATCTAAGGCCCTTTGATCTTTCAGGATAACCAATGCAATAACAACTTATGGTCCTTTGGTCGAATTTTATCATTTTTGGGTTATAAATTTTCCTTAGCCAAATAGCCCCATACATGAAGATATCCCAAACTCAATTTTCTTTTTGTCCATAGTTCATAAGGTGTTTTAACCATAGACTTACTAAGAACCCGATAAAGGATATGCATGGCTATTTTAAGAGCTTCAACCCAAAGATACTCTAGTAGAGTACTATGGCATATAGTACTTCATATTACATTCATTAAAGTAGATTTCATCATTCAGCAACATCATTTTACTAGGGAGTACCCAACATTGTATACTGAGCAACCATGCTACCTTGCTCCAAAAATAAAGTAAAAGCACCAAGATTATGACTTGTGTTGAAAAACCTTCCATAATATTCTCCTCCACAGTCAAATCTTACAACTTTAATCTTTAGGTTGAGTTGATTTTCAACTTCGGCTTTGTAGATCTTAAACATGTCTAGTGCTTTAGATTTATCATGGATAAGATAGACATAGTTGTAACGTGAGTAGTCATCGATGAAAGTGATGAAATACTTATGACCACTAATACCAAAAGCAGGGAAAGATCCACAAATGTCAACGTGGATAATTTGTAAAAGTTTGTCACTCCTTATGATGCCATGTCTATTGCCCTTTGGAAATTTTCCTTTAATACATTTAATACAGGTGTCAAATATAGAGAAATCTAGAGAATATAGAATTTCATCCTTAATGAGTTGTTCCATTCTGCCTTGTGATATATGGCCCAAACATTCATGCCATAACTTTGAGGAATTTTCATTCTCTAGTTTTCATTTTTTACCAGTTTTAGCAATTTCATCATTCACATTCATCCAAACTAATGATTCAGCAAACAAAGAATCTAAAAACAATTTGTAGAGGTTTCCCTCTAACAGACCATAACTAACTGTCTCATCATAATGAGAAATGGAGCAATTTTTATTCTCAAACTTAAACGAATAGCCACAAGCATCAAGTTTTGAAACAGAAATTAAGTTTCTAGTAATACTAGGAATGGCTCCTATAATAACGGTCATTATGGAGCCTTTCATAATCATTAGAGATGTGCGGTTGGCCTGATCCCACTTTTCATAAGCAGATTTCTGGTCATTTGAGCTTTCATCCATGAGTACAACGGGAGCATCAATCTGTAATGCATAGTCCAAGTCCATGACCCCAAGAATGAGGCTTATTTGCTCTTTCCACTTCTTATAGTTTACGCCAATCAGTTGTTCAATGGAGGAGAGATAACTCGTAATAGTAAAATTATGCACATTAGTACCTTTTAGGAAATCCAAAAAAAAAATAAATGATTTAATTCATCATCACAATAGACTGAAAAATAAGTAGTTTACTTGCATGAAAGGTCAAATACACAAAACCTTACCCAAAAAAATCCAAGGATCATGTATAGCCTCTTCCATTGGGCTAACTATAAATACTTTAAATGGATTCTTTCAAAATTTATCGGCAAATTTCATAAGGCAATAATAAATCAAATTAAATCGCCATCAGGCAAAATTAATTCGAATAGCATGTTTGCAATTTATCTGCATGTCAGATTATCATTCTACTCAAATTAAATATCTTAACTTTCCGTTGGCCACTTACGAATTTAATCATGACCATAACATAAGATGGTTTTATCAAAAACTGAATCTATTTAAAACAATAATCTTCTGTTGGGCCGATCATTGTTCAAACAGTTTAGAACTGTAATAAAAAATAAAATTTTATTTAACATGATAGAGTCGTGCTTTACAATTTTAACACAACCCAATCGCCAAAAGAATATAAGCAATTATCGATATTTATTGCACAGAAGCATACATGGTGCAGTTTGTGATATACAACACAATGCCCTCAAACAAGCGGGTGAAGTCAGAACCCACACAAAATTCACTTTAAAACAGACACAGCTAGTGCCAGCCATGAAAACCAAAACGCATGAACACTAGTGGGTCTCAGGTAAGGACGATATGGAAGTATGGTATGGAAAATAATGCAGTCTTTAAGCGAAGAACATTAAAAGATCCGAATCAATATATCAAGCAAATCAACATGCACTAACCACTGATTGTGAACCGAATCCATGAGAGATCATAATAAAAATTATAACTGTGTCCGCGTCTTGAATAAACCATGCTTTAATACCACATGTTAGAGACAAAAGGACCTTTCCATCACACGAACACAAGATAAAATTGATAAGTAAAGCGTACCCGAATCAAAAAAAGCCATTGTTGATCCGATAAGAGAGAAGATGTCTCCTTATAGGTATGGATCTTCACCACTCCCCCCTATAGCAATTGAGATGATTTGTATTTTGCTATTAGTGACTTTGTGGAAGAAGCGGAAACGTAAGAATGCAGAAGCGTAATAACGTGATAGCCGTTCTCCACAAAAAGAGATCTCATATAGAGGAAGTAATGGGACCAACCCTAGAGTTGCCAAATTTCAACCGTCCATCAAGGTTTAAATATATGGGTTCTAGAAGCTCAATTGGATGAGATTAATATATTCCCATAATATATTTACTTAAATAATGGAACTAATAGGCCACATAATTGGATTGGATTTTGTCAAATCCAACAAGATGCTCCCTAGTAAGACATGCACACAAAAAAAAAAGAAAGTAACTTTATTAGCACATTTCACAAAATTTATTCTTTGCGCTAACATTGCAAATATAAAGAAATGAATGCTTAAAGAATGTAAAAGCCTAAAATAATTGTATAACTTACTTATATCATATATAGCACAAAACACATGGATGGATGTTACCTTTCCGATAGTTGCAAAGGAAGGCATGGTCGTATTGGGTGTATGTGCTTAAAAATCTGCAATAGGATTTGTATGTGTTGTACCTGTGACTGCTTTTTGTAAGCGAATATGTCAATGTATGCAGTTACAAGCACCGTTCTCATGTCGACGTATAATGTATGTTTGGTCGAGTGAATCGTGGAATTCATGTGCAGGTATGATTCAAATCAATCTCAGATCATCGTTCATATTGAAGTTTGTACCAGTTCATATATAGAAATCTGCAGTGCATTTGAGTTCCTTCTTGAAAAAAAGTTGTAAAAGTCAAGAAGGGCGGTGTCCAGTCCATCTTAGATCAGTAGGATATCGAGTAAATTTTCAGGTGTTGCTCAGAAATATCATCTTGATGATTGATGATACTCAGAAATATGCGACTTAGCTCGAGCAAAGCCCGTCCCATGTTTTCTTCTCCAGCTTCAAATTTATTAAAGAAAGAAGTAATATGGCATCGAATGCTTACATCTTATGACAAAAAAGAAGGAAAGTTACATATTTCATTACTAATTGTCCTTGCTCTTCTTACTTCATACATAAGAAGGCAAGCATGGTTTGGCTTTGCCATGGATTTTACAGAACAAACAATAGAATGCTCTAGGCAAATTACTTGCCACATCCCCAGACTTCATTTTTGGCATCGTTCGATTCATCCTATAGATTACAAAATGCACCTATCATCATCTGTAATACTAATAGATGCTTGGCCACTTCTGTCTCACTCCTAAATACATGTGATCTCTGTAGTGTGCGCAACCTTGCCAGGTATACCCCTTGTAGGGTATGCGGAAGCGTTGGAACAAAAAGGATAGAGAAAGCTTTCGAGGTTTAGTAAGGAAAAAACATGAATATAAGTAGTCAAGAGAACCAATATTCAAAATGCATTTTGCATAGGTTTACACAGAAAACAAATACACACTCTCTAACAATACAAGCTTAACTCTAAGCTTGCTCGCTCGCTCTTGCGCTCTCTCTCTCTATATAAATATATATCTGAGGCTCCCGCACACTCAAAACTTACAAAGCAATACTTACTTATACAAAGACACTCTCTCAACTAATCTGTTATTTGTCCCACCCATAGAGGAACAACTCTCTCTATGTCGACTTAGGCTGCATTGCCTCTCTTCTTGAAGCTCACCTTTGAACTTGCGAACTTCTCTATTCCGAAGCTCTCATTGCAGGAGGCTTTCTTGAAGCTCACACCTTTGCCCTTAGCCTCTCTGGCTGCATGTGGCTTCTATGAAGCTCACCTTTGCTATGTTGGCTTGAGGCCCTCTTGGCCTTCTCTAGCCCGAAGCACTTTGGCTTCTCTCTGGCCTGTCGCGACCTAAATTTTTCAAATCTAGGCTAATGGATTACTAAACTAATTATTTAATTAACTTACCTCGGATTCTTCCAAGTCCATATCAAATTGCAACTTAGGATTATACTCAGTAAATATAAATTATCTACTTTGGCGTCTCCACTAATCTGTTTACAATAGGTCGATTAGACACTTAAGTAAAATAGTGGTATAACTAAATTACTTATATAAATTAGGGATCATAAATTCGGGGACTTGATTATGCAAAATATTCTAATGCCCTTTCAGTACCATTTCATTTCTTGAAAACATGTAATCAGGCAACTGGATTGATTTTAACCTAAGTCACTAATATAGGTTATCATACGGGTGCACAATCAATTAAATGAAACACCCATAACTCAAGATGAATTGCAAGGAGTATGCACCAAGCAATTAATTCTCTCTTTTGGTTTTGATTTATTAAACAACATGTGATGCATGAATTTCTAATTCTAATGCAATGGATTAATTAAATGCAAGCTATCCTAAGCTAATGCATATCAAATTAATCTAATTAATTACATGACTATTCTAGATAACATGCAATTAAATTTAAACTAATGTACGAAATATGTTATGGTCTAATTAAATCAACTATATGCCGCGCGTATTAATTAAAGACATAAACATGCAATTCTATATGCAATGCATTGTATCATACGATCTATATGATATGGCAAGAGTGAATTCTTTTTTATATAGATATCATAATATTTAATGGTTTAGGCTACTCTAAACCACGACCTATTAAAAATAAATTACTTTAGAAATAAAAATCTATTTAAAAATGTAATCTCTATCCTATAACGTAATCAAATCCAAATTATTCTAAAATTAATTAGAAATGCATATATTATCTAAATAATTCTATCTTAGAATGCAATTTAAACCTGACATGGCAATTCTATGCAAATCTAATCCACATGTAGTAATTATCTACATGCAGGAATCCTTTAGAATTTCCAAATCATGGAAGGCAATATTCCAAAGGATAACAATCAAATCCAATCAATTCAAATATAGAAAGCAATAAATTAAAATATCGCAATTTTTTAAAATTCCATTGTTGATCTAAAGTCTTATAGAACAACCAATTGAATTTTTTTTTAATCTAAAGTCTTACAAATAAAACAAATCAAATATGTGGCAGGTTACGGATTAGGAAATTTTCTAATCAATGCCTACATCTTAAAAATTGTTAGAAATAATGCACCATTCCAAAATAGGCAGCAGATATGCAACAAATATTTAAATTAATTAGACTTGGAAGTTTACCTTATCTATGAATATTTGCTTTCCAAGTTTGAATTGGACCGAATGAATTCGAGATCACTTGTGGATTGGAACGATGGGAAGGGCTCTCCGCTTGCAAATTGTAGGAGTGACCAGTGGCGGTGGTTACTCATGGAGGTCTTCAGCAGCGGTAGCGAGAGACGAGCGACGGTTCTCGGTTTGCTATGCCCGGCTGCAACCAGTTTGTAGCTCATTGGAATAGCTGGAGAGGGATGCTGAGGTTCGCGATTCTACTGGTCTTCAGTGGCGGAGATGGCAATGGCAAAAAACAGTTTCCATGAAGGACAACAACCACGGCAGCAGACAACAACATCAACTTCTCAAGGCTCTCTGGCAGCAGCAACTCTCATGATGCTTCTGGATTAGCCAGCGCGGACAGACGACACTATAATGTCAGCCATCACGGATCAGGATTGGCAGATTGTGGTGACGCCGGACAACGGTGGTTGCGTTGGGTCTCACAGGCTTGCGGTGGCAGAACTTCGCCGAAGGGGGGTCTCAACTGAAGGGGGGGAACCCGAGCACTCTTCCTCTCTCACTCTTATTTCTTTGAAATTTCCTGAACAAGGTTCTTCGTCCTTAAACCCAAGGTAAAATGCTGTATTTATAGAAAAAAACGTTGCAACTCAGGGGCTTTGGGTTTGATAAATTTTGCAAAATAGACCTAGGATCGAGATATCGTTTGAATTAAGTCTTGAAGGGTCAATTTGCATTAAGTTGAACCTAGTGCTCAACAAAGGATTCGGCCAGGCCCTGTATTTGGGCTAGCCGAATTTTGCTTCATCTTTGTGGGCTCGATTGTTCTTTTGCAAGCTTAATTAAGCTTTAATTGATTAATATATATTTAATTTAAAAGCCTTCTCCCGTTAATTAAGCTTTGAGTGGGCTGAATTTAGAGGCTCTGGGGCCTTATGGAATTTCAGCACCTGCTCCCCTTTGATGGCAAAATTCTTCTTATGGGCTCTAGCCCGTCTGCACTTCAATTCTAATTTTGTTTTCCGTTGCTAGTCCAATTAAATATAGAATGCAATGCATGCAGAAAATAAATTAAACTAAATGTTAACTATTGGTTTCATGAGGGTTACGGTGGCCCACCCATGTAGGCAACCACTCCCCACTAGAGATAATGGCAGTTTCTTTTTGAAATGTGATAACATCATGTTTAGAGGTTGACAGATCTCTCGCTCATTCAATCTACCTATCAACACAAAATACAGAACAGAGAACACAGAGAGAAAAACAATGACATTTTGCTCTTAACTCTCCAATGCTTAATCAAAGCACGGTCGAGACTATCGGGACACTAAATCTGTGGCTATTACAATGCATCCCAAAGTGTGATATATTCATTATTGATCGGTGATACAAGTTTTAATTAGGTTTGGGCATGTTTTCACACGTTTATCATTTATGTTTGTAGAATTTGTTTCGATCATTGGTATTGGAGTCTGTTATATTTGATTTCCTGATTGTGATGTATTATTTCAAACTGTTTTGTCATATTTCGAAATAGTGCTTGAAGTTTGTCTCAATTTAATTGAGTTTACATTATGTTAGTACATTGTTTGGCCTATTACAAAAAAATTGGTTCTTCATCGTCGAGACTGAGCCCATGTTTGACGTCCCAGAGTGTCGTACTCTCTCTCTCTCTCTCTCTCTCTCTCTCTCTCTCTACACACACACACAGATATATATATAACACAAACGATGCCAGCTTATAAGTGCAAACAAGGAAAGGGAACACACGCCTAAACGGTCAGGCCTCATATGGGGTTTCGCTATCTACAACTTAACAGTAAGGTTACAAAAACAACAACTGGGAGACCTCAAGAATAAATTGACTACTCCCCACCTCATCATCCCCCATTATCAGCGTACTCCATCAACGCCATCATTTACCTCATGGCTATCATAAAAAAGGGATAACCGTGGTATCTCTACCCCAAAATCCTACATGTACATCAGTTTCTTCGTCCACAACATCTACTACTAGCCTCCACTGCTTACGGTACTGCTGGCACCATTACTTGCTCCAAACTGCGAAGCCGTGAGTAGCCCTAATAAACAGCATGGAACTGAAAGATTACACCACTTGTCGATGGTTCTAAATCCATATATACCTTGGTACGAACAACCCTATGGCGCCTATGAAGCAGGAGTCCAGGGCGAACCTTAGTATACTCCTCTATGGAGCAAGTCGTGCATACTGGCTCACCATAAAAGTGATGATACACAGGAACTGGAGTACTCGATATACTACTAATCTAAAAAATGGTTTCAACAACAAGGGTGAGTATATAAGTGTTGATGTATCCAGGCTGCAATATTATTTTTTTTATTAAGTCAATTTGCTGATGTCCTATTTTCAAGGAGTTAGTTAGTCGTTATCTTTACTTGATCAGTCTTATCTTGTAGGAGTATTTAGTTGCATATTTTTTGCTATTCTATTAGTTTGTTGCTAATTTTGTGAATCAAGTAAGCTATTAGTTAGTGGGCAACGTGTATTTATGACGTAACTTTAGTCTTGAGTCTGTTTTTAAGCAAATTTCAGTTTTCTGAATAAGAGAAGTTCCCTTCCAATAATTCTAGTTTTGCTGCAAAAGATACAGCTTTTGCTGTCAGTTCTCCTTATATTCATTGAGAAACAACATTGGTATCAGAGCTTCATTCATCTTAAGGGGTTGTGAGTGACTTGTGAGATTGAGTGAGAGTTGTGTTTGCATCCATAAAAGCTGAGGCAAGATGGAGGTAGGATTGAGTGGTTTTTCAGCCATGACTCCACTAGTGTTTGATGGAGAAAATTATCAAGCTTGGTCAGTAAGAATGCGAACCTATCTAGAGGGTTGTGATTTTTGGGAAGCTGTGGAACAAGATTATGAAATTGGTCCCCTTCCTAACAACGCAACCATCAATCAAATCAAGTATTACAAGGAGATGACAACAAGGAAAGCAAATGCAAAGTCTTGTCTATATGCTGCTGTCTCACCTGCCATTTTCAGCAGAATTATGGCTTATGAATTAGCCAAAGCTATCTGGGACATCCTTAAAGCTGAGTATCAAGGAGATGAGAGGATCAGAAGCATGAATGGGCTGAATCTGATCAGAGAATTTGAGGGACTACAGATGAAGGAGTCTGAGACAATTAAGGAGTATTTTGATAAGTTAATAAGCATTGCAAATCAGGCAAGAATTCTTGGCACTGACCTCTCTGATAATAGGTTAGTGCTGAACATTCTTGTCTCCTTGCCCGAAAGGTTTGAGGTAACCATTGCCTCTTTGGAGAATACTAAGGATTTGTCTCAGATTAGATTTGCAGAATTGCTAAGTGCTTTGCAAGCACAAGAGCAGAGGAGGTTAATGAGGTTAGAAGGTAGAATCGAAGGAGCTTTGCAGGCCAAAGAACATCAGAATGTAGGAGGGAAATGTAAGAAGTAGAAAGGGAAGAAATGGAATAGCATGTTGGTTCAAAAGCTACTGCGAGAGAGAACAATGCTAGTAATTCCAAGAATAATTAGGGAAGGTATTCCTCATGTCGGCATTGTGGAAAACAGAATCATCCACACTTTAGGTGTTGGAAGAGACTAGATGTAAGATGCAAAAAATGTCAAAAGCTTGGGCACATTGAGAAGTTCTGTAAAGAGAAGGGAGATCATCAGCAAGGTGAGGCACATGTTGCAGTTCAGCAAGAGGTAGATCAACTTTTTATTGCCTCTTGCTTCTCCTCTAGTACTCCATGTAATAGTTGGCTTGTTGATAGTGGTTGAACAAACCACATGATAAGTGATGAAAAGTTATTTATAGATCTTGACAAGTCATTGATGTCAAGAGTGAGGATTGGGAATGGTGAGTACTTAGAAGTGAAAGGTAAAGGAACTATAGTAATAGAGAGTTGTGCTGGAACTAAGCTGGTTTCTGATGTGATGTATGTACCTGACATTGATCAAAATTTGCTGAGTATGGGGCAGTTAGTAGAAAAGGGATTTAAAATGATATTTGAAGAGGGGAAATGTTTGATATTTGACTCCAATGGTCTGAAAATGTTCAAAATAAAGATGCAGCAGAAGAGTTTTTCTCTGAATCCTCTCGAGAAGGAGCATGTGGTATTCAAGTGTCAAGCCAGTGAGTCAAAGATATGGTATAAGAGGTTGGGGCACTTTCATCACAAAGGCTTGCTGTTCATGCAGATGAATGAAATGGCAATAGGGTTACTAAGTTTGGAAGAGCATATCATAAGGTGCAAGGCTTATTTGATGGATAACCAAACGAAACTTCCATTCAAAGAATCAACTTGGAGAGCTATAGAGAAGCTGCAGCTGATTCATACAGATCTCTATGGTCTACAAGTGACTCCTTCACTGAATGACAGCATGTATTTCATTATTTTCATTGATGATTATACTAGAATGTGCTGGATTTACTTCATGAAGCAAAAGTCAGAAGTTGCTGAGATATTTTTGAATTTTAAGAGATGGGTTGAGAACCAAAGTGGCTACAAGATTCAGGTCATCAGATCTGATAATGAACAGAATACACTTCACAGAGGTTTAACTCTTTTTGTGAAGAGGCTGGAATTGAGCATCAGCTTATTGCTCCTTACTCTCCACAGCAAAATGAAGTTAGTGAGAGGAAGAATAGAAACATTATGGAAAAGATTAGGTGTCTGCTGCATGAGAAAAATCTGTTAAAAAAGTTTTAGGCAGAAGTAGCAAACACAAAAGTTTTTTTGTTGAACAGATTGTCTACAAGGGTATTAGAGAAGAAGACACCCTTTGAAGCTTGGTTTGGTATCAAGCCAATTTTAAGAAATTTGAAAGTATTTGGCTATTTGTGTTTTTCTCATATTCCTTAGGTCAAGAGAGACAAGTTGAGAGAGAAAGCTGAACTTGGGATTTTTGTTGGCTACAATTTAGTGTTAAAGCCTACATAATTTATTAACCACAGACATGGAAGGTAATCACTAGCAGAGATGTTCGGTTCTTAGAAGATGAGCAATGGGACTAGACAGTTGAGTCACAAGGCAAGCACAAGGAGCTCTCACTAGAACCTGACGAGCTGGTGGATGATATTCCAATTAGAGGTACCAAATCTCTGACTGATATATATATATATATATATATATATCAGAGGTATAGTGTGGCTGTTTTGGAACCTTTAGGTTATAAGGAAGCTAAAAGTGATCATAGGTGGATGAATGCAATGAATGAAGAGTTGGCTATGATTGAAAAGAATCAAACATAGGAGTTAGTGGAGAGGCTTAAAGATAAGAAGGTGATTAGAGTAAAATGGGTTTTTAGGACCAAACTCAATCTTGATGGCTTAGTGAATAAGCATAAGGCGAGGTTGGTGGTGAAGGGATATACACAGGTTTGGGGAGTTGATTTCTCAGAAACCTTTGCCCCTATGACAAGAATAGATACAATTAAAATGACTCTTGCTTTGGCAGCTCAACAAGGATGGAAGGTATATCAGTTAGATATGAAATTTTCTTTTTTGAGTGGAGTGTTGCAGGAGGAGATTTATGTTGAGCATCCAGAAGGCTTCATCATACTAGGCCAGGAGGAGAAAGTTTATTTGCTGAGATAGGCTCTCTATGGCTTGAGGCAAGCTCCCAGAGCATGGTATAGTAAGATGGATGAGCACTTGCTGGGCTTGGGTTTCGAGAAAAGTCCAAGTGAATCCACTTTATATGTTAAGAATTTAGCATCTGACTTAGTAGTTGTGTCACTTTATGTGGATGATATGCTAGTGACAGGAAGTAATAGTGCTCAGATTACTCCATTTAAGTAAGAGATGATGAAGATGTTTGAAATGACTGATCTTGGTGAGATGTCGTATTTTCTTGAGATGGAAGTTAGGCAGACTCAGAATGAAGTATTTATCAATTAGAAGAAGTACTTAAAGGAGATCCTGAAGAGATTCAACATTGAGGAGTGTAGGAGTGTGAGTACTCCAATAGGTCAGAAGGAAAACTTCATAAGAATGATGGATCAAAACCTGCAGATGAAAGAATTTATAGAAGTTTGACTGGCTGTCTTATGTATCTCACTCCAACTAGGCTAGACATCATGTTTCCTGTAAGTGTCTTGTCTAGATTTCTTAATTGTGCAAGTGAGTTGCATATGATAGCTGCAAAAAGGGTGTTGAGGTACTTAAAGGGTACTCTTTCATATGGGATTAAGTTTTGTAAAGGTCAAGAGTTTAAGTTGCAAGGATATTCTGATAGTAACTGGGTAGGTTCAATGGATGATATGAAAAGCACTTCCGGTTATTGTTTTACATTTGGATTGGCATGTTTTTCTTGGAGTTCAAAGAAGCAGGAAATAGTGGCTCAATCAAATGTAGAAGCTGATGGATGATCTGCATTTAGAGCAAGAAGAAGGCATCGAAGTATTTGTGGATAATCAAACTACTCTGGCCATTTCACAGAATCCAGTATTTCATGGAAAAATAAAGCATTTTAATATCACGTATTACTTCTTGAGAGAAATGCAGAAGACTAGAGAGATGAAACTGGTGTACTGCAGTTTTGAAGACCAACTTGCAGATATATTCACTAAGTCATTTCATGTTGGTCGATTGAACTTTCCAGGGCAAAGCTAGGAGTGTGCAGCACTTGATCCAAGAGGAAAGTGTTGATGTATCAAGTATTTGAGGAGAGAGAAAATCCACTTATACAGTGAGGTTAGGCTCAAGGTCGGTGCAATGGGGTTTCGCGGTTCAAATCAGTCTAATTTTGGCCCTAACAATTCCTTCGAGGTTCAAAGTAATTATCGGAAATTAATATTCCAACCTTTAAATTTTGTTGCGTCTGTCGACAACTACAGTCCAATAATTCATTCACATGATTATTAACCCCAAATCACAATCTCTAATAATTCAAGCCCCGCATCAACCATTCCATTCGTGAACTTAATCTAACGGGATTTCAATTCGTCGCACAGCAGCCCGTCTACAACTTGAAAAGTTTCTATTTTTGCAGGTCCAACGTGTTCCATCATTCTTAAGGCGGCAACACTGTAAGGCCGTCCATCCGTTAGTCGGGTCTCGACATTGTCGACCACTGGTGAAGCCCGCCTATTTGTTGTGGCGTTTTAGCAATTCTGACGAGGTGGCCTAGGGAGACCAGCGAAGTCGGTCGGCTCCCATGGCTCTTCAGATGTGAATCCCTAGCAACACGCGACAATTCAGGAGGCTGGATTCATGACACAAGTATACATGGCCGAAGGAGTGAAAAGGAATCTATCGATTTCTCTAGACCTCTGATTTTCACGGTTTGTCGGTCTCCACAGATTTCACATTCAAGATTTTAGAGACAAAAACGGGAAAGGAAAGGAGGAAAAAGCCACGAAAGGAGAGAAATCCTGAGCAAGAAAATTCCCAAAAGAATAAAAAAATCATTACGTTCTTTTCTCTCTACAAGCCATCTCGGTTCCATCAAGGCCCAGTAGTGCCCAATTTAGTGCTAGTGGAATTTTTTTTTTTGTAGATTTCTCTTGGGCAAGTTAATTAGTCCCCTTGGTGCTCAGTCCAGAACACGAGTTGCCGAGCATCTTGAATCCATGACTGCGATCAATGGTTTGTTCGTCCAATCCATAAGAAGGTCACCAAACCCTTGTCACGATGGTCCTCTCTTGTAAGCATCATTGAACCGTCCACTGTTAGCCTGTCGTGCACATCGACACCTAAGATCCCTAGCCTCCGATCCACCGAGTTCAAAATTGAAAAGATTATCCCGAAGATAAAGTAAATCCTTTATCTTATTTCATTTGAATAATTTGTTTCCCATTTATGTATATCGACATCTAACATGTTGGTACAAATTAGGAAATTTCCTATTTCGCAACCGCACATGTATAATTAATTTTATCTATAAGGCGTAAGATCAAATGTTAATTCCAAAGCACTCATGAGAATATTCTGAATTGATTGGATTTGTTTCTTTCCTAATTTGAATTACCTAATTGCATATCTTTTTGAATATGTCCCGTCGTATGATGTGATTTTTAAAAAATGTAAAAGATATCACATTCATCGATTGCTATGTTTAGATAAAATTGCATCTTTAATTTGAAATCATGTAGATAATTTGCATATCTAGGTTAATTTGCAAATAAGTAAATTACATTGCATTATTTTATTTAAAATTGCATCTCTAAATGTAATCTTATGTCAAAAATACCTAATCTTTTATAATTTGGGGTTTAGGACAATTTAAATCCTAAAATATGGAAGAAATAAAGTGTTTTGACATAATTTAATTTAGGGCCATAATTAATTTTGAAAAAAATCATTCTTGCCATGTCGTTGCATATAGGTTACACCCTTACTTTTTCATAAATCAAAAATAAAAAAAATAATTCTATGCACATGATCCTTGATATTTATCTTGAGTGCTATTTGTTAATTTCATTAATTATACACCCGCATAATAACCTATGTTAGTGACTCTCGTTAAAATTAATTAATGTTACTTGATTAAAATTCTTTCATGAAATAAAATGGGATCAAAAGAGCGTTAGAGTAAGCTAACAAAATCAAATTCCCAAATTCATAATCTTTGATTCATAGAAAAAAATAGTTTTTCCTACTATTTTATTTATATTTCTAATCAGCCTACCCCAAATTAATTAGTGATGACTCCATATTGAATCATTTGCATATTGAACCTAAGTTGCAAATTGATAGAGTTTGGAGGAACTCAAGCTAGGTTAGTTAACTTAATTAACTTAGTAATCCACTAACTTGAAATTGAATTTTAGGTTGTGACATACACAAAATAATTATATTAATGATAATTTCGAATGACGATTGTTAGATGATGATTGGGAACTTAGTAAACTTTTGAATATGAGACTTATGTAAAACTATTCATTAGTATAATTAATTAGTGTAAAATACGTCCCTAAACGTTAGACATTAAAAATTCATGCAAAAAGGTCTAAATAACCTCGTATTTAGATACAATGGCATTAGCTTCCAATAACATCATGGCTGAGCTCAACAAAGATGAAAAGTTGAACAGTAAAAACTACGAAATCTAGAAAATGAAAATCCAATATGTGTTATAAGAGCAAGATGCACTTGAGGCACTTAAGGCTCTTAACCTAGTCATGATAGAACTTGAAGATAGGAACACTGCACAATGCAAAAAGGACAAAGATGCCTTTGCTACTTGGAAGAAGAGGAACCCAATTGCCTGAATTACGTTGCTAAACAGTATGGATAATGATATCATGTGCAAGTTCAGGCATTTTGAAAGTGCTAAAGATATGTAGGATGCATTGAAAGCTTGGTTTGCATAAACATCAGTCACTAAGTGTAGGCATCTTTCTGTCAGGTTCGATACATACAAGTTGCTAGATAGATAGAATATAAAGCAACATCTGAGGCACATATCAAATGTGATAATGAGGTTGAAGGTTGTTGGACATACATTATCTAACGAGCAACAAGTGCAAATACTGATCCATTCCTTGTCTCATAGCTAGGAGCATATGAAGGTCCACTTGACCCACAATGAGAATATCTACACTTTTGAGGATGCCATGGGCTACCTTATGTTGGGGTATGGTTCAAATTACCCTACGACAAGAAAGCACGTGAATCCCACTCCACGATGAGCTGGCGGGAGTCCAGAAAAGCCTCTTCGGTAGGGGTCTCAATGGAGCAGCGCCCCCTGGACACCAAAGAGCTTTTTACGATTTAAGCCCATATTTTTTCTTTAGCACTTTTGGCTTGGGCTCATGAATATTTGTTACTATATACTCTTTTTTTCTTGTAATTAAGGGATGAAACGAAAGGTGTGAGGTGTAAATTATAGTAAAATTCTCTACTAAACGTAGCCCTAGTTTAAGGATGAATCAAAATAAAATCTTGGGTCTCAATTTCTATTTCTTACTTTATGTTTTACTTCGACTTGATTGTACGCCGAATCTTAACACATTTAGCAGTAAGAGGACCACTTAATAGCGGCTAAGCCACAAACTAATGTGTATTTTGTTAGTTCTAACTCACATGGAACTTCAGGTTCCTAGTGCAGGCATCATAGTGGGTTTAGGAAGTGGGCAGGCAAAGGAGCAGAGTCTTCTGACAAGAAATCAAAGTTTAAGAAGCATGAAAAAGGAAAATGTCCTTTTAACAAGAGCAGTTTTAAGAGTGAAGTACTATAACCATGGCAAGAAGGTCACTTTACTAGCGACTATAGCGAGCCAAAGAAGGTGGAAATCCTTTATACACTTAAGAGTTTTAGTTATGTATCGAGTTCAATATTTCTAACTGAATCTCATCATTTGTGGACTGCAAATACATGGGTCATAGACCATGTAGCCAAGGATAGGAATGCCTTTGTAGAATTCCGACGAGTTCCGTGAAGTGAAGTGAATTTATGTGGAGAACATTTCCAGAGAAAAATTGAAAGGGATCTGCACTTGCCAGTTGCTCATGTACAATGATTGCACCTTGTTCCTGCATGATATGTTGTATGTTCCAAAGATTCATCAGAATTTGATTTCTATATTGATATTAGTTAGACTTGGTTTTAGTATGAATTTTCATGACGAAGGTGTGAACTTGTCATTGAGAATGAAATTTTATGGGTTCGATTATTTCCTAGATGGTCTTATTGTGTTGGATATTGAAAACAGTAATTTGAATTTATGTTATTCCATATTTACATCTTCCAACTCTTGTGATAATCATGTGAATGTGTGGCATTCTAGACTTGGTCATATTGGCCAACAATGAATGAATATGTTACCAAAAGAGGGTTTAATGGGTAATATCGAAAAATTCAATTTGCCTATTTGTGAGCATTGCCTAGTGGGAAAAAGAACTCAAAAACCGTCTAGAAAAAGAACAAGAGTTGAATTTTTGTTGTAATTGATCCATACGGATACCTGTGATCTAATGAATGTAAAAGCAAAGTATGAAGCTATTTACTTCATTGCTTTTATAAATGATTACATTTGATTCAATTATGTTTATTTGATTTCTCATGAATCTAAAGCATTAAGTTGCTTTAAGAAGTTTATGACCTTAGTGGAAAACTAATCAGATAAGAATATAAAAGCATTAATATTCAACCGAGCTTGAGAATCTCTATCTGATTAATTCATATATTTTTTTGATGAAAATGGAATAAAAAGACAATTATTCCATACACTCATCAATAAAATGGTGTTATAGAAAGAAGAAATAACACCATAATGGAAATGATTAGATTTATATACTTAATTGTGTGCCTTCTAATTCAATTGCTTCCAGCTTATAAGAGTTATGGATAGATCAAAAACCAAATTTGAGTTTTCTTAAGTATTGGAGATGTGTAACCTATACTCACGAGTCCTTTCATAAATATGAAAAATTTAGGTCCAAGAGGCAAAAAGAGTATCTTCATAAGGTATTCGGAGAACTTAACAGAGTATGTGTGTATAGATGAGCAAAAATGTGGAGGTGTGACTAAATTTTAATCACTATGTGTCACATTCTTAGAGAATTACTTTCCTAAAAAGGGCGAAATAGGTGAAGATTGTTCCTTATTTAAAGCCTTGGATAATAATAATGACATTATTAGAGCATCTCATCCATGTGGGAGCAATATAAGAAGTGGGGAATTAAGTATGAACCGATCTCAATTTCAATTGCAATCACTTGATGAGATAATACCATTATCTAATTTGAGTGGGAGCATAATGGAGGATGAAGTACCAAGGGTACAATCTTCTCCATAGCAAATGAGTCGCAAAAGTATTCCTTATCGATATTTTGAGATTGAAGAAGAATCTTTCATGATCGTTCCATAAGAAGAGGATGAGCCAAGAAATGTAATTGAGACTCCATCTTGCCCTAACAAGGAAATTTGGATACATGCAATGGAAGAAGAGATGAAGTCGATGAAATTAAATCAGGTTTGGGAATTGGTTGATCTTTCAAAAGGACGCAAAACCATTAGGAACAAGTGAATTTTCAAGATAAGTGTAAAACCGATGGCTTGATTGAGAGGTCTAATGCTTGCCTTGTGACGAAAGGCATTTATCTGTAGTTTCTTTTTGAAACGTTTTGATATTGATAGTTGTCTTACTCGTTTAGTCTGCCTATCAACACATAATACCAAATAAAGGACATGGAGAGAAAAAAATCAATGTTTTCTCTCAACTCTCCAACGCTTAATCAAAGCAAAAAACTGAAACCTCTTGAGACTACATTGGGACACTTAGTCTGCGGCTATTAAAGTGCATTCCAAAGTGTGATATGTTCATTATCAATCGGTGATACAAGTTTTAATTAGGTTTGGGCATGTTTCCGTACGTTCATCATTTATGTTTATGGAATTAGTTTCCATCATTAACTATATGCCAAATGATTATTTTTAGCAGTGACTAAGGTTGATCCCTAATTTTATGCAATTTTCCTAAATGATTAGCCAAAATTTAGATGTCAATTATTGTCCCTCTTTGAGCAGAGTCTTGCAGAGATTTCACTCAAAGACAATTGTATTGAAACCTAAATTTTGACTATGCAATGAATGATGTTTTTGTTGGGATTTCCAATCCTATTTCCTAATGCAGATATGGATGATTCATGAAATGCAAATGAAACTGAAATTAACATACTCCAAACTCACATCTTGGAGTATGGATCACCTTGTCAAAGCTCCGATTCATGTATGAACTTTGACATAGCTAGGATAAGGAAATACCTTGGGTCTTGTATAGAAAATTCTGTTGGGGACAACACGAACTAGGGGGATACCTAGGGTCTTGTATAGGTAATTCCATTGGAGATGACTTGAACTAAGGGAATATCAAGGGTCTTGTATAGATATTTGCTTCAAAGATAACTCGGACTAATTGAGCTGTCAGTAGGGACTAATAAAATTGAGCCTCTTGGTAGTACCATGGGCGTGGTAAATGACTATTTTGACATATTCCAAGCTCACAACTTGAAGTATGATTGTTATGCCTAAGTTTGGGTTCTTGTACACATTTAGACATGGCTGGGGATTGGGGATAGGGAATACCTAGGATCTTGTATAGGTATCTCTTATTGTGGATAACTTGAACTAGGGGAATACCTATGTATAGGTGATTCCTTTGTCTTAAATGAGCTATCAAAAGCAACTGATATAATTGGACCCTTGGAAAAAAATGACACTATAAGAGTTGTCTCTCAGACATTATTCTTGTGCAGGTGGCCATGAGTTGGTAAATTGTCTTTTGCACTTGTCTTGTCACAAGTATCACTATAAGGCTGTAATTTTTGCAAGCCTACTTAGTACCTAATATTGTCAAGCACACCATAGGGCTATGCTTCTATGTCTCTTGTCAAACGTGGCAATTTCATCCCTTCTTGGACTTATGAGAACACACTTCCTGTTGACATGGTTAGGAATAACATGTAACTAAAATACTAAAGGGTAAGGAATATACTTACCTATTTTTTCCCCTTATCGGATGTTCGTAAGTTGTGTCTTTCTGTCGATACGATTTAAGGCAGCATGTGACTAGACAACTAAATTATCCCATGTTTGATGTTTTCAGACCATGTGTTCTTGTGGCATGGCCTAATACAGTATGTGACTATAATACTACATAAATTCTTAAAGATGTATTTTACTTGTATTGTCCCCTATTGGACGATTTGTAAATCATGTTTATTCGCTAAACATGATTAGAAAATAACAATTACATCTTGTTTGTGATGATTCATAAGGTGGCTTGTGCAAAAACTTCTTCTTTTTAGCTTGCATTACCAATTCTTTTTACGGAGGTTAACACATTGTGAATATCTTGAATGTACTATAAATGGGGGACTTCAGTCCAAAAGGGCTTTCACTTGCTTTTAAGAAAAGCCATTTATCTTGTCTACAAAATTTGAGAGAATCACTCTATCTTACCATTATCGCATTCGATAAGAATTCGAGTAATCTCGCAGTTGATATGACCAGCCAATCCAAAGGTCCTAATTAGAACAATAATGAGAGTTAGGTCAAAGATTTATGAAGGGGACTCCCTATCGAGCAAAGCTGTTGAAAGAAGTCTTTATCATCTGCTTGGGGTTTATAAGTCAAGAAACCTGCAAAATAAAAAAGAAATAATCTTGCGTGTACTTATTCCAGTGGTGCTTAGTGTTAATTAACTCTATATTAATTCAAGTGCCCTAATCTGAAGAGAATTTTAAGGGTTATAATGTAGAGCTAGATTTGGGATTGAGGAATGAAAGGCTCATTTTGGCTCAGAAAATATAGAGGGAGTTTGATGCTGGTGATCATTGCTATATTTTGGATGCTATCATTACTTGAGAATGATGGTCTTTCCATTGTGAATTTTATTTTTTTCTGCAATCTGACCCCTCTGGCGATGTTTCTTTACAACTCAACCCATTTAGGGGCTTAAAAGAAAGATAACATGCAAACTACAAGTGCAAATGTATATACAAATAATTGGGGGAAAAAATTTCCCATGCTTTACATAGGATTTAATGGGCATTGGTTTTGATAGGCACACCTTTCTTTATTGATGCCATGAATTGTTTTTCACGATCAACCTTTTCTCTTTGAACTGTCCTGACTCCCGTGACATTTTTTTTTATAGGAGTGGGCCTTTGCTTTCTTTTTTCAAGCTATGCTTTTTTTCTTCATGATCTCCTTTCTCTTCATTAGGGGGTTACAATATTTTCCAAGAATTACAATAATAAATATTCACAAATTTATCCTAGACATACATTTAAAGAAAATCCAGCACACTCAATGAGTCTTCCAAGAATATTTTGCAGTCCCTTTTTTTCTTCAGTTGCTTGGAGGTGGTGCCGTTTCTTTGTATTGGAATGAGCAATGATCACCAATGTAGTTTTAACAAATGGAAATAGAAGCTTCATCGGGTTGTGCAAGGGATGTAAGTGTGTGGAATAGAGAAATGAATGCTCTTCATCATTCTAAGACACTTGAATTTCAATTTAAGTTTAATGCAAAGGCATACTCAAATATTAATATTAGTTTAAGTAAAAAAAATTTCTAACCATTTACCTCATGTCACTGCTAAGATTACCTTCGTTTCGCCCTAATGTAGGGTGGTTCTTCAGGGAGATTAAAAAAAAAATGAAACCATTGCTTAAAAGAGTTAAACAATGGATAACTTATAATGTTTTAGGATGGAGAAATAAATGTCTCCATCACTTCGACTATCATACCTTTTGCGAGAACACCCTTTACTTTGGAAAATGCGAAACCTATCTACCTCTCAACTCACTTTGAGGAATTATGTAGGACGTATTTGGAAATGGCTTATCTTTCTTTATTCTATCATACCCCATTCTATACATTCGGTGCATCTTATACAATTTATACTCCCCTTTTGGAGTTAGTGTGTTAAACATATAGAAATAGTTTATGACAAAACAGCATGAATAATGTCATTTACTAATTGCAAAGTGTTTAGGACAAACATGAGTAATAAAATAGAAATGTTGAGTTTCTCGTGGGTAGTATTTCTTCACTGAGTCAGCATTTACTAGATTAGAAAGTTCACAGCATCTACTTGGGTAAGTATCAGTGCACCTCCAAGGAGTACCATCTTCAATATGTATGGTCCGCTATAGTTGGAAGCGAACTTGCCACCTAGGTCAGATGCTATTGGTAAAGCTTGCATAGGATAAGATCATTTACCTAAAAATGCCTCGTTCGAAATTTGTGATTAAATGATTTGGCTTTCCTTTGCTAGTGGGACTGTCCATGGCAAAGTGCTTTCAGCTATCTTTTGCCAGTGAGATTCAACTGTTTGAACTTTTGTTGCTTACAACAAAGCCAAGTAACTTGCCCAGTCAAAAGGAGGAGAATGACTTAAATGAAGTGGAGATTGACTTAAATGAAGTGTTCTCCCCAATTGTGGGACATAATTCCATTCATATGTTGCTCGCATTAGTGGCCCTTTATGATTTAGAATTTGAACAACTTGATGTTGGGATTACTTTTCTGCATGGTGAGCTTGAGGAGATAATCTACATGTCTACACTCGGGGAATTCATTGTTGAGGGTAGAAGATCACATTTGTAGGTTGAAATGCTCTTTGTATGGTCTCAACAATCTCCACATTAATTGTGCACGAGGTTTGATAACTTTATGTTCTACTATAAGGGATTGTTTGATGGTTCTTTTGTTTGTTTATTGTCATATGTGGATGACATGCATTTGTAGTGAAAAACATGTTGGAAATATAATGGTTTAATAGGCAACTTAGCAGGAAGTTTGATCCAAAAGATCTAGGAGTTGCCAAGAAGATTCTAGGCATGGAGATTCACAGAAATAGATAGGTTGGGAAGTTATACCTTTCACAAAAGATGTATATTGAAAAAGTGCTTAAGCATTTTGGCATAAAGATTGCTAAATCGGTAAATACTCCTTTGGCGTCTCATTTTAGGTTTTTGGCTTCTTTGTCGCCTAAAACAAAAACAGAGGAAGATGAAATGTGTTGAGTTCCATATGCTAGTGCTGTGAATAGTCTTATGTACGTTATGATTTGCCCTCGTCCAAACATATCTCAGGAAGTTAATGTTATGAGCAGGTATATGACGCAACATAGTAGAGCTCATTAGCAAACCATGAAATAAATTTTTGGTACATCTAAGGTACCTCATACGTGGTTTTGGTCTTTGACAGAGGTTGTGATATAGGACATTAGGTTGTTGGCTTCGTTGATTCCAACTATGTACGTAATCTCAACAAAAAAGAGATCTTTAACAAATTATATTTGTATGCTTGGTGGTTCCGGAGTTGGTTAGAGAGCAAGCTTGCAGGACATGGTTACTTTGTCTAGCACCAAAGCAAAGCACGTGGCAGCAATAGAAATGGCAAAAGAAGCTCTTTGGTTGAAGCATTTGATTATAGAACTTGGAGTGAAGCAGGAGGGAGTATTTGTTATCTTTTGCAATAACCAAAATGCGATCTAGATGACCAAGAAAGCTATGTACCATGAAAGAAAAAACCAAATCGACATTCGATACCATTATATACATGACAAGGTTTCTAAGGGTATAGTTATGGTGACAAAAGTGCATACGACGGATTATCCAGTAGATATGTTAACCAAACCAGTTCCTTTGACCAAGTTCAAGCATTGTTTGGACTTGGTTGGCGTTTTCACCATTTGAGTTATCTAGGCAAAGTTGATGGTGTTTCATCGCCTGTTTCCTATACTAAGTACTCTCACATAGGCTTAGGGGTATGTGTCGTCGATTCCTCCATTTGGGGAGTGGCCTTGTGTGGTCACTCTTAATGGTGAAGGAGAGAGATCTTTCGACGTTTGGCATATCACTCTTTTAGAGATTTGAAGTCAAGGAGATTTGTTGTGTTTGACTATCAAATTAGTGACAAGGGTATTTTGGACCACGCACACTTGTTTTAGAGATTTTAAAAGGAGATTATAAAAAGGATATGTTGCATAATACATTATAATGTTTGCCTCCTATCACGACCCAAAATTTTTTTCTATCGGTGGAAAATTTTCAGGTTAACATATTATCAGGTTAATTGGATTAACTAACCTAATACGGACCCTCTCAAGTCCTACCGAATCGCAACTTTGGTTTTTGTTCAAATGATTTCAGAATTTGAAGTCACCACTAATCATTTTTGGTAAGTTGATTAGAAACTTAAGTAAATTAGAGGGAGAATTAAATTACTTCTACGAACTAGAGATTATGAGTTCGGAGACTTGGTTACACTAGTTAATTGAAACTAATGCCATTTCGGTACCTTAATTTCATGGATATCCTAATTTGGCAACTCAGGCTTGGTTTACTCCTAAGGTTCTAGTAAGGTGATCTCTTTTTATATTTTCACTTTTTAGATGGAATGCATGTGAATGACATTTTTTTTTATATTTTCAAAGTATTAAAAATTCCCTGAAGCTGAAAGAGTGAGTGAGCTAACAACTTCTGTGTAGTGTCGTGACCTCTAGCAAGTGGCTCGGCCTATTCATTCTGGGGTTTGATGATTCAGAAATTAAGTTGTAGAAAAAAAATTCAACAAATAAAGAACCTCTAATGGGAGATTCGGTCTTGGCTTGGCCCGCCTTCTCTAGGGTTTGATGGTACAGAAATTAAACTGTAGAAAGTAAAAACAATAAATAAATGACCTCCAATGGGTGGCCCGGCCTTGGCTTGGCCTGCCTTCTCTGAGGTTTAATGGTATAGAAATTAAATTGTAAAAAGTAAAGGACAGAAAATAAAGGACCACCAGTGGATTGTTCGGCTTTGGCTCGGCTTACCCTCTTTAGAGTTTAATGGTACAAAAATTAAACTGCAGGAAATAAATGACATAAAATAAAGGACCACCAGTGGGTGGCTCAACCTTGATTCGGCATGCCCTCTCTGGGGTTTAATGGTACAAAAATTAAATTGCATGAAGTAAAGGACAAAAAATAAAGAACCACCAGTGGGTGGCTCGGCCTGCCCTCTCTAGGATTTAATGGTACATAAATTAAACTACAGGAAGTAAAGGACAAAAAATAAAGGACCATCAGTAGGTGGCTCAGCCTTCTTTGGGATTTAATGGTGCAGGAATTACATTGCAGAAATTAAATACAATAAAAAAAAGAACCTCTAACGGGTGGGCTTTGCCCTTCCCATTCTAGGATTTGATGGTGCGAAAATTAAATGCAGTAAATAAAAGACCTCCAATGGATGGGTTTTGTCCTTCCCATTATGGAGTTTGAATCCTTTAAAATAAAATACAACAAATTAATTCGACAATTCGAGCCAAAACTCACAGACAGATCAGCTGAGAAGTTGGTGGGTACTTAGGAGTTTGTCTAGGCCGGTTTTGCACCTCCGTAGGATTTGCCATTGACATGGAGCTATCCTTCCCCTGACACAAAATATGGTGAAAGGGTGCATAAAATCTATGCTAATTTACATCTAAAATCAGAAGAATGAAAAGAGCACTTAGCTTCTATTTCCTGCTAGAGATTTCTACCAGATTCAGTCCTCTTGTTCAAATGGTCACTACGCGTTATATGTTGTTTATACAGGCTATGAGATGGATGACTTGAACCACTGAATGACATAGTTCTTGAAGATGTGATTTTTTTGGATCGGTACTTGACATAAAGCGTGCTGATGAGACACACCATCCTTAACATAGATCACGCTCCTCTCGCAATGTATTCTCCATGAGAAACATGTGATCGCTCCACCAATCATCACATCGACACGCTGAATAGGGTCTCTAAACACGTAAAGATAAGTACCTACAAAGTTTTATCCCACACATGCCTGTTTTTGCTAGCCGAGTCAGATCACTGAGTTGGGTTTTGGGGGGATGCAAAATGCCAAGCTCCAAGCAAGCGAAGCGGAGGGAAGAACGGGAACTTGGGTAGTGCCACAAATTTAGGGAATACCCGTGCGGGGGACTAAAAGTTTGGGGAAAAAGTTTCAAAAAATGGAAGAAGACATATCTATCAGACTGAATGGAGAGTTGACAAACTGGAATATCAACCTTTGGATACGTGAACATCAGTGGAACCCAAGCACCATGGTCGAACCCACATTTGGTGTCTTCATTGACACGTTTGAATCCAGATACCAAGAGAAGTTCCTTCACCATAACATGCAGGAGAACTTAAATGCTAGTGTCAATAACCACGAAAACCTCAGCAGCGATCAAGATCATAAATAGAATGATCCCGAAAATCCTTAAACCCCAATTCAGATACCACATGAAGCTCCACTTCTTGGGCTTCTTGATCTTCGATCACGTGAAGCATGGGTAGGTAAGCGTCTATCGCAACCCTAAAATTTTTTTTGATGGGTGAAAAATTCCCAGGTTAACGGATTATTAGGTTAATTAGATGGAATAACCTAATACGGACCCTCTCAAATCCTATCAAATCGCAACTTTGGTTTTTGTTCAAATGATTTTAGAATTTGGAGTCGCCACTAATCATTTTTGGTAGGTTGATTAGAAACCTAAGTAAATTAGCGGGAGAACTAAATTACTTCTACGAGCCAGAGATTATGAGTTCGGGGACTTGGTTACACTAGTTAATTAAAACTAATGCCCTTTCGGTACCTTAATTTCATGGATATCCTAATTTGGTAACTCAGGCTTTGTTTATTCCTAAGGTTCTTGTGTGGTGTTCTCTTTTTTGTAATTTCACTTTTTAAATGGAATGCATGTAAATGATATTTTTTTATATTTTCAAAGCATTGAAATTTCTTGAAACCGAAAGAGGGAGTGAGCTAACGACTTCTGTGCTATGCTGCGACCTCCAGCAGGTGGCTCGGCCTACTCATTCTGGGGTCTGATGATTCAAAAATTAAATTGCAGGAAGTAAATGACAGTAAATAAAGACCTCCAATGGATGGCCCAGCCTTACCTTGGCTCTCTCCTTTGGGGTTTAATGGTGCATGAATTAAATTACAGGAAATTAAATGACGGTAAGTAAAGACCTCCAATGGATGACCTAGCATTGATTTGACTCTCTCCTTTGGGGTTTAATGGTGCAAGAATTAAATTACGGGAATTTAAATGACGGTAAGTAAAAACCGCCACTAGATGGCCTAGCATTAGCTTGGCTCCCTCCTTTGGGGTTTAATGGTGCATAAATTAAATTACAGGAACTTAAATGACGGTAAGTAAAGACCTCCAATGGATGGCCTAGCATTGGCTTGGCTTACTCCTTTGGGGTTGAATGGTGCGGAAATTAAATTACAGGAAGTAAATAACAGAAAATAATTGACCACCAGTGAGTGGCTCGGCCCTAGTTCGGGCCGCCTTCTCTCGGATTTAATGGTACAAGAATTAAATTGCGAGAAGTAAATAACAGAAAATAAAAGACCACCAATGAGTGGCTTGGCCTTGGCTCGGCTACTCTTCTCTGGGATTTAATGGTACAAGAATTAAATTGCGGGGAAATTAAATTACGATAAATAAAAGACCTCCAGTAAATGGATTGGCCTTGACTCGGCCTACCCATTTTGGGGTTTTATGGTACAGAAATTCAATTATAGAAAATTAAATTGTAAAATAAAGGACCACCAGTGGGTGGGTCGGCCTTCCCATTCTGGGGTTTGATGGTGCAAGAATTAAATTACAAAAAATTATAGTACGAATGCGACATGTGGATATAAAGACATATGAGTACGACATGACATAATCGATATTTAAATTAATCCATTTGGGTAACGAAATTCTTGAAAATTTTAATTGCTAGGATTGTTACCTGATTTGACTTATTTAATGGTCGAATTCGGACCTCGTATCACATTGTGGATTAAGATTGCGGCTCGAACGACGAGGATGAACTCTTGATTTATGTTGATCGATGAAAGAATTGGTGATGATAACCCCATAGCTTTAAACTCCCATCATATTCAAAATTCTCTATCTCTTTTTGGTATTTTCTTTATCTCAAATTTTTCTTCAATCTCCCAAGCTGAAATTGACGGCGATAATGAACAAGATGGTCTGGGCCAGGATCGCCCGTAATATATCACGCCCATGAAAGTGGTAGATCGCAGTCAATCTGCCACCCTTAGCTAGTATCTTACAACCATAAGGCTAGTAGCCTCCAATGGCGAGAGGGAAGAGGCACAGGGCGATGATGAGGTAGGTCACCTTCATTCTCCTCCACGTCGACGCGTGCGATGGCGTCTTTTCATTCAATGGCTTCATCCCCTGAATTTCGAGGGTAAGATCATGGCCACGGCAGACGAAAGCCATAATCCCATGGGCCTTTAAGATATTGAAGATCCACCCCATGTTTGGCTCCTCCTTGATCAGATCGTATGACATTCTATCGAGTCTTCCATTGGTCAACGACATTAGCCACATGACGGTGCCAAAGCAGATGGCAGTGACAGAGCCAATCTCTTAATACTTCTGGACATCCTTCTCATACTCCCTCCATGTGGCTGTCTACGTGAATTGTATCCTCTCAAAAGCGCATGACCAGACCAGTAGAAAATAGAAGAAGCTGAGCCTGAAGTGAAAGAACAACAAGCACGAGATAGGGACTTCCTTTCTTCTTGTGTATCAATTTGTCTCTGTATCTGTGATAGAGGTTCCTGATTACCAATATCTACCTTTGAACACCAACGTTGAAGAAGCGGTCTAGCCCCTCCAGATTCATCGAAAATCCCCCATTATTATTATTTTTTTCACTATAATTCATGGTGTCCTCTTTTCTTTTCTTTTTTCACATATTTTGTCCCCTCTCTTCTACCGACACCAACTTTTTCTCCCCTAGTGCATCACTTCCCAAGACAACACAAAATTTTCTATCTTCCACTTGAGGACTCCCACTGATCTTTTTGATGATTACTTCCATGTGATCTTGCTTTTAATCATAGCTCCTCCCACCATCTTCTGTCAGTTTCATCACTGCGCCCTCCACTCGTCCTTGTTTAAACCGAAGCCTCGAGAAAATGAGACCTCACAGGTTGGTTAAGATCCAGATCGAAATCTGCCAGGGTAATGACTCTACTTGGGACATGACAATGTTAGAGACTCCCGTCTAGCAACTATCCATGTAATTAACAGCAAAACAAGAGAAGGATCCATGTAATGCAGCAGAAAGGTCACCATTGGGTACAAAGTCGTATATGAGCAACTTCTCATCACCAGACCAGCAATAAGCTCGGAGAGGCACAATACTCGAGTGCTTGATCTTCGCTATTGCTTCGACCTTAGTTTGGAATTCCTTCAGCCTCTGGGAATCTCCGCCCAGTCTCCTGACTACTAACGTTGATCCATCCTCAAGAACAACTTTGTAAACTAATCCGGTCCCCGTCATGCCTAAAAGGAAAGCAGATGCTTTTAGAATTTTGTCAAGATCGAAATTAACCCGAGAGTCCAGCGCCACGAAGTTGTACTGCTCCATCTTTTGCGAGAGAGTGTCGACGGCCTCCTTTCCAAAGCAGAAGAGCTCCTTCCTACAAATCCTTTCTCTTCATTAACACCGTTACTAATACTATCACATACCTTGCAATCATGGTACTTTCGATAAAAGTCGGACAATAACCACCCTAGAAAGTAGCTTCTGACCATGGAGCTCGCAATTATCGAGATCAAGATCCCTTTACTCATGGCACTTCCTCTGTTAGGCCTATCAGGGGAAGCTTGGGATGAATGAGGAGTTGTCGAGGAATTTGGTTTGGGAATGTCAGGAGGACATAACAATTTGAGCGGCGCTCCACAGAGCAGAGGATTACTGATGAAGGCAGTCGGCCCTATATTGAGTAGAGCGCCAATTTGCGGCATTGGTCCATTGAGAGAGATTGTTGTGGCTGAGATCAATGTAGACAGCCTCAGGGAGGTTTCCAAGGTTTGCCGGAATCAGGCCACTAAACAAGTTATTTGACAAATCTAGCGTTCCTTGTTTGGTTCGGCATGCACTTTCAGACATCAATTCTATGGCAACATTTGCAAAAAAAAAATGCCTACGTTCTGTGGGGCTCCATTCTTTTGATTGAACAATATTGTCCCTTCACTTTCCTCTCTATCTTCTTGGTATTAGATTATGAAGAAGGAAAATAAGTCCCTCTAATCTTCTTTTGACTTTGACCTTTTCCCTTTTTTCATGTTCTCACGATTTTTGTCTGTTGATCTCCATGATAATGGTCGTTTTATTCTTTTTGCTTTCCTTGTCTTTTTTCTTTGTCCTCATGCACCTTCAGGATCATCCGCACCAGTAGCAACGCATTCAAATAAGATGGTCTGGTCATGATGATTCACACCTGTGAACGGAGCAAATGGCACTTGATACTGATATACTCAATACATCATGTCCAGTGAAACTATATCTCCAAAAATGACCATAAGTGGACCTTGGCCTTGCATCAGACTAGAAAACATTGCCCATGTGATTCTCTTCATCAAGTTGAATTGCATAGAAGAAACCCGGATTTTCAGCTTGCATCTTCTTCAAATAGTCCAACAGGTTCTAAGCGTCCCTCCCAAAGGTTCTCTTTTGACTAGATGGTTTGACAACATGATTAACAGTCCCAACATTCCTAACGGGACGATTTGATTTGACACTTGGTAAACTTGCGGATCTATGATTAACCTCGCGATTACCATCGATGGACACATATATTAACACCACTTAGGAACTACCATTGCCCCTCGGAAATTGTCGACAATATTTTATTTTCTCTGGTATCCTTTTCTTGACGGAGTTGCTCCTGCACGAATCGAGCCAGGCCAAGAGAACCTTCGCAACCCTCCTTCTCTCTCTGATGATGGGTTTTGATTTTCGTGGGTAGCCCCAGAACAATTTTAATTTCATTTTTGGCAAATCGGGGCTAAATTGAGAATAAAAATTCTAATTAAACCCCTTTTATAAAAAATTGAGAAATCTCGGGCACCATTGGGCTGAGATAAAAATTTCAGATATTAGATGGCAATGTCACGACTCCAGAAATGCAAAACTCAAAAATTACGAAGCTAAAATGAATTTTCTAAAATTTTTTTATTTAATCTGAAAATGAGATTAACGTAGTAATTCTCAATTCCAGATTAATTTTTGTAGATTTTCTTTAGCTAAAATGAAGATAAAATTAAAAGAAAAATATTGACTCTTTTTTCGTATTTTTGTTGCTTCAAATGCTATTATTTGTTAAATATTTTCCTAATTTCTAAAAAAATACAAAAAATATGAAAAAATATTTTTTTTATTAAAAAATGATTGCCTAGGCTTGGCGAAGGCTTTCAAAGTTGATTTTGCAATTTTTCTATTTTTCTTGATTTTTTATGGATTTTTGAAAATAAAAATATAAAAAAAATTGAAAATATAAAAAATTATTTTTTGGTCAAAATTGGCTTCGTAGGCTTGGCCAAGGTCCCTAAAGTTGATTTTTTTATTTTATGAATTTTTATAAATTTTTTATTAATTTTAAAAAAGAAAATATGATTAAAGATCAAGTGTCAACACCTCCACATTCTCCTCCCTTTGCTTTATTCTTCTCTTCTTCTTATTAGATCTTTGATTGTACTCTAGTGCTTATTGTTGAAGATAATAAAACCTCTCTCTCTTCTCGTGATTTTTTCCCGTTTCGGGTTTTCTAGCTATATCTTGTTTCCCGTGTGAGTTCTTATCTTGCTTTCATCCTTTGTTATTTGCACTTGGATTTGTGCACCTTTGGTGTTATTCCACAACAAGGGGACAATATTGATCCTGGACAAATTTAAGTTCAATTGAGTTTTTTTTCGTTCCTCCCTATCACCAACATGATGTCCCATTCAATATGCAAATTAGTTAGTCAAGTAACAAGATGTCAGATGGGAATTGTAGGATAGAATATCTTAGCAGAATGAATTGAGAATTTCACTGCCTCATTAATCGTTTGTTAGTCTTACAAGAATGCTTCATTTCACAATGCTCAAACTGAAACTCATCTTGAAAAATATTCAGGGTGTCGTGTTCTTTGCAGATTGGCTCCATTTGAAGCTAGTGGGAGGAAGCAAATGAAGGGAGTTTGTGTTAGGCGTATGCCCTAAAGCAACCATGTGGTTGTTGTATTTTAGGCATAGTATTGTACTTTCAATCTAACTAATGGCAAAGGCGTTTTTGTTTATTATGTCTTATTGCTTTAATAAATAAAGTCCATAAGATAAGTTATAACTAAGTTTATTGTCGATGCATCAAGAATATGTGTGATAGGTTTACAGTTAGACTCAATCTTTAAACTGTTCTCGATTAGTGGATCATTGAGCGGGCATTGATGATCCTATTGAGATCGGTGTGTTCTATACTTTGGTACTAAGTATTGGATACTCAAAGGGACGACAAATCATAAGTCATTGAATATTAGATATCCGAGTTAGAATGCAAGTGTTCATATCGCACGAGTTCATTGAACATGACACATGTTGAATGATTAGCAAACGTGAAAGTTTCGTGCGTGGTCAATGACTAATCGTTGTTAACACCTGATTTTTAATCATATTTTCTCTTTAAAATTAATAAAAAAAATCTATAAAAATTCATAAAATTAAAAAATCAACTTTGGGGATCTTAGCCAAGCCTAGGAACCAATTTTGACCAAAACAAGGATTTTTCGTATTTTCAGTATTTTTCAGCATTTTTATTTTTGAAAATTCATAGAAAATCAAGAAAAAATGAGAAAATTGCAAAATCAACTTTGGAAGCATTAGCCAAGCCTAGGAACCAATTTTTGAATAAAAAAATAATTTTTTATATTTTTAATATTTTTTGAAAAATATAAAAATACTTGAAAATTAGAAAAAAAAAATTAGCATGTGAGGCCACAAAAATGTGAAAAGATAGTCAATATTTTTATTTTAATTTTCTTCTTTATTTTGGCACAAGGAAATCTACAAAAATTAATCTAAAATCAGGAATTACTTTGTTAATCCCACTTACATAAACCCCTTAGATTTTTAGAGCCTACCTTATCCAATCTCGCCTGCATGAATTCCTTATATTAGGGAATCGCTCAACCTAGGTATCGAGAGGGCATCGATGGTAGTATCGACGTAACTGAGTCCCCGAATCTAGATCTCTGGTTTTCGTAGAGTCGAGCAATCTCTCCCAATCGTTCGATAGGGTTCCCAATCATACCCTCCAATAAATGATTGGTGGCGACTCCTATGGCATGCACACTATCCACATGTCACCCGACCACACTAAGGTCGACGTCGATTTAAATTTTCCTGATGCGATTTGGTATGGGCCTGGGAGGGCCCGAGCTAGGCCCAGATATCCAATGGGCCCAGCAATCCATTAACTCCCTCGGGATCCAAAAAAATCTCGAGAGGGTCGCGACAGCGGCACCGGAAAAATTGCTCTAATGAGCCCAGAAAGAGAGAGAACCAACCTACTTCCAAAGCTTCAACCATGAACGCCGACACCCGGTTGACGATTGGGGACCTTAGGAGCAAGACCCAACTACTGGAAATGAGGATGGAGACATCAGGAGCTCCAATTTCCCCACTCTAGCTCCTCGGCTTCTCTCTTTTTTTCTTAATTGTTGACAATTGGACCCTCTCTCTCTCTCTCTCTCTCTCTCTCTCTCTCTCTCTCTCTCTCTCTCTCTCTCTCTCTCTCTCTCTCCCCCCCCCCCGATTGGTCCCTTTTGTAGGCTAGGCAAAATATCTTGCTTGGAGCTCCTTGGCCAAGCAAATTCAAGTGGTTGGAAAGCCGTCGAACCGCTGGCAGTGAGCTGCTTGGTTGCTTTTGTAAGCTAGGCAAAATATCTTGCTTGGAGCTCCTTGGCCAAGAAAATTCATGTGGTTGGGAAGCCATCGAATCACTAGCAGGTGAGCTCATACACCTGCATCATAGGAAGAGAGAGAGAGAGAGAGAGAGAGAGAGAGAGGAAGAAGAAGAACAAAGTGTAGGCCCAGGTTGGCGTGCGTGCGCACTGAGAGAGAAGATCAAATGGGCCCGATCTCAACCCAAGCAAGAGAGAGAGAGGGTAAGACAAGCACGTGTGCGCTGGCCAGCTCGTGTAGGGGGAAGAAAAGAAATTGGGCCAGGTGGCCCACACAAGTTCAGGCCTACCCCAGCCTGATTCTTTTTTGAATTTTTCTTTTATATATAAAGGATAAAAAAATTTAATTTAAATTATAATTTTCCAAATTGGCAAATAAACGAGAAATGGGCAAATCCAACTTAACATTTCCCTATTTTAAGCCTTAAGAAAAATAAATAAATTCAATGGGGTCCGATAAAATGATGTGTCAATAATATTTTAAGTGACCAAAATCAATGAAAAAAATAATGCAGAAAAGGCGGCACTTCCGTTCACCTCTGGCCCCGCTGTTTGTGCATTGTTCTGTTCCTCCTTTTGTGGGAGTTTCCTCGTGAAGTTGGTTTCCTTCCCTTGGCATCTTGGGACCATCAAATGACAGACCGCAGTTGGTAAATCGGAATACGTCACTCCTTGCTTGTCTTGCAGAAGTTATTGGGTGCATTCAGGACAGTTAGCCTAATACATCTGAGGACTTCAATTATACGAGATTTTATGCGTGATTCACAAGATCTAACGGTTCGTATGCATTGGATCCATGCGACCCGGATCCAACGAATAATTCCCACTAGCATAGAGTATATCCACGTATGTCAGAATACAGCATGAATAGCTTGCGGCCCCCCAAAAAATAGTTAGGCGGCTTATCTTTCCATGTGCAGCACCACGCCACTCTGCACAAATTTTTGGTACATCTGCCGGCATAAACAAATGTAATTAATTTAGTTTTTCCTCAACTACAGATTTAGCTCATTATTTTACATTTATTAAAACCATAAAATGACCTAACATAACTGATATTTTTTTTTATCCAAATGGATGATAGTCGTGAGGATTTTTTCAAAAGTTGATGAGGAAGTTTACTCTCGTGGTTCCCAAATCATAGGAAAGGATTAGCATCGCGTAGCTGTAGCATAATAAGCGGGATGAAATAGAGAGATGAGAGAAGAAGTAGGATATCTTAGTACCCCTGGATGTCAAGTGGCAAGCGAGGAATGACAAGTTGCTTGCTATGTGTTAACACCTGATTTTTAATCATCTTTTCTCTTTTAAAATTAATAACAAAATTCATAAACTTTTATAAAATTAAAAAATCAACTTTGGGGACCTTGGACAAGCCTAGAGAACCAATTTTGACCAAAAAATAATTTTTCATATTTTCAGTATTTTTCGATATTTTTATTTTCGAAAATTCATAAAAACAAATCAAGAAAAAATGAGAAAATTGCAAAATCAACTTTGGCAGCTTTGGCCAAGCTTAGGCAACCATTTTTTGAGCAAAAAATAATTTTTCTTATTTTTTTATTTTTTTAAATATATTTTTTAGAAATTAGGAAAATATTTAATAAATAATAGCATTTGAGGCCCAAAAAATACATAAAAATAGTCAACATTTTTCTTTTAAATCCCTTTTCCTGTTGGCCATCGCAAATTTAAAAAATCCAATTCGGAGTCGTGTATTCTTTCACGAGCATAATCTCGAACCGGGCCTAAAAAATTATATTTGAGTCAATTTATTTTCATTTTTTCACTTTTAGGAGTTGTGACATTGTTCTCTAATATTTCAATTTTTCATTTTGGCCCAATTATACCCAGAATGACTCAATTATGCAAAAGGGCTTTAATTAAATTCTGCATTATTTTCAGCGGCAAGAAATGAGCTTAAATTTGATATGCGGTGAATTTTGACTAAGTATATGGGAGGTGTGTAAAAAATTGTGAGGAGATTTGGACTTAAAGAAATATTTTTTCAGGGACTAAATTGTAAATACTTAAAATTCAGGGACTATAGTGCAAATACCAACTCTTAAAAGATTATTTTGCAAATAACAAAAAGAATAGTTAGTGGAAAAATTAGAATAGAGAAGGGAAGATGGAGAAGAGGAGATGGAGAAAAGAAGATGGAGAATAATGGATGGAGAAAATAAGATAAGAATAGAGAATGGAAGATGGAGAAGAGAACATGAAGAAGAATGGATGGAGAAAATAAGATAAGAATAGAGAAGAGAAGATGGAGATGAAGAAGAGTTAGTGGAGAATTTAGAATGGGAGATAAATATGGAGAAGGGAAGATGAAGATGAAGAAGAGCTAGTGGAGAGATTAGAATGTGAGATAGAGATGGAGAAGAGAAGATGAAAATGAAGAAAAGTTAGTCGAGAAATTAGAATGGGAGATAGAGTTAGTGGAAAAATTAGAATGAGAGATAGATGAGTGGGTTATAAAAGGAGGAAAAAGTGAGCTTGAGAGGGACAATTTTTTTGGGGAGAAAATTTGAATGTTTGAGAGGGTTTTTGGAGATTGAAGAAAAATTGGAAAGAAAGAAAATATCAAAAAAAGAGAGAAAATTTTGAAGATGGTGGGAGTTTAAAGTTAGGAGTTATCATCATCAATTCCTTCATCGATCAACATAAATCAAGAGTTCATCCTCATCAACGAGCAAGCAAATTCGAGCTAAGTGTTTTTATTTATTTATTTATTTATTTATTTATTTGTGGTTTTAGTCTCAAATTAGCACAAATTGTATACACTTTCTCCATCTCCCTTTTTTCCATATTTTATGGCAGGTAAAAAAAAAAGGGACAACTCCGTATCAAAGATAAATTCCATGAAAGTGCAAAGTGAGCCCAAACAAATTTCAAGATGTCCATCAAATTTGCAGCCGATCCGTCAACGGATTTTAGTTCAAATTGTTGAAACAATTTGTTGTATTTTATTTTAAAGAACTAAAACCCCAGAATGGAGAGGTAAAGCGCATCCACTAGAGGTCGTTTATTTCCTGCAATTTAAATTCCTGCATCATCAAACCCCAAAGGGAAGAGCCAAGCCATTGCTAGGCCGCCCATTGGAGGTTTTTACTTACTGCAATTTAAATTCCTACACCATCAAACCCTAAAGGGAAGAGCCAAGCCAATGCTAGGCCACCCATTAGAGGTTTTTACTTACCGTTATTTAAATTCTCGCAATTTAATTCCTGCACCATTAAACTCCAAAGGGGAGAGCCAAGCCAAGGCTGGGCCATCCATTGGAGGTCTTTATTTACTGTCATTGACTTCCTGCCGTTTAAGTTTTGAATCACCAGACCCCAAAGTGAGTAGACTATAATACTGCATAGAAGTCGTTAACACACTCCCTCTTTTGGCTTTATGAAATTTTTAACACTTTGAAAATAAAAAAAATACCACACATGCATCCTATCTAAAAAGTGAAAATACAAAAAGAGAACACCTCACTAGAGTCTTAGGAATAAACCAAGCTTGAGTTGCCAAATTAGGATATCCATGAAATTAAAGTACCGAAAGGGCATTAGTTTTAATTAACTAGTGTAACCAAGTCCCCGAACTCATAATCTCTGGTTCGTAGAAGTAATTTAGTCCTCTCGCTAATTTACTTAGGTATCTAATCAACCTACCAAAAATGATTAGTGGCGACTCCAAATTTTAAAACCATTTGAACAAAAAATCAAAGTCGCGATTTGGTAGAGCTTGGGAGAGCTCGAACTAGATTAGTTAATTTAATCAATTAATCTGGTAATCCATTAACCTAAAAATAAATTTTAGGTCGCGACACTATGTGAAATTTCTTGGGGGTTCGCTATAGGGCTAAAGTCTCGAGATGCTATGCTCAATAGAAGTGCTAAAACCCAGACACTCAAAAGTTGAAAATTCCCCATAAGTGAATGAAACAATGGGGTATTATAGGGTGCACATGGTAACACTTCTGAAAAAAGGATTTTTTCTCCAAAAGTCTGTTGAAGCAGAAATCCATATGATAGTTTAAAAATTTTTACTTCTGAAAGAAATTTCTACTTTCGAAGTGAATTTTCACTTTTAAAGCCGTTTTTTCCCCTTAATTTGAGAAGTTAAAAAAATTGCTTCTCGACTCAAGAAGCACTTCTTTGACCAAAAAAAAAATTAAGAAGTGTTACTTACCTAACCCTATTTTCATTATATTCTCACCCTCGTTTCAACTACGGCTGCCTCCACTGATCTTTGTAAACCTCCATCGTCGCCCACTATTGACCATTGTCCACCATTACTTGCGACTACCGCCATTCATTGCCCCTCGTCGCCAACCGCCGATCACTACTGCTAGTCGTGGCCCATTGGCAACCTCCATTGGCCACCATTTATCACTGCCTGCAACCATCGCCAATCGTCGACCATCGCCTACCACCACCACTTGTCAACTACTGCCCAGCGCCGATTGCAACCGCTAACCTTGTCGCCGATTTCCACCGCTGCCAACCGTCGCCACCCCTCGCTGACTGCCGCCGCTATCTACCACCGACCTTCGCCAGCTATCGAAATTGAGTCATTATCTCCAGTCGCTAGAGTGGAAATTTTCAACTATTACTAAATAAATTTTTGTAATCAGAAATGAAATTCTGCTTTTAATGAGTAGAAAAAACAACTTTTAATTAGAAGTTGATTTTTGAAGCAAAAGTGTTGCCATTAGCACCTATAGTGAGAAGATAAAAAAGATTGGTTTATGGATCCCGGCATTGGGAACCAAGGGTAAATTGTGACATTCTGAAATTCGACCCTTTTTTGGAATTTGAAAACAGAATGGTTATTTCATAGAGGCGCTATAAATGGATCCACTCGAAACTGATCACTTCGGGATAACTAACCAGAAGGGAAAGGCTAGCTAGGAACATAAGCACATGGACCAATTGGTCGATACGCGTGACTCCTAAAAGCCACCCGTTAGTTTGAGAATTTATTTAAAGTTGCCATCTTATGAATGAGGCCGCGAATTGAGTTCCGAAATAGGACAATCGACTCTCATGAGTGTCACAGTTGTGAATTTGGACATTGCCTAGAAAGGCGTGAATGAGCAGATTGATCTCGGTATGCCTAGAGGAAAGGGCAAAATTGAAAATTGTCATCTCGCCCCCGTCTTGTGCTAGAATCCATGGCTAGAGAGTGTTAGTAATTTTAGCGAGGCTAGAAAAATTGTTCGGCGGTATCCTGAGTCTTTTCCGATCGCGGTTAAGCTAAATCAGCACTGATTGAATCCCGACCGGTCTTGAAATTTCACGAATTTCGAGAAATACCTCATCATTCATTGTTAATCATATCAATCACATCAATCGACCATCGGTCGCCGTCGGTCAAAACTTTTAACCGGTCAACCGATGAATAGTGCTGGTCAACGGATGAATAGTACCCCCCAATAATTGAAGATATTTTCTCTTTCTCTCTCTCTTCAATTATTGTGGCAGATCACTCTCTTTTCCTAGAAAATTCGTGGCTCTCTCTCTCTCTCTCTCTCTCTCTCTCTCTCTCTCTCTCTCTCTCTCTCTCTCTCTCTCTTAGTTTTCTCTTGAGTTTTGGCCGCCGGAAAACCGCCGCTCGTTGTGCCGCTTGTTCGCTGCCCAAACGTTGTCGGTTTGAGACGTCCTTTTAACCTGACCTTCCCCTATATCTCTAGAAGATCTCCACCAAAAATCAGCTCAAGATGAGCCCTGGAACCCCCTCAAATAGAGCCAAAATCGGACCTTGCACAGGTTGAATTCCAGTTTCTGACCTCAACTTCAATCGGCCACCGACGGAAAACCGACCGTTGGATCATCGTGATTTTTGGGTATGTTGTAGTTCATTGTCTTGTGGTTCTTTTCCAACTTGAATCACTCCGATCGGAGATCGTTTGACCTTCCAAAACGGCTTCGCCGTTTCGGTCGACGAACTAGTCTTTGTTACCCGAATTTCACATATGGCTTATATTGATATATGTTGACCCCAACGACCCCTAGAGCTCATATTTGTGTGAAAACATTGATTTTCAGCTTGTGAACCAACTTGTTAAGCCTTGCGCGTGGTCGTCTCCCATCGGATTTTACCGTTTTGGTCCCTGTTTTGTTCGTGGACTTTCCCGCTGAATTTTGGTGAGTTTTCCTCCTAAATCTTGAGTAGGATGATAGGTAATCACTAGACGAATGCTAGGGAGAAAACGAGGCTCAAATCGGAGTCGTTTTGAGGTGGAACGGAAAATACTATTCACAGCCGGAAAATATTATTCACGACCGGAAAACACTGTTCACGACCAGAATTCACTATTCATGCCGGAAAACACTGTTCACGACCGGAGTTCACTATTCATACTGAAAAATACTGTTCACTCCGGGGATTAAATTAAAGTGCTTGACTGAATCGTTGCCTCTTGATTTCATTTGAAATTAAAGTGCTTGGCTGAAATTGCGTGTCTCTGACTTGTCATGTATGGGAAAATTTCATAAGATGCATCGTGTTGCTTTGGCATGTTTTTGGCTGTCTTGTGAAATTATCGTCAAGCAGTAATGTTAGCCCTGAGGCGTGTTATCGCGGGGCGGAGGGCGGCCCCGAGGTTCCTGTAACAGGCTCGCGGAATGGGAGTTATAAGGGCGCCCGAACGTGCTCAGCACGGGATTGCTGGAGAGAAAAGAGTGCCGGCCGTGAGGCAAGTAGCGCGGGCTGAGGCACGACCTGAGGCGACTAGCGCGGGTCGGAAATGTTAGCCCTGAGGGGCGGAGGGCCGCCTTAGAGATATAGGGAAATGGAGTCATAAGGGGAAATTGTGGTATTGGCAACCGTGGTATTTCTTGTGCGAATATATGAATCTGAAGCACGAGCATGTTGTTATCGAATGTTCATTCGCATGTTGAGCTCTTTGACTTCTATGATTGAGTTGTTGATCCTTTGCATGCCTAAGTTTAGTCGCCTGGTTACGCGTTGTCCTAAGCGAGGTTTAGGGGGCGAACTTACTGAGATGTGTTCTCATAGTTGTCGTTATTTTTCCCACCTTTCAGACCCTCGCCTGTGATATGAGTACTTCAAGTGTGCGTTATGGCATCCAATAGAGATAGAGAGGTGGGAGACTTTATATCCTGGTTTGGATAATACTGCATATAAGAAAGTAGAGTGTTCTGTCTGGATAGACGAGGGAGGTGAGTTTTTGATGCCCCTTAAGTTCGAGGCATAGCTGGAGCGGCGAGGCTTAGTGTTCGGTGATCCCATTTCTGGTTTTGATGTGCGGATTCAGAGCGAGGACCAGTATGGACCCATAGAGGCTTTGAAGTACGGAGGTGAGGTCATCGATCCAGAGCCGATGGATGTTGAGCCAGAGGAGTATTGGCCGATGGAAATAGACGGTCATGAGGACGACTAGTTTGTAGGTGAGCAACCGGACGAGGACCCAGAGCAGATGTTGTCAACACCCGAGGAATCCGACCCAGAGGAGATACCGTCCTTGGAGTGGAGCGAAGCTGAGTCAGAGTAAACTAGAGTGTTAATTATCTCCTTTTGATATTGTCTAATAGGGCGTGGCGTTTCGAGCTATATACATATCCTGATGTGGATATTTGTATATGGCCTTGTGTAAATCGGTGGTTGCTGATGGATGTGGTCGTTCTGGGTTGGTTGTTGTTGTTAATATTTGTAAAACTGAGACTCATGTATAATATAGAGCTGAGATTGTGTAAAATTTTGAGGTGTTATGGTTATGCTAGTTCTTGCTCATTCGTTGTCAGGGGAAAGGTATCGCTTCCGATGGCGTTTAATTTGGATATTAAGGTTTCAGGGTCGGCGACATTCCTGGGACGTCGCATTATCTTTATCGACCAGTGTATTTTGTGCGAGATGTTGCGTACTCGTGGGGTTCGGGGCGTGACACAAATAGGCAATCACGTTTTAGGGGCACGTAGGCAAACATGGGCTGCCGCATGTCATGGATATGGGTCAACACCAAGCTCACTAGAAAGGGTTAGGGATAGGCCGTGTTATCCCAATCAGTCTCACTCCGAGCCTATCAAATCAAATCTCTCTAAAAGACCCTAAACGGGAAAGAATAATCTAGTATCTTGCCTTCTCGATCAGGTCATTTTTGCAATAAGTGATGCTCATGTAAAGTACAATGCAACAAATTCCCAGTAATGTCATTTGTCAATAAATTCAGGAAACTATTTAAGAATTGTTATCCTTGGAAGAGGCTCGCCAACTAACAAAGTGGTCCACACAAAAGTTTGATTATACTCGCTGTCTCTTACAATATTTAAATAACGAGGGAGTTGCCAGTCTACTAAAGTCTTGTCCATAAGTTACTAATTTATTGATAGTAAAGCCTTATCTCAACGAATGCCATCCGTCTGCTCATATATGCATATATAAATGCATATATAAAGTGGAGAGGCTAAGTGAAGTTAAGACATGTGGAAATTTAAGTGTGATTTGGCTAATTAATGAAGAATCTTCTAAGTTAAGATTCCTTTACAATCTAATTTAATGCCCAGCATATGTCTTTTCTCGCCCCATTCTTGTCGAGAAAAACAAATTAACAGATATATTGTTTGATGTTTTTCCATCATGATCGATGAAATTTGCAAACGATAAACAAATGGGAAATTTCCAAATGATGGCATGAAATATCATCATTTTTTAAAATAATGGCATGAAGTGGACCTTATTTTAGATAAGGCCTTAAAGTACCCTCATTCTTTACTTGACCTAAAGCATTTTTGTCATTTACTTTTTCTTTTATTTTTTGCCTATTTCCTATTTTCTTGTCTTTTTTTCCCATTTCTTTTTTTCATTCTCGCTGGTGCCCAGTCTCAAGCGATAGCAAGCCACTTGTGGGGGCTAGGTGAGACTATCCTTGTCGACCACAGGCAAGGGCTAGCCTCACCAGGAGAACCGAGGACGACCCTTGCTAGATTTAGGCAAGGGTCGCCTCACCAACCGTGGACGAGGCCAACCCTTGTCACCTCGAGGGTGATCTTGTCGGTGGTCGGCCATCTTTTGAGATAGGCCACCAGCTAGAAGAAAGGGAGAAAGAAAGGAAAAATGAAAATAGGAAATGGGAAAAAAATGAAAAAATGAAAGAAAAAGTAAATGACAAAAATCACGTAGGTTATGCCCTTTCAAACAATGAGACTGCTTCAAGCTATTAGTTGAAAAAAGAACCACTTCAGGCCCTTATTTTAGAAAATAAGGATATTTTAGACTTTCATTTGAAATTTTTACTAAAAAATATATCAAAATTTTTCCAATTGCGTTCTAAACTTTTTGAATTTATGTTAATTTAGTCCATCTGATCAATTTTGGCCAAAAATCACTGATGTAGCGCAGCATACGCTAATAGGACGATTTTAAATTATACTTGAATAATTTTTTAACTTTTTTTTTATTTTCATTTTCCTTTTTTTATTTTCTTTCTCTTTCTTTTTTTTTCCCCCTTCCCTTCCTTCTTCCTTCAACTAGTCACCAAGGTTCGATGACTGGCTAGAGTCAAGCGCCTGCGAGGTCTATCTTTCCGACCTCTAGTGAAGGTCAACCTCGCCGGCCACTAACAATGATGACCTTACCCTTGTTGACCCTCACCTTTGGCTAGTTATCAAACCTCGGCAATTGACTGGAGGAAGAAGGAAGGGGGAAAAAAGGAAAGAGAAAGTAAATAAAATAAGAAAAAGTCAAAAAAATATTGAAATATTATTTAAAATTATTCATGTCAACATTGACAATGCCACATCGGCCCCCACTGTGCTACTTCAGTTATTTTAAATACCAGAATTAGCCAAATAAATTGAATTAACATGAATGCAAAAAGTTTGACTTAATTGGAGGAAAAAAGATTTATGACTGAATTGACACACTGTAGTAGTTTTAATACTTTTTTGGTAATCCTCCCACTTTCAAGGATGATGAAAAGAAAATTTGTTCATTTATTTTTGAAAGTGATAAAAGTGATAATTTTTAGAAAATAATTTTCATGTTAATTATTTTCTCGCAACAAACGAAGCCTAAAGATGATTGTCTTTTCAAATATAAAAGGATCTATTTATTTCACAGAAATTTAATGATTTAAAAAATATTTTTCTAAAAATGATCACGTATATTGTTTACAAAAATCAATGAACAAGAAAAAAAATTTCATAGTTCACGAAACATTGAGACATAAATTGTTGTCTACAATGGTTACATTTTTTATTTGCTAATTATTTCAAGAAAAATAAATCATTATTATTAAGTAAATACTTTTTAAATCATTTATTTTTCATGAAATAAGTGAAATGTAAGTGACAAAGGTGCATAGAGAAAAACCTAGAAGATGGTTCGAATATAGGGTTGTTTGTATTTGATGGATTTGGGGAATCAGTCCTATATTCCCCACCTAAATCATATGCCCATGTATATTTTTTTTAATAACGAAATAAATCTCACCAGGTTACGTTCCAAAACTAAAAAAATATTTATGGGAGGGGACAAAGATTAATTTTGAAACGTAATTATTAGTTATATAAAATCTTGGTTGTTTCCACATTGCCTTCTATAATAATAATAATAATAATAATAATAATAATAATAATAATAATAATTAGAAGAGCGAGGGAACAAGGGAAAGTTTCATTTAGGTTGCATTTGTTCTTTTGGAAAATCAACGATATAGAAAACTTATTTGTAAAAATAATCGCTCGCATCTTTCACAAGAATGAACAAAAATTATTTTGATCATCAATGAAATAAATCAGATAGAGAATGCTGTTGATTTTTTTCGTTAATTAATTTTTCTCAGCTGATACAAATAATTTTTTATAAGAAAATACTTTTTTAAATTATTAATTTTTCATGAATCAAACGAAACATTAAAAAAGGAATGCGTAATTAACGTGTTGCGTGTATCTCCCGCATGAACTCCAGTCGACCCTACCCTCTTTAGTGGGTCAACCATGTCTTTTAGTGCTAACTATGCTGTTCTGCTCGCCTTGAGAAAAGTAATTCCTGAACTAATCCCCCCATGGTCTCATCTTAGGGATTCGTTCAAACAATGTTTTTGAACTATTGACATCCATCCTTATTCAATGAACTGAGAAATCCAAGGCCAAATTTCCCATCTTCGAAATGCTCAATCAAAAACTATCTTTCATATGAAATGGAATACTAGTGAAAAGGAAGAAAAAAATCACTAACTGTAGTTCAAGATCATGTCAATAATTTCTTATATAAAGAGGAAATATTGAGAGTGCCAGCAAGGCACTTGTCTATAGCTATTGACCATGTCTTGATGTGAAGATGATAAGCGAAGACCATAAAAAAAAAAATGTAGCTCAAAGCTCAATTGACAATGGCCTCTTAAATGCTCTGTCAATTTGGTCCCACTATCCAATAACTACCACATTAATTGTGTTTTAAGTTAATGTTCCTTCTAAGAATTTTGTCAATAAATGTCTTGGGAGACTTGTTAAACCACCTAATTAAAGAAACATTGTCTTTTTTTTCTAATGTGCTCTCTTTTTCGTGTTATGTGCAATCGATCCATTGGAAAGGACAACATTTCTCTATCAAGTACGGGTAAAGAGTGCCCCGGGGCACTAGTTAAGGAGACCTTCTTATGACGCCACTTGGCGGGCTTAGTCAATTAGAGATGTTCAAATTTTTCTTAGGATTAATATTACAAAAAATTTCAAATTAATACATATGTGATAAATTTATTATAAATTAACTTTTTTTTACCATAAAAATCTCAAAACGATGACAAATTTACCATAAATTAATTTTTTGATCATAAAAAGTTCAAATTGATATACATGTGACAAATTTATTCTTTGTTAAGAATTTCAATAGGGTGGTTTATGATATTTTGCTAGACGGGAAAAAAAGAAGAAGAAGTTTCTTGAAAATATTTTACTTTTTTAAATCAGAGGTCCACCACTTAAATTTTAATAGGGTGGTTTATGATAATTTTTTTTCCAATTTAATGAAAATGGGGTGAATTAAATGCATAGAAGGTTTTAACCAAAAAAAAAAATACACATAGAAGGTGAAAATAGCCAATCCTTTTTAATATTCCTATAAATGACTCGACACATCCAACCAACAATCGATCCTGTAGAGGACAAGGTCGGTATCGGCTAATATCCATCATCCTCAGATCTGCTGGCACGGACTATCAAAATCGACGGTCATGATTTGGCTTCCCTACGAGAGGGCCCACCGGAACCGAAGCTTGACCGTCCAACCAAAACTTGGAACCCCTCCATCGAGCGGCTGAGCTTTTGTCCCGCTCTTGTCCCCCAAAGTGGGAGCAGCCTGCCTTAAAGCTGCTGCCTTTGCTACCCGACAGCTTTGCCTTTCCTTTGTCCTTAATTCATGCCATTAAACAACACCAAACCAAGCTTTACAGCTCTTGACCTTTCTCTGTCTCGCGAAAAAGGAGGAGTCTTTATGCCACATTTTCCTTCATAATCACTATAAAGAGCAATACCCCAACGCCCAAGTTTCTCTTCTGCTCGCATTTCTCTTTGTGTCTTGACTTTTGAGAGACTTTGTTTTTTTTTTTTTTTGGTAAAGTGAGAGACTTTGTTGTGCTCTGGGTCTGGGACTGCTTCATCAGGCAAAGTCTTGTTTCCTCAGGGTGGGAAATTTTGGAGGAGCTGTTGAAGCTTTGAGCTTTGATGGAGTTTCAAGAAATGGAGAGAGGGGTGGGCGATGCAGCGTTTGAGAAGGATCTTTTCAACCTGGAGGAGACTGAGCTCAGATTGGGGTTGCCAGGGACAGATGAATCTGGTCTGAAGAAAACAAGGAACAGCAAGAGGCCATTCTCTGAGTCAAGTGACGTGTCTGGGTCTTCAAAGGGTAGTTGTGTTGCTCCTCACCATGAGGAAGACCATGAATCTGCTCCTGCTCCCAAGTAAGTCACAGATAACTCGTAAATTGAAGTATATGTTTTTCCTCTGTTAGGGTTTCTATAGCTGTTTAATTTTATATCTTTGGGACAATTGCAGTCGGTCCTATTTATTCATAAGGATAGTTGATTGTCAATAGTCCCAGTATCAGTTTTTGATTGGGTTCTTTTGATAACGATTGTCATTGGTTTATTGCAAATTCCATTGTAGTTTATGGATTAGGTGATAATGTTTGGTAGTGTTCTGTTTAATTTAAGTACTAGGCAAAAGTAAGAAAACTAGGGGTCATGAAGGAAAAATTTTAATGTCGGTGAGTTAGGGATTGCTTGTAGTGTCGTACATGGCAGGACACGCCCTACTCTTAATGAGTCTAGATGGTCATGGACTCAATGGTGGGGTTTACAATGTGTTGCAGAGCACAGATAGTGGGATGGCCCCCTATCCGATCCTACCGAAAGAGTACTCTTCAGCCGAAGAAGGCGGAAGCAGAGGGCTCTGGTATTTTCGTGAAAGTAAGTGTCGATGGAGCCCCTTACCTCAGAAAGATCGATCTCAAGGTTTATGGTGGTTATCCGGAGCTCCTAAAGGCTTTGGAGAACATGTTCAAACTCACTATAGGTAAGGCCAACCGTTCATATTATTTTGCATTGACATGATTTACATTTCTTGGTCTTTTGGCAAAGATAGAGTTCTGTGATTGTCATATTTTCGGGGAATAGTTAAAATCGTAGTTACTTGAATAGAACCTTTGCCTATGTAATTGCATCAACTGCTTGCGGATATTTTATGACATTTGTGACTAGACCTAACAAAAATCCATTCTACAAGCCCGAGGTATAGACTAAATTGTTCAAATTCAATCCTAGACCCTACACGCATATGGATTGAGCTGGTCCATCCTAGACATTGTATGTATAGAAGAGAGATCTATTCAGTCTCATGGTCTAAGGCGTGCTAAAAGAAGGTTGTTAATCTGTTGAAGATCTGACTTTGTCCTATGGGTATCGCTATTTTTCAGGTGACTATTCTGAGAGAGAAGGCTACAAAGGATCTGAATATGCGCCTACCTATGAAGACAAAGATGGTGACTGGATGTTGGTTGGAGATGTTCCCTGGGAGTAAGTCTCTCTCTCGCTCCCCCTATGAGCATTAACAACTCATTTGTCTTTTCATAAGCTCATGTCAAAAGCAATTACCATTGCAGAATGTTCATGTTGTCCTGCAAGAGGCTGAGAATAATGAAAGAATCAGAAGCTAGGGGCTTGGGCTATGGTGTTTGAGAAAACCCCAGTGGTAAAGAAAGATCAATTTGCCTCAGACAAAAAGAGATTCTCCAGCTCGGGTTCTTGGAGAAATTTCAATCTTGACGCAGGTCTTCATTGTGGAGACTCGTTGAAGTTTGGGAAAGGACTATAGTCACGAAGAGAAAGTCATTTCTTTTTGCAGTTTGTTTCTGAAATTTTGGCAGCAGCTCTTTTGTTGGGTTGGGCATCTGCCTGATGTCTTTTTTCTTTAGTGATCTTTCTTTCCGAACGAAGGAAAGACGGCGCACAGATAGATACTGCTTTACATGTAAAGTACCGTAGAAAGGGGAATGGGTGAAAATATGCTGGCATTTTCATCCAAGGTTTGCTCTCTCCATTGGGGTTTTTTATTGTGATCGAGTCTCATCAATTCAACATTCTACTTACCGAAAAAATTCGACATTTGCATTGTCTAGTACAAACATGAGTACGTTGTTCAGCAATTGACACTAAGTTCCCCTTTACAATGTCAATTAGTAGACTGGTGGCTTCATACATAAACGCACAACCAAAGCACAAAAGCAAAGTTACTGTAATGCGTTGTAGAGAAATTGCTTTCACCCTGGCTCTTCAGCTAACCTGCAGCCTTACCACGTCATGTTTTAAGTGTTATCTTGTGAATTTATGTCTATCTTTAGCTATCAATATTACGGATTCTTCACCAGGTTGTTCACAACCTAGTAAGTGCTAGTGTAATACCATCGGTGTCGGCATCTGGACCTCATAGCTCTGGTAGAGAATTCTCTATAACAAACGCTAATAGCACTGGCCCCTCATGCTATGGTGTGAACTTGAGTCCACTGCTTGTTTTATTGAATGTCTACATTCTTCTTTTCAGTTATCGTATTCGCACAGCTTTTGGCAATCGGATTGCAGCTTTGTGACAGTTTCAAAAGCAGAACACGACATATATCGGCACCGAAAACTTCTTCCTATTTTGAAACACGAGCAAACTCTGGTATAGGCGGTGTAATGAGGTAGTAGAACTCAAGCTAGACCTAAGTCGGTACAGTACCAACTTACTCTGTCGAAATTTCCCAAAGAAGGAATTCTAAGCCCCAACCTAACAAGAACTCAATTGTTCACAGGCCAATGCTTCGCTTTATTCAGTTTAAATATCAGAAACATTCATCTGAAGAGTTCCTACCAAATCATTTTACCAAGTGCCATCTCTGCTCAGCTAGTGTACAACATTTCCGATAAAATAACGACAATTTATGGATGATTTATCCAGTTTACTAACAAGTAAATCCGTATCCTGTGAAATGCAGGGGCTCTATTTGACCAATTGGAATCATCCAATGTCTCCACATTTACCATGTGTAACCCACAATCAAGGACCCACTCCCCATCAGCAGGCGATTCCATCGCATAAAGGCCAAATCTTGCGAGCCTCTTTTTAATTCATGGATCACACCAGGCCAAAAATTGATCAAGACCTCCAGTATGGTGTTACTGTGCCAGTGCATTGGGAGGTCAGCTAACATCCAAACTCTGGTTACATGTTGTTACTTTTGTTTCTGGCAACAGCAAGACTGTATCAACTCGTAACACCTTCCTCATCTTTGAGGGAATTGACTCTCTGATCTTTTATCGTCTGATTCACTGTCATCGTGATTGTAATTGCTGTCATCAGTATGTCTAATTCCATCATCATCGTTAGAAACTATAGCCACTGAATGGCTCTGGAACGCAGGATCTTTTACACTTTGTGATCCATTGTCCCCAGATTCCTGAATGTCATCACTGTACTTGCTGTCGACAGATTGTTCTTTTCCATCATCCTGATCACCACTGATGACTATCGATTGTCTCTCTTCCATGCTATGTTCTCCTCGGTCTCGGTCTTTGTGGTCACTGTTATCATCATGGGTGTAAGTAGGATTCAGGTACAAAATGCCAAACTTCTGTCCATGGGTTAGTCCTGGACAAACCCCCTGTAGGACATAATTAACTCGATTAGCAAGTTTACAGCTTATTTGATTGTTCCTCTTTAACATAGTAAAAGAGTAGCCTTAATAAGAAGAAGCTCCAAACACACACAATCTCATCAGATAATCATCTTCGAAGCATTTTTCAAGGGGTCAAACAGATATCCAAAATTATCAAGGACAAGACTAAACCACAATCCTTTTCACATTAAGAAATTTCTAACAACTCATCCAAGGTCCATAAGAATACAAACACAAACAACAAAATCCTTGACAAGAGCAATACTGGTAATGCAAATAATTCAAATAATTCAAAACATTTAAAAGGATTAGCAAATAAGGATGTGCACTGACCTTGATGGAACCTGAGAATGGTGCATAATTATAAGATGTCTCGGAGTGGAGATATGTGTGTATCCGACCCCCAAATTCTTTAGTGTAGTTATTTTTCTGCTCACCAAATGAGGCATCAGAAGTGTAAGATTTCCGTCTTGAATCCCCACTCCTGCAGTAAGCCCCCAAGTATGAACAGTGCTCATGCACTAGAGATATTTGAGGGGTTGCAGGTAGTAAGTGACCTTCAGTGCTAAAAACATACCTAATAAGAGACAATGATAGTAAAGCTGTTAAAAGCAATGAGGCAACTAAATCTGCTCTTCAAATTAAAAATAATGAGTTGTCTGTCCGCCAGACTTACTTGTATGGACCATTTTCGACCAGGTTATCTGGACCAGCAGCCAAATCAAACAGAAGCCATAAATATTTGACCTGATTCATATGAAATTGAAAGGTAAAATATTTATTTGAATATTTGACACACATTTAAACAAACATATGTCACAACCTCATGAATGTTATAGACAGAACACAAAACATACAACATGGATTTGTACTGCTGTATTATATTCCATTACAAGAATGAGTTCACATAGCCAATTTTAGTGTTGAGAAGCATTCCATTTAATATCATTTGCTCATCCTGCAAGCACTCTTCAATTCCACCTTATGCCATTAGCTACTGCATGGCAGAAGCATGAATGAAGCTGCAGCAGCGAACTAATTCAGATTTACGGGATAAGACTCCCAAAACTCATGATTTAAACATCTAAGCCCAAATTTCATGTGCATTTCAAAGGGGGGAAAAAGATGCTCTAAAGAAAGAGGAAAGCAAATGGAAAGTGAAGTCAGAGATAACAAATCCTCACTGTTTCAGCCAGGAAAAAACTCTCCATATGGTCTTCTTGCTCGTGAAACTCTACATCTGATATATGACAATAGCCACAAGGACATCGGGCCCCATACTGCAGGCTAGCAACCATGTCGCGTCCAGCATCAAGATATCTACAAGGAAGTACTAGAGCCTCAATTAAGCTAAATACAAAGGGCAAAAATAATAGCTGTTATTTCTAGTAAGAAGGTTGGTATTACCACTTTATAGCCTATCACCTCACAAAAAATACTATAAGTCTATTCCTATTCCATTAATAGGTTCCTTCCAGGTATTATCTCCTCAAAATCCAGAGTCATTAAAGGTTTGGGATGCATGAAAAAGCCCATCCCTACATACCAGTTTTTGGAATTAGACTATAGATGGGTGCTGAAGAGCCACCTGTCTTAAAACCTTAAGACAAATACCCAAATCCTCACCACCCCAAAGTAGCACATGGAGTTCCATACGTTAAGCCAGAGTTTGCAGAGCCAAAACTCTGCCCCTTCATTGAGAAATGAATAATGAACATAATAAAGAACAAATTGTTTGCTTCTAACAACAAATCTTATCAAATGCATCACTTCAAGGGAAGAGTAATTATTAAAAATTGGAGTTTGGTAAGATAAAATCACTCAATACAGAGACTTCAAGCAGCATAAACTAATTAAGGTCTCATAAGTATAAATGCAGCAGGCGAAGCTTACCAAATGGGTCATTTTCAAGAAAAATCAACATAAAGTTAAAGGAAAAAATCTCCATCGTGAATAAATTCTAGCTAACCTTGGATCTCTAGTTGCTTTGAAGAGCCAATAGGTACTTTCCATTAACTCTGGACGCAATGGGTAACTTTTCTGGCCTTGCTGAAAAGGCGAGGAAGGAATAGAAAACTTTAGGGTAGGAGACAATGTAGATGTTAAAAGTATTATGCTACACACCTCTGTTATGAAGATTGGATGATAAGCTGCCAAAATATTCAATGAAACAAACTAAGATACAAATAGATGATCTAACTCAGATAAGCCAAATGCTGGTGGACTATCACTAATGGGAGTATCATAAAATATCTCGTTATAAGCCACCGGGCAAATTATGAGAGGTCCAAGAATTCTAAACCAACTTGCCTTTGCAGTGTGGCACATAAGAATGAGCTAAATACTAAGATTGCAGAAGAAAGGGGCCCAAAATAGCAGTTGTACAGGCTCAAATACTGCTAGATCAATATCGGTGAGCTTCATATACTGTCTACCACTAGTAGACAAATCCAAGAGAGCATCACTGTCGGACAAGACACTTAAGACAAGCACCATTTTGGGCTGACATTCAACAATGAACAAAGGTGGTGATGAGCTTTTCATATCAAAGGTAAAATAGGACTATGGCATCAAGTAATACTATTCAATTTTATTTGGCATACCTGAACATTCAGTGTTGCAAGGTTGAAACCCTCTGGTGTGAAACCATATCTTTTCCAGACACTAAAGAAGGCCACATGAGTTCGAATAGCAGGGTCAATATCCCCAGCCAAAACCTTCCAAAAGCATGCAAAAGTTGTCAAGGGCAGAATATCCACATCACAATTTTAATTTTTTAACCAATAAAGGTACAAATAAGCACCTGAAGGCCAGGCCAGAATGCCTGCAAACTGTTGAACAGAGGCCATACAATTGCAGCAGAGTCCATATTTACCTCTACATACCTACAAGAGAATCAGGATAACCATTAGCCATGCAACATCCCCAAACTTCATGGAAAGAACAAGCAGATGAAGTTAAAATAGGTAAGAGGTTCGTATATTTACATAGTGGCACATGATAGCCACAAGCTTTTACCAAGGATCGTTGTGTAGATAGTGCATGGCAGCGCCATAAGCTTCTTGGAACATATATAAATACTCTTCCTCGCCAAACAACAAATAAGCCTGTATTCCAGATGAATATCCGAAGAATAGCAAGGAAATCAAGACTTGTCAGTTGAAAAGTAAAGTTAATTCCTTCATCAATGCATGTCTATATTTATTAAGAGAGGTAAAAACATGCCGACCTGATGATATTAGTCACTGCAAATAACATGCAATTATGATAGCCACTGCAAGCAGTAGCTTAAACAAGACATCAGCCATGCAATTCTAGATTTATCAATCCAGGAGTTCATTCTCAACAAGAAGCGAGTGTCAGCTGCAGGACTTGAGGGAAGGAACTGTCACTAAGAGAACAGCTATAAGCAAAGGATCATTAACTTTAATAGCCTTATGCCACCAACAGGGAAAAAGTACTTTCATGGATTTGCTGGATAAAGATCTCCAATAATAAGAGCAAAGCACAAATCAAACTATATCATAACGTACCACAATAATAACTAGGAAAAACGAAAAAGAAAACCCAAATGCTAACCTTCAGGAGATACTCATAAAAAGAGTCTATACTTGTCCCAATTCCAGCATCCTGCAAAGCATTAAAAAGACAAATCACTGATACCATCCACAGAAACGCTAACATGGAATAACTCAAATGGAAAACAGTGTCCCAGGATCTCAACTTTTTGCACAAGAGGTTAAGGTGCATTTTACAGGTCGATTGACAAGCATGCCTCACTTAGATAACCCTATACCAATTCAAAGTGAATAAACCACAGTAAAGACAGAAGTAGACAAAAAATTTACATGTTGACATATATTCGTATATCCATTGCATAACAGAATCCTCACTAGGCAGATAACAGAACAGGGAAGAAAAAACAAAAAATTTAATTGCCACTCCAAAAAATTCTTAACACGACATGTGGGTATGAAAATATAAAAGATGTTTATGAACTGCTTCTCCTCTGTGTTAGCACATGTAATAGCAGAGGAGCCTTCAAGAAATCACAGCAATGTCAAATTTTGACAGTTTTTGACCCTTGAGAACCTTTTTACCACTTCCACATTATAGAATATAATGAGTATCTGGCCTTGCCAAAAGGGGTTAGAATTAGAAATGCTACTAAATGCAAAACATCACATGTACTTAACAATAGTGACATAATAATCTAACTATGAGTATTACCTTCTGCGTCCATTCTCCAGTGAATACATTAATATGAGCACCAACCAGGTTGAGCTTTGACCGGCGTGCCCACAGCCCACGGACTGCATTCTTCGTCACTTCCTCATAAACTGCCCTTCCAGACAGATAATTATGAGCATGAGACACGAAAGTGAGGAGTTGCAAGAAAGTGGTAAATAAAAGACCAAGATCAAGGGAAGGACGGGGATAGCGTAAAACCAAAAGACGATTAACAGCTAGAACAGTTGGTAAATAAAGCTGTTCACCTAGGGTGTTTCAGTTAGAAACTGTAATGATTCTTTACGGTGCAGCCATATATATTTCTAGCACACATTCAAGGATTCATTGTTTGCTACATCAGCACAGCATGTTTTGCCTTTGGCCCCCTTTTTTTTTTATTGATAACACGGTAAAATAATATCATGCAATAAGATGGGTAAGCTAAGGTCACTGGGAAAACCGGGAAAACCTGAGGTCACCAAACCAGAAAACATTCGGCAAATACCATGCCTTTACAAAGAACCATGTCCTAACCATTGTGCCATGATTACATCAACTTTATAAAGGAAGAATTTTTGTCTCATTCTCCATTTTTTGCAAGATACTAGAGCTCCACTTTTACTAAGATTAATGTCATGGTTACTACTGATGTTCAACAGCATGGTTGATGCCCAATTACATTGACTTTGCTTAGGCAGCAACCAGAATGCCAAGATGCAACATCAATCTATACCTTTCCTCTTTGGGGTTAAAATTGAACTTGGTACCCAAGGCACTGGTCAAAATCCTGCTAATAACTGCCTGCTTAGTGAAATTGCATCTGGCAAGTAAAGCGATGATGGTTTGGTGGGTTTATATTTTCAAGAGAACTTTAATAACATAGTAGTTTCTATGCAGAAACAGCATAAGAAAAAAATTATAATGCCAAATAGTGCTATAGTACTTACTGGGATCATTTGTCAATCGGCTTAGTACTCCAAATTCCAGGGTCAAAGTCCCACCACCAGCCGTTGAAGTGATCTACTTAACAGGCTATGCAGGTATAAGTTTCGCCGACAATGCAAGACAGAAAATAGAACAACTTTTCATCCACCCAACCACCCACGCATGCATGCAGACACACACAAACATACGCAAGAGTTGACAACATTAAGCAGTTGAAGAAGCAATCAGTAAAACACATTTATTTAAAAAATCAGTCAAAAGTTACTTCAGTCACAACGTGCCCCGATTAAGAGTTTTTTTTTTTTAAGAGCCAACCATATAGGTGAAAACCAAGTGCATCATAAAATGAATAAGGTTGACATTTTGAGATGAATTTCACCCTTCGTCACAACAGAAAACAACTTTTCGACTTCAGGCAGTGTCATCAAATAGTTCAGCTCAAATTGGAAGAAGATGCACAGAGACTTGCCTTGCTTTCATGTTCATCAACTCCATGCATAAGGTTGACGGACCCAAATGGTATCCCTGCAACAAGAAGGTTGTAAAACCACCATAAGTTACTAAGTCAGAAAGCATAGCTTCATAGTTCAGTCAGTGATTACGCAACAATCATTAGTATTTAAATCAGGCTACATGAGGAAATAGTTCATCCAACTGATGCACCTGTTGGAGTGTCAAATGCAGGCAACATTCTCCCTGCAAGATCCTCCGCTAGGTGCAGCAATTGATCTTCATATGAGGGGATTCTCATTCCCTACAGTCAACATACATGTGAGACCCCACTGAAAAAGTTTGAGTTCACATCATATAGCATCAATCAGGGAAATTAAATATCTTCACAGCAGCAGAGGATACTCTCAGAGCTTCAGTGTAGTTTATGACATTTGTATGCTCCTCATTATAGGACTAACAACCATTCTTTAAGAAACCTACTTTGAATAAGAAACTAGACCATGGCATCACTATTAGCAACTATATCTGACCTTGCAAGCATAAACCATATCAGCTCAACATCTTAAAGGAAGGCTTAAGTAATAGAAAGATTTTGGTGACCAGTTGTTTTCATGTTTATATCCATCCACCAACTGGTACTTTCATCATAAATGGCCTAAGCAAACTCTCAGTGAACAGCATTATTTGTTGTAGTGCCATTGGAACCAATTGGCCCATTGTCCAAGCTACATGAAAAGCAAACTGCTTTTCTGCTCCTCACAGGACTCTTTGATAGTTGTTATAAAACATGTAGATTTAGCTTATCCTTATTGAACTTGACAACAGCAATAATAATCCGTCAAATCATCTGCATATCAGGGTGGTTATTTTCAGCCAGAGAATTGAATTCAGACTACAGGAACAGAAAACGGACATAAAAAGCAATGTCACTAAATCTCAATGAATTTCCAATTGAACACATTAATAAATCAAGGTCCATGACCAGTTGACATGTACATCATATACATGATGGCATAGATGTTAACAAATCAAAGATAATGCAAATCAACCCATCTAAATGGCAGGACTTTCCAGCATTATTCCTAACTGTGGAATTTCCACTTACAAATTAATCAATTTAAAATTAGGAGAAGAAATGTCCTCAGACATTCAACTGGAAATAAAGTTGTGGGGAAGTGCATTAGAGGACTGATAATTGTTGTCTTGATCCCAAATCTCATAGATTTTTTTGTAGATAGAGTAAGCTTTAAATTATACATCTCGAAGAGACATTTGATCATCAAAAAGGATAACTAAATATGTTCTTTCAATCACAATAAAAAAGTGGAGAATACTCCGTGCAACCAATCACAATAAAACCTCATGATTCTACATGTATAAAAATCACAGAGCTCCAAGTTCTCTCAACAGTTTGAGTGCGTAGAAAACCTTTTCTCGTACTGAGAAGCAGGCATTGAGAAGGAAAGGAAACAGTTTCAAATGTAGATAATACCGTAGCATAATCACTTGCAATCAGATGAGCAGAAAGCAAACCTCCAAGGATCCTGATCGTAGTTTCAAACACAGAAACTGTTTTATTCTGCATTTAAGATAAAAGAGACACCAGTGACAGCGTCAATTTTCACTTTAATCAAATTAATAAATATGTCAACCCACTTTAAGTCTATATGTCCAGAAAGTTGCCTAAATGAAAAACATATATTTGTACAGTAAATAACACAATGATATAGAATTTCTCAATGTACATCTATCCTAGAGCGATGTAACTCTGTGGTACTACATTCTCCCTATTAGTGGGATATGCTAATGCTTGCGCTAAGACATGATCCTCCTTTTTAGACTCCCTCATCTTGAATACTGAAATAACAAGGCATCCATAATGATCTAGAAATAACTTTTAATATCCGCAAGACTGATATTGAAGATCATAATCCAATTCCATGAGAGAAACAACTACCGTCTAACACGGTACTGTAGTAAGTCCCAGTATACCAACGTCCAAAACTAATCCCAACATAACATAATCAACTCCAAACACCACTCCCAAAACAAAGAAATACTGAAAGAACGAGACTCACAATATCAAATCGCAGATTTTTACCAATCCATTCTACAGAAGTTGTGAAACGTTCACGGTCGCCAAGTAATGCCAATGTGTCTAAGGAGTCGATCTGAAATGAACAAACAATTGTAACCGTAACATTTCGTATGTTCGAGGAAGGATGGTAGATAAGCACCAGTAGGGAATATTCAAACGCATACAATACCAGAGTCAAGGCATAATTTCCAATTGTATCTTCTCCTTGACACGAAAGAGGTCTAAGCTCGTCTCTGGGGAAGGCATGCTCCATGTAGCCATTGAACGCATGATAGAACATTTCCCGAACCTATGTGTTATAGTCGGCAGATGCGGAGTCACTAAATCGCACGGTGTGACAATTCTGACAATCAATAGTGAGGATAAAGACTCTTTTTTTTTCTTTTAATTACAAGAGCAACAGCAGAATACTTCAGGAACTTCATGATAATACGAACACTGCCGACCAGTGAGCCGCGAGCAGAAAATGCTCGAACCTAGAGACTGTAAGGCGATCCCTCGTAGGTTTATCGGATTGATTCGATTCGACTGAAGCGCGAATCTCAATAAAAGGAAGGGCCAACAAGTCAAAATTTACCTCGTCGCGGAGCTGCTTAGCTTCATCCGGAGTGACGCCATCGGCGAGCGTTCGGTGCAGGAAGGAGTCGCAAGTCGCCGAGAAGATAAGCAAGTAGAGAGAGAAGAGGTGCATCGGTGATCCCATTGCGCGCGCGCTCTCTCTCTCTCTCTCTCTCTCTGTGACGGTTGAGTAGCTCGGATCTATCGGAATTTAGGAGAGAGGAGGGATAAGCATCGGCGTTCGTTTCACCGCGTGTTGGAGATCCAGCGCTCTAGGCGGCCATAGCCAGTGCTCGAGGTGGGTGGGTAGGTGTGAGAGAGGAGATTGAGTTAAACCCAGAGGCGCGATGAAGAAGACAACCTTCCGTTGATAACTTGGCTCGGCACTTTGCTTGCAGGGGAGTTGATAACAAAAAGAGATGTCTAGTTCTAAAACTTAGAACTTTACCTTTGAGTTTTAAATTTATCAAATTAATACGACGAAGACCTTCTATTGACTCTATCTAATTTGATTAACAAAAAAATATTAACGCGACTTTTTAAATATTTTTTCTCTGATTAAAATCACATCGTTTTAATCCAAATTCAATTTTTAACATTTTTATTTAAATTATTTTTATCTAATATTTAAGTTAATCTACAAAATAAGCCAAAAAATAGAAGGAAAAGAAGAAGAAGCGAAACTCCACCGCCGCCCAAAGGGCCTGCGATGGTGGGGAAACAAGCGACGAGGGTTGTCGAGCCCCGGTCAAATTACAAATTGACTTCCCTTTCAATGATTTAAAAATAATTGTATTTAATAAAAAGTATTTTCCTTATTAACAACAATTTATAGCTGAACATTAATCATATGAATTATTATGCTTTATATATTTCCCGAATCATTGATAAGTAAATGCACTTGAATGTGCACAACAAAACATGAGAAGCTATTTGTCACATATTGCCCAATAACAAGATGAGTAGCATTTGACGAACGTGGCGGTGGCTCTACCAAATCCAGAACGTCTGAACCTTATTTTTGACGTCACGGTGGCTTGATTGCAGTACGCGAGTCCATGCTTTTCATCAGGAAAAACAAAAGTTGCATTTTGCTAGGTCGGTACACTGGATGTCACGTAAGCATGCCCGGTCTTTCTCATCATCGAGATGGTAGCTCGGTTGGATGAAGGATTTTACCCCTCAAGAATAGCAAGATGATATCCATCCTTTTGTAGAGGTTGGTCTGCGGTTCTGTTGGTGAGACTATCAACGTAATCAACCTGCTGGTTGTGCTCCGCCGCGCCGCACGGAACTAGCTGATCAAGCCGGCGTCTCACGATGCCTCCTTAAGATTGAAGGTTCTGACTATTTCCCGAGCATTGTCGAAACTGTTCAGCTTGACCAGCATCTTCTTTATCTGGCGGGCAAGCTCGCTGGTCTCCTCCCCGGTCACATAATCGGCCAATGGCTGGAGCTTGGGACTGCATGATGCGACTCGCCATTAGCATTTGATCCATAAAAATTGAAAGGACTGACGAAACTTGAATATCCCGCTTCACCAATCACGCAAACGTAACCATAGATCTGGCTAGGCCTTTTTACGTTGATATATAAACATTATAATCTAGTTGAAACCAATCTGATTCAGATTCTGATTGTGTAGCCTCTAAACTACAAGAAAGGAAAGGACTGCAACATCAACAGGCGACTGACTAGACTCTTAACACTAGCCAATCATTTCTCTCTTCAAGTGATGGGAGGTTACTCTTGCGTTATCATGCACTCTACTTTCTGTCCCCAACACCAGCGTACATAAGGAGGCACCAGGATGACTCAATAATTAAATAATAGAGGACACAATTCTGAAATTCATACGCGTACCAGATGATTATAATCTTTAGCTGAGACAAAGAAAAAATCTCTAGGAATGTGCAGAGCAGTGACCGGCTGATGGTCAATGGCAGCAAATGAGAAAGACAAACTTTGATTTTATTCGTAAAACTACGTAAATTATATAATATATAGATATAAGTCAACTTCGAAATATAACGGAAAACTTTTTGAGATCACTCCACACTCTTTGGCCAATGGATATCTTCGACGTGTGTATACTACTCTCATCTCAAAACCCGATTTCAGAAAAACAAACAGCAGGCTTTCACAGTTCAACGGCTACGTTTGGAAATCCTTTTCGGAAAAGCCTTTGAGAAAATGCAAATATCTTTAGTCTAAAGGGATTTGGTGAAATGCAAAAGCTGTTTGATAACCTGTAATTAAAAAGTGCCTTGGGAAGAAAATTTTGGGAAAATACTATTTGGTAAACATATATTTGGAAAGCCATTTAACATGACCTATTTAGATTTTTTAATGTTTTAATTTGTTTAAAATTGGAACAAGAAAACAATGGCTACCATGTTTATATGTAAAGAGACGTACTAACAAATCATATCAAAGTGGACTTCTTTCACAATAAAAACAGAGCACTTTCATTATAATAAACATAGTCACATATATGCTGATACAAGATTTATGTTATCATTGAACATTACAAGCATCTTTAAATATTTACTAAACTCATGGCTATTTGATCACGTAAACATTCCATGTCTGAAGATAAATTATCATTTGAAGCACTAGTCCCCTCATTTACATCATCAAGGTTAACTGAATATCCATAATCAAGATCCAAATCAGCTCTTGCAAAATGTGTATTGTTGGAACATAGTGTTATTGTGTGCCGCACATGCGGGTAATCACAACCCAAATTGTGGAATAACTGCCAAGGCAGTTACTTTTTGAACGTGAGAGAAAAACTCACGTCAGTTTCTAAATGAAACACAACTTCTCTCAACAACGAAGAACAATACATCAGACTCTCTCTTGAACTTGAGAACGCTTGGATAATTGATTCTCGCAAGGCCGCCGTTAGAGGCTCTTAATCTGTGGAAAACGGGTACGTTCCCTTGTGTGATCATGCTCCGATCGGTGATACAAGTTAGTGATCCTTGGACATGTTTTCACATGTTTTTCCGCACGTTTGTTGTTTCGATTAGGAATTCGTTTCCTTTCATTGGTATCAGAGCCATTTCAACTTGTTTTCCTGATCACGTTTTTCATCGATTGAGTTTTTTTTTCCCGTTTCGTAAATAGTTCATGTTTGCGTTGGTACTGTTCATGCCTTTCTGTGATTGACTCGTTTGTTAAATGTGAAATCTGAATTCATGGTTAGAAAGTAGATGTCGATATGAGTCTAACGAGTAGTCGCCCGTCGCCAAAGGAGGCCAGATGTGACCGCACGCACCACACGCGCCACGGCGGGGCGCGACCCTAGGGTACTGAAATAAACAATTGTATTTTTGTGAAATTTGGTTTAACAAAAATAATTTTTAATCATACCATTAGGACGGGCTCAACCATACAAGCATTTTAAGTGCTCGAACGTCGCCGGAGGACAATAGAAGAAGCCGCATGCGCCACATGTGCCACCGAGACGGTACGCGTGGGCCTCACGCGCCCACGTGCGTGGCCCAAAAAAAAATTGCAGAATGCGGTTGCTGGGATTTGAGCTTTGAGGGCCCAGACCACCAGGCTATCTTATCTTTGGTGTTTCATGTTAGTAAGTCTTTTATTTGAAGGATACACAGGCCTTGAGCCCACGCGCAATGGGCCTAGCCCGCGCACGATGGGCTCAGCCCAATCCATTTGATCGATGACCCATTTGACCGTTGACCAGTTTGACCGTTGACCCTAAAAAAAAAGGTCTACATTTAGGGTCTTGCATGACATTTAATTAGCATTTTTTTTACGATCTGTTCGTAATTATTGCTTAAATGATGGATTTTAGTAATCCACTTTGTTCCGCATTCGTTGCAGGAACAATGTCATCAAGATTAGGACTTAGTACAGGATGGTACAGGCATAAAATGCAAACATCTATAAGGAGGGGTATACCTGAGCTAAGGTGAGAACATAATAGGAAAATTGAGGAGTTGCACAATTATAGATGGGATAATAACAGTGATATTATATCTCATGTAAAGGTGGTCAACGATATGATCAAAGAGATCATATGGAAAGGGCAAGAAATCAGTGCTGAAAATGCGTTTTATGCATTGAGGAACACTGTGCCTGAGGAATGGCATGTGATGATGCATAGCATATGGCTTGATCACGTCACTTACAAGAAGTTCGTGCTGCATTTCTTAAACGAGTTCTTAAGGGTTGATGCGACAAAGACATCGTCGCTTAGAATGAATGAGTCTTGGCCCAGACATAATGCACCTTGGCGTCAAACCAAGAAATTCCTGAAAGGTTTTTCAATATTACCTATTTGGGTACCTAATTTGGTTGCAAACCCTCTTGATGACCTTAAGGATCCCCTTCCTTGTACAATGGAGTGTACATGGGTTCATAGTCTAACTGAGAAAAAGGAGATAACCCGTGATTATATTTAAGTTTTTTTGTAGTTTTTATTTTATTTTATGTCTTGAACCATGTTAACCTTTTTATCTATTTAATGCAAATTTATATGTAAATTTCTTTAAATTGGATGTTTGAGTGGGGAGTTCTAAATAGTTTAAGTAACTTTGAAAGAACTCAATATTCTACCTAAATGATTACATTAATGATACTTTCACATGAGGATTCTTAGACGATGATTGGGAACTTAGTGAACTTTCAACTTTAAGTCCTTACGTGAGATTATGCATTAATATAATCTGTTAGTGTAAACAGAATCCATAAATATTAGGCAATATTAATTTGTGCAATATGTCTAAAACACCTCAAATTCAGATACAATGGCAACCGTCTCGAAGAACATTGTGACTAAGCTCAATAAGGGCGAGAAGCTGAATGGTGATAATTATGAGATATGGAATATGAAAATCCAGTATGTGCTAGAAGAGCTTGAGGGATTAGAAGCCCTTAACCTGGTCATGATAGAACCAGAAGATGGAACCACTGCACAGCACATAAGGGATAAGGAGGCCTTCGCTGCTTGGAAGAAAAAGAATTCCACTACTCGCATTACGTTGCTGAGTAGTATGAATAATGATATCATGCGTGAGTTTAAACAGCATGAAAATGCAAAAGATATGTGGGATACATTGAAGGTTAGGTTTGGACAGACATCTGTCACCAAACTAAGGCAGCTCACCATTAGGTTCGACACATACAAGATGCCACATGGGCATAATATGAAGCAGCATTTGAGGCGCATGTCGAACATGATAAGTGAGCTGAATGATGCAGGTCACACATTATCTGATGAGCAGTAGGTGCATGCAATGATTCGCTCTTTGCCGCACAATTGGGAGGACATGAAAGTCAACCTGACCGACAACGAGAATGTTAAGACCTTTGAGGATGCAATGCGCCACCTTAAGCTAGAGGAGGATCGTCTTCTGGCAAATAAGATATAGACTGATGTCTATTTTGCTGGCACTAGTTCACATGGAGCTTCGAGCTCCAAGCGCAAACATTCTTGAGGTTTTAAGAAAGGGAAAGGTAAAAGAGCAGGACCATCTAATAAGAAACCGAAATTTGAGAAGCATGGCAAAGGGAAACGTCCCCCTTCAAGAAAAACATTTCTAGAATGAAATGTTATAATTGTGGCAAGAAGGGTCACTTCGCTCGTGACTATAGCAAGCCGAAGAAGGTAGAAACTCTTAAAACACTTGAAAGTATTAGTTACGTTTCAAGTTCTATATTTCTAACTGAATCTCATCCTTTGTGGACTGTAGACTCAAGAGCTACAGACCATGTAGCCGGAGATAGGAATACCTTCGTGGAATTTCGACGAACTCCACATGGAGCTAGGTGGATTTATGTAAGGAATAATTCAAAAGTTGAAGTTAAAGGAGTTGGAACATGCCACCTTATCATGCGAGGTGGTCGCACTTTGTTTCTACATGATGTTCTATATGCTCCAGAGATTCGTCAAAATCTTGTCTCTGTGTTGGTTTTGGTTAAGCTTGGTTTTTATATGAATTTTCATGACAATGGTATGGATTTTTTGTTAGGTACAACTTTCTACGGATCAGGTTATTTTCCAGATGATTTTATTGTGTTGGATGTTGAAGACATCAATGTGGATGTTAGTTATTCCCTATTTACATATACCAATTCTTGTGATGATGATGTGAATATATGGTATGCTAAACTTGGTCATATTGGCCAATAACAAATGAATAGATTAGCCAAAGAGGGCTTAATGGGCAACATTGAAAAAGTCGAGTTGTCTACTTGTGAGTATTGCCTAATGGAAAAAACAACACGAAAACCATTTGGAAAAGGAACAAGGGTTGAATTCCCACTGCAATTAATCCATACTGACATCTGTGGTCCTATGAATGTTAGGGCAAGGCATGGGGCTGTTTACTTCATCACTTTTATAGATGATTTTACTCGATTTGGATATGTCTATTTGATCTCTCATAAATCTAAAGCATTAGATTGTTTTCAGAAATTTATGACCTTAGTGTTAGATAAGAAAATTAAAGTATTAAGATTCGATCGAGGTCGAGAATACTTATCTGATGAGTTCAAAAATTTATGTGATAAAAAGGGAATAGAAAGACAATTGTCTATTCCATATACTCCGCAGCAAAATGGTGTTGTAGAGAGAAGGAACAGAATCCTAATGGAAAAGGTTAGGTCCATGATGGCACATGCCAATTTGCCTATCACCTTTTGGGGTGACGCTTTGTTAACTGCTGTCTATGTACTTAATCGTGTACATTTAAAGTCAGTTTCTTCCACTCCATATGAGTTATGGACAGGTCGAAAACCAGATTTAAGTTTTCTTAGACCTTGAGGTTGTGCTGCCTATACTCATGAGACCTCTCATAAATATGGAAAATTAGTTCCAAGAGGTAAGAAGAGTATCTTTATAAGATACTCAGAACACTTAAAAGGATATGTGTTCATAGGCGAGCAAGAAAATGGAAGTGTAACTGAATTTGAATCTCGAGATGTCACATTCTTAGAGAATGATTTTTCAAAAAAGAGTGAAATAGGTGAAGACTATTCCCTATTTGAGACACTGGATCAAGATAATAGGATAGTTGGATATAATGATCCAAGTGGGAGCAATGTGAGAAGTTGGGAGTTAAGTACTAATCAGTCTCAATTGCAACCACTTAATGAGTCGATTCCGCTATCTGATCCTAGTGGGAGCGTAATAGAGAATGAAGTGCCTATGATACAATCTTCTTCACGACGAACAAGTCGCAAAAGCATTCATCGTCGACGCTTCGAGATCGAAGGGGAAGCTTTCATGATCGCTCCACAAGATGAAAATGAGTCAAGGAATGTCAATGAGACTTTATCTTGCCCTGATAAGAAAATGTGGATGAAAGCAATGGAAGAAGAAATGGAGTCAATGAGATCGAACCAAGTTTAGGAACTAGTTGATCTTCCAAAAGGACGCAGAGCCATTGGGAACAAGTGGGTTCTCAAAATAAAGCGTAAGGCTGATGGCTCGATTGAGAGACATAAGGCTCGCCTTGTGGCGAAGAGATATAATCAACAGGAATGAATTAGCTATGAAGATACATTTTCTCCTGTTGTAAGATTCACCTCTATTCGCCTTATTCTGGCAATAGTGGCCAACTTAGATCTTGAATTATATCACATGGATGTAAAGACTGCTTTTCTCAATGGAGAATTAGAAGAAGAAATTTACATGGAACAACCCGTTAAGTTTGTCACTAAAGGCCAAGAACATAAAGCATGTCGACTTTTGATATCGATATATGACCTCAAGAAGTCTTCAAGATAATGGTATATACCCTTTCATAATGCCGTAATGGCATATGATTTTGAGATGGTTCATGAAGATAATTGCGTATATGTCAAAAGATCCAAAGGTCATTTTGTGATCTTATCATTATACGTTGATAATATACTTATTGCTGGAAGCAATAAGGAATTTGTCAAGACAGTCAAAAGTTGGCTATCTTCTAATTTTTAAATGAAAGAAATGGGTGAAGCTACGTACATTCCTAGAGTCAAGATCTCGAGAGACCGTTCGAAAAGATTGTTATCTCTTTCACAAGAGACATACATAAATAAATTCCTTATGGAAAAGGTGAAGGTCTGAGCCGCAGAATGTGTCATAAAACTCCACAAGAGCAAGATAGAATGAAAAGTGTTCTTTATGCGAGTGCCGTTGGAAGCTTAATGTACGCTACGATGTGTACTAGACCTGATATTTGTTATGTAGTTGGATTGGCGAGCAGATACCAATCCAATCTAGGTCTAACACATTGGGCTGCTATCAAGAGAACCATGAGATATCTGAAAGCTACTGTTGACTATGCATTGAGTTATCAAGGAAGTGATCTGCATTTTGAGGGCTACACTAATGCTGATTGGGGAGGAGATTTAGATGAGAGAAAATCTACCTTTGGAAATATGTTTTTACTGAATAATGGCGCCATATCGTGGAGCAGTAAGAAACAAAATTGCATAGCCTTATCTACCATGAAAGCCAAGTTCGTGGCTTTGTCAACAGTAACACAGGAGGGTGTCTGGCTTAAGAGATTTTTGGAATATTTAGGTATTACTGGCAAGGCTGCAAGTCCAGTTTTGGTATACTGTGATAGCCAAGCAACGATAGCTTACACCAAAGATCCCAAGTTCCATTGTAAGACCAAACACATAGACATTAAGTATAACTATGTTAAGAATGTAGTTGCACGAAAAGATGCGAACGTACAGTATATATCTACGCATAGAATATTAGCAATCCATTGACGAAATCGATTCCTAGAGATGTTTTTCATAGTCATGTAAAATCTCTTGAATTGCATAGAATGTGATATACTGGATATTGTAATTTCCCTGATAGTTCACTATTAATGAAGATTGAGATTATTGCTTATGATTTTTTTTATAATATTTATGGATGTTAAAGCTTGGTGCTTTATGTTGAGAAAGTATTTTTGACACCTAAATTTTAAATTTTCTCTTAAATCATTTGTTTACATAAAAAGAAAAAGAAGAAGAACTAGTTTTAGTTCTTGCCAAAAAAATATAATTCATTAGTTTTTAAGCGTAGCGTATTTAACTCATGCATTAGCATTTATTTGGACCTGCAGAAAGCACTAAAAAGGGAAAGAAGACATAATAGATAAAAGATAGAGCACATCGTCAAGACTCGGAAAATCAAGACCTCTCTTCATTGGCCATTGAATTCCCGTGAAGCTACCAATGAAGTTGCAATCCGCGACACCACATGAAGAACCGTAGGCCTTGTCGTGGACACGTTGCCGACGAACCGCCAGCATAAAATCAATCCTTCCTCCTGCACATGCTCTTGGATATGTTCCGTTTTACGTTACGTGCAGCAATAGATTAGCACACAGTGAGGTGAGAGAATTTAAGTATCGTGAGATGCCATCTATGCCTTACAATATTGCATTGGAAGATGAATTGTGTCTTCAATCACGTCTGGCAAAATTGCTATATTCGGATCTAGTTGCGCTGCAGCTGGACTTCTTTGATAAGTGCAAGTTCAAGAACTTCACAAGTTCAATGGATACGATTGGCAAATTCAATATTAGAAGAGTGGAAGAGGCTTCTACATCCACATTGTTCGATTGCCCATACACTGGAGATGCAGCCTTTCAATGCTTGCTAGAGGACAGGCTTGCATAGTGGTTGGTCAATAAACTTCATGAAAAAGGGTAGAATTACCGAAAAATATGTGGCATTATGAATGTGGAGATGTAATATGACTATATGCATGTGAGATGCAGGACTTGGAGGTTTGCACTATTCATTCAAATTTAAAATAATCCTTAAAGGCTTGATTGTGTTCAAATAAGAGATAAGGATGTTTTTAAAAAAAATAAGCTGAAGATTAGCCCTTTGGTTGAACAAAACCCTAGTTGTTTTGCTATAAATAATGCATGATGCTCACACGGCAAGGGGGTGGAAAATTCATACTCGGGAAATTCATAGCATACTTAGAGAAGCCTAAGAAGTTCGAGAGTTTCCCCCGAGGTCGAGACTCTCCTCCTTATGCGCCGCCACCACCTTGTTCATTTGCCTCCACTCATTGCCGTCGACGTTGCCTTCTTTACTGATCATTGTTCAGTAACCCTCCGTGCCGTTGTCCAGCAGCCGTAGCTCCATCATCTTGGTCACTGCAGTGCCCAAAAATATAGCTCGCCAAGTCAGCCCCACCGTCTACCAAGTTGCTGCGCCAATTAGCCCACTATCTAACTTCATTTTTGTGGTTAGGCAACTCAGTTTTTGTCCCAAATTAAAGCCTAACGTAGCTACTGTCCCGTGGTCAAATTCTCGTGGATTTGGGGTCCGTTTCGCTGCAAATTCAGTCTCAAAGGTGTTGGTTCTAGCGACTTTTGTTGGATATTCAGTGCAAAGTCTTACTTGCCGATATAAGGTTTTCTTCTCATAATCAAGGCTCGGCGAAACGACGAGCTCGCGCTTGTTGAACCCCCTAGGTATGCATGATTCTCGGTTTGCACAAGCTTTTCATTAAGTCTTCGTTCGACTTTAAATTAGGTAACTTTCCAGTCCACAATATTCTGAAAAGTACTTGAATATTTGTTGAATGTTGATGGATTATAATTGCTTAATCTGAATGTTTGAAATATGAAGTGAATTTTGTAGAAATCGGGCATCTCTTTGGATTCTGGATATATTTGATAGATGTTGGGTTTGAATTCGAGATAATCAGAACCTTAATCATGTCTTGAGAATATTTCAAATTTGGCACATGTAGTAGGGATATTGAGCATGTGGTCGGTTTCGTGGATGTACTTCAGGATGCTTGATATATTTCATGGCTTGATTTTCAAATAAATTTGATTTCTAACCTTATCTTGAAGATGTGATGCATGTTATTTGGATTGTCTCGGATGGTCTAGTTTTATCTTGGATTGGAATTTAATGTTTTTGAAAATCTGAGCATATGGGATACGTTTCTATCCTAATTGGGAATTTTGAATATGTCTTTAAAAATTGGATAATTATCTAAATTATTTTTTCCAAAAAATCTTAAAAGATAATCTTTCCTAATTTTAAAAGATAAGATCCGTCGTGGATAAGCCATTTCCCCTTCAAATTCGGCGATTTTTACCCTTTAGTGGTCGAAAATCTCATTCATCTTTTATATGGTCTAAATCAAATATTTTTATAATATTCCTTAAGTATAGTCCATGCTCCATTGCGCCTTTGTCCCTCGGATATGTGCATTATGGATGACCATCCGACTTCACCCTCGAAGTATGACGTCATCCGCACAAATGAAATTATCCATCTCATCCCATAACTTTGGGGCCGGATCGATAAATTTCATTTAAATTCACCATCTGACTCCACCCTTGGGGTACGACGTGAATAAATTCCCTTCCGACCCACGACGTGAATAAATTCCCTTCCGACCCTAAACTTTGGGTACGAAGCGAATTCATCGGAAAAATTCAGATCACATGGTGTACCACACTCAAGGTTTATTATATTTTTATTTGACTCTATTTTCATAAAAAAAAATAAAAAAAAGAACATTAGATCATGGTCTAAAATGGAATTAAATGTCAAGATAGCTTTTAATATAAAATTAGACTTTGAGTGATCAATTTCTTAATTTATATTAATTGTTATCGACCCTCAGACCATCTTTTATTTTTGCCTTTTATTTAGTCCGAAAATACCAAAAAGTATCACTCATGTGCATTTCATATAGGGTCTATCATGCATAATTTATGTCATCACATCATGCACATTTACCATGTCATCATACGTCATTCATGCATTTTTATTCATGTCATATAGGTAGATTTGCATCTCTCGCATGTCATGACTTTTAAATTTTAACTCATGTTTTTTTATGCTTATGCATTAAAACTTGATTTTTTTTAGACATCATGTATGCTCATTTATATCATGTCATGTAGTTTAATTGAATCATGTTGTGTGCCATATTTGTTAGACTTCACATTCTTCTTGCATTAAAATTTGATTTTTTTCCAAAGTCATCATGCGTGCCACATAGTTTGTCTGAACATCATGTAGTCATGTTTGCATTCATATAGTTAGGCTTTGCATTTACATGTTGCATTCATTTAAATAAATAAAAACCTACAAAAATACCATTGCACCTTGCTTTATAAATCAAATCAATTGAATTTGCCAATTCAAAAAAAAATCTTCACAAGAATGGTACCGAAAAGGTGTCAATTGAAAAATTAACATAATCAAGTCCCCGAACTTAAATATCTGGTTTGCAGAAAATAAAGTATTATTCCAATACTTTATTTAGGTATCTAATCTACCTACCAAAAAAGATTAGTGGCGGCTCCAAAATTTAAATCATTTGAACATGAACCTAAGTTGCGAATTGGTAGAGCTTGGGAGAGCTCGCAGTAGGTTAGTTAATTTATTTAATTAATCTAGTAATCTATTAACCTGAGAATTCGATAATTTTTAGGTCGCGACAAGTATGTCAGACAGATAGGAGATTGACCTACTCACATGGGTAATCGCCTCTATTTACTACGTGATAAATAGAGATGAGACAATTTTGAGTTCATTATCTAGGTGATAATTGAGAGCTTGAGCTTAGAATAAAAATGTCGCCTTAACATGATGTTAAGATGAGAACTTAATATGCATTATGTCCGAAAGTGAAATAACCCACATGTTTCACTTTATCTGTCTTCATTGCCAGATGTGAGTTTTAATGGATACTTTTGAGTAAAGTAGTTACGTGAACTCATGTTAGACCTTGAGTGTGTCTAGACTATCATCTGTACGGTATTAAGATACTTAGATATACGCTGCACAGGGAAGTTGTTTGCCCTACATGAGTGAGTGGGGTACAGCATACAAAAATCTACTGATGATCATGTCCAATATTGAGCTGCTATATACTCCTAACAGATGTATAGTAACGAGCTCTCAATGTATGCTGGTCGCACGGATTATTTGCCAATATGAAATTTGCAGAAAAGAAGGTATTATGTATAACCTGTAATGTACAAGTGAGAGTTATTAGTCCTTTGTGGACGAGTGGAAGTTGTTTGCCCTACATGAGTGAGTGGGAGATGTTGGAACATAGTGTTATTGTGTGCCGCGCATGCGGGCAATCACAATCCAAATTGTGGAATAACTGCCAAGGCAGTTACTTTTTGAACGTGAGAGAAAAACTCACGTCAGTTTCTAAATGAAACACAACTTCTCTCAAAAACGAAGAACGATACATCAGACTCTCTCTTGAACTTGAGAACGCTTGGACAATCGATTCTCGCAAGGCCGTCGTTGGAGGCTCTTAATCTGTGGAAAACGAGTACGTTCCCTCGTGTAATCGTGCTCCGATCAATGATACAAGTTAGTGATCCTTGGACATGTTTTCACATGTTTTTTCGCACGTTTGTCATTTCAATTAGGAATTCGTTATCTTTCATGTATCGTTGACGGCGTTTCTGTGTATATAATTGTGCAAAGTCATTAATGCTATCACAATTTCCACTTGTTTCTCAAATGGGTAACTTGGCATTTGCTTTATAATCTTCCACTTCTTTTTTAACACACCAAAGGCTCGCTCAATTTCTGATCGCAGCGAGAAATGAGCACGATTGAACGCCTCCCGATAACCTGTAGGTGTGGGACCTTGTCGAAATTCTGGCAAATGATATCTAACTTCTTTGTATGGCCCCAAATAACCTGTTCAATTTGAATATCCAACATGTACTAAATAATATTTACCTACACAAATATAATGTAAATTCAATCAACATAGACACATGTGTACATATTACTCTACAAAAATCATTAATTTATGAACCTGGAGGAGGATGAGGAAATTGTAAATCATGTCTCCCACTGGCTTCATAGAAGATACGAGTATCATGAGCTTGTCCTTCCCAACTAGCCTAAACATAAATAAATTCCATGTTAAAATTACATCTTGCCAATACATTTTGAGTCAGTGTTTCTTTCAACCAATAAAATGAATTTGATCATGCGTGCATACCACGACTGGAATATGTGTACCATCAATAACCTCAATACAATCCTAACACAAAAATGAAAATATTATTGTATAATCAAACTATATGTTTAGTTCTACATTTACATTGTATAAGTGAAACGTACCTTAAAATATGGATAAAATCTTCGATTATTCCTAATCTTCTTTGGAACTTATGTAAATTGTCGATTAGATGGTTAGATCAAATCTTTTCCCATTGCACATACTTTATCTAATACTAAGTTAAAGTATCTACTTATGGTTTCCCCAGAGCGTTCAAAACGCTCTTGTAATAACCTATTACCCACATCATGTCCTAAAATAAGAAGAAATATTCCAAGTATTTCTGTCACATTAATATTTCTAGTTCCTTTCAGGCCATAGGTTGTTACTAAATCATGCATTAAACTATTAAATACGATCCTATCCATTCTAAACATTTGATAGCATCTTATCAAATTAGCACCTTCACCCATCAACTCTTCTAACCATTCATTTCCTGTATATAAAGATGTCATACAAGGTTCTTTATAACTGTACATCGCCAGATAAGCTACTGCGGCCTGAGTGACTCCCACAATTTGCCAATATTCTTCTTCCTCTTTGTCATGATTTTCCCCTTCAGGAGAATCATCCATAACTAGTTAAAGTAACAAAATATAGAGTTACGGTTAGAATAGAGATTAATAATCTAAATCATTCATAAATAGAAATCATCCATCATGTGTATGTGTGTATATGTAAACTCCATTCAATCAAAAGAATACTAATTGAAAACGGGTGTCACATTGAAACATAATAGGAATAGAGTTCATACATAGTACAAATAGAGTGCAAATCATACCAATTGAAAATAGGTCTCACATCACAACTAGTAGCATACGAAAGAGTTTAAACAAGTGCCGCGACCTGAAAATTACTTTTTAATCAATCAAGTGAACGGATTATTAGGTTAATTAGATTAACTAACCTATGCGAACCCTCCCAAACCCTACCGAATCGCAACTTTGATTTTTGTTGAAATGATTTTTAAATTTGAAGTCACCACTAATCGTTTTTGGAAGGTCGATTAGAAACCTAAATAAATTAGCGGGAGAACTAATTATTTTTGCGAACCAAAGAAAATGAGTTCGGAGACTTGGTTACACTAGATTACTCTAATACCCTATCGGTACCATTTTATTTCATGAAAAATCATTTGGAATGATTGAAAAAAGTTTTGGTCAAACTGACTAGAAGGGTAAAATAGTCATTTTTTAAGGATTGAAAAGTGAAAACAGATCAAACCAGTTGAGTGTAGTGATTCCTTATTTTATACAATTTCTGAAAATTTTTCTGAATTATTTTTCTGATTTTCTGGGGATAATTTACCATGAATGGTAAAACTATCATTTCATGAAGAAACGGGAATCAAAGTCACAAAATATGGGTCTGGCCAGGCAAAATTGACAATTTCCCATTTTTTGTAATTTTTAGGAATCTTTCGGATTTTCCCGAGACAATTTGCCCATAAAGGGCAAAATCATCATTTTGAAAAGATCAGAAAGGGAAATCATCAAAAATAGGATTAGTCAGTCGAAATAACCGTTTCCCAATTTTTGAGATTTTTCTAAAATTTTTCAGAATTTTTTTGAGATAATTTACCCATAAGGGGCAAAATCAACATTTTAGAAAAATCAGGAAGGAAATTCATTAAAAATAGGATTGGCCAATCAAAATGGTCTGTTTCCTAATTTTTGAGATTTTTCTGAATTTTTTGCAATAATTTGCCCATAAGGGACAAAATCGTCATTTTGAAAAAATCAGGAAGAAAATTCATCAAAAATAGGATTGGCCAATCAAAACGGTCCGTTTTCTAATTTTTTATATTGTTTCAGAATTTTTCGAGACAATTTACCCATGAGGGACAAAATTGTCATTTTGAGAAAATCAGAAATGAAATTAATCAAAAATAGGATTGGCTAGTCGAAATGGCCCGTTTCATTTTTTTTTTTTTTTGAGATTTTTCTAAATTTTTCATAATTTTTTTAGACGATTTACCCATAAGGGGGCAAAATCGTCGCTTCAAAAAAAATCAAGAAGGAAATTCATCAAAAATAAGATTAGCTAGTCGAAATGGCCCGTTTCCTAATTTTTTTTTTAGATTTTTCTGAATTTTTTAGAATTTTTCGAGACGATTTACCCATAAAGGGGCAAAATCATCATTTCGAGAAAATCAGGAAGGAAATTCATCAAAAATAGGATTGACCAGTCGAAATGACCCGTTTCCTAATTTTTGAGATTTTTTGAGAATTTTTTGAAATTTTTCTAGACAATTTACCCATAGGGAAAAATCATCATTTCGAAAATATCAGGAAGGAAAATCATCAAAAACAAGATTGGCTAGTCGAAATGACCCGTTTCCTAGTTTTTGGAATTTTTGAGAATTTTTTGGATTTTTTTCAAGACAATTTACCTATAATGGGTAAAATTGTCATTTTGAAAATTAAAAGGGCAAAATTGTCAAAAATATGATAGACCAATTAAAACAGCATATTTCCTAATTTTTGAGATTTTTGATAAATTTTTGAAATTTTCTTTTTTTTTGGAATTTTTTAGTATCTTTATGATTTTTATGAATCTTTCATTTTTTTTTTGATCTTTTATTGCATTTTCTCTTTTTTTGAATTTTTTATTTTTATTTTTATTTTTTTTATCCCACGAATTTTTATTGAAATTGGGCCGGGTGGACCCGACACGCGCCACTAGTGCCCGACCTGTGCTGTAAGGGCCCAGGTTAGTCTAAATAGAGGCCATCCTAAAATTCGCCCCAAGTTCCCTTTCCTTATATATTGATATAATCAGAGTTTATGGAAGAAAGTGCAAGTCGAGTGATCTGATCAACCTCTAGCTCCATGAATCAGCCACTTATGTCTTCACATAAAAGCTAGGTTATCAACTTCCAACTCGTGACTTATTGCTCTTAGATATAGGGATGTTTAGCGATTTTGAAATTGACTCATGGTTTCCCTAAACCCACACAACCCTTCATCTCTTGAAATTGACTAACTACCATGGAGAACTGTCAATATGTGTCCCGCACTCATCATTGTGAAACAGTTCGTAACTGACTCCACAAAAAAAAGGTCTTTTGCATGCAAAGAACTTAATTCTCCTTCCAAATCAAACTTGAAGCAGAAACATTAATAAAGAGGTTGGAAGCAGGGAATGGTTTACCTCATACTTTGAGCAATGCACCCATCGTGATAATGCTGGCCATCTGAGCAGTCGAGGGCTTCGGCTTGGCGCAAGACGAGCATATAAGCTCAAAAGGTGTTCGCAGGTTCAATGGTCAACCCGGTGGTTTTTATGCAATGTCAATGCAAAAAGAGGATAGGTACACAGTCAGGAAACACTCAAGTATAGTTTGAGGCAAAGAAAAATAGAAGAAAACGCGAGAAATGATGAACATGCCATTAACGGCGCTCCGCGAGCTCAAAAATGGTGCTTACCGCTAAGGCTTTTATCTATGACACCTCTTCGGCTGTAGCAGTCACCGCCACATTATAATAGCCAGCACCCGTATTGAATATCAGCACAAGTTTCTCACTTCCGCCGCCCATATTGTCTTGCACGGTCTGTTGCTATTATTGTGCATGCAACAAGACCACAGCTGGGCGTTTCGACATCTTGAGCTGTACCTGACCCTCCTTTGCTTAAAAATCTTGAGCCATATTGTATGGCCCTGCATATCTTGTCCTTTGCTTCAGCCTTGTTCAAATGGAGATAGTGATAGCGAGTTCTCCTCATGAGCATCAGCATAACTCATCTCTTCAACAAATCAGAGAGAAGTTGCGTGTGTCTCCGCCGTTGAAACCTCCATCCTCCTTCAATGCCGCGGTCTCCCTTTACTCAGCAGCAACCTTCTCGAATACATGAGACAGCTCGCTCAGGTACTTGATGATCAACACTAGAGTCGAAGTGGAAGTATTGTGGTCGATGAATAGGAAGCTCAGCATGTTGTTTATGATCTCCGCCTCGGGTATGAGCTTCCCGTTCCTATCCTGAGCTCGACCACGCGAGCCTTGAGGTTCATGTGGACGTCAATCTTCGCGGGCAAGTTCAGTTCCGATTCTCTACTCCTGCTGCTTCCCTATCGTCAACAAGAGGAATGCTGCTTCCTCCCAAACACATAATCCCACAATCACCCCTGCAAGCTTTTACAAATCCTCCGGTTGTCTCCCGTGGTCTTGAATGCACTCCATCTTATTCTGGTAATGCCCTGGCATCTGTGTAGCAACTATCTCCCCTTTTGTCTTTTCATGGTCTCTTTTCATCGAAAAACCCCCTCCAAATCCTCCCTCAGCTTCATGTCCCATGCATTTGAGACAACCTGAGAGTATTTTCCATCCTTGTAATCCTTCTTTCTGTTCAAAAATCAGTCTGGAATCTTAAACTGGTGCGGGTTGGCAACAATGACCATGAGGTTGTCTAGCTCAGCAGCAATCAATCCGACAGCATTCTTGTTCATATCGACGTCGGCCTTCTTGCTAACAATGTTGGTGAAACGGCGACCAATGTCTTCCTTGATGGAGGTGAGAACGAACGGGATCTTCTGCTTCCCATCAGCGTTGGTGTTCAGCATATGCAAAATGTGCTAGAAATCCTCGTCCGCCACAAGAGACATCGTAGTAGCTGCGCTTGCTAGCGAGCGAGAGCTAGAGAGAAGAGAGAGAGGAGTCCTGGATGTCGTACAGCGCATCCTTGAGCATCTTGAACCAGAGCTTGACCTGGTTTTTGTTCCATTACTGCTTCTCGGCATCCAAAAGCACAGCTCGGATGGTCTGGACGGTGCCCTCGAGGAGTTGGAGCTTGTGCTTGGCACCGTTGGGCCAATGGACCTTCTGAGAAGCGAAGAGAGCAAGACTTTCTAGCGTCTCCGTAGCAAGGCCGAAGAGGACTGCTTCTTTTTCTTGTAGGGCTTGGCCACTGCATCCATGGCCGAGAGGTCAGGACTTCAAGTCGTGGTTGGGATCGCCCGGGCGGTGGATCTTCTCTCCTCCCTTCTGCGCTTGATCATTTTTTTTTCGAAAAACTGGCTGGTCCCTCATTCTTTTCTTTTTTGTTCCCACTCACTCTCCACTTTCATGCATTTGGTGGAGCTCTACAAAAGTCCCCACCCTCGTCTTTTTTTTCTTCGTTTTCTTTCATATCTCATCGAAAGTGCCCCCCACTCATTTTCCTTTTCTTTCGGTGACTCTGCCATAATAGCCATCCCTTCAACCTTGTTGCTTTCCTTGTCTTTTTCTTTGTCCCATGCATCTTCAGGAGATTCTTTATTGGCTAAAACCCCATTGGAACTATCGCAGACTCTTGGCCCCCGGTGATGCATACCCAAGTTCTCACAATTTCCTCATTGCTGTCATTCTTGACAGGTACATGCCAAGAACCTTTCTCAGATTCCTCGATGACTAGAGAACATGAGAGTGGCATGATAAGCACCGGATTACCTTTTACAAATGTGTCTCGAACCTGATGTCTCTCTTTCCGCTTGGAAAATAATTTGCTTCCGAGGAGTTCAAAAAAGTGATCTCGCATTTTGGTGCCCATCAAACAGTTACAATGGACAGCAGCATATGACCAGCTATGTTACACCGATACGAGACGCGACACGCGACACGACACGACACGACACGCCGACACGTGAATTCTCAAAAAATAGAGAATTCCGACACGCTGGGACACGTTATATATTATATGTATATTTTTAATCGTGGCTCCTTCTCATAAGCTAAATTGTATTAAAGAATTGAAAGAATTTCAATGAAGGTAAGAGTTTGCAATACTTTCATCAAAATATCTAGCATGTTGATGCATCTAATACAGCTAAGGTGATAATTAGGTCAAAAAATTTGAGTTTCTGACCCATTTTACCATTGAACACGCGAGGGACTCGTGTTAACCCAAGGTCAACGTGTCCGGAAGTGTCCAAGTGTCCGACACGAGTCCGAGTGTCCGACACGCCAAAATTTTGAAAAAGGGCGTGTCCGTGTAACATAGATGACCAGTACCAATCATCATCTGAGCCAAGGGGAGTCACCAGACTTCTCCCTTTTCTTTTCCTTGGTGGGGCATTGATTATTATGGAGTTGGCACCTAAATTACTTTTGCTTTCGGTCACTTACCATCATTCTAGCTGGGCACCTTGGTTTCCCTTTTTTGAATTGGCAGAAGAGTGTCTACCCCAGCTCCCTCGCAGATTTTGTTGTTTTTGCTCTTTGTCCGCTTTCCGTTTTTAATCCATGCCGAATCCATCATTATGCCAGTTGCCAGTCAAATAATCTCCAATTATTTCATTCCTGTATGCTAGTCCAAAACCAAGTCTTCACATAATCAGCTCGACCTCGCTTTCTTTTATTAGTCGAAGCATATCTGAACCCAACCTTTCCTCCGCCACAAGGCTTCTAGCTTCAGGTTCTTCAACGAGTTGATCCTTCTGATGTGGACTCCAAAGATATAGCCTTCTAAAGAGCCTTGATTGTCCCGTGTGGAAGAAAGAAACAAAAAACTGAAAGTGGAACTTCAGCCTGCCCTCCTCATCCTGTGTCTTTGCCCCGTGTCTTGCTTCCATACCTTTGCCTCGCTGAGGAGTCATGACCATGATCGAACTACTTATTGATGAAAGAGTAGGAGACAAGATTTGAATATCTTGTATGTCCTCCCAGAGGAAAAAGAATTTGGTCTTTTTCCCAAACAGATTTGTGTAGGAGCTAATAATTTGTGCTAACTTGGAGAGGCATTTTGTGTTTCAAGTGACCAGTGAAATCATTGATGCGAAATTCCACAGCTGGAAGACCAAAAAGCTTCTGAAAAGCGAAATTTGTTCGCGGAGACCTTATATTTATCTTCTCGCCAACCTCTTTCTCCATCTTAGATATATACTCTTTCGCCACATCGCTACTTCTTGCAACTTAGATCGGCACGCTTGAACTAGCTTTCCTTGAAGAGGAACCCATCGTCAGCTAGGTCTGATATGTTATTCTTCACAAAATTGATCTCAGCATGTCCTAAAGATGTATCTTCATCAAAAGGTCCATCAAAATCGAAAACCTCCACATCTAGAACGGAAGGAGGATCCTCCACGGCGTCAAATTCGAATATATATATATTTTGCATTCTGGCCTCTATGAAGCGCGAAATCAACCCCAAGACTCGCTTAGCTTGGAGAACCAGCATACTGTATACAATGACTTCACCAATATAATCTAGTATATCTAGCCCAACAAACTCCAACCCGTGAATTGCACTTGGTGTAGCAAGCCATAGGTGAACAAGCACATACAATCCCATGACAAAAGTTAATAGCACAGTTAAATTGGTAAAGTATTGCACAACAAGCTTCCAATCTGATCGAGGCTCTACCTGCAAAGTGGCCAAAATATGTTCCTTGTTGGACCCGCTTGCCCCTTTTCCTAGTGGAGTTCTCGGGCACATCAGACTTGACCTCTAAAATTTACTCTAGCTAGTTTTTTTTTTTTAATTATTCCTCCCGCCGACACTCTTTGTAATCATAGATCCACATCTTGGGAGGGGACCCATGACCGCGACTTGATTCGGTTTAACCCCCATACCAGCGTTTCAAGAAAAAGAAAAAATGAAAAATTGGATTTGGAAAATCGAATGCAACAACGAAAAGTGCACCATCTGGCCATTGAAAAATTTGGACTATTAGAGGACAATGTCATAGCTCCAAAATGCAAAAATCAAAAATTATAAAGCTAAAATGAATTTTCTATAATAATATTTTTTTCAATTAACTTGAAAATGAGATTAACAAAGTAATTCCCAATTTCAGATTAATTCTTGCATATTTTCTTCAGCCAAAATGAAGTGAAAATTAAAAGAAAAATATTGACTATTTTTTTTATTTTTGTGGCCTCGAATGCTATTTTTTTTATTAATTTTCCAGATTTCTAAAAAATATGAAAAATGTAAAAAAATATGAAAAATTATTTTTTGTTCAAAAATGGTTGCCTAGGCTTGGCTAAGGCTTTCAAAGTTGATTTTGCAATTTTTTCATTTTTTAATTTTTTTTATGAATTTTTGAAAATATAAAAAAAAATTTGTCAAAATTGGTTCTCTAGGCTTGGTCAAGGTCTCCAAAGTTGATTTTTTAATTTTATGAATTTTCTATTAATTTTAAAGAGAAGATAATTAAAATCAAGTATCAACAACAAGCAGCTAACATCCTAGTGACGACTATTATGCTCTTCCAACTTAAACTTGAGCTACTCGACTTTTTCTTCATCTCCATCCAAGTTCATGAAGATCTGCCAGTTGTCTTTCTTTTCAGCAAAGTGTGAGAGTGCAAAGGAGTATAACTTTTGATCTTGCTTAATCTTAGGTATGGCTTTCAATGTTTGCATAATTTCCTTGTAAAGATCAAACTCCCTTGCAAGAGATGATATATTGCTCCTACTGTTAATAGCTGAACAAAGTCTGTCGATTTGCTATGCTAACTTAGCAGGTCCAGTCAATTTTTTCCCTTTCTTTCCTCCAGCTTCCCTATGTGCTGCTCTTTTATGGCTCTTACTTGAACTTTGTTGAACAATATTTTTACCTACATTACGCTCTAAATTATCATCAGTAGATCTTGCACCATCACCCATATCAACTTATGGAGCCTCAATATCCTCATTATTAATTAAACCTCGTGCAGGATTCCATGTGACACTTCCAATCGCAACCGTACCCCTGAACATTTTATCCAATAAAACTTTAAGATCCTGATGTGTGACTTTCATTCAAAAAACCTTAAACATATGATCCTCCTATTATAATAGAACATTTTTGTGAGTTGTATCATAAAAGATGAACTTCAAAAAAAGTAACAAAATAAGAGATAAACACCTTAATTTTCCTCTCCCACCATTCATTATCTGGATCAATGGTCTTCTTCCTTGCATCTCATCCCAATCCTGTTTCATTTAAAAGCAATTTTCTCCATCTTTTGTATTCTTCCTTAAGATTATCCCACTTACTCTTTATGTGATTTTCATCATACCTTTTGCCCCTCAACTGCTCAAACTTGTTAATTATGACTGTCCACCCATCTCTTTTGTTGCTTGCAAGATAATTGCCTATTTCAATTTGTTCAATGCATAACTTACAAAACGTTTTTACATTTTCTGGGCTCCAATATGCCATTTCCTTTGATGAACTTGCCATTTTTCCAATAAAATGAAGATAAACATTTGAGTGATGCCGCGCGGACACCTCAATTATAAAAAAAAAAACATTTGAGAGATGCAAACACATTAGATTAACAATGCAAATAAATGGTCTTGCTAAGGCATCCAACAATGAATACTTGGATATGTTAAAGATGCAAAAGCCACTATGATGGGGAAGTGTTAAATATGTCTTGATTCGGTCCGTCACTCGACCCCCCTCAACATATCATTTGTGTGGGCCTAAAGTGAAAAAAAAAAATTGAGATTTTAGTTCGTGAAGCGGAGGGTTGGGTCGATAGGGCCAACCCAAATCAAGACATATTTTATGTACAAATAATATGTTAGGGGAGTCGAGAGACAAATCGAATCAAGACATATTTAACACTTCCCATTTAGGCCTAAGGTGGGGCAAGCGAACAAATTTTTTTGGGGGTGCGAATAGATTTGTGTGGGGGTTCGAGGGCGAAACCCTCAAAAAAAAATTTTGGGGGCACTATTTATACTCTACATCTATATCTTCCAACTTCTCCAACATCCCAATTGCATGAAACTAGCACACATCCTTAGTATTGTCAAATATTTCAAGTTCCCAAGTGAATTTGGAAACTCTACAATGTGTTATGGGACAGATTCAGCTTGAATACTAATTTCAAGTTCCCAATTGAATCTTGTTCTCTTAAGCAACTTACACTCACTCAAAGACAAAAGTTCAAGCTTTACTAATTACCAACTCACCCCCAACCAACACAGAAGCAAGTCACCTATCAAATAGGGATAATAAGCAACACAACAACAGTAACCCTTTACCAGCACTCCAATCTCTAGAGGAATTTGAGAAATTTCTACAAGATCCTAAGAAAGCCTCAATAGATAAATTAAGTTACTAATTGCCAACTCACCCCCAACCAACGCAGAACCAAGTCACCTATCAAATTGGGATAATAAGCAACACAACAACAATAACCTGAAAAATTAAGGGAAGACACATTGTAAGTAGAGTGGGATTTTATGAATAAGCACTTGTAATAATAACTTCGGCAGCCTTGTAGAAGAACCCCTTTAGAAACAAAATCTTTTGACAAAATTAATAAATGGAAAATCTCTGCAAGGAGAGAAATTGGTTACCCCGCTACCACTCATCCTATTGCTAGTCTTTGATACCAGAGGCCATCTTTTGTTCAATCAGCATTCAAAACCAAAAAATGCTCAAGCTCTTACAGAATCAATGGAGATTATCTTACTTTTAGAAATATCGATTCTCTTATTATCTAAAGATGAGATGGATGCACATATTTGACTCTTCTTTCTTGCTCTAATGTGCAAATTGATGGACCACTTGTAGCAAAACAACATCTCTCTTTCTATACACCATAATCATCAGTTAAAGAAGGTGAACTCACAAGAACAGCAAGAGCCCTAAACGCCTTAGCTGTGAACTGCACGCTTGGGCTCACAGTGCTGAAAAGATGAGATGAGATGAGGCACTCTTATACATCCACCAAGTTCGTGAAAAACTCCAAAACAACACTAATCAAACATGAGACAAGCAATGAGGAAGTCAGAAGGCAAGGAGGTCATGCGAATACCTTGCTATTGTTGATCGATGACTTCATTTCCAACTCGAGCAAAACTTGCAAAAGGGAAGAGAGGAAAGAAGCTGCGCCAGAGGAAAAGAAATAGCTACAGATGTAGGGTTCCTTTGATGAAAGAGATAAACTTGGAATATGAAAAATATATGAGGATAAAAGAGGCAAAATAAAAAGGAATTTTTAAGCATTCTTGGCAGATGCTAAGAATGCTAGAATGCTCAAGGCAGCCTTTCGGCTGCGTTGGGCTTTTGGCCTTGCTAATGCCCACTTTTTCAAGAGGATGTTTGCAAACTTTTTTCCAAACACCAAATATTTGGCACAAAGGCCTTTGGGTGTCCAAAGTCTATTCTGAAAGTTGATTCCAAACATAGCCAACATCAGCCACAAAGCCTCCAAGCTAGCAGGGGAGAGCATGGAAAATTGACTACATGAAGAAGATGATTCCTGTAACCAAAGCTAGACTCTTACTATCACTAGATGTCACACATTTAGTTCCATAGAAAATAAATAACAAAAAAAAACTTGTATAGAGCAGTCAAAGATCAAAGCCAGATAAAGAAATGATGCATACCAAAAAACTCCATGAAGAAGATAGTTATTAAAGAAGATAATAACAAACCAACACGAGGATGATATGTACATATATATCATTATTCTTATGGATCAAATCACTCAATTGCCCTGATCATCTAGAAATTTGACACTGCAATGCACCTTTAAGCACATAATGCCAAAGAAACCCTATGTACTTACAAGCAACAAGTGACAAGAACCGAAAGAGAGTTGAGACCAAAGTATTTGCCAAATAAATAACTCCCTGAGCAAATGAATAATGTCGTTAGCAATGAATAATGGACTTGTAGAACCACAGTTACCCAAAAAACAAATAATTAACATAAACTTAACAATAATCACTTAATGTTGTATTACAAATATTATACACCATTGGCCGATACAAAATTAATAATTCAGATTAAGGCTAGTCATAGTTCCCCCATAAAGAATTTATTCATTACCTGCGATCACCAGACACGTTTGGACCAGCCCAAACACCAGATAAAGATGTAATGATGCTTTCAGTTCTTGTTACTGCATCAAGAATATCTAATCTGATGCTCTGAATATAAGGCAAGATTTTCCCACCTAGAAGCTCGTCAAGAGCAAGCTTCTCCAGAACCGATAATGCGAGGATTTCTTTCCACAAACATATATTTCTTAACAGACTGACTGACATGCCAAAGCAGTATGCTACCAGTCGTGCAGCACCTAGCATAGCCTTCATTACTAGAGGGCTGCAAGTTGGCACCTGTGGATAGGACATCAAAGAATTCATACTAATAAAATCCACAATGCATGTATGTCAAATTAAACTGTTCAATCACACATACATAAAGTTTTGCAACAGCACTTGCCGAGTGAGTACAGACAACAACTAACAATTTAGCCAAAGCCTCACTAGTAGTTGGAACATAATTTGTGACTAAAGTTGTGGTAGCAACAGCGCGCTTCATCTCTCTTGTACTAAGCATGTCCCAGGAGCGGGCTATTTCATAATGCAAAATGGGAAGTGCAACCTTCTCCACCAATCCCAAGATAGGATTAGAATCAACGTCATCAGGGGCAAACTCGCTTTTATCTTGGGGCAGACCATAATCAAATAGTAATGAATTCCTAAACAATTGAAAGTAAGCTTTAGCATCAATTTGCCACAAAGTGTTAATAAATAATTAAGTGCAAGTTCCATAGGAAAAATAAGACAGATTAATCAGCCAAGCAAATTCAGAGATATCTCACATCCACATGACTACAACTATTAGCAAGAGGCAAAATATATATATGTTACCATTTCATTTGGAAGAAATCAGAATCCTCATGTAATACATCTCACTTTAGAAGTTCCAACTGAACATATGGAGAGAAGATATTTAGAACACTAAGTGACATGTAGGTATCATGGTAGCTTGAAGAATAATCTCTTTTCCATTTTTCAAATCATTGCTTAACCTTTGAGTGGCAATGTTAATTGCTGATTTATTGTCACAATATAGCTTCATAGGATCCTTCGACTCAATTTTCAAATCTTCTAGGATGATTTTGAGCTATAATAGCTCACATATTCCTTAGGCCATTGCTCAAAATTGTGATTCAACACTTGATCTTGCAACTACATTCTGCTTTTAACTCCTCCAAGTCACCAAATTTCCACCAAGAAACGTACAATAACCAGATGTTGACCTTCTATCCCCCAAGGATCATACATAGTCAACATCGGTATAAGTTTCTAGCACAAGCTTTTGGTTTCTTCTTAATAGAACTCCTTTTTCGAGACTTCCTTTCAATTAATGTAGCACTCGATTAACGGCTTATAAGTGTGATTCTCTTGGGTCATGCATAAACTAACTAATCACACTCACTGAATAGACAATATTGGGTCTAGTATGAGCCAGATAGATGAGTTTCCCAATTAATCTTTGATACATTTCTCAATTTACAGCAAGTTCTTCCTTTTCTTCCCTAAAATTTTATTATGCTCAATAGGTGTAGCTACCGGTTTGTAACCCAGTTGTTCAATTTCTTTCAAGAGATCGATCACATACTTCTGTTGTGAGACAAAATCCCTTGTCTAAAGTAAGAAACTTCAATCCCAAGGAAGTATTTGAGTTTTCCCAACTCTTTTATTTCTTTAATCGAATACCGTTTTAGCTCATGTTTCTCCTTATCATCGTCACTTATGACAATAATATCATCAATGTATACTAGAAGTGTTGTAACTCTCCCTACAGCTGAATGCTTAATGAAGAGGGTATAATCACCTTGGCTTTGTTTGTAACCCGAAGCTTTCATCACTCTGGAAAATCTCCCAACCAAGCTCTAGGTGATTGCTTGAGCCCATATAGTGCTTTTCGTAATCTACATGCTTTGTTCATTGTCCTTTCTCCTTTAAAGCCTGGTGGAATATTCATGTAGATCTCCTCCTCTAGATCTTCATGTAAGAATGCATTTTTCACATCATACTATTGAAGTTGCCAATCAAAGTGGGCCGTTAGAGAAAGTAAAATTCTCACAATGTTCATTGCCATTGCAGCAAATATCTCTTGATAATCTACTCTATAAGTTTGAGTATAACCTTTTGTCACCAATCTTGCTTTATATCTCTCAAGAGAACCATCAGCCTTATATTTCAAGGTAAAAACCCATTTGCAGCCCATAAGATTCTTTTTCCTTTGATTTTTCGACAATCTCCCAAGTCTTTTTTTTTTGTAGTGCATCCATTTCTTCTTTCATTGCATTTCTCCATTCTTCTTTAGACAAATTCCTCAAATAAAGTATTGGAACAACGGTGGTATTTAGACTCACAATGAAATTTCTATGAGGTGGTAATAGGTGTTCAAGTGACACATAGTGAGATAGTGGATATAAGGGTCGCTTTGTGCACTCTCTTGTACCTTTTCTAACAGCAACGGGAAGGTGGGAGTCATTTCCTTGCATATATTGATTATTTATGTAAAGGAGAGCCGAAACTTACCAAAAATTCATTTGCAAGACTCGAATAAGAACCTTGAACTTGTGTTTGGTCTAGAACATCTACTCTTCTTAAGTACACCTGAGGAAATCTCATAGACTGATAAATACATGTAGATACAGGAGTAGACACTTGTTCCGGAGTGGATTTAGACTTTGGTAGTGAGTTCAAGATTGAAGACACATTTGATTGCTCTGAGATCTAGTTTTCCTCTTTGTTGATTATAAGCATGTACGAATGAGATGCAATCGAAGACTCTAGGTGTGAGATTATTTGTTATCCTGAAATGAGGATAAAAGCAAGAAAGAATTGCCATAGGAGTTTTGAAATCTAATACTCTTAATGGCAATCTATTAATTATGTATATAAATGTAAGGACAGCTTTCCCCCAATATAACTTAGGGAATTCCCATGAAACAACAAAGCTCAATAGTGTTACGCAAATGACTATTTTTCCTCTCAGCAACCCCATTTTGTTGTGGCGTGCTTATACAAGATGACTCATGAATAATCCATTCCTTTTGAAAATAGGTTGACAAGATCTAATTAAAGTAGTCTTAGGCATTATCTGACCTAAAACTCTTAATTTTGACTCTAAATTGATTTTGAACCATTGATTGAAAATTAGGAATAATACTACTCATATCATATTCGTTTTTGAGTAAAAATATCCACGTGACTCTAGTGCAATTATCGATTAAAGAAACAAACCAATGAGCCCCTGAGATATTTGGAATTGTGGAGGGTACTTAGATGTCACTGTGAATCAAATCAAAAGGATGAGAATTTCGTTTGTTATTAATAGGAAAAGATACACGAGTGTGTTTAGCAAATTTACATGTATCACACTGAAATTCACTCATTTCTAATCCTTTAAACAAAGAAGGAAATATGATATTTAAGACTTGAAAAAATGGATGAGTAAAATGAAAATGATAAAGCCAAATGACAGCTTTATTGGAAGCACTAAGAAATGATAAGGATGAATTATTCATGAATTTCTTCGAAATCCTCGACGTCTCAACAACCTATTCCTTTCCTTAGCAAGTCCAACCTTCCTCTTCAAATCCTGCTCCTGAAGAATATAGTAGGTGGGGTAAAAAATTGCACATTATTTGAGATCTTAGATGAGCTTTTGTATGGAGACAAGATTGGTCGATAGTTTTGGCACATGGAGGACTCTTTCGAGAGTGAGAATGGGCGTTATGTGGATATCACCAGTTCCTGCAACAATAGTTAGGAAACCGTTTGAAACCACTATCTTTCCATTACTTGGACATGAGATATAGGTACTAAAAAATTGTGAAGTGTGAGTCATGTGATTAGTAGCACCTAAGTCTATTATCCAAGCTTCACTAAAAAAAGTCTTTCAGGCATTTAGACCAAAAGAGAATGGAGACTTACATGAGAGTGCTAAATAACATGCACCAAGGGGCTTTTCAAGAGACCCTAAAAGGCCTCTAATTCTTTCTATCTCCTCACTATTGAAGGATTCTTTCTCCTGTCCTTCACTATTACTGATTTGCTTGCCAGTTTGTTCAATTATATGAGCTTAGGGCCTTGGCTATCCTCCTCTATTTCCCCATTCTCGGCTTGAGATTGTTAGTTTTCCATTCAGCTTCCAGTAACGCTCCTTTGTATACTTCGACTTCTTACAGTAGGTACACCACATACTATCTCAATTATCCTTCCGTGTGGGCTTTAAAGCATCCATTCTTCCTCTTCTTTGTGTTGACACATTGTGAGTTATTAATACTGAGCCTTCCGCAACTTGAGGCTCTAGCATTATTCCCCTTCGGCTTTCTTATGCTCAGATCAGAGAGATTATCTCTTCCAATGAATGGGTTTCTTCCTTTCCAAGCATTTGAATCCTGACTTGATCAAACTCAAAATTAAGACTAGCCAGGAAATCATATACTCAATCATTTTCAATGAAGGTCTTCAAAATTACAGCATCATCCACACACTTCATGTCAAATACTAGATAATGATTGAGTTTTTGCCATAGGTTTGAAAGGGTATTGGCATATTCTGTCACAGTTTTACTCAATTGTCTTGCTACACTTGTCTTTACCTTGATTTCATTGAATATGCTTCATCCCATGCGATGAACATGGGATCTTCTAGTTGAGGACCTATTTTGAGGAGGTGGCTGAGTTTTCCTTTACCCTTTCTTCAGGTAGGTTTTGACGAATTGTGACCATTTGAGATAATTCTTCTCATTCAACCTATAAGATGCCCTCAAATTTTGCAGATCTCCAATACGGTTGGTGTTGGTCTCCTCACCTTGTGTTATTGTCTCAGATATGGATATTTCCAAGCATAGGAAAAAAAAAAAGGAGAAAGTACTTTAAAGGAAAAACAAAACTAAAGCAACGAAGTTTGCAAGAGAATGAAGTTTTAGGGCAAAAACTAAAACAAGGTTAGAGATGAAGTGGGAAAAATAAAGCTAAACGGATCACAAAAAAATGATAGTTGCAATCAGATTTTTAAACACAAAAACAATCGAACAACGAAGGCTATGATTAAAACATTATTACAGCAACAAAAGTTGTGTTGCAACATGTTGACACCTGGTTTTTAATCATCATTTCTTTTTAAAATTAATAGAAAATCTATAAAAATTCATAAAAATTGATAAATCAACTTTGGGGACCTTGGCTAAGCCTAGAGAACTAATTTTGACCAAAAAATGATTTTTCATATTTTCAGTATTTTTTAGTATTTTTATTTTCGAAAATTCATGAAAAATAAAGATTAAATGAGAAAATTGCAAAATCAACTTTGGAAGCCTTGGCCAAGCCTAGGCAACCATTTTTGAACAAAAAATAAATTTTCATATCATATATATTAATTTTTAAAAAAAATACAAAAATACTTGAAATTTTTGGAAAAATAACATTTGAGGCCAAAACAAATACACAAAGATAGTTAATATTTTTATTTTAAATCTATTTTCATATTGGCCATCGCAAATTCAGAAAAATCCAATTCGAGTCACGTGTTCTTTCACGAGTATAATCTCGAAGCGGGCCTAAAAAAATTTAATTTGAGTCAACTTATTTTTAATTTTCACTTTTTATGAGTTGTAACATTGTCTTCTAATATTTGAAATTTTCATCTTGGCTCAATTATACCCAAAATGACTCAATTTTGCAAAAGGACTTTAATTAAATTATGCATTATTTTCAGCGGCAAGAAATGAGCTTAAATTTGACATGTGGTAAATTTTGGTGTGTCAAAAATTGTGAAGAGATTTGGACTTAAAGAAATATATTTTTTCATGGACTGAATTGTAAATACTTAAAATTCAAGGACTAGAGTGCAAATACCTAACTCTTGAAGGATTATTTTACAAATAACAAAAAGAAAAGTTAGTGGATAAATTAAAATAGAGAAGGGAAGATGGAGAAGAGGAGATGAAGAAGAGAAGTTGGAGAAGAATAGGTGGGGAAAATAAGATAAGAATAGAGAAGGGAAGATGGAGATGAAGAAGAGTTAGTAGAGAAATTAGAATGGAAGATAAGAATAGAGAAGGGAAGATGGAGATGAAGAAGAGTTAGTGGAGAAATTAGAATGGGAGATAAATATGGAGAATGGAAGATGAAGATGAAGAAGAGTTAGTGAAGAGATTAGAATGTGAGATAGAGATGGAGAATGGAAGATGAAAATGAAGAAGAGTTAGTGGAGAAATTAGAATGGGAGATAGAGTTAGTGGAAAAATTAGAATGGGAGATAGATGAGTAGATTATAAAAAGAGGAAGAAGTGAGCTTGAGAGAGGAATTTTTTTTTGAGAGAAAATTTTGGATGTTTGAGAGAGTTTTGGGAGATTGAAGAAAAATTTGAGAGAAAGAAAATACCAAAAGAGAGATAATTTTGAAGATGATGGGAGTTTAAAGCTAGGGGTTATCATCACAAATTCCTTCATCGATCAATATAAATCAAGAGTTCATCCTCGTCAACGAGCAAGCAAATTCGACCTAAGTGTTTTTACTTATTCATTTATTTATGATTTTACTCGCAAATTAGCACAAATTGTATACACTTTCTCCATCTCCTTTTTTTTCCCATATTTTATGTCAGGAGAAGGATATCTCTATGTCAACAGCAAAAATCTCGTAGAGATGCAAAAATCGGCCCAAACAAGCTCCTAAGTTGTCCACCGATTTCTCAACTGATCTGTGACTAAAAGTCCCTCTTAATTCAAAAGAAACTATCTATATTGGGAATATAGAGAGCGAAAATCAATTATAGAAATCCCTCTCAAAAAATGGGAGATAAGTACTCTTTCCACTCTTCTGGTTTTAGGTGCAGATTAGCACATATTTTGTATACTAACACTTCACTCTATTTTATGTCAGGAAGCCGCAGCTCTATATCAATGGTCAACCCTATCGAAGCACAAAATCGGCTTGGAGGAGTCCTCAAGCGTGCACAAATTTCAAATTGTTGAATCAATTCGTTGTATTTCATTTTAAAGAATTCATACCCCAGAATGGAGAGGACAAAATCCATCCGCAATTTAAATATCTGCACCATAAATCCCAAAGGGAAGAGCCAAGCCAATGCTTAGCCTCCCATTGGAGGTTTTTACTTACAGTAGTTAAATACCTGCAATTTAAATATCTGCACCATAAATCCCAAAGGGAAGAGCCAAACCGATGCTTAGCCTCCCATTGGAGGTTTTTACTTACAGTAGTTAAATACCTGCAACTTAAATACCTGTACCTTAAATCCCAAAGGGAAGAGCCAAGCAAATGCTTAGCCTCCCATTGGAGGGTTTTACTTACAGTAGTTAAATACCTGCAACTTAAATACATGTACCTTAAATCCCAAAGGGAAGAGCCAAGCCAATGCTTAGCCTCCCATTGGAGGTTTTTACTTACAGTAGTTAAATACCTGCAACTTAAATAACTGTACCTTAAATCCCAAAGGGAAGAGCCAAGCAAATGCTTAGCCTCCCATTGGAGGTTTTTACTTACAGTAGTTAAATACCTGCAACTTAAATACCTGTACCTTAAATCCCAAAGGGAAGAGCCAAGCCAATGCTTAGCCTCCCATTGGAGGTTTTTACTTACAGTAGTTTAAATACTTGCAACTTAAATACCTGTACCTTAAATCCCAAAGGGAAGAGCCAAGCTAATGCTAGGCCTCCCATTGGAGGTGTTTATTCACTGTCATGTACTTCATATAATTTAATTTTTGAATCATCAGACCCAAAAGATGAGTAGGTCGTAATACTGCACAGAAGTCGTTAACACACTCTCTCTTTCAGCTTCAGGGAATCTTTAACGCTTAAAAAAATATAACAAATAAAAATATATACCATCCATGCATCCTATTTAAAAAGTGAAAACACAAAAGAGAATACCCTACTAGAGCCTTAGGAATAAACCAAGCCTGAGTTGCCGAATTAGGATATCCATGAAATTAAAGTACCGAAAGGGCATTAGTTTTAATTAACTAGTGTAACCAAGTCCCCGAGGTCATAATCTCTGGTTCGCAGGAATAAATTAGTTATCCCGCTAATTTATTTAGGTTTCTAATCGACCTACCAAGAACGATTAGGGGCGACTCCAAATTTCAAAATCATTTAAACAAAAACCAAAGTTGCGATTCGGTAGGGCTTGGGAGGGTCCGCGTTAGGTTAGTCAAATCTAATTAACCTAATAATCCGTTAACCCCTTTTGAAGATAAAATTTTTTAGAGGGTCGCGACAGCTTAGCGACTCTGCTGGGGATAGAGATTTTTAAATTTTCGAAAAAAGATACCAATTGGAATACTTAAATTTTTTCGAAATTTTAAAAGTCTTAGTGGACTTAGCCAATGAAAATTTCATGGATATCTCGCTTCTGGCGATCTTGCTTGGGACTCATTCTATAGGTGTTATATGTTTTTGCAGGATGGGAGTTATAAGGGGCAGAGTGTTTGGCTAACCCATTTGTTTTGCAGGCTCGGTGTTGGGATTATGTTTAATTTCACACATTTTTAGAAGCGCTGTTTTGATATCAATTGTTGTGCATGTCTTGCATATTCTGAGGATCACAACACCTACACACACAAGCGTCTAAACCTAAATCGCGAAATTCTTCCTAGAAAACCATAGATAGGGATCGAATATGCAAAGCTCTTGCGTCGATTGCGCTCGGGTTGACCATATTTTATCCCGCTCATTATCTGAATTGACAATTCTTCCCATTGTGATTTGATTGCGCGGAGAGTAAGTTTGTCAATTCAGATAGTGGGGGCCTTTTTAGGTCCATACCCTGTCTCTCCTTCTTTTATTTTCTAGAGTCCACTCCTCACTTGAGTCATGCGCATGACTATGTGATTTGCATTTCTCCAAGGTAAAAGTAAGTTCTCTAATTTTATCTTGTATTTATTTTCGGTCGATCCATGCTAGGTGTCAGTCAGTTTTTGAACTTGATATTACGACCATTCTTTTAAAAGAAAATAAAAATTAAATTTGTCCCCCATTTCTTAAAAAAATGAAAAAATGATGTGAAAAAAAAATCCCTTCGGGGGAATTCCATTAACCAATAAAGGATTTTTGTCGTGTTTTTATTGCTTCAATAAAAATGAAATTTTCCTCTGGAAAATTTATTTCAATAAAAATAAAAATTCCTAAAAAAAAACTTTAGTAAACATCAAGTGATTTTATCACATTTTTCAAATTATAAAGACTTGCAAGAAAATTCTTTTCGAGAAATTCACTCATGTTTTTCTAAGAAACTTTTCTCTAAATAAAATTGGACTAATGTCTCGGGGGAATTTTGTTGACCAATAAATGATTTCTGTCATGTCTTTCCCACTTCAATAAAAATAAAATTTTCCTAACAAATTTACATCTGAAAATTTATTTTGATAAAAAGGAAATTCCTTCAAAAATTTTAGTAAACGTCAAGACATTTTGTCACATTCCTTTAAAAAAAATAAAAAAAATAATAAAAAAAAAGAGAGTAATAAATCTGCAAGAAAATTCTGTATCAGAAATCAACCCATTTCTTCCTAAGGAAATTCTTTTTTTTCTTTTGATTTCACTATAAAATAGAAAAATCAAATTGGACTAATATAAGAGTCACGGACCGACATTCCTTGTGTCGCATACTAATTATATCCTTTTCTTTTGCAGGGAGATCCTAGATACCCCAGACGGGTGTAAAAATTAACTTCAATAATATATCAAGAATCATCTTCAGAAATACCAAAAGACGAAAAACATCGAGGCTTCAACCGTCAATTCAGGGGGCAAACGAGCACTGTCCATCTTTGACAGACAGAGTTGTGTCAATCCGTAAACTTGTTTGGGCAGTGTATTCTGATATGACGGTGGATTTATACTGATTAAACACGGGGGCAAATTTAATGTATTGTAGAGGATCCCGCATCTTTTGAAAGATAATATGGGTTATATAATCATGACCCTTGAAACAAGTACCTTAACCTGATTAAATCAACCAGAGACCGGTCTTAAAATTTCCTTGGATCCGAAACACGCGGAGGGTTTTAGAGGACCGAGGTTCTATTAATGAATGTGACCCACAAGTATTTCTCCCGATGCTACAGGCGCCCGACAAGAGCAAGTGGGCACCGAAAGAAACAAAACACGGTTGAAGTGGGGCCTGCAACAAATGGCCGAATTTATTGGCACACTAATTAAGTGGTGGCAGCTTTATTAATTTACATGATTGAACGCGGGTTTCTAGGTGGCTGGTGGAAAGCCACACTGAATGCCTCTCTAATGTTCTTGATATCATCGTCTACCGCAACCCGCGAGAGCATCATGAAGAGGATTAAACCTAGACGAATACGTCTACTTAGTTTCATCGCACGTTCTCGCCTTTTGTCGATGTCCAAAATTAATGCACAAGCTAGAAGTAATTATTTCCCTTTCCCCCCTATTAAATGCTCGGAGCCGTTAACCTTACCAAACTCGAAAAAATTAATATCGAGACGAAATCCGCGTAAATTTGAAGGGTAAATCCGTATCGTTCCAATTTACCCTTAAATTGCTCCGGTTTTAAATTTGATCCCTTCTATTTTCAGGAATTTGCAAAAGCGACTCGAGAATACAGTCGTATCCAAAAACCAAATTTCCTGGTCGGGCTAAATTGGGGGCAAATCAACTCATGGACATTACCACGGGATGGACAGCTTCGGTTAAAGAAAAATACAAGCGAAAGATCCGAACAATCTCAGACATGGGTAATTTTGTATCGTTCTAATTTATACATAATCATCTCAAGTCTCGAATTGTTTTATTCCATTCTTAACAGGGATTGCAAATTACCTCGAGAAAATACCGTAACATGGTCTAAGGTGATACAACAAGGCTACGTTATCCCCAAGGATTAACCTTTGAAAGGAAAGCCCTATGGACACCTACGGTCCAATGGACCGAATGATATGGGGGGATGACAGTAGGTCCGAAATGTCCCGAGTTCAATCCCCAAGGGTGGGGAATGTTATAAGTATTATAAATAAATGAAACAACTTTTTGTGCATTTCTTTTTGCAAACAGGAATACTCGACAAGTAATATCAAAGTTAGTATTTTACCATAGTCTTGCCATAATGGTGAGGCGCCCAACAAAAGTCGAGGAAAATTCAATCCAGCAAAACTGGTAAAAGACTCGTGCAAGGCATTCAAGACGAAGGATAAATCAGTATCGTTTCCAATTTATCCCTTTTAATACTGGCTGACATGTCTCCTTTTCTTTTTACAGGAAGTATTTATACTAACATTTAACATATTGAAGGAGACAAATCCCAAAAGAAAATTATGATCATCTGACAAGATCTATTTTGGTGAAAAATGGGGCAAATTAATCACAAGTTCTGAAGCAAAAAAAACAAATACGTCTTCCTTATCTCGTTTGATTTCAAGAATAATTTCTCTGCTTTTTGCAGGGGCATTCAACCGCTAAACCACGGCGGTCGCTGTTATTAAGCAAACCAAAATGCTCCCTCACCCATATGCTTCATCGCATAGGGGCAAAGTTGAGACGAACCGCCCCTCGACATAAGGAGTAGGTTTCCCAATTTGTTCGGTCCGCCCACATACCAGGGGCAATTCAAATCCGCCCATATTTGCACATTATATAAACACACATGATGCTAAAAAATTGTCACATCTGCATTGTGTTTACACAGTTTATGAATTATGCATAACCATTCCGCGTGTTTAATTTACCAACTCCAACTTAGAGCATAAACTGCACAGGAGACATCAAATGTGCAGAATGGGGCATGACAGGATGAGGAAAGGCAAACTATTTCCACACAAGTCTAACATTTTAATCTACGGATAAACAGCATTTCCCCAGAGTGAGAGAAAGCCCCTTCGAACTAAAGTCCCCCATTCAGATTACATTCGAGGCGTTCATATTATACGAACCTCCTTAAATAGAATTGGTAATGCAAACTTGACAGAATAGTTTTGCATGATCCACATTTTGATTGATTGCATCATGAGTTATCACACAGACTACTTCTAATCATTGCCAACTTAGCTGAACAATTTTGTATGAACCAATGAACGCATTGATGAAAATGCTTGCACATGTTAGCTCTGACATTGCCTGACAGGCAACACATTCCCGGTGTTTGAGTTACCTTCCAAAGTCTTGAAATTCATTCGGCGATTATTGAATGAACAAGCCTGGTTATCGAGAATCCACCAAGCATTTCTTTCAAATTCTCAGGTAAGTATATCTTCAACCTGAACCTTTCAAGAGAATGAATTCTGACGGTTGTTGGGGTACTCGAATCCATTGCGGTATATACAGGTATCCACCTTCTTCAATAAAGCATGATTTGTCTCAAGAACAGAAATGTTCGAGACCTTTTGATCTCTGCCTCTTTGGTTTATTCCTAAAGCGACAGGAGAATATAATTTGGGTTTGAGCTTCCGCAGGATTCCTGGTCTCCCCAGATTTCAGAATGGCACCCTTTGAGGTACACCAAGCCCTTCTTACAAGCAAACTAAGTCCTTCTTACAGGCAAACTAAGTCCTTCTTACAGGCAAACCAAGTCCTTTTTACAGGCAAACCAAGTCCTTCTTACTGGCACAAAGTCCTTCTTACAGACAAATCAAGTCCTGCTTACAGGCAAACAAAGTCCTTCCTACAGGCAAAACAAGTTCTTCTTACAGGCAAATCAAGTCCTTCTTACAGGCACAAAGTCCTTCTTACAGGCAAACCAAGTCCTTTTTACAGGCAAACCAAGTCCTTCTTACAGGCACAAAGTCCTTCTTACAGGCAAACCAAGTCCTTCTTACAGGCATAAAGTCCTTCTTACAGGAAAATCAAGTCCTGCTTACAGGCAAACAAAGTCCTTCCTACAGGCAAAACAAGTCCTTCTTACAGGCAAATCAAGTCCTTCTTACAGGCACAAAGTCCTTCTTACAGGCAAATCAAGTCCTTCTTACAGGCAAATCAAGTCCATCATACAGGCAAACCAAGTCCTTCTTACAGGCAAATCAAGTCCTTCTTACAGGCACAAAGCCCTTCTTACAGGCAAATCAAGTCCTTCTTACAGGCACAAAGTCCTTCTTACAGGCAAAGTAAGTCCTTCTTACAGGCAAATAAAGTCATTTTTACAAGCACAAGTCCTTTTTACAGGCACCAAGTCCTTTTTACAGGCACCAAGTCCTTTTTACAGGCACAAAGTCCTTTATACAGGCATCAAGTCCTTTCTACAGGCATCAAGTCCTTTCTACAGGCACCAAAGTCCTTTTTACAGGCACCAAGTCCTTTCTACAGGCACAAAGTCCTTCTTACAGGCAGTTTCGTGGGTTAACCTACCATACGAGTCAAAATTGAAATCAGTAGAATCCTTTTATTAGGAATCTACCATGGTACGACCCACCATACGGGTCAAATTTTAATTCAATTTTTAATCAGTAGAATCCTTTCATTAGGAGTCTACCATGGGTTGACCTACCATACGGGTTCAAGTTTAACCACCCTAAGGTTTTCTTATAACGAATCCTTAGGTTCTCGTTCCATTTTCATGAAACATTCATGTCACGACTCTTTTTATTTCATTATGTGGAGTCGATTAGGATTCAGGTGTCATCTCGTCTTTGAAATGAACCTCTACCGAGCTTCCTTTCAAAGAGGGGTAGCTGTTGACACCTGGTTTTTAATCATCATTTCTTTTTTAAAATTAATAGAAAATCTATAAAAATTCATAAAAATTGATAAATCAACTTTGGGGACCTTGGCTAAGCCTAGAGAACTAATTTTGACCAAAAAATGATTTTTCATATTTTCAGTATTTTTTAGTATTTTTATTTTCGAAAATTCATGAAAAATAAAGATTAAATGAGAAAATTGCAAAATCAACTTTGGAAGCCTTGGCCAAGCCTAGGCAACCATTTTTGAACAAAAAATAAATTTTCATATCATATATATTAATTTTTAAAAAAAAATACAAAAATACTTGAAATTTTTGGAAAAATAACATTTGAGGCCAAAACAAATACACAAAGATAGTTAATATTTTTATTTTAAATCTATTTTCATATTGGCCATCGCAAATTCAGAAAAATCCAATTCGAGTCACGTGTTCCTTCACGAGTATAATCTCGAAGCGGGCCTAAAAAAATTTAATTTGAGTCAACTTATTTTTAATTTTCACTTTTTATGAATTGTAACATTGTCTTCTAATATTTGAAATTTTCATCTTGGCTCAATTATACCCAGAATGACTCAATTTTGCAAAAGGACTTTAATTAAATTATGCATTATTTTCAGCGGCAAGAAATGAGCTTAAATTTGACATGTAGTAAATTTTGGTGTGTCAAAAATTGTGAAGAGATTTGGACTTAAAGAAATATATTTTTTCATGGACTGAATTGTAAATACTTAAAATTCAAGGACTAGAGTGCAAATACCTAACTCTTGAAGGATTATTTTACAAATAACAAAAAGAAAAGTTAGTGGATAAATTAAAATAGAGAAGGGAAGATGGAGAAAAGGAGATGAAGAAAAGAAGTTGGAGAAGAATAGGTGGGGAAAATAAGATAAGAATAGAGAAGGGAAGATGAAGATGAAGAAGAGTTAGTAGAGAAATTAGAATGGAAGATAAGAATAGAGAAGGGAAGATGGAGATGAAGAAGAGTTAGTGGAGAAATTAGAATGGGAGATAAATATGGAGAATGGAAGATGAAGATGAAGAAAAGTTAGTGAAGAGATTAGAATGTGAGATAGAGATGGAGAATGGAAGATGAAAATGAAGAAGAGTTAGTGGAGAAATTAGAATGGGAGATAGAGATAGTGGAAAAATTAGAATGGGAGATAGATGAGTAGATTATAAAAGGAGGAAGAAGTGAGCTTGAGAGAGGAATTTTTTTTTGGAGAGAAAATTTTGGATGTTTGAGAGAGTTTTGGGAGATTGAAGAAAAATTTGAGAGAAAGAAACTACCAAAAGAGAGATAATTTTGAAGATGATGGGAGTTTAAAGCTAGGGTTTATCATCACAAATTCCTTCATCGATCAATATAAATCAAGAGTTCATCTTCGTCAACGAGCAAGCAAATTCGAGCTAAGTGTTTTTATTTATTCATTTATTTATGATTTTACTCGCAAATTAGCACAAATTGTATACACTTTCTCCATCTCCTTTTCTTTCCCATATTTTATGTCAGGAGAAGGATATCTCTATGTCAACAGCAAAAATCTCGTAGAGATGCAAAAATCGGCCCAGACAAGCTCCTAAGTTGTCCACCGATTTCTCAACTGATCTGTGACTAAAAGTCCCTCTTAATTCAAAAGAAACTATCTATATTGGGAATATAGAGAGCGAAAATCAATTATAGAAATCCCTCCCAAAAAATGAGAGATAAGTACTCTTTCCACTCTTCTGGTTTTAGGTGCAGATTAGCACATATTTTGTATACTAACACTTCACTCTATTTTATGTCAGGAAGCCGCAGCTCTATATCAATGGTCAACCCTATCGAAGCACAAAATCGGCTTGGAGGAGTCCTCAAGCGTGCACAAATTTCAAATTGTTGAATCAATTCGTTATATTTCATTTTAAAGAATTCATACCCCAGAATGGAGAGGACAAAGTCCATCCGCAATTTAAATATCTGCACCATAAATCCCAAAGAGAAGAGCCAAGCCAATGCTTAGCGTCCCATTGGAGGTTTTTACTTACAGTAGTTAAATACCTGCAATTTAAATATCTGCACCATAAATCCCAAAGGGAAGAGCCAAGCCGATGCTTAGCCTCCCATTGGAGGTTTTTACTTACAGTAGTTAAATACCTGCAACTTAAATACATGTACCTTAAATCCCAAAGGGAAGAGCCAAGCCAATGCTTAGCCTCCCATTGGAGGTTTTTACTTACAGTAGTTAAATACCTGCAACTTAAATAACTGTACCTTAAATCCCAAAGGGAAGAGCCAAGCAAATGCTTAGCCTCCCATTGGAGGTTTTTACTTACAGTAGTTAAATACCTGCAACTTAAATACCTGTACCTTAAATCCCAAAGGGAAGAGCCAAGCCAATGCTTAGCCTCCCATTGGAGGTTTTTACTTACAGTAGTTTAAATACTTGCAACTTAAATACCTGTACCTTAAATCCCAAAGGGAAGAGCCAAGCTAATGCTAGGCCTCCCATTGGAGGTGTTTATTCACTGTCATGTACTTCCTATAATTTAATTTTTGAATCATCAGACCCAAAAGATGAGTAGGTCGTAATACTGCACAGAAGTCGTTAACACACTCTCTCTTTCGGCTTCAGGGAATCTTTAACGCTTAAAAAAATATAACAAATAAAAATATATACCATCCATGCATCCTATTTAAAAAGTGAAAACACAAAAGAGAATACCCTACTAGAGCCTTAGGAATAAACCAAGCCTGAGTTGCCGAATTAGGATATCCATGAAATTAAGGTACCGAAAGGGCATTAGTTTTAATTAACTAGTGTAACCAAGTCCCCGAGGTCATAATCTCTGGTTCGCAGGAATAAATTAGTTATCCCGCTAATTTATTTAGGTTTCTAATCGACCTACCAAGAACGATTAGGGGCGACTCCAAATTTCAAAATCATTTAAACAAAAACCAAAGTTGCGATTCGGTAGGGCTTGGGAGGGTCCGCGTTAGGTTAGTCAAATCTAATTAACCTAATAATCCGTTAACCCCTTTTGAAGATAAAATTTTTTAGAGGGTCGCGACACAACACCATCCCAGAAAAAAAAAAAACCAGCCTAATGCTCTGATACCATGAAGAATTTAGAGAAAATAATTGTGACAATTCTCATTTCTCCTTGTACCACTATTACAAAACTATTTACAGGATTATGTCAAGTGTAAGCTAAGGAAAAACAGATCTGAAAAAATATAGCTATTGAAATTCCACAAATTACAAGCCCAATCCCACAAAATGTGGGATACTAAGAAATCATTTCCTAACTAATTAATCATAACTATTCCTAAAAATGAGGACCTAAAAATCAGGATAATTCAACAGCTCTCATCAGTGCTCGATTCTCCCCCTATTTTCTGAGTCTCCAAATCGATTGATGATGTCCTCTTGGAATCAAATCGAGCTTTCCTTCATTGACAAGCCTCAGCCCTTCGTGTCATATCCATTCATTTCTGCAAGTTTATATCTCTACCAAACTCATCAAACTTTACTGACATATTATTTTGTTCTATCATTGTAACGACTGCAAACTGGCCTGCACTTGTTGCGATACCTATCGTTGCAGCACTGCCATCACCTTTGCTAAATACCAGCATGGCCGCATGAACATTTACTTCTATCTCCATCATTTCATCATCATTATCAGTAATCTTCTTTCCAACATAGTTGTAGCACGTTGTTCATTTTATTTATGTATCTGTTCCTTAAGTTCCACAATATATGGAGCTTCATCCTAGAAGATTGAAGCAATGATATATGCTCCTTGTAAGTAATCAATTGGGGCAACATATTACGCCAATAAATTCATGAAGCAATTCATTATTGCAAGAGAACCCATTTTCATAGGAAGCAAAAGCAAAATAGTCATAGCATTGTGCCAATGTACTTCATCACAATATAATAGATGTAATTGAATCTACTAGTTTGCAGTACAATCCATCACTTTCCCATCTTCCCAAGTAATGCCAAAGCAAATTGACGCTTTTCCTAACTTCACATAAAGTTGTAACAAAATGCCATTACCATTAACATTTATCCATATTGGCATATCTATGAATCCTAGTGCAATGTGAGTGCATCAGGATGGGGTTTTTTTTTGTTGGGGGGAGAAAGAGAAGAGATTTGTGCGTGTGTGTGTGTGTGTGTGTGTGTGTGTGTGTGTGTGTGTGTGTGTGTGTGTGTGTGAGAGAGAGAGAGAGAGAGAGAGAGAGAGAGAGAGAGAGAGAGAGAGGCATTAGGTTAGCTACCTTACTGAGTGTAAAAATGAACAGACAAGTAAAAAGCATTTCCCATATATAAAAAAAATGAAGATGCTAAGAGTATATGAGTTAAAGATAAACAAAAAAAGCCATACTTGCAAGAAGTTACTTATAATAGAAATATAGTCACGAAGCTTTTGTATAAAGATGTACTTCTCACCAACAGCAGATAGAGACTTTTCAAGTGCAGTGATATTCAATAATGAGGAAGAAAAATTCTCATCAGTCTCTACCAAAGATGACATGGTTTTGCTATATGACTCCGGACAAAAAGCCAAAATATTATATACATGTTTAGATCCTACAACTTCAAGGAGAGAAGTGTTTCTTCATACATCAGGCTAAATAATTGATTGTCTCTATTGAGAAGAAGGGGACCAGAGCCTTGTTTAACATTATTGGAAGAAAAGGAAAACTTCATACTGGTAAATCTAGAAAAGACAAAGATGGGTTCCAAACGTCTAAAAACCCATTCAGCAAGCAAAAGCTAGTAGCAAGATCTACAAGTGTATGAGAACTCGTTCTCTCTCTTAGCAAGCAAAAGATTTCGATCCATACTATTCAAAAAAAAAAAAGGAGAAAGGTCTGGTATCAACCTCAATAACTATCTGTGATCCGAATTCAACATACTCATGCTCTTTTAATGCCCCGAACAATGTCCAATGATTGCTAGCTTCATCCCAAAAACTGCACTAACCAAGTGCAATATGGCAAAAGGTAGTTCACCTATAAACCCAAGCTATTATATCTAAGGAAAGCAAACCAAATGATAGGAAAAGGAGTGAAGATGACTTGAACATGACTATGGAACCTTTACATGAAGAATACACTTGAAATGTAAAGGAAAAGATATGTATTCGGGTTCAAATCGAATTCAAAAAAAGGTAGAAAGCTTGGTTTTAAAGGTATGAACCTTAGAAAAATGGTTGCATTCCAATTCCACTAAAAAAGAAGTGATAAAGAAAGGGAGGCATGGTAGGTTGGTGTCACAACCCGAAAAAATTATTAAATTCAAATCAGGTAAACGGATTATTAGGTTAATTAGATGGACTAACCTAATAAGGACTCTCCCAAGCCCTATCAAATCGCAACTTTGGTTTTTGTTCAAATGATTTTAGAATTTGAAGTCGTCACTAATCATTTTTTGGTAGGTCGATTAGAAACTTAAGTAAATTAGCGGGAGAACTAAATTACTTCTACAAACCAGAGATTATGAGTTCGGGGACTTGATTATACTAGTTAATTAAAATCAATGCTCTTTTGGTGCCTTAATTTCATGGATATCCTAATTTTGACAACTCAGGCTTGGTTTACTCCTAAGACTCTAGTGAGGTGCTCTCTTTTTGTATTTTCACTTTTTAAATGAAATCCATGGATGGTAATAGGTGCATGGACAAGCAAAACGTGATTAGGTAAATATAGACATGCAAACGTGGACATGCAATCATGAACATGCGAGCATAGGTATACAAATATGACATGCAAACGTGAACATATGTTACATGCGAACGTGGACATGCAAATACAGCATACGAACATGGACATGAGGATGCGACATACAAATGAATCATCAAAAATAGGATTGGCCAGTCGAAATGGCCCGTTTCCTAATTTTTGGGATTTTTCTAAATCTTATGGAAATTTTCAAGACAATTTGCCTATGAGGGAGCAAAATCGTCATTTTGAAAATATCATGAAGAAAGGTCATCAAAAATAGGATTGGCCAGTCGAAATGGTCCATTTCCTAGTTTTTAAAATTTTTCTTTTGAATTTTTTTTAATATGCATGAATCAATGACAATACGAATACGTATGCAGCATAACAAAGTATGCATAAACTATACAATATGAAATGCACATGAATGATATTTTTTGGTATTTTTGAATTGAATAAAACTGACGATGCAAAATATTCTGAATATAAATGCAATATTAGAAGATACGATATAAACAGCAGTATGTGAAGATAAGCATTAAAAATTCCCTGAAATCGGAAGAGGGAGTGAGCTAACGACTTCTGTGCAATGTTACGATCTCTAGTAAGTGGTTCGGCCTACTCATTTTGGGGTTTGAAAATATGAAAATTAAACTGCAGAAAGTAAAGACAGTATATAAAGAACCTCCAACGAGGGGCTCGGCTTACCCATTCTAGGATTTGATGGTGCAAGAATTAAAATACAGAAAGTAAAGGCAGTATATACAGAACCTCCAACGAGGGGCTTGACCTTGGCTCGGCCTACCCATTCTGGGGTTTGATGGTGCAAGAATTAAATTGCAGAAAGTAAAGGCAGTATATAAGAACCTCCAACGAGGGGCTCGGCCTTGACTCGGCCTACCCATTCTGGGATTGATAGTGCTGGAATTAATTGCAGAAAGTAAATGCAGTATATACAGAATCTTCAATGATAGGCTCAGCTTTAAATACAGTTTATGCAGAACCTTCAACGAGGGACTCGGTTTTGGCTCAACCTACCCATTCTGGAGTTTGATGGTGCAAGAATTAAATTGCGAAAAGTAAAGACAATATACACAGAACCTCTAATGGGTGGGTCAGTTTTCTCATTCTGGGGTTTGATGGTGCAAAAATTAAATTACAGAAAGTAAAGACAATATATACAGAACCTCCAACGAATGGGTCAGCCTTCCCATTCTGAGGTTTGGATTTGTTAAGCAAAAAATGCAGAAAATTGTGATACGAACGTGACATGTGGATATGAAGACATATGAGTACAACATGACATAATCGAAATTTAAATCAATTAATTTAGGCAAGGAAATTCTCGAAAATTTTAATGGTTAGGATTGTTACCTGATTTGACAGATTTGATTGCCGAATTCGGACCTCGTGTCACCTTATGGATGAAGATTGTGGCTCGAACGATGAAAATGAACTCGTAACTTATGTTGATCGGTAGAGAAATTAGTGATGGTAATACCTAGATTTAAACTCTCACCATCTTCAAGACTCTCTCTTGGAAAAATGATTCTCTCTCTTTTCTTGATTTTTTTATTTCTTTCTAATTTTTTTCAATCTCTCAAAACTCTCTCAAACATCCAAAATTTTCTCTCTCAAAAATCTCTCTTCCAAGCTCTCTTCTTTCTCCTTTTATATCCCACTCATTTATGTCCCATTCTAATTTCTCCACTAACTCTATCTCCTATTCTTCTTCATCTTCATCTTTCTTTCTCCATCTCTATCTCACATTCTAATTTCTCCACTAACTCTTCTTCGTCTTCATCTTCCCTTCTCCATATCTATCTCCCATTCTAATTTCTCCACTAACTCCTCTTCATCTCCATCTTCCCTTCTTTATTCTCATCTTATTTTCTCCATCTATTCTTTTCCATCTCCTCTTTTCCATCATTCCTTCTCTATTTTAATTTCTCTACTAACTCTTATTTACATAGTAATCTCTCAAGTATTAGGTATTTGCACTCTAGTCCCTGATATTTTAATACAAAATTCAATTAATACTCTTTTACAAAATTGAGTCATTCTGGATAAATTGAGCCAAGATGAAAATTTAGACTATTAAAGGACAATGTCACAACTCCTAAAAGTGTAAAATAAAATGAATTGAATTGGATTATTTTTAGGGCTGATTCGAGATTATGCTCGTGAAGGAACATATGACCCCGAATTGTATTTTTTAAAATTTGTGATGGCCAACATGAAAAGATAATTAAAAGAAAAATATTGACTATTTTTGTGTATTTTTGTGGCCTTAAATGTTATTTTTTCGAAATTTTAAGTATTTTTTATTTTTCAAAAAAATATTTCAAAACTATTAAAAATACGAAAAAAAATATGAAAAATCACTTTTTGTTCAAAATTGGTTCTTTAGAGTTGGCTAAGGCTTCCAAAGTTAATTTTTCAACTTTCTAATTTTTTCAAAGTTGGCTAAGGCCGCCAAAAAATGCTGAAAAATACTTAAAATATGAAAAATCACTTTTTTTTTTCAAAAATGGTTGCCTAGGCTTGGCCAAAGCTTTCAAATTTGATTTTGTCAAAAATTCACAGAAAATTTGATTTTGTAATTTTCTCATTTTTTTTCTTGATTTTTTGTGAATTTTTGAAAAATGCTAAAAAATACTGAAAATATGAAAAATTATTTCTCGGTCGAAATTGGTTCCCTAGGCTTGGCCGAGGTCCTCAAAGTCGATTTTTAATTTTATTAATTTTTTATTAATTTTAAAGAGAAAATGTAGGTGTCAACAATTGGTCTACAATCAACCTTCACAGGAAAAAAAATGTCTGGAGAAATTCATGGAGTAGAACAAATCTAGGAAATAGAGCAACTACCTATATGCTTACATGCTCCTAGTACCAATACCCTATCAATTGACAATTGATAGAATTAGCATGGGAGAGAAGTAGTCAGTTAGGATTGACTCTTAATTTGTATAGGATGATCAACACCCACTAAGGTCCGGGATTCTCCTAGGTAAAATACAATGATAAGTCTACCATCACTCACATGAGCATTAATAGAATATGACATGATCAATGTGGGTTTCTAGAGGATGAAAAAACGACACATGATATGCTTGTGCTCCATTCAAATCAGTGATATTCAATATGGACATCAAGGAGTAGTGGCTATCTCAATGTTATTTTGATTTCCCAACCCAAGAAGCTATACCAGCTCAAGGCCCATGAGATACAGTTAAAGGTGCCCTTTTTAATATATCACGTAACAAAAAGCTCACATAAGTGTCATATCCTCATACCTAAGCTCTGGACCAACTAACGCAAACACTAATTCCATCTAATAGCCTGATCCTAGACTCCCAACAAGATTAAATCTTAAAAGCCGACATCTGTTCAATTTACCTTATAAATCCTTAAGTCAATCCACTTGAAGTAAACATATATCTTTCTATAAAGACCTAGGTTAAGATAACCAATCAATAGTTACAATTCTCTACGACCATACTCTGTACTAAAATTCCATTCCCACTTCATCCTACAAATGCAATTATACAAAGAAAATGCTAACTGTTCACATAGCAAGTGCTAAAATCATAGCACTGAAAAAAAAACAAAAAGATTACCTCCAGCCTCCTCGCATTATCACACAAAGCCTTCATAGTAAGTTCAGCCTCCTATAGAATCGACATAGGGTGCGCATGATAGCACTTCTGCTTTAGAAATCAACTTCTAGTCAGAAATTGATTTTTCTAGTTTAGCTTTAGAAGCAAAAGTTAATTTTTTTACTTCTACTTCAAAAGTTGATTTCTGATTAGAGAAAAACGTTTGATAACAGAACAAAATTTCTACTTCTCCAACAAAAATTCGTTTGGTAATGGTTGAAAATTTTTATTTTCAAAACATTATTAATGCAAAATATTCTATGAAAAAATTATTGATCTTAACCTAAAATGCATATTATTCAAGAAAATTTAAATGCAAATACTAATAGATTCATGCATAATTTATCAGTATTTGTATTTATGTAAATGTGGACCAAATTATGAAAAAATTCTATTAATGAATACAATGGTTGAGCTCATATATCAATGCTAAAAGCACAGGTAGTTCCGGTGTTTCCTCTTCTATGCTTCTAGCATGGTTTATATTGTAATCGATATAATATATGAACTTTTTTGTGCCTAAACCATTTATGGTAATTGTATGTACCTTGAGATCACTTGGATATTAATAAGAACTTGGGACATAAAATTATAATAATGATGAGCTTGTTTAGATATGAAGGCATCTCTAGACAAAAAGACAAAAGGCAAAAACTAAAGTGTCATCATCTTTTCAACCCAGCTTTGGTTTTCTTGAATTTTTTTATAAAAATAAATGGAGGCACAAGATCATTGGTTCCATCAAATTAGAGAAGGGTGTTTTGGAGCAGCCGCACCAATTGTTGGACTAAACTAGACAAGCGAAAAGAGAGAAAAACAAATCTAAGAATTTATGTAAATATAAATATCTAATCTATTAATCACAATTCACAAGGATATGTGTGCAAATCAATGAACAAACACACATCAAATTAAATATCGCATACTTAATAAAGCCAAAAGATTTAGAGAAAGAGTGTTCAGAGGTTTGGAATGAGTTGAAGACTTTTGGAGACAACTTGTCCAAGGGGGTAAAATTATCATTTTAAAAATATTTACAATTAAAATAATTAGAAATAAGGTTGGCCAGTTGTATATGCCTATTTTTCAATTTTCAAGATTTTCTAAAATTTATGGATTTTTGAAGCGATTTGCCCATAGGAGGGAAAAATCGTTATTTTGAGAAAGATCAAAAGTGAAAATCACAAAATATGGATTTGGTCAGAAAATTTTTTCTATTTTTCATTTTGTGTGATTTTTTTAATTTGTTAATTGTTTGAGACAATTTGCCCATAATGGGAAAAATCATCATTTTTGAAAAAAAAAAGAGAGAGAGTAAAATTATCAAAAATAGGATTGGCCAATTGAATGTACGCATTTTCTAATTTTTGAGATTTTTTGGAAATTTTTATAATTTTTTAAATTTTTTTATTAATTTTCCATTTTTTTATAATTTTTAATTATGTTTTGAATTTTTTTATTATTAAAAGAATTATTCGGATTGGGTGGGGTTGAGATGAACGAGCGAAGAGTGAAACAAAACATATGAAAGGGAAGGCCTAAAAAGAAAAAAAATGATTTTTGATGGTGAGAAGTGACTTTTTTTTACTTTTCAAAACTTTCCCAAAATTAGCTTATGAAGTAAAAATTTGTTTCAAAAGTAGAAATATATAATTGCGAACCAAAAGGATTTATGCTCTAAAAGAACTTTTGAAATAGAAATTCTACTTCAAAAATGTTATCATGCGTGCCCATAACAACCAACCCCTGCCTAGAAACCATTTCCCCTCCTATGATTGGAGGAGGAGGGGCAGCTACCCCAATGCTTGGTGCAGGCCCATTACCCATTGTAGGAGCTGTATATGCATACTTTTGTGGCTATTGCACATTATGCAACACAGGAGCGGTACTAATGTTACCAGTACTAATTACTCCCCTCATAGATCCACCATCTATTTCTTCCCTAATCCCTTCCCAAACTACTCCTCTTCCTATATCTTTTCCTCCTCTTCTTCATTGTCCTCAAGCTCGGTCTCTATTCTCAATGGTGCATCCACCACCGTATCGTTAAAACTCTCGAAAACACCCGTTTTTCCACCCTCGATCTTCTCTCCAAACATAACAATCTGCCCTTGATACTCCGGCTCCTCATCACTCAATCCGTTGGGTGCACCATGATTTCTTCCTTCATCTAGTGAAATATAGTCCAGCACAGCTAGTTGTGATTTCCTCAGCCGTCCCCTCTTTGCCCTTATAGCATTTATCATCGCCTAATTAGGAAACAAGCCCGACGAATCCTGCCCCTTTGCAATTCCAATAGTAGCCAACCGTCTCTCCATATCATCTCTATACAAACCTTTCCTTTTCTCGTGCAACACCTTTCACTTTTCACCCCTCTTCCTCATCAGAGCTCAATTTATTTATTTGCTTCAATATTTGTTCGACTATGGCACTGGGTTTTACGAGACCCTTCAAAACAATTATGGGTTCAGGTTTAGAGTCAAGGTGGGACTCCGATGTCACAACATAGCGAGAGCTGCTCAATGAAGCAAGGGTCCTCGTGTTTTTTTTTAAGCTCGTGTGGGGCTTCTTTGGTGTAATTGACAGCTTGATGAAGGACACTTGAAGGTAAAGGAGTGATGGATGATTAGCGGTCCTTAAGGGGAGATATTTTGTGAGAAGAAGAGGAGTAGGACAAAGGCTAGGGCAACAAGAGGGTTTGCAGCGAGAGCGAGGTTGGGTCTCGTCATCGATGGCAAAGCTGAGAAGCATCGAGGCTAGGGGTTTCTTAGGTTTAGGAGGAGCTTTGTTGGCAGCGGGGGCTGAATTTGATGAGATCTTTGTGGTGGCGATGGCAGTGGCTCCATTGGGTTCTTCATCGTCAACATCGTCTTCATCATCACCGACGCAGCGGCGGAAGTTTTTGGGTCGGGAGGAGCTCATGGTGGTAGAGATCGATAAGTGGAGCACAAGAGGTCTTTAGGAAGGAGCGGAAGGAATGGGGTTGAGACTCGAGATTGTTCCGGTGAGTAGTATGACTCCTCTTATGTGAGTCACAAGCAGAAAATCTCGAATTCAGACCTTAAGGCCAACCACCGAAGGATTATCAAATTGATCGAATTCGATCAAAGCATGAATCTCAATAGAATGGAGCCAACAAATCAGTGGACGAAGGAGCCGCAGCTCACTAAGAAGATAAACAAGTAGAGAGAGAAGAGGTGCATCGATGATCTCTCTCTCTCTCTCTCTCTCTCTCTCTCTCTCTCTCTCTCTCTCTCTCTCTCTCTCTCTCTCTCTCTCTCTCTCTCTCTCTCTCTCTCTCTCTGATGGTTGAGAGGTGAAGGCAGAGCACTCTAGGTGGCCATAGCCAGTCCTCGAGGTGAATGTGGGAGAAGAAGACAAACCTTCTCTTGAGAAAACTTCACTTCGCATGTTAAGGCTCCTCTGGTCTTCACAATCGTTGCTTCTTTGATTCTACGGAATCCCTTCTTTTTCCCACCTTATAAAAGTCTTTCCGCTTCATTTTGCGAAATATTAACAATTAAAAAAGTACATATTTTTTTGGAAAAAAATCTCTTTAAAATAATTAGTAAAAAAATTCATCGCCAATGGTAATTTATGACAAAAATATTTATCGAAATTAAATTATTTATTTTTTGCGAAATAAATACATCCGAACGTGCAATAACAAAATGAGGATATTAAATGAACATAGCTCTACCAATTCTAGAACATCTGAACTTTTAGTTTTGATGCCACAGTGGCTCAATTACACATAGCATCAATATCCTTATGATTTGGAAAAATAATAGCTACCTGTAGGTTAGTACAGTGGATGTCAAGTCAATAAGCACGATCGTTCTCATCATCGAGATGGTAGCTCAATTGAGCAAGGATTAACCCCTCTAGAAATTTCCTTTCCCGCAGTCAAAAGTTGGAATGAGTTCAGCAATTCTCGTGAGTTCCCTTTACTCTGATCATGACTTTTATTTACTCAATTCGTCGTGCGGCAAATGGTTAGCCTAAAGTTAATCTTGATCTTGATCAACTCTAACTCCCTTCCAATAGAAAAAGAGACAACTAATAACTATGAACTAAGACAAGAAAGGGTTTCAATGTCTATGAGTAGCTTGAATCAAGCCATTGTTGTCGATGGAGATAGATCAGACCTCCCGATGATATACATATAAGATGCCCATACAATCCTAGCTCAGTATAAGATCAATAAGGACAACCACCTATGTCCACCCAACAAGAACCGAACTCAGGTATTCAACCAGTATCAGCTTATCGACTGTCGGGAATGCCAACTATGCCTAACCAGATCACAAGAGGGTCTAATTCTCACCAGACACTTCACTGTGATCATGGTAACAAATTGACTCCATCCTTTTGTAGAGGTTGGTATGCGGTTCAAGGGTATAGTGGTCCAATGTGAACATTGGATTCATCTCGCTAGTTGAGCATTGTTAGAAATATTAAGGGTAAAGTTGTTTTTGTGACTTTTATGGTTTATTAGATTATCAATATATAAATACCACTTTACTAAATAATATGATATTAACTTTTTATCTAATATGGTATCAGAGCCTAATTAATACCTAAACCCTAAGAACCAACATCGCCCACCACTAGACATGTCGACCACCACCACCACTAACTGTCGACGACTACTAGCCACAGAGTTAGCAAATTTCATCGGAATCTCCAAATCCAACATCGCCTGAGCCTCACGAACTAAGATCCAATGTCGTTGAGATTCATTAAGCCTTGTGGGGGCATCGCCTAGGCTGGAAACCTAGTTCTGGCATCACCTAACATCCCCTAGGCCCGATAAGCCCAGATTTGATATCACTAGCACTTAACGAGCCTTGAAGGGACGTCGCCTAGCATCATATGGCCTGGTGAGGCCAAATACCGTGTTACCCAGCGTCAACCAGCCTTACAAAAGCATTGTCCAGCATTAGAGAGCCTAGATCCAGCACCTTATAGCTCGGTTTTAACCTCGCAACTCACTTTTTCTCTATTATGAACTTATAAATTTTTTTGTTTTTTTGCAGATTGAGGATTATTGACCCCAAAATAAAATGTTGAAGTGTTGACTCATTAATTAGGCTTAATTGTTACGTGGATAGCTCCTAATTAGAGATATGGATATATCTGTGGAATGTTTCTTAATTTTATGGAGTTGATTATGTGAGTTTTGGAGCTTTTGGAGTTGATTGTTTGGGCTTTTGTGGTTTGATGCAATAATCCTCAATTCTAGTGGATTATTGATGTTAAGAATGGGCAATTCTAATAAGAATAAAGTTGAGGGTAGTTCTAGGAAGAATGATACTGTGGTGATTGAGGTGATTTCTTTCTCATCTAATCGAATTTCTGATAAGAAGCTTGATAGTGGCACTACCTTTCATCAATGGAAGAAAATTGCGAAACTTATTTTGACTTGCAAGAATCAACCTAGATACTTAACTAAGCTTAAGCCCAAAGATGATGAGAATTGAGATGTCATTGATGTGCGTATTTTGGGTCAAATGTCAAATTTTATGGAGTAATACATTTGATTTAGTAACTCATATTGACATTGTCACGACCCTCTAAATTTTTTTTAAGAAGAGTTAACGGATTATTAAGTTAATTAGATCGACTAACCTAACGCGAACCCTCCCAAGCCCTACCGAATCGCGACTTTGGATTTTTATTTTAAACGATTTTTGAAATTTGGAGTCGCCACTAATCGTTCTTGGTAGGTCGATTAGGAACCTAAATAAATTAGCGGGAGAACTAATTTATTTCTACGAACCAGAGATTATGAGTTCGGGGATTTGGTTACACTAGTTAATTAAAACTAATGCCCTTTCGGTACCTTAATTTCATGGATATCCTAATTTGGCAACTCATGCTTGGTTTATTCATAAGGCTCTAGTATGGTATTCTCTTTTGGTGTTTTCACATTTTAAATAGGATGCATGGATGGTATATATTTTTTATTTATTATATTTTTTTAAGTGTTAAAAATTCCCTGAAGCCGAAAGAGGGAGTGTGTTAATGACTTCTGTGCAGTGTTACGACCTACTCATTTTTTTGGTCTGGTAATTCAAAAATTAAATTATATGGAGTAAATGACAGTGAATAAACACCTCCAATAGATGGCCTAGGCTTGGCTTGGCCCTCTCTTTTGGGGTTTATGATACCGGTATTTAAATTGCAGGTATTTATATTACTGTAAGTAAAAACCTCCAATGGGAGGCCTAGCATTAGCTTGGCTCTTCTCTTTGGGATTTATGGTGCATGTATTTAAATTGCAGATATAAAAACTTCCAATAGGAGGCCTAGCATTAGCTTGGCTCTTCCCTTTGGGATTTATGGTGCAGGTATTTAAATTGCAGGTATAAAAACCTCCAATGGAAGATCTAGCATTGACTTGGCTCTTCCCTTTGGGATTCATGGTGCAGGTATTTAAATTGCATGTATTTAAATTACTGTAAGTAAAAACCTCCAATGGAAGGCCTAGCATTGGCTTGGCTCTTCCCTTTGGGATTTATGGTGCATGTATTTAAATTGCAGGTATAAAAACCTCCAATGGGAGGCCTAGCATTGTCTTGACTATTCCCTTTGGGATTTATGGTGCAGGTATTTAAATTGCAGGTATAAAAACCTCCAATGGGAGGCCTAGCATTGGCTTGGCTCTTCCCTTTGGGATTTATGGTGCAGGTATTTAAATTGCATATATTTAAATTACTGTGAGTAAAAATTTCCAATGGGAGACCTAGCATTGGCTTGGCTCTTCCCTTTGGGATTTATGGTGTAGGTATTTAAATTACAGGTATAAAAACCTCCAATGGGAGGCCTAGCATTGGCTTGGCTCTTCCCTTTAGGATTTATGATGCAGGTATTTAAATTGCTAGTATTTAAATGACCTCCAGTGGATGTGCTTTGCCTATCCATTCTGGGGTTTGAGTTCTTTAAAAATACATTACAACAAATTGATTCAACAATTTAAAATCTATGCGGGCTTGAGGACTCCTCCAAGCCATTTTTGTGCTTCCATAGGATTGACCGTTGATATAGAGCTGCGGTTGCTTGACATAAAATAGAATGAAATGTCAGTATATAAAATATGTGTTAATATGCACTTAAAACCAAAAGAGTGGAAAGAGTACTTATCTCCCATTTTTTTGGAGGAATTTCTAGAATTGGTTTTCGCTGTCTCTGTTCTTAACATAGAGAGTCTCTTTTGAATTAAAAGAGACTTTTAATCACATATCAGCTGGGAAATTGGTAGGCACTTAGGAGCTCGTCTGGGCCAATTTTGCACTTCTGTAGGCTTTGCCATTAATATGGAATTGTTCTTCCCTGACATAAAAATATGAGGAAAATAGAGAGATGGAGAAAGTGTATACAATTTGTGCTAATTTGCGACTAAAACCACAAATAAATGAATAAATAAAAACACTTAGCTCGAATTTGCTTGGTTGTTGACGAGAATGAACTCTTGATTTATGTTGATCGATGAAGGAATTTGTGATGATAATTCCTAGCTTTAAACTCCCATCATCTTCAAAATTCTCTCTCTCTTTTTGGTATTTTCTTCTTCTCAAATTTTTCTTCAATCTCCCAATATCCAAAATTTTCTCTCCAAAAATAATCTCCCTCTTAAGCTCACTTCTTCCTCCTTTTATAACATACTCATCTATCTCCCATTCTAATTTTTTCACTAACTCTATCTCCCATTCTAATTTCTCTACTAACTCTTCTTCATTTTCATCTTATATTCTCCATCTCTGTCTCACATTCTAATCTCTCCACTAACTCTTCTTCATTTTCATCTTCCCTTCTCCATATTTATCTCCCATCTAATCGTCCACTAACTCTTCTTCATCTCCATCTTCCATTCTCTATTCTTATCTTATTTTCTCCATCCATTCTTCTCCATCTTCTCTTCTCCATCTCCTCTTCTCCATCTTCCCTTCTCTATTCTAATTTATCCACTAACTCTTCTTTTTGTTATTTGCAAAATAATCCCTCAAGAGTTAGGTATTTGTACTCTAGTCCCTGAATTTTAAGTATTTACAATTCAGTTCCTGAAAAAAAAATATTTCTTTAAGTCCAAATCTCCTCACAATTTTTGACACACCCTCCCTAAACTTAGTCAAAATTCACCACATGTCAAATTTAAGCTTATTTCTTGTCGTTAAAAATAATGCAAAATTTAATTAAAGCCCTTTTGCACAATTGAGTCATTCTTGGTATAATTTGGCCAATATAAAAATTTAAAATATTAGAAAACAATGTCACAACTCCTAAAAGTGAAAAAATGAAAATAAATTGACCCAAATCGAATTTTTTAGGCCCGGCTCCAGATTATGCTCGTGAAGGGATACACGATCCAGAATTGGATTTTTTTAAATTTGTGATGGCCAACATGAAAAAGGGATTTAAAATAAAAATATTGACTATTTTTATATATTTTGGTGGCCTCAAATGCTATTACTTATTAAATATTCTCCAAATTTCTAAAATATATAAAAAAACACAAAAAAATATTTTTTGCTCAAAAATGGTTGCCTAAGCTTGGTCAAGGTTCCAAACTTGATTTTGCAATTTTCTCATTTTTCTTTATTTTTTTTTATGAATTTTCGAAAATAAGAATACTGAAAATATGGAAGATCAATTTTTGGTCAAAATTGGTTCCCTAGGCCTGGCTAAGATCTCCAAAGTTGATTTTTCTATTTTATGAATTTTTATGGATTTTATATTAATTTTCGAAAATAAATAAATAAATAATACGTAAAAATACTGAAAATATGAAAAATCATTTTTTGGTTAAAATTGGTTCCCTAGGCTTGGATAAGGTACTCAAAGTTGATTTTTAAATTTTATGAATTTTTATGGATTTTCTATTAATTTTCAAAAATAAAAAAATAAAAAAATACGTAAAAATACTGAAAATATGAAAAATCATTTTTTGTCAAAATTGGTTTCCTAAACTTGGCTAAGGTCCCCAAAGTTGATTTTTCAATTTTATGAATTTTTATGGATTTGTTTATTAATTTAAAAAAAAAGAAAAATTGATTAAAAATTAGGTGTCAAGAGACATAGTTAAAGAACTCTATGAGTATTTGGATATATTATATTCGAGCCAAAATAACCTATCACGGTTATATGACTTGTCACGAGAATTTTACCGATCTGAGAGGAAGTGGCGTTCTATCACGTGATATTTTGCTAATTTTAAGAGAATGTATGAGAAATTGAATGTTATTCTCCCTATTTCAGCTAATGTTCAGCAAATGCAAATTCAGATAGAATAATTGGTTGTAATGGGATTCCTAGAAGGTCTTGGCCCTGAATATGAAACTGTTAGGTTTCAAATTCTTGAAGGAGAGACTGTTGCATCACTCATAGATATGTTTGCTCGGGTTCTTCAGGTCTCTTGTGAGTCTTCTCAAGACCCTACATTTGTGATAGATAATTCAACTCTTATGTCATAATCTCAAGCTAATAGTGGGAGTAAGAGCAACGAAGGAAACTGTGGAGGATATAATAGACATGGTAGCCGAGGGGGAGGTCAAGGCACGACAATAAGAAGAGGCCAAGGCTAGTAGCATCTTTATGGACAATCTCAACCATCTACTGATAGCTCAGGAGCAACAATGATTTGTCATTACTATGTCAAACCAAGTCATATTTAGAGATTTTGCCTCAAGTTACATGGAAGACCAGGGCAATAACAATAGTTTGCCAATTGATTCTTTTTCAGAGTCTTCTAATAGTAATATAGTGGTTATATCTAAAGAGGAATTTGCTCGATACAATCAGTTTGAGAGTTAACAGCCTACTTTTTTCACTGCTACTTTGGTACAGATAGATAATGCTACTACATATGTTTCAACTGCTTCTCGTACTTAGGTAATTGATTCAAGAGCTTCTGATCACATGTCAGGTCGTTTAAGTATATTGTTCTCACTTACTCCATCTTTATCCACAATTACATTAGCAAATGGTTCATCCATACATGTTAAGGAAGTTGGCACAATTCATGCAACTTCTTCATTACCATTATCTTTAGTGCTTTATCTTTCATAATTTCCATTTAATCTCTTGTCAATCAATAGTTAACTAAAACCTTTCAATGTTCAGTAACATTCTATCATGATTCTTATATATTCCAAGATCTGGCTACGAAGAAAACAATTGGTAAAGGACGTGATAAAGGAGGTTATATGTACTTGAAGACTCAACTTTCTCAACTTCCTTTGCATGTTTCGGTGTTACTTCTCTACATCAGATCCTTTGTCGTCTTGATTATCCTTCTTTACAAAGTCTTCAGAGATTAGATTCCAATTTCAAGTCTCTTTCTAGTTTAAAGTAGTCGTGCCAACTTGGCAAATTATATTGTGTTAGTTATCCACCTCAAGTCATTAAACGAACAGAGTTTCCTTTTTTATTAGTACATTCAGATATTTGAGGTCCATGTCATGTAACTTCCAATTTGAGTTTTAGATATTTTTTTTACTTTTTTTATAACTATTCCAAAGTTACTTGGCTATATCTAATGAAAAATCCTTCAGAGTTGTTTTCTATATTTCATGCATTTATATCTAAAATGTATACTCGGTTTGATGTGCATGTTAAAGTTTTGCATTTGGATAACATTAAGGAGTACTTTTTCTGTACCTTTTTTTTTAATTTTATGACACAACAGGGTATGATTCATGAATCTTCCTGTCCTGATACACCATAATAAAATAGTGTTGTTAAAAGGAAGAATAGGCATTCATTGGAAGTTACTAGATCTATGTGGTTTGAAATGAAGGTCTCTAAAACATTTTGGTCTAATGCTGTCCTGACCATGCTATCTAATTAATCACATGTCTTCTTCTGTTTTACGAGGTGATATTCTATTTTCTACTCTCTTTTCAAATCAATCACTGTTTGACTTACCACCTCGTATTTTTTGTTGTGTTTATTTTATTCGTGATCATTGACCTAGAGTATCAAAACTTGATCCCTGAGCTATCAAGTGTATATTTATAGGTTACTTTCGTACTCAAAAGGGATATCGTTGCTATTCTCCATTATTAAAAAAGTACTTTATAACCGCCGATGTTTCATTTTTTTAATCCACTTCTTATTATGATGTTCCAATTTCTATGTCTGAGTTGGATGAATTCCAAGCGACTACTATTCAATCAACTGTTCAAGTTACTGCACCTGTATCTACACAAAAACTACCTCCTTTATAAGTTTATTCTAAGCATCATCGGGTTCATAGTTCCCCCTTCCTGCAGCCACTGCTATGTCACCTTCCATCCCAAATCCACCATTAATTGGTCCTCTTCCTGAGTCTGATCTTGATCTTCTTATTGCTCATTGCAAATGTACACATCCTTGCACTCAACATTCAATTGCAAATTTTATTTCATAATCTTTTGTCTCTCCTTCTCTTCGATCATTTTTATCTACTGTTGAGCAATATCCTATCCCTAAGTCTGTATATGAGGCATTACAAAGCTATGGCTAGAGGATAGCTATGGCAGAAGAATTAAAGACTTTACAGGTTAAATCAAACATGAAACTTGGTGCCTCTTTCTCCAAGAAGAAATGTTATTGGTTATAAGTGGGTATATATTATGAAAGTCAATCCTAATGGTTCTCTTGCTCGCTTAAAAGTGAGACTTGTTGCGAAATAGTATGTTCAAGTATATGGAGTTCACTATCTAGATACTCTCTCTCTCCTGTTGCCAAGCTTGTTTTTGTTTGTATTTTGATCTCTTTTGCTGCCACATATAATTTGCTCTTATTTCAGCTTGATGTCAAGAATGTCTTTTTACATGGCACTCTTCATGAATAAGTTTATATGAAGTAATCTTCAAGGTTTCTTGCTCATGAGGAGTCTGGAGGACTGGTTTGCAAATTATAAAGATCTTTGTATGGGTTGAAGCGATCTTTGCGGGTGTGGTTTTGAATATTTTTTAAGGCTATAATTTCTTTTGGACTATCTAGATGTGGTAACGATCATTCTTTATTTTATAGACAGACGGGTGAAGGCAAGCTATTCGTGACTGTCTATGTGGATGATATTATCATTACGGGAGATGACTTGGTTGATATAGCTAAACTAAAGTTATATCTTTAGAAACAGTTTCAGAATAAGGATTTAGGAAAATTGATTTTTTTTTTTTGGAATTGAAGTGGCACGGTTACAGAAAGATATTGTTCTGTCATAAAAAAAAATATGCCTAGATTTATTCACTAAGATAGGTATGTTGGGATCAAAGCCTCTTGATTCACCCATGAAATTAAGGGTTAAACAAGTTACTGAGGGAAGAAAGCTTTTTGATAATCCTGAGAGATATAAAAGATTGATATGCAATCTAAATTATCTCATAATTACTCAACCAGACATTGTCTTTCCAGTTAATGTGGTAAGCTAATTTCTGTATTCCCCTCGTACATCTCATTGGAATGTAATAATTCAAATTTTAAGGTATTTAAAGAAAACTCTAGAGAAAGGAATAATTTACCAAAATCATGGTCACAATAGAATTGAAAGATTTTTTTATGCTGATTGGACAGGGTCTCCAAATGATAAGAGACCAACTACTAAGTATTGTACATTAGTTAGAGGAAATCTAGTGTCATGAAAGAGTAAGAAATAGAGTGTTGTTGCTCGCTTCAGTGCTGAGTTAGAATATAGAACCATGGCATAAGTGACATGTGAATTAGTGTGGCTTCCGCAATTATTAACTGATTTAGGATTGAAAGCTTCAATTCCTATGCCTTTGTGGTATGATAATAAGGTTGCAGTGCATATAGCTTCCAGGCCCATGCTTCATGAGAGAACAAGCATATTAAGGCTGATTGTCATTTTATTCGTGAAAGGTTATGAAGTGGAATGATTCTTCCCAGTCACATTAGAAACTAGTTTTACTAAAACTTTGGATTATAGGAGGATAGAACATATTTATAATAAGTTAGCCATAATTAATATTTATGCTCCACCTTGAGGGGAGTGTTAAAAGTATTAAGGGTAAAGTTATCTTCGTGACTTTTAGTGTTTATTGGGTTGCCAATGTATAAATACCATTTTACTAAATAATATGAGATTAACTTTTCCTCCAACAAAGATTATGTGATAGAGTGTAGAGTTTCTGCCAAAAGACCCAGCCGGCAGTCAAAAACAAGATATGGGGGTTCTCATGTCTTGAACAAGTTGGTTCCTGCTTAAGTTTCACGACGTCAGTAAAACTTGAAGACCACTCCCTTGTGGTACTTGTCAAACCCACACGCATTCAAAAGTATAATTTGTTGAACCACAAAATCTCCATCCAATCTTTAGGATGTATTCATGGCAAACTGTCCGCGAATAGATTAGACCAGATAAAATAGTCTTCTAACGAGTTTGTCATATTCCACACCACTCCCCCCCCCCCCCCCCCCAAAAAAAAAAAAAAAAGAGTTTGTCATACAGCATGTTGAATAGGAGAGAGATACAGGTTGGCCGAAAAACTTCCTGTCCAAAAGTGTGGGCACTCGTTTAGTTCCCCATGACCTGGAAGATGAATGGTGGAGGATGTCTTATCCTAGAAAGGAAGAATCAGAGAGCAAAACATCTTGAGAGTTGCTGTGATATCTCTGCATTGCCCAACTCAGAATTTTGATGTGCATGTCTTTCTGTTCCTAATATATGACATCGGACAAGGTCACTCTACGGATTTGCAAACATTTTGCCTTAGGATTGATTAAGTTCCGTTATAGAACAGAAACATCTTTGTCCAACATCGGCGACCGAATTTGGAAACTGAGGGAGGCATAGAACTAGGGCCCCAGTAGGAAAGCAGAGTTCAGTCACTAGAAAGGTCCTGCTTACGTTTAAAAAGAGAGACTGTGCAATAGTTCTGTTCTTTTTCTTTTCTTTTTTGGGCAACCCGAAACTCGGCTAACGTGGACGAGATAAAAGAATAGGGGGGGCGTCAAATGTTGAAGCACAGGGAAATTGTCAATTTCAGCAACGCCAAAACTAACCAAAACTTCAAGCAAACCTATCCAAGAACTATGGAATTCCACAAGAAAATTTATGCACGGTGGACCGCCAAAATTGATATTTTCTTTTCCTAAAATACACGATAGTTTTAATAAGCCCTCACCAAAACTTCGTAACAAAAGGGAGATCCGAGGACTTGGGAGCAAGAAGATATGTGAATGTATGATTTACACAATGATAGGTTGTTCTCCTTCGAGCTCTGATATTACAATTAAAGAGTCTGTCAATTCAAGGGACAGGGCTTCGGACTTCGGGATTGGGTTAATGACCTGCCATTACGAAATGTACAAATTAAAAATCTGAAGCAGCTTTCATCTTCAAATACTAAGTTTATTATACCTTCTTGTTGTTCTTCACGTAGCCTATGGCGACTTCGCGCCTCAAGTGTGCCCTTTCCGAGAGTTCGTGGAACGATGGGTTCTCCCCCTTTGTCATATAGAGGCTGATATCCTGTTAGAAGACGCATCACATGAAATTCCATCAGTGAAACATGCGATAATTTTTGGATAATTATTTGTCCACTGACAGTGTAGAAAACTTCTTCCGCATTCATCACCGGATGGATGAAAAGTGCACTTAAAGTTAGTTATGGCTGACTTTACCCAAATGTAAGCTTATCCAATGGCGGAACTGTAACTTATCGTTTACATTAGCAGTGGACCTGATAATAACGCACAATATTCTTACTATCCTAACCCCCACACCAAGTGCCTAGACCAACTGACTCTTACTTGTGTAAAATGATGGTCAATGGACACCCCAAATAGGAAATCACTAAAGGAATCCAATGCCTGGGCCTTGGTCTTCCTCTTTATATGCAACCTCAATGTAACATGGAACCTGAGAATTCAGGGGTACTCTTCGATCATATCGGATAAAACTGACCTGACCATTCATCTCAGTTGCTCTTTAATATTTTAGAAACAACTTATTCAAAAACTAGTTTTTTTTTTTGTTTTTGGTCACAAACTTATTCAAGAACGGATCCTGGCGGTGGGATACTGCGCTAGCCCTCCCGGAGGATTATTCGAGGTGGGCGATCCGTACGGATGCTGCCCCGGACACTTTCGATACCAAAAAAAAAAAAAAAAAACTTATTCAAGAACTAGTTTTATAAATACTATACATTCACCCATTTCGAGTAATTAATATAGTACACAAGAGGAAATCTCTATTATCATTCTCTTTTTTTGGCTTATAGTACGGCACTGATGCATCATCACTCAATGTAGCAGTAGACATCTCTCGAGTATAATGGAGCAAAGACTAAAATGGGTTATATAGAGATCAGACTCTCAGACTGCAGCAGGGAAGTATCTAACATATATGAAATCAGGGGACCGACAAATGAAGTAAACTTAAGCGTCAAAGCAGAATGTACCTTAACATATATTTCATCACCCTCTGCATCAAGAATGTCCTGCCATACCTCATTCAGCTCAATGTTCTCCGCCACTGTCACGCAAAGAAACAGTTCAATCACTCAAAGAAATTACTATCTCTTTCTATATTTTCTTTAGATGAGCAATTAACACCAAGCACAGAAAATAGAAGAGGATATCAAGAAGAAAAGGACCTTGGGCTGTTACAAGGCTCATTACTTCCTCAGCTGCTATATAAGTGAGGGATGGTTTAATTCTTGTAATCTGCAGGTATTCATACACCGTTTACTTGGATTTCTATGAAGCACAGAAAATTTCCACTTAAGGAGATAACATGAGCCTACAGAAAGAAAATTACTTGTTTACCCAACTTCGAGTTGACAATTTCTGCAACCAGATTTTGCGCCTGCATTGAACTTACTCGTATCATTCCTTTGTTTTCCCAATAAAATGTGCAGTTAACAGGGTAAAACTAGGATACTGAAGAAAGAGAATGTCGAAAAGAATTTGTCACACTACTGGATTAAAGCCTGAGGAGGGATACCTTCACACCGAGTTGATTGCAAATATTTTCAACAAGAAGAAGAGAGTATGCAGAATGCTTGTCTGCCCTGGATGGATCTAAGAGAGAAATCAAGCAGAATAGAACCGAAACAGGGTCAGCAATCCACTCCATCAGATTTAACTTCCCAAGTTAATTGAAATATAAGTACCTCCAATAAGCCATTCTCTATCAGGTACTACAGCAATTGAAAGGGGAATATTTTCATTCTTCTTGACTGACTTTCGAATTTTAATAATAGTCTCCTTTAATGTATCGTAGTCCATTGGGTTCCCAATCTACAGCACATGAGGAAAAGACAAGAGGAAAAATGTGAAATAGGAGACTTTGCTGGAATGAGAGAGTAAAGAGACAGGACAATACACTGTGGGAGACCCTGATATTTTTGAGTCTGCGCTGACCAGTAAGGTTGCTTTCCTTTGTCCTGTCATTTATGGGGACATCTGACAATATTTCCTGCACATATGTTGTACTGAAATGAATGGGTTCTAAACTGCACATCTAGGAACTTAAGCACACATACAGTTAGCAAATAAATCAATGTACATCTCAAAAAACGAATCACAAAACGAAGATCTTTAGTTGTCTATTTTTTTTCAAATTGGAAGAAGCTGCTTGACCACAAATCACACAATACCTAAAACGTCAGAATCCACAGCACCAAATCCTTGAAACGAGCCACAAAAAGAAAATTTAGTTTAATAGTAGATGTTGATGTTTCCAAGTGACTCAAGAAGCAACCGGTCAGTCACTTAATGATTCTTTTTTATGGAAGACAAATCATGCCATGCTTGATGACCAAAGAGCTCAGATTACAGCCTTTAAGTGCACAGAAACTCACAATGAATGTCATATATGTGAGGTAAATTCTCACTTAAGAAAGAGCTAGTCAATGCCGTTGCCTTAAAACAAAAGTTTGGCCTTCAAGTTTGACCTCAGGTGATTAACTTTAAGAAAATCTTAATGAATGAAATATGCATTACTCCTTCTCTGCAATGAGTGAAAGGAGCACGTGATAGGCATCTCTTTTGTGGTTCTCTGAGTAACTAGCAAGTTTTTTACTTTGGCCAATGGGCAAGCGGACTTCTATTTCCCTCATCCATAAAATTTAAGTATGAAAAAACTACAAGAAGTTACATGTCAAAGGCGCATGCTTGAAGCACATATTACGTGCAACAAACTGATACTAACTACGCACATCAAAAACCAAAACAAAATAAGTGCAAGGTAATACGCTACGCTGCCATAGAAAAGCATACCACCACACTGCCAGGTCCAAGATAGTTGTCATATTCAGCAATCATTTCTGCAACATCTGGACGCCATCCAAGCATAAGTATGCATTCTTTAGGTCCCAAACTACACTCAGATGCCTGTGTCCACGAGCAAGCAAGCAGAAAATGAGAACGACACGTGAGAATGCTAATTCTCTGTATCTGCATGTTTTAGAAAATCCATACCTTTGAGCCGAGTTTGTTTGACCGTTTGACAATGCGATCAAGCCGCGCTTTTACCAATTCCAAGGCATGTGAATTATCACCATTCTCTGCAACACCTTCTGGATATTTAATGGAACCTAATCCTTCTTTAGTGGCCATTGAAGATGCAATTTGGGGTTTCCTTTTTCCATGCACGGGGCCTATGAACAATATCTGGACGAGCATTGGTGAAAGAACAGCATGAAGTTAATCAAAGATGTAAACCTTTAATTATTTGATCAAAGGCTAATTAGAAACACTTCAGCCAATATGAAAAATTAGAGGAAGCAATGGCTCATGAAATGACTAATTACTCCTTGATTGAGAGAGAGAGAGAGAGAGAGAACAGCATGATCAAGTTAAAAACTTTGAAGAAACTTAAGCCATGCTTTCTATATTATCTTCTTCGCAATAGTTCTTCACTATTAGGGAAGATTCAATCCACCCCCCCCCCCCGGCTTTCGAATTTCATGGGTTTTACACATTGCACCTTGATATTCAAAAAGTGACAATTGACCCCTTTGAACTTTTAGGGTGTTGTACTATGTATCCTAAACTTCAAATAGTGGCATCTCATATAATGAACACAATGGGGTGTTGTGTTTTACAGCCTAAAACAGTGAAAGAAGGGCTCGAAAGTCCAGGGTGTAAAGTTAAGTTCCCTCTGAACATTGCAACGTTCATAATAGCATGGCTGATATGAAAGAATGCCTCAGCTGATGTTAACCATGCAGAGCTTCTACAAGTACAAGACAAGCAACATATATGCTAGATTATGTGAGTCTCAAGGGGAACTTAGAAGCAACTCATATAAGATAATGTTATCATTACTTTGTCACCGTGCTGCACAATCTCATCATCACTTGGATGGAATTGTATCTTCCCACTCCTATAGAGGCCAGAAACTACTGCCTGCATAACATCAACTGCCAAAAGTAAACTACAAGGAGCAAACAGAAAATAAACTCTACAGGACATTAATGGTTCGGAAAATTGATGTAACCTCTTGAAATCCACGTCTTAACTGCCCATATTTCATGCCAACCAGATGAGGGAAACTGCAAAGATTAAACACATTTTCTGCAATATGATCAAGCAGATTATAAGTAGTCTCACAAGGATTCCAACATTAAGAGAACTGCTAAGTTGTTCTCTCCCTACTTTACAAGCATTTGTTCAATTTACAACCAGGCCTAGATAAACCAAAGGAAAAAAGAGAATCCAATCTTTCTTTCTCTAGTATCATTCTTCCAATTGGCCAAGTGAAAGATCTTTTTAAAGAACCTTACCAAAAAAAAAAGATTTTTTTAAAGAAAATTTTTTTATTGATGGAATGTAGTCCCAGTGGATGTAAGAGTTTGAGGAATATTAGTGCAGTACTTCGATAGTTGAGCAAGTGTCTATAGATCTTTATGAGCCCTTTTTGCCGAGAGCATTGAACAAATAACTTTGACGCAACGTTCTCTACAGGCGCCAACTTTATGCCTGAGACTGATTTTAAAAGGTCGCGAGTATTGGAATTTGAAACCTGCGAATTGAGATTATAAGCCCAAGCAATCACAAGAATAGTAACTTCCAGCAGGAGGGAAAGCAAATGAAGATAAACAATTTTGGTCTGGTACCTCGACGATGGTAGGCACTGACTCCATCTTCGGAATCGGTTGAAGTGCCAGGACTGACAAAAAGGCATCAGTATCAACTTCATACCTGAGGAGAAGGAATTTCAAATTAATTTCGGCTTCAGCAAACCTCTGGTCTTAGAAGAAATAATTACACTTTTTGTCATCTGCAGGAAAGTGTGATATTGTCTCCAAGACTTGCAAAATGAGCAATCACAAGTTCCCCAAGTCATACACTGATTTATCTGCTATCAAGAAAACCACCGTCTAACTAAATGCCCACACTGCACTTCCCCTCAGCAAAATCCCCCAAAAAAAAAAAATGCTCCTTTCACTCAGCCAGTGCAGTTAGGAAAAATGTATAAAAATTCCCTTCATTTGTGATTATTCTTAAGATATAAGGGCAAATTTTGTTGACATTCTCCAAAATGAATAGATGTAAAGAAACTGCGGATAGAAAAACTCTGAACTCTTTACCATACTGCACAAACCTAGCAATCAGTTCTAACTACAACATCCTTAGAATCATGTTTTGCTTTTCTCTTCCAGTATGCCATGTTAAAATGTGGAGAGACCAGTCTTCCCTAGTTGAAGACATTTTTCTAAGCAGGCTAGCACTGTCCAAGACGAACAAAATCTGCTTTGGGAATTGCAAAACTTGCATTGGCATGGGATAAAGGATCTAGCAATATTTACATGCAAGCTTGAGGAGTTCTTTGTTATTCTACAACAGAAGTAAATTCCACCTGCCAAATGTGTAATGAGGTAAAATTGCATGGTAAAATGCAGGACAAAACTTAAAAGCATCTTTCACAAGCCAACTGCTACAGGAACAGCATTTTCCTTGATTGATGCTTCTGTTATTTGAGAAAACAAAAGAATGAGAATATGCAAAAGTCGCTGTTTGTGTTCTCACCGATCTCCCTTTGTCGGTAGTATAATAATGGCACGAGCCTTACTCGCTGCAGCTCTTTCGAATGATTTTGTTAAACTAAGACTGCAACTGTCAACATAGAAGTGAAGAGAGTGAGAGTTTGATATACTGTAGCCTCAACAAAGAAGAAAAGGAAAATATAGACAAACAGAACTGCTACAGAAATTTAATGAATGGTCATTAGATGCAAGTCAGATGTTGCGACCCATTTATGCTTGAATTACTAAAGAAGCTAGAAAAGCTGCGACCACGTTTCCTACTTTGCTGATAACGTACAACTTCGGGGCAAACTTTGCCCAAATCGGATAAGCAACTAAGGGTGCGCATGGTAACACTTCTGGAAGTGGATTTATGCTCCAAAAGTGCTTCTCCAATAGAAATTGGTTTGGTAATTTAACTTCTAAAGTAGAAATTAGTTTGGTAACACTTCTAGAAGTGGATTTCTGCTACAGGAGTGCTTCTCGAGCAGAAATTAATTTGGTAATTTAACTTCTAAAGAAAAAATCTGTTTAGTAAAAAATTTTACTTCATAAAGAAATTTCTACTTTTAAAGTGAATTTTCACTTCTAAAGTTGTTTTTTTCCCCAATCTGAGAGGTTAAAAAAATTGCTTCTCAACTCAAAAGATACTTCTCGCCTCGCCCTCTTCTCATTGCACCCTCACCCTCTTTTCGACCACGCCCACCTTCGCTGCTGCCCACTGCTAATCGCTGCCGCCCCCCACCGTCAACCGCCAACCACCACTACCGCCGGTCACCCATCACCACCTACAACCACCGCCGACCATCACCTATCGCCGCCCACCGTAGACCTTTGCCAAACATTGCCACTTGCTAATTGCCCCCCAATGCCAACCACCGCCACCCACCACCTGATGCCGACCACCACCCATCGCAACCACCACCAGGTCACCATCTCCGGCAGTTAAGAGTAAAAAATAAATAAATTTTTTTATTTTAAAAAAGTAAATAATATTTTTAATAATAAAAATTATTTTTTAAATAAATTTAAAAAGTTTTAGAATGAAATAGAAATTTTTTGGCCACCGTCCATAAAAAATTTTGTGTTAATAATGTTTTAGAAGTAGAAATTTTCAGTTGTTATTAAACGAATTTCTTTTATCAGAAATCAACTTCTGAAGCATAAGTAGAAAAATAAAATTTTACTTCTAAATAGAAGTAGAAAAATCAACTTCTTACTAGAAATTGATTTTTAAAGCAGAAGTGTTGCCATACGCGCCCTAAGCTACCAATAAACCGTACAACTCCTTTTCCCCGTATCTTGGCAAGACACCCTTTGTCCCATTATAAGATGAGTTACCTCTTGGTGAGAACATCAAGATGACAAAGATCTTTGGCAATATTGTCAGCAATCTTGTCCATCTGCTTTCTCGGTAGGTCACTCATTAGAAGAATCCTCTGTCTCCTTTTGCCAGATAACCAACAAAAACCACAGAAGACATTAGGAAAAAAGACAATACTTGCATAAACTTGCTCGAACTTTGGACAAACATTACCTAGCTGTAGCAGTACCTAGGCGAACAGCGAACTCATGATACTTGTTAAGCTGCTTTAGTATGAAAACAAGATGGCTATTTACTCCGCATACAATAATGTGATCACTCTCTAGAACTTGCATTTGTGCTCCCTCTCTGAGTTTTTGCATATTATTCTGTAGATAACAAAAGTTGAAGAGATCAACTTTTAGATAGAAATTTAAGTAAAATAAAATAATTCTTTTAATTTGCTGGAGGTTACCCTGAATTGCTCCGTCATAGTGCTTAGTAGGCGAGAATAAAATAATATTCCCCAAATAGCAAGAACAAATCCAATGACCCTTTCATAACGTGTTCTTTGCTGTAGTTCAAATCAAATCCTTAGCACCAGATATAGATATAGACTATCTTAGCAGCATGAAGGTTGTAGTAACCTATAACTCATGGAAAACACCAGAAAATGCAATAGCAGCAACTCACCCTTAAATGAGTAGATGATGAGCACAAGCATGCCCATGCTTCCCAAAAGCAATCCTCAAGTGATTCTTTACTTCCCCTTCGTTATAGAAAGGAATGACCGATCAACCAACAAATGAAAGATTCCATCGATGTACTCATCTATTCCTTTTGCCTCTTTTCATTGATGTTTACTACGTAAGCCACTGTTTAAAGATCTGAATCTATCGTCGGTTCCATTTGCAAAGCATAAAGCATGAAAAGTAAGCTCCAAGTACGTAATTGTCAGAAAGGTAAAGATGATGGGTTACCTGAATTTAAAGAATAGGAAGCCACCAATGACAACAAAAGAGAAGCATGCGAGCAGGAGCACTACAAAGAACCTACAGCCAGTCACGAGAAATGCATCAGCGCTTTACGTGAAACATTAGAACATCATGTTAATGCCATCCAACTGTTGACGTAAGTATGCATGATAGTCCGCCTAGCGATGATGCCAAAGTGCATCAGTATCAGAACTTTAAAATGAAAAGCCTGATTTTAGATTTCATTTATACCATCATAGTGTAGAGAATACCAGCTCTAGTGGCTAACTTATCATAACTGAGATTGAAATCAACTGAAAAGTATATAAACTATCTGAACATAATAAAGTCATCTCAAACTACAGTAATAAGCCAAATGAGATGCTCTTATATGCTAAGACATAAATTGGTGAAGTTATTCCAAAGTTGAAACAGCAATGCTAGTGCCCTCCCTATTTATTAGAGTGACAATAGAATACCTATATGGATGCCTGTAACACACAAACTATAATAACTTGGGAATGAAGAAAGCAAAAAATACGTGTTCGTCTCAACCCTATTCTGTGCTAAATATGGAAAGAAGGTGTGTGAGATGTTGGTTTGATGGCCACTTTCGCTACTACTGACGCTTTAAAACCAGAAGGCAAAATGAAGCAATCCCAACTAAAGCTCGGAGACTTTCCTTCATTTGATATTTCAATCCCGGATAATTGTGGCAACATCCATCAATTATCCATTTTAAAACTAGATCACACACTAATCATGAAGGGTGAAGAACATCTTCCTTGAATAGTTGACCCTGTGATAGTTCACATAACAATAGCAAGACACATTGTAAATTCACAAAGTTATTAGTGAAAACACACGAGCTCCTTCTTGGGAGAAATTCTACCATGGAGGCTATCTTCTTAATACAACTTAATGGAGAGACATCGAAAAAAGAAGAAGGATCTACATATGGTGTTATTGACCTCGAGAAGGCATATGATAGGGTTCCAAGAAAAGTTTTGTGGTAGATTCTTGAGAAGAAAAAAGTACCCTTAAAGTATGTAGAGGCAAATCAAGGATATGTATGATAATTTTACTACATGTGTAAAGGCCTATAATAGCATATCAAGTTATTTTCCAATCATAGTTGGTTTACATCAAGGTTCAGCTTTGAGCCATTTTCTTTTTGCACTAATTATGGATGAGCTAACAAAAGATATCCAAGATGAGATGCTGTCGTATATGCCATTCGCAGATAATATTGTGCTTATTGATGAGACCAGGGCTAGGGTCAGTGCTTAAATAGAATTATGGAGAAACACGTTAGAGTTCAAAGGATCCACGTTACATCGGAGTAAGACGGAATACATGAAATGTCAGTTTGCCACGACAAGAGGAGATAATCAAGAATCCGTGGATATGCTTGGACAAAAGGTACCTTAAAAAGATACTATCAGATAATTGGTATCAATTTTGCAAAAGAGGGGAAAGATTGATAAGAATGTTAGTCATAGAATCAAAACAGATCGGATAAAATGGTGTAATGCATCAGAGTTTTTGTGTGATCGCAAAATCCCTCTTAGGTTAAATGGAAAATTTTATAAAACAGCAATAAAACCTGCAATGTTATACGGAGCTGAATGTTGGCCAGTACAGAAACAACATGAACATAAAATTGAGGTAGCAAAAATGAGGATGTTAAGGTGGATGTGTGGTCATACAAGGATGGATAAGATAAGAAATGACGATATTCGACGAAAAGTTGAAATAGCACCAATGGCAGAGAAGATGAGAGAATATAGATTGAGATGGTTTGGACATATTCTCCGTAGACCCATAAATGTTTCGATAAGAACAGAAGTGTGTTACCAAGAACACAATATGAAGAAAGGACGAGGTCGGCCGAAACTTATTTGGGGGAAGGTAGTAAAACAAGATTTAATAAAGTAGGAAATAGATTGGCGTACGGTCTGTCTTAGGACGAAGTGAAGGAAAGCTATTTGCATTGTAAATGGGGGGATTTCCTATGTTTCAGAGTGCCCCGTTTAGTCCTTTCTATTTATATATATATATATATATATATATATATATATATATATATATTTTTTTTTTTTTTTTTGTATCCATGTTTTTATTTTAATTTTAGTATATTTTATATATATATATATATTTTTTGGGTATCCATGTTTTTATTTTAATTTTAGTATATTTTAAGCTTTTCGCTTCGGGTTCATCAATCTCCTACCCCAACTGGTTTGGAATAAAGGTGATATTGATGTTGATTCATGGCGAGACATTTCTCTCTCTAGATAAGTTGATTGATCTGCTGCGCTATGGTTATCCTCATAACTCCTATTAGTCTGAAGTAGCTTACTAATTCTTTTTCAAATTACCTCACATGGCTGTAGGACTTTCAAAATCCAATTGATTTCATTTACTCTTGTTGAATTATCCTGATTTTTAGGTTCTGATTACTAGGAAATAGCGGTAAATAATTACTTAGAAAATGATTTCTTAGTATCCCTTAATTTGTGGGAATGGTCCCTTAATTTGTGGGCTTATAGCTGTATTTTTCAGATCTGTTTTTTTTCCCCTAGTTTGTACTTAAATAGTCCTACAAATAGCCTTGTAATTGTGGTATAAGATGAAATGTGAATTACCACAATTCTTTTCTCTAAATTCCTCATGGTATGAGAGATTTAGGCTTGGTTTTTCTGGGACAGTGTTGCAGTGCAGCCTTCATTGTTACAATAATCTTCCAATCACAACCTTCATTGCTGGATTTGTTTTTTGCTGAACAATCTGATCGTAACCATCATTGTTATGATCCCTTTAGCTATATTTTTCCCACTTCGTTTCTAATCTTGTCTTAGTTTTTTACCCTAAAACCTCATTCACTTCCAGCCTTCATTGCTTTTGTTTTGCTATTCCTTTCGGAGTACTTTCCCTATTTTTTCCTATACGTGGAAATAGCCTTGTCTGAGACAAATATTCCTCTTGAAAAGCCCTCTAGTGCATGTTCTTTGGCACTATTAGGTAAAAAATTCTGTTTTGGTCTAAATGCCTCGGAAACACTTTTTAGTGAAGCTTGGATAATAGACTCAGGTGCTACTGATCACGACCCACACTTCACATTTTTTTAGTACATATACTCCATGTCCAAGCAAAAGAAAAATAGTGGTGGCACTCGGTTCCCTGGCCACTTTTGTAGTAATTGGTGATATCCATATTATGTCCGTTCTCACTCTCAATAGTGTCCTCCATGTGCTGGAACTATCAACCAATCTTGTCTCCATACAAAAGCTCACCAAAGACCTCGAATTTTATGTAAATTTTTACCCTACCTCTTATGTTTTTTAGGAATAGGATCCAGAGAGGAAGATTGGACTTTCTAAGGAAAGAAATGTGTTGTACTATCTTGAGACACTGAGGGTTTCGAAGAAAGTCATGAATAATTCATTCTTGTCATTTCTTAGTACTTCAAATAAAGATGTCATTTGGCATTATCATTTTCGTTTTGGTCATCCTTCTTTCGTGTCTTAAATATAATGTTTTCTTCTTTATTTAAAGGGTTAGATATGAGTGAATTTCAGTGTGATCCTTGTTAATTTCCTAACACACCCATCTATCTTTTCCTATTAACAACAAAAGAAGTTCTTGTCATTTTGATTTGATTCGTAGTGACATTTAAGGACCCTCCACAATTCCAAATATCCGGGATTCAAAGACTTGTTTCTCTAATCGATAATTACAGTGGGGTCACATGATTATTCTTGCTCAAACACAAATCAGATATAAGTAGTATTGTCCCTAATTTCCACTCCATGGTTGAAATAGAGTCAATATTAAGAGCTATAAGTGAGATGATGCCCAGACTACTTTAGTCAGATCTTGTCATCCAATTTCCAAAAAGAAGTAATCATTTATGAGTTATCTAGTGTAACTACACCACAACAAAATGGGGTTGTTGAAAGGAAAAATAGTCATTTGCTTAACACTACTCGAGCATTGTTGTTTCATGGGAATGTGACTAAGTCATATTGGAGGGAAGCCATCCTTACATCTATACGCATGATTAATAGACTGCCATCAATAGAATTAGATTTTAAAACTACTATGGCAGTTCTTTCCAGTTTTTATCCCCGTATCAAGACAGAAAATAATCTCACACCTAGAGTCTTCGATTGCACCTCATTCATACATGTTCATAATCAATAAAGGGGAAAACTAGATCTCAGAGCAATCGAGCACGTCTTTCTCACTTATTCTTCTAAACAAAACGGGTATAATTTTTATCATCCTCCTTCTAGAAAGACCAACTTATCAATCGATGTTACACTGCCGACTGTTCCAAAAGTTTAAGAGTTTAGCATTTATATATTCTAATACTCCCTCTCACGTTTAGTCAGGTCTGTTTATCTAGTACTAAGCATGGATATATCTAATTGGAGAGGCAAATAGGGGCTTGGAAAGATTTGAACTTGGAACCTCCTACTTTGATACCAGATGAGATTTTGGTAGGACCACTATCAACTATTCCAAATGCTTAAGCTGTTAGATAAAGGCATGGTTTAATATTTATATAATTTGATAGTTACGTCTGTAGAAAACAAACCCTAACTTTCCACAGCTTTAGGGGGAGAAATCATTAGTGAAAGATAAAAAGGCTTTGAAGATCTTAATTTTGACTTACCTCCTGATAATCTTCCAATTCGAGCTCCCATTTTTGATCAACCAGTCCTTGATCGATTAGCTCCTGACCAATCAATTTCCGATGAACCAATTCCTACTACTTCAATCTTGGACCCACTCCCTATGTCTAAGTCTATTCCGGAACATGTGTTCACTCCTATATCTACTCGTATATATGACTCTATGAGATTTCCTCAAGTGACTCAAGAAAGGCAGTTGTTCCAAACTAAACACAAGTTCAAAATTCGCATCCGAGTTTTGCAAACGAATTTCCAATAAGTTCCAAAGCTCCTTTCCATAAACAGTCGATTGATATGCTAGAAAATGACTCGCACCTTCCCATTGTTGTTAGAAAAGGTACAAAAGAGTGCACAAAGTGGCTCTTATATCCACTATCTCACTATGCATCGCTTGAACGCCTATCATCACCTCATAGAAATTTCATTGTGAGTCTGAACCCCACTATTATTCCAAATACTTTATCTGAGACATTGTCTAAAGAAGAATGGAGGAATGCAATGAGAAAAGAAATGGATGCATTAGAAAAAACAAAACATGAAAGATTGTCGAAAAACCAAAGGGAAAAAAAATCTTATTGGCTGCAAATGGGTTTTTAACTTGAAATACAAAGCTGATGGTTCTCTTGAGAGATATAAAGAAGACTGGTGGCAAAGGGTAATACTCGGACTTATGAAGTAGATTATCAAGAAACATTTGCTCTGATGGCAAAGATGAACACTATGAGGATTTTACTTTTTTTAGTGGCAATTTAATTGGCAACTTCAATAGTATGATGTGAAAAATAAATTCTTACATGGAGACCTAGAAGAGGAGATCTACATGAGTATTTCACCGGGCTTTAAAGGAGAAAGGACAACAAACAAAGCATGTAGATTACAAAAAGAACTATATGAGCTCAAGCAATCGCCTAGAGCTTGGTTTGGGAGATTTTCCCAAGTTATGAAAGCTTCGGGTACCAACAAAGCCAAGAGGATCATAACCTCTTCATTAAGCATTCGGCAACAGGGAGAGTGATGGCATTTCTAGTGCAAGTTGATGCTATTATTGTCATGGATGACGATGATAAGGAGAAACAGGAGCTAAAACGGTGTTTGATTAAAGAGTTTGCAATAAAAGAGCTGGGAAGACTCAAATACTTCCTTGGCATTGAAGTTTCTTACTCTAGACAAGGAATTTTTCTCTCACAACACAAGTATGTGATCGGTCTCTTGAAGGAAACCAGAAAACTTGATTTGTAAACCAGTAGATACATCTATTGAGCTTAATAAAAAACTTGGGGAGACAAAGACAGAACCTGCTATAGATCAAAAAATGTATCCAAGATTAGTTGGGAAACTCATCTATTTGGGTCATAATAGGCCTGATATTGCCTATTCAGTGAGTGTGATTAGTCAGTTTATGCATGACCTGAAAGTGTCAAGCCATCAATCGAGTGCTATATTACTTGAAAGGAAGTCTCGGAAAAAAAGTTCTATTCAGAAGAAATTAAAAACTAGTGCTAAAAGCGTATACTGATGCTGACTATACAGAATCCACAATGGACAGAGGATCAACATTTGGTTATTGCATATTTCTTGATGGAAATTTAGTTACTTGGAGGAGTAAAAAACAGAATGTAGTTGCAAGATCAAGTGTTGAATCAGAATTTCAAGCAATGGCGCAACGAATATGCGAGCTATTATGGCTCAAAATCATCATAGAAGATTTGAAAATTGAGTGGGAGGGTCCTATGAAGATGTATCGTGACAATTAATCAGCAATTAACATTGTTCATAATCCTATACAACATGATAGGACGAAGCATATTGAAATTGACAGACACTTCATCAAAGCAAAGCTAGAAGAGAGTTTGATCTGCATATCCTACATACCTTGTGGAAATCAACTGGCAGATATGCTAACCAAAGGACATAATGGTGGGATCTTTCACAAAATAATTTCCATGTAGGAATGGAAAACATCTCTTCCTCAGCTTGAGGGGAAATTATCCTGATTTTTAGGTCCTGATTATTAGCAAAATAGTTGTAAATAATTAGTTAAGAAATGATTTCTCAGTATCCCTTAATTTTTGGGATTATAGCTGTATTTTTCAGATCTGTTTTTTTTTTCCCTATTTTTCACTTAAAATCGTACAAGATGAAATGAGAATTATCACGATTCTTTTCTCTAAATTCTTCAACTCTCAATGAATTTATCCCTCCCTACAATTGAAGACTTATTAGATGAGTGCAATGAAACAAACATTGACAGCTCAGAAGTTGGCCAAAGTCACTGGAAGGAAAGAAGTAATTACAGCCACGTATCAACTTAAGAGAGCACCCCATTCAAGAACCGAAATTATTGCCATCATCTTGATTCAAGCAACCAGCTTGTATATAGGGATGAAAAGAACAATTAGAAAAAGTACCAAGCATGAGGAACTGAACAACAGGCCCTAAGATAAACTGAAGATGAGATAGGGACATACAGGCATGTAACGCGAAAAAAAAAGGGCAAAGGCTTCACCTACGTGGTAATGTTTCGCTCAACTAAATGTTGAACAAATATATCATTCGAACTGAAGATGAGTTAGGGACATACAGGTACATAGGGGAAAAAAAAAGGAAGGATTTCACCTACGTGGCAATATTTCGCTCAAGTTGGATGTTGAACAAATATATCATTCGCGCAAAGTTCCATCTGATGTCTCCAAGTGAAGGCAAGGACACATCCAAGTTAAGAGGCGTTGGTTTATTTAAGGAATTAGATATACAGGCAAATGGAGCGGTTGAAGCCAGAAATTTCTGAAAAAGATGTGGTAGAAGCTGCTGAAAAATCTTTGTCAGCATGCAGGGGGAATTCAGTTGGGACAACCTGAGAAACATGTACAATGACATGGTACTCAGCACTGGTCTAATGTGGGGACCCTGTAGAAAAAGTGAGTTATGTTAGACTTCCGATTTTGACAAACAGGAATAGTAATCCTACAGTAAAAAGATCTGTTTGCTAGTTATTGGTGAATTATATATGTCAAGATATCGAAGATTGGCGAAGGCTACTTATCTGCAAAAAGTTGAGACTTACCAAGGCTCGTATAAAAAAAATTTGGCCAAGGTATAGCACTAGATGATAGATGCAAGAGTTCAAAATATTCATTCTGAGACTGCAGGTTGTAATCTAGTTCGGAAAAACAGTTAAAAGCTAACAAAAGTTCGTAAAAACGAATAGTTCTCAAAGAAATGTTTTATTAACACCATACAAAGAAGGCAGTGTCAACAGCGTTAAAACTTGTACCCTAAGAGCAGAAACTTCAGATTTATGAGAAGTAGGAGGATACCAAAAAACACTATCTTTAATTTACTCGTTCAGACTCAAAAGTAGAACTGAAGAATGAATTTAACTGGTCCAGTACAAGTCCTTGTGCAAATATTTTAGGTTGTGGTATCCGATGCATTGACCTATACCTCAAGATTTCTGATGTACTTGAAATATGCAGTTACATCTCACCTGATAATCCCTATTCTGGTCCCTTGCAAAGAAATTTGCATCAAAATTCCTATTCCCTGAACATACTCTGCAGTCCAGACCATCCCCAGTTTTCTGGGATTTGGCTTCCATTTTCCCTGGAAAAAAGATTTGTCCATTAAGAGATACATAAGACTTGGTAGAAACAAGGGCATATCAGATAGATAGTGAAATGAGAATGCTAAGAATGTGGCCAGAAGTCAATATGAAAGTTTGTGAGTCAACTTATTCACATTACTCAAATTGATGCAGATGATAGATAGTGACTTCTTTCCAGGCTTCTAGCATATAAGAACAGACCTCAACTTTTCAAAATATAAAAATAGCAGTGATGCTCACGGCAGCTGCCCCAACATAAGTGAATGCAAACAGATGACTCAAAATTACAGTCAATCAGCTAGAATATTTGGAGGTTCGGGGGAGAAAAGCGGTTAGAATTCACTATTCCATCACATAACACATGTAATTAAGTACTTCTGTCCCACAGCCAATGGATACTAGCGCAGATCAGTCGTACCATTTCTGACCTGACCAAGTGTGGAGAACAGGATTACCCACAATACAACTAGAGGTTTTACTAAATTCCTGAACCTGTCAGCTTCCCCCTAGCTAGAGTTCAAAAATTGTAACATACGAAAATCTCTGTCAGGCACACAACACCTTTCCCGAAGAAGTCCAATTTAGATCTTTCGCTGGGTAGAACATTAAATAAATGGCAATCAAGTGATCTTCTTCAAATGGGTAAAAAGACTTCTTATCTTTGAGAGAGCACCTCAAGTCTAAATGCAAGCAAGACTGGATACAGTTCACAGTGTCAGCAGAGACTTAAAAACAACTCACCTTCCTTGTGCCTTGTGGTGCCATGCCAACAAAAAGCCGCATGTTTGAACCACAAACATTTTATCCGCATCACTTTGCTGAGGGGAAAAAAAACAGAGAGATGATGTCAGTGTCAGCTTTTTAAAAAAGTCCAGCTCTACATAAACACCAGGGAATCACAGAGAATATACCACGAAACCTCTTTTTGCACGTAGATTGCCATCTCGTGGATATTACGGATTACATTAGGACAGAGTAACGAAAGATCTCTCTACAGTCAACAGAAGTCTTACTCTTTGTTACACAAATGCAAACACCATGCACATTCCAGCTTCATCATTGTTAACTAGTGCTCTCGATAGACCATCGCATGTGCACTAACGGATTCCCCGAAGCAATTAATTTAAAAAGAAAAAGGAAAATCTCGAATTCTCCTTCGTACCGGATTCGCTCATCGAATCTTCTGCTGGTCAGAGTATTTCAAATGGTCATCCACAAACCATTGGCACGATTCCAACCGAAAAACGAAGGAAGAGAGAAAGAAGAAACAGCGGAAAACATTAAAAGCACTTTTGTCTCATTCACTGAGGATCACAGAACAGTAACAAGTTCCGCCAACATTATTAATTAGCGCTCTCAGTGTTGCCTCGTGTTCAACACGAATCGGATTCCGCCTTAAGCTCGACAAAACGCAAACTCAATCCGAAAGGTGAATGTAGCCTACCAAATTACCAAGACACTACGCGATCGCACCAGACGAAGCCACTCGACACTTCAATGAACTCAACGGAGAGAGAGAGAGAGAGAGAGAGAGAGAGAGAGAGAGAGAGAGAGAGATGAGCACCTCGGGGGAGGAGAATTGCGGCGGAGTCCGGGAAGGCGAGGAGGTGGAATCCATGGCTGCGAGCTCTGCAACTGACTGAGCAGCATCTCTCTCTCTCTCTCTCTCTCTCTCTCTCTCTCTCTCTCTCTCTCTCTTCTGCGTGCTGCTGACTGAAACCGAAAGCGAAGAAGGAAGAGAGAGAGAGGAGACGAGAGAAAAGCGCGAAGGCTTTTTGTATTTGTATATTCTGTCTTCTTCCTCTGATGATGATATCTGAGAAGCTTTGCCGGTGGGGGGACCATGATAACGGAGGTGCTGATTGCGGAAAAGACCAGCGCGGTCCTTTTCGGCACAATCGCAGACAATGCTGGCGAGTGGTGGGGGGTCCCCACCCGCCAGCGCTTTGGCGTACGTGGAGGCGAAGGGCGTTTTCGTCATTCCGTCACACCCGAGGATGGATTCGCCAGAGCCCCGGATATTTTGAATCCGAGAGATAAATAACTAATAACTAAATAAATAAAATCGGGGAAATAAAAAAAAAATGAGTGGCCACATGCATCGCGGTCTGATAAATTAAATATATATATATGTGGAAAATTGAGATATTGATCCCGAAAGACGATGGGCTGACTCGCAAGTCAACCATCCAACGTTTACCACGCGAAATGACAAATTACCGCTTCTCAAACGTAATTCAGTATTATTATTATTATCATCGTCATCGTCATTATATTAGCTAAAGATTTATATGTCTTTGCATGCGTTTGGTGGTGGAGTTTCCGATGGCAATTAAGGTTTTAGGATAAATTTCAAGGAAATTTTCAAAAAAAAAGCTCGAAATTCTCTCAATTTCTCAAATAAGGGACCATTCAAATAAAGATCTCAAATAAATCTTATTTTCAATAAGAGCCTAAAGTGCCTCCATTTTCTCAAACAATAATCTAAAGTGAACGTTATTTCAAAAAAAGGCCTGAAGCCACCATAAAATCTCAAAAAGGCTTGATTTCAAGGGCATTTTCATCTTATTTTTCTTATTTGACCTTTTCTTTTTTATTATACTTTTCTTTTTCTATTTTTATAATGATAAAAAAGCCAAACATAAGGGTGCGGTTGTCAGTGCCTTGACAGAGGCGAGGGCCAAAGAGGCCCACCTAGCTATTTTTTATTTTTAAAAAAATAGAAAAAAGGAAAAAATAGGAAAAAATAAATCAAAATGAAAAATGACAAAAATGACCTTTAGGTCAAGTCCTTTTTTAAAATTTTATGATCACTTCAGACTCTTATTTGAAACATACTGTGTTGCTTCAGGCTCTTATTTAAAGCAAGGTTCACTTAAAATCTTTATTTGAGAAAATGAAAAAACTTCGGACTCTTATTTGAAATTTTCCCTAAAATTCACGTAAGATTGCTAAAGTTTGTATGAAACTGTTCATTTTCTTATTAACGATGCACTTGCTTTCGCAAAAAAATGAATTATCTTGAAAATATTTTTCCAAAATTTTTCCACGAAAATAGTTAGATACAAATTATTGTGGATGATGAATATATTTTTCACCAACTAATTATTTCGAGTTGCACAACTGATTACACTTTTAAGAAAATATTTTTTGAATCATTCATTTTTCATAAAAACAAACAGACCCGTAGATATATTTGTTAATGAAGAGAATGGGAGCCAATGTAGAACTTGCAAAGAGGACCTAAGATGTTGTAATCCGTCCAACAGATAATATGTAGGAGTGGAGACCCTAATAATCCCTGAGCTTGTTCAATGCTATCTTTGATTTTTTTTTTTTTGAATGTTGTCTCTAAATTTGAAAAAAAAAAGTGATCCTTTTGTTAAGCTAACTCATGAAATTTTTAAACATTTAACAGAATGACTAGTTATTATTCATGCAATGGGCATGTGCCCGATTTGAAATGGGTTCGAATGATGTTTTAAATGAGAACATACGTCCTCACTTAAAAAAAAGGAAGATGACTTACTTGGTAACTTCTTGTAGATGTCAAATATGTAATTATTAATGATAGATAACGTTTTGCTTTTAATTAACTTTTATGTAGAGAGATGAGTTTCAGGGAGTGTTCGCAATATGAAAAGTTCGACACCAAATTTGACGTTTGAGCTTTGTGTGTAAAATGGATGAGCATCTCACCTTTTGACTAAGTACGTCATCCTCTCGATAAAAGCTTCATAGCATCTAATCCTGTTGCTGTCATGTACTAATGTCGGAACAATTCCGATCAAGGAGATCACATTCTCGCTTAAGACTTTGAATTTATAATGTCGAGATCACGACCAATTATAATGCCATCGCCGTCGAGCAACGGCAGAAACTACTTGCTAGCAAACAGGCGGCTTGCCATGCCCCCCATTCAAATAGAACAGGGTACTTTCTTCGCTAACTCAAAAAGGACAAAAAGAAAAAGACGTGTCAAGATCTGAGCATGCATTTTGTATAGCCAAGAGGAAGATAATGAGTAGTAATAGTCTGCCAAGACGAATCACATTCTTTTGGACCTAAGTAAGTGCGTAAACTATTTCGTCTAAACTTTGGAACGTAAAATTCGAGGGTATTTCTGAAGATAAAAAGAAGAAAAATATTTTCTCTCAACTTAGAGCGGTAATGACGGAAAAGGTAGACTTCACGTCGTCATTTTAATGGTCAGTACTGAGTAGACTCATATAGTATAAATCTGCTGAGTAGACTCGTATACTAATGATCCGTACTTAAAATGAGTTATCGAAGTTTCAGCTTATGCTCCGTACATTACTCGTTAACAAGCTTTGTTGGATTTGATTTTAAAAAAATATATATCGGCTTGCCGGTAGCCATCGCGTTCGTTGACTTGCAGATGAGAAGGCCCCCCAATGAGTAGATACAGAAAGAGAATCTTAAAAACCAAGAGAGAGAGAATTTGGCACGTGGAAAAACGTGATTGATTCAAAATCCGAGGGCAAAAGGCGCGCACGTGCCGCAGCTTTCTATGTCAACCTCGGTCTTCGTGTAAAGCGATTGATTTGGGTGTGGGGTGGATTGGATTTTCTCGTGAAATCCCAGGAGAAATCTTCCCCCGATGAAGACTCGATATCCTCTTCTATTCTTAATTTCATTGATGCCATCGCAAGAAAATGTTGGGAGTATTTCATTTGAATCGCGAGACCCCTCGCTTCAAATAGTCATATCGCGCACGAATGTCGAATGCGAGTACTGATCAAGAAAAACGAAAGTTCGAATCTCATATGATCCAAGATATAGGCCCGGAATGCTGGTACGGACTAAAATTGCATTTTCGAGTTGATAGCAAGTGATAAGGAGAACCATGATGGCGATGCAAGGTTCCATAGGTGAGAAAAATATTAGAGGCAAAGATAGTTATACATAAATTAGGATTTGGGCTCATAAATAGCTACTACAGTATACACACACATGCACACGTACTCTTTTTTGCTTATAATTAAGTGATATAACGAAAAGTACGTTGTGCTAATTATAATGAAATCTTATGTTGAATGTAGTTCTAGTTTAAATATGAATCAAAATGAACCTTGTATCTCGATTCCTGTTTTTCATCACGTTTTATTCGGTTGTGATTGTGCGCCAAATCCTAACAAATATTTGACCAAAAGGATGGGTAACATTCTTGTCCAACTATGAGAAAGTTAGATGTTTATTATATCTACCGAGGCAGTCAACATTAGATGGCCGACACGTGCAAAAATTAAGTTTATAGGACTAAATATTAAGACGCGTAACTCATCCGTGACAACGTTAGAAAATCTATCTAGATTGGTCAATGGAACATCTAAATGGACTGCTCGGGCAAGTGCAAGAGCCGGGGACCGCACGTGATCTCTTGCGGAAATCTAGTCAAGATTGTTCCAAGAAGATGGACTCGGAACCTTATATCTAACATATGCAACTAGCGAAACTCCAAACCTTATTTTCAGTTTAAGGATAGGTACTTCTTGCTCTAGGTACACATAAGCCTAACTCGCACGCATCGCGACATGGCAACCTTTCACCTTCTTCAGACTACGCTGCCTCACAAGGTTAGCATTCGTGACGCCAAAGTACCCAGTGTGAATGAGGCAACGAGCACGATAATGAAAGGGCTCGATCCTAATCTCAATTGCTTCATGCAAAGATCATATCCATGGTGCAAGCTAGAATCCAAAAACTTGTTAGGAATTAAATCAAATTCGTAAATGTCGTCCAGAATCGATGTTGATGCTATTGCCCATTTGACTCCCAAGATGCATGCACGGACTTGTGCACAAATCAAGACTTGTCTTCATTATCTCTTTGCTTTTTAAGAGCCTTTTATTGTAGAGTCATTATTAGGTGAGTTTTTCAAGAGTCCGATGTCTTGTAAATGCATTGTGACTGTTTGTGTTTCTAGGAATCTATTTATGAGTTAGTAGTTCAAGAATTGTGTATAATGCATATATAAAAAAAAAAATTCTTGTAACCATTTTTTATGGGTGAATTGAGGTGAATACAGAAAATATTGAAAAGTCATCTTCATATACTCTTCCTTCGTGAGTGTTTGTTCGTTACTTTCAATTTATCTCATCAAAACGTACTTTCTATGCTACAAAGCATCAATTGTCATTGTTTTGACATCAGTTTATTCACTAGACCACTGCTCATGGATGACAACTCTTCCCCTGAATTCATCGCCTTCTCATAAATCACCCACCAGGAATAGTAGGAACTTGGAGAGTGCCTACATCTAGAAGTGATAAAATGGGTCTAGAACTCATATTTGATTCATATTTCATAGTGGTAGGTCCTAACTAGGTTCTTTAAGTTTTAATAGTGGGTCATAAATGAATTATTTAAAAACTTAATGGATCCTAAATGAGTTTTAAATAGGTCATAAATTGAAAGCTAAGAAAACTATATATAAAAAAAAGAGTTTAGTAATATATATCTTTAAAGATATATAAGAAACAATTTTCTCTAAATTTTTAATATTAAAATGTTTTAACAATGCATATCAGGTTGGGTATAGTCGGGTGTGAATAGGATTGAATATGAGCCATTAAATTTGCATAGCATGTAAATGAGTCAAAACGGGATTAAATGGATCAATATAAGTCAGATCAAATTCGACTTGATCCAACATACCCGTTTGACACCTCTACCTACATCTATTCTATCCTTTTGACAAATAGTCAACGCAATCAGCATCTTGTTTGAACTAAACATTTTGCAGCCTAATTTCCGTCAACGAGCATGCATCTAGATCTACAGCAACTCTCGAAGTCTATGTTGGGTATGAATTTCTTGATACTAAATTCATACTTGCTCACCTTAGAATATTGAAAAATAAACGAGACAAGATCATATATATACAAACACACATACAAAATATTCATGAGCGAAGAAGGCGCATCACCATGCTAAGTCGATGACTACATTGTCCTCCTGTCTGAATGACATTCACCTAGCTTAGAAATGGTTCCCATTCTTCAGAAAGTATCTCTTGATGAAATCATTGCCAAGAAATGTGAACATTACTCTATTCCCTGGACTTCAGCAGCCAATCGCGGACAGATCTAAGTACTGTTTTTCGGAAATGATCACTATACGGCAACAGCTGGATGTAGATGCGGTCACGTACCTTATGATAGATGGGGAGGTCACCATCAGGGACCGAGCGTTTCTTTTCCACTAGAAACTTTAGCCTTTTCAGTCCAGGCTTTTTCTGGACTTACGGGTATGATGTCATGGGAGACATTTCCCTTTTTCAATCTAAATGCTCAAGCTGAAAAGGTCTCTGATGATGATAACACTGGAAAGCAACTACCTGCATACTAGCAGTTTCTAACTACCAGATGTTTCTGGGAAAGGGTAAACAGTAATAGTCGTCATTTAAGAAACAACATTTAGAAGCACCACATGCATCAGAAGCAGATGACTGCTCATACATTTTCTTAGCAAGCACATTGAAACCATGAATGACCATGATCAAGGACAACGTTTAACGGACCAATATCGATACTCATGAGGTCATAAGTAAACTAGTATGGGGTTGGGAACTAAAAACTCATGACAAGAAGATGGCCTCTCCCCGGAAAGCTGCAACCATGCACATATCTATAGTACCACGAGAATAACTCTGTCAAATAATCTTTAGCACATCAATTCACCATATCACTTGGACTGCACTGCAAGCAAGAGTTCTTATCGAGCATGGGCAAAGTGACAGAGGTATAACGAGGAGCGTGCTACTAAAAGTATTCTTCTCGTGGCCCCTGAAAAGCAGTTCAAATGAAGCACTTAAGCCCTCCAAAGAAGCTTTGCAAGCTACATTGCTGGAGGTCAAACATTTTTTTTTTGGGTAAGGAAAAAAAAAGACAGCCCGGTGCACGATAGCATCCCCGCGAGACGGGGGTCCGGAGAAAGGCCCCATCATAAAGGTCAAAGGAGGCAAGCCTTACCTTGCATTTACAAGAGACTGCGTCCAAGGCTCGAACCCGTGACCTGCAGGTCACACGGTAATACCTTAACCAAATGCGCCAAGGCTTCCTTTCTTTTTTTGGGTAAGGAAAGGTGAAACGAAATAGTAGCCACTGCATACCCAATTTCCAAAAACCACAGTAACAAAAAAAAAGAGAGAGAGAGAGAGAGAGAGAAAAGGAAAAGAAAGTGGATATCCTTGATAGTCATTTCACTCTTCAGCAGAAATCGATAGCCTCAGTTTTTTCATGCCATGACCTCTACTAAGGCGTATTCACCGTGCGTCAAACATGCTTGCCCGTTGCAACAATGGTCAAAGGAACTTGAATTTTTCTAGAAGGAAGATATCCAAGTGTTTATCCCACCAAAAAGAAAGATATTAACAACGTTGAAACGGACAATGCAATTAAGTTTACTTCTGGTCATATGAAATTAAAGAAACAAAAATCTTACGATGCAAGTTTTGCACCGGCATGTATCATTAAAGTTTTAAGAAACTGCTGCTTCTTCTACAAGCTTACTCTTTCTTTATATCACTTAAACTTTATGAAAATGAACAGGAAGAACTAGAAAATATATAGTAGGCAATCCATAAAGGCAAGACATGAACCTGTAACTTTCTCATATACCAAGATATACCAAGATTGTAAAAGAACAACTGCCATCTTTAGTTTATTCTCTTGGTTATATCATCTCTTATGACAGTGAAGTCCCACAGGTCTCCATATTTCTCGTTGAAATCCCAAATGTCCATCATATTGTAGTCAGCTATTAACTTATCACGGGCTCCTCTTTCCATGTTGTATATCTGGGGCTCAAAGTTGTGGGGCTTATCAGGCTTATCCATCTCAATTATGCAAAAGACGACAGTAAAGAGAGCCGCTCCAATGAACAAGTACTCTCCCTGAAGGAAAAGGAAGCCAATGACATCCTTAGTCGTATACCAGGTCAAAGGAGGGAAATATACAAGATTGGATCATTCTATGCTTAACAGAGCTAAATATTCCTTCATATTACCGGAACATCGAAGTACATTCCTGCAGCGACCGCTGGAAGGAAAAGCCACGAGATGAGCCCTGCAATTAGTGACTGCACCAATCAATTGTTCGTCCACATCCCTGTCAATAGCTGTAAATTAAATGCCAAAAAAAAATGGTTGATATTACACTATGTACCCTGAAAGCCTGTTGGCGGTTCGACTGCAGCAATATCGTCCGCAATTGCTCCCCAGAAAGTTCCTAGATCGGAGATCAGCAAGCATCAACAGAAAGTTGATAGGACAAGATGATTCATCTACAGCACAGGCAATTTCTAATTCGGCAGTCAGCATCATAAATCACAGGTATCATTTCTATGGCTGAAAGCAAAGTTACTGCAAGCAAGCCACTATTTTGTTCCACTTTCTAAACTCGACGGACTATCACACTAGTGTGCCGGCAATGTGACTATTTAGTACTTTGCATACATAAAACCGGAATTAAGTCATGACTGCAAATCTATAGTCCACCTGTCTTTCAATCAGCATGTATGGATTAAGTTCTTCAGTTATACTGGAATTGAAGTTATGATGTTAAAATTCCATTCAATCACACAAAAAATTGTCCCTTCCATTTAAATGTTTCATTCTGGAATCACTTCATATTGCTGGCAAATTGACTAAGTCTACTGTTTTCAACTTTGATACCAAAAAAAAAAAAAACAAAAACAAAAACAAAAACAAGAAACAGCAATAGACAAAAGGGAACGAAAGAATGAAAATAACTTGCAACATATGTTACCTTTCTCCTCCCCTTCGTGATAAGTGTGGTGCCCATCATACTCTCCGTACTTAAAGTCCTCCTACGATCAGCACCAACATAGCTTCAGATCATGTCTCCACTAACATGCACATGCTCTACGTCGATTAGAAACATTAGAACAGGGATTTCAAAAGGGGTTGTTTGCCGGAAGCAGGCAAAGGCGGCACATGCACATGCTCTACGTCGATTAGAAACATTAGAACAGGGATTTCAAAAGGGGTTGTTTGTCGGAAGCAGGGAAAGGCGGCGCTGCATCACCGGTGTCCGGTGTGCACCCATGACAACCGCTCATTATGAAAGCACAAGTATCTTATCCTCGGCCCTGTAATTTTTTAAAATTTATGAATCTTAGTGGCGTTTGATTGATCTAATTTAGCTTGAAGCGGATCAATTTCCCGCAACTCAACTCCATTAGCTCAATAATCAATCGTGTAATTCAGTCTTCACGCACCGCATTTGTGGAAAACAACAAAAACAGAGCACATTATGCTTCTACGTATAAGAGTGCGTTAGAAGCTGAAGAAATTACTTCATCGACGCTGTTCGTGGCCCAACGGTCCACTGGGTCTTCGTTCAGGTCCGGTTCGATCTCAGACAGTCCGGCCGCGTTCAGCCGGCGGACCGAGCTCCGTCCCCGCAGCTCGAGACGGTGAGGAGCCAGGGTTTCGGGACGCGACGCTCTCCGCGCGACGCCGACGGGCTTAGTCGAAGAAGAGCGATAGTAGATTCTGGGCACCGAGCTTGCGGAGAGAACGCAGAGCGCCATCTTTGGCTTTCGTCTTCCTTCACTCGATCGAAGTGTTTTTATCTTCGCTTTGAGGCTGCTTCCGGCTGTGAGGCGCGATCCAATGGGATCCTCCCACGTGTTGGTTTGCCGCTCTCCTGTTTCCTTTGGGAATGTCGTGGCATCATCTGGTTGGATACGTGTTTCGTTACCGTAGGACCGAGTGCATGATATGTCAGTACACTAATTGACGGTGAACGGTAACCAGGATATTTGCCCTTGTCCCAAAAGAGATCGTTTGTATTTAGGGAAAATCCGACTTCCTTGGAGTAATGAGGCCTTTCTCGTGGGACATTCACTTTTCCTTTTGAGTTAGAATTAAGAAAATTTTAGAGCTTTTTTCTTCTCCTTTCAAAAAAATCTCTCTTTCCATCCAAGTTTTCATTTTTTTTCTCATCCTCCTAACACAATATAACAGTATTTAGCCTAAATTAAAATATAAAAATGAATAGACTCTGTAGAAGAGATAACATAAACAACAATACGCACATTTTAAGTTGAGTGGAACTAATTGTGAAGTGTTCATCAATTATTATTGTCAAACATTGGATTGTTGATCGCTGGCCATTTGATTAGATTTATCAATTCTGCTGCAACTTAGCCTCGTAGAATGAAAATTCTCCATAACGAGACACGTGATATACAAGACAAAACACAGCACAAGCAATAAATGAACATTGAAACAAATCTTGCAAAGTTCGTTCGGTCGCGACCTATTTGGTATGACTTATACTCCCGTCGACATGAAGGCACATAAATCTCGTTCCCCAATGAATGGGTGAGGATCTGGAGAGACACCTCAATGAGGTTACAAAGGGGCAGCACTCCTAAGACACCAAATGGCTTGAGCCCATATTTTATTAGTAATTTGGGTTTGAGCCAATAAATAGTTATTGTCATATTTAATTTATTTCTCTTGTAATTGAGAACTGTAAATGAGTAATGTGGGTCACTAATTATAGTGAAATCATCTACTAAATGTAATCCCAATTTAAGAGTGAACCAAGATATATCACATGTTTCAATTTTTCTTTCTTGCCTTTACTTTCTATTTCGATTCGTTGTGTGCCTATTCCTAATACAATTGCCCAACTATCCATGGTCGAAGCTAGATTCTACACCAATCAAGCCTTAGATTTTGGGTAGCATTTGAAAATAGGAAATTAATTATGCAACAGTTTTTTGGTCACTATTATGCTAATAGTCAGTTTTTTGCCACAAAAAATAAATAATTAAAAATTATTAGGAAATCTACTCTTTTAAGAATTTGTAACTCATAACACACTATTATTCTTGCTCAAAGATTGTCACACAAACAAGATGTTAAAAAAGGGGACATTACTTTTTCCACCTCTTTTTTTGGCTTTAACAATCCTTATTTTAACATTTTAACGACATTATCTTTTATGTGGCTCATTACTTCTATTATAATTGTACAAAAGCAGTCTCCTTAATTTATTTGATTTGTTTCTTCTTCTTCTTTTTCTTGTAAGTCTCCCTTTCCTTCTTCTTATTGTTGACATCATTTATTTGCATTCCTCTCTCTCTCTCTTGAAGAATATGTCGATAGAAAGACTCCCTTGCGTTGCCCTAACGTGGATTTGACGATGCATGCTAAAACATAGAAAGGCCCTGGTGGACAGTTGTTAGCATGGTGGCGGTAAACTCCCTTGCCACATTTGGCTCTCCCTTAATGTCTATGTAAATAGCTATCACAAGTTGGTAAGCTCGCTTCGATTTAAACTTATTAAAGAAGAGTGTTTCATAGCTCAATATTTGGGGGATTACTGTGGTCTCCCTTCTCTTTCTTTGCTCCTACCTTGGCATCAATTGTTCCATCAAGACGATCCGTGGATCTTGGCCAACACCGATCTTGCGAAATCGCAAGACAGGGACCCTAGCAAGCACAACCCCACAAGGCATTCGATCGCACTCGTCTCTATTTTTCTCATTAACCCATCAATTCCCCTATTCATTTATTATTTGGAGTAATCATAGATATGTAAACTTTTATAAAAGACACCATTGAGATTTGGCCAAGTAAAATAAAGATATTACGTTTCTAGAATTATAATTGAAGTGGTGCATTACAAAAGGGATAATATCATCAAAATATTACAATAAGAAGTATTAAAGGCAAAAGAGGAGTAAAAAAAAAAATCGCTCTACAAATAATAATCGGTCCACGTCAGCACATCAGCCTCGTATAGCTTTTCTCTCTCACTCTCACCTCACTCCATCGCAGTGAGCGAGAATCATATTCCCACTGCCTCTCTCCCTTCCCCTCCCTTCGACTTTCAGTCACACTTCGTTGACTCTCTCTCTCTCTCTCTCTCTCTCTCTCTCTCTCTCTTCACTCTCAATTTGCTCGCTTCGGTGCGTTTCTCTCTCTACCAGTGAGTTTCCTTCTTCTTCCCCGCCTCATAGGCTGGATTTCGAATGCATGGTCAAAACCCGGAATGGTTATTTCTTCATCTCGTTGGATTGTTCAATACCAGTGAATGTGCGAGTAGCGATGGAGCATGAAAGTGGATTTGAGTGATCGCCATCTGTCATGCACCTCGTATTTTTGGTTGATATGGAGCGCTTGCATCGTCGAAAGAATCGACCGTTTCGCTTTAACGCGAATATACCTTTGGGTTCGGGAGAGCGCAAAGGAGAACTCTTATGAGCGTGAGGCGAAAGATTAGTTTCGCTCGAGTTCGATTGCAGTATGCATGGGAAGAGAAGTTATAAAATAGGCTTGATGTTAGTTGTTCAAAACTCTGCTGGACTATGGATCGGCTAACTTATTGGTTTCGTGTGGGTAGTTAAGTGAGACTTGGTGGATTCATTTGTAATGATTGGTTGACTGAAGTTGGGGCGGCCGGGCTGGGTTGGCCCCCTTCCTGCTTTCTGTGCTATGAGAGGAATCTCGTGGTTATCTCATATTATCGTGACAGACTTGTGCTTCTCGTAGTCCTATTGTAATGTAAGAAATGATACTTGCTTATTGTTAGTTAGAAATGAAGATTGATGAATGAAGGTCACCGTTGATTTTTGCAACAAGAGTTGTTTAATGCCACAGAAAATAATGGGGTTCTGAGGTTTTCTCTTCCCTTATTATTATTTGAGGTTGAGAACTGCCACTCTCTTCAATTGGTACTAATTTGACGACAGTTTTTGGATTGCATGATATAGTTTCTTTTCTTTGCTTCCATTTGCACTGTAGAATTCTCAACCTTTTTTGCCGTGGATGTTTCTCAGCTTGTCCCTCAAATGGAGGCGCATTTTGGGATGGACATTACAACTGAAGAAGACTATGCTTCCCAGTCTCAATTACTTAAAGAGTTCACTGATATCTGCAACATGGACGAGGCGTGGATATTTAAATCTGGAAACGGTACCAGTGCTTATCTCATCTGCTATCTCCATGCCTACTCTTCCATAGATAGACACTTTGATGAAAGTGGTGATTGTATATGATAAATCTTTATAGGAGAAGGCTCAAAGGGTATGTTTTCACTTAGCCAGCCAGATCTTCTGGCAAACAAGATGAGGAAATTCATCCTTTCTGCTCATATCTCCAGCAAAACTAGCAATTCCGTGACCTTTCAATGGGCCCCATTCCCCGTCGAGATGGAAAATGCCTCTATAACTGTTCCCTCACCCTCGGGCTCCAAGCTTCTTGTAGTAAAAAATTCTGAAAATGATTCTCCAACTCAATTTGAAATCTGGGGTTCGTCTCAGTTGGAGAAGGAGTTCTGTGTTCCCCAATCCGTCCATGGTTCTGTGTCTATAGATGATTGGTAATAAACTACATCAGACTCCAGCTCCAATAAATCTGCTGTATAATGTCAGGGAAAAACTGAAATGATCTCAGAATGGATAGGTTCAAGGGAATATCTTGGAGCCATGATGAATCTCTGATTGCTTATGTTGCCGAAGAGCCAGCCGCTTCCAAGCCCAACTTCGACAGTTCTGGCTATAAAAAAGGTAATTCAGATGAAAAAGATTGTGGCAGCTGGAAAGGTCAAGGTGACTTTGAAGAGGAGTGGGGGGAAACATACGCAGGAAAAAAGAAGCCAACTCTCTTTGTTGTGAATACTAAAAGGTCCTATTATGTACTTTTAAAATACTCTTCTCACTAGCGGAAGTTTGAAATTGTAACTTTAAGATCTGTATTCGCCGGTTGTCTGCAGTGGAGAGGTACGAGCCATTCGAGGAATCACGAGCTCTCTAAGTGCTGGCCAGGTCATATGGGCGCCGTCAGTTAGAGGCATGAATGAATATATGGTTTTTGTTGGGTGGTCATCAAATCTAAGGAAGTTTGGCATCAAGTATTACAACAACAGGCCTTGCGCAATTTATGCGGTGAAAAACCCATTCCATCAATCAGAAGCTGATAAAGTTGATCTCAAGTGGGTACATCCTCAATTGGTGTCCTGCTCTTGGAAAATCAATCTTTATGTGATTAATATTGGTATAACTGTTAAATGTGATTTCAAATATTCATATACATTATCTAATTTTGTAGAGCTGATGCTGGTGAAGAATCTCCTTTGTGTAATTTAACTCAGAGCATCAGCAGTGCTTTCTTTCCACGTTTTAGGTATGCTCCTCTTGGCTCTTAAGATATGTTCTTCATTTGTTATGATTTGAACTTTGAGTACGAATAAGTTCTCAATTAGACTTTGGAAGCACCTGTTACCTCTATTTTTAAAGATTTTGATCCTTCAAACTTTACAGTAATGGTACATTGTCAGCATTTGGTTCCATGTAATTTTGAGCGTCTTTAGTATATGTGAGCACACTTTTGCTGTGCTATATCTTTCTCTCCTGATTTATGCTCAGCTGGAATTCTGTTGCATGGGTTGTCTTCTATTGGGTGTGTTGCAATGTTCTCATTTCTGAAGCTTATATAACAATTCTATTATCACTGAAAAAGAGTACTAGGGTTAGCCGTTTGTGACCGACCTGTCTATGTACTGTTGTGACGCATCTCTCTATATCCAAATATGATAACTGTTCAGCTTTTCTTAAACTGTCTGTGCACTATCCTCTTTACTTAAAGAAGCAATTTATTTGAATGATATAATATTTGGGGTAATATGCCTGTTAATCTCAAGAACTGAAATGGTTTTCTAACCAAATGCTTCTATGCAAAATATCAATTCTCAGCCCAGATGGGAAGTACCTTGTCTTTTTATCAGCTAAGAGTGGAGTGGACTCTGGAGCGCATTGGGATACTAATTCACTTCATAAAATAGATTGGTTAATGGATGGGGACCTGAGCCTACACAGAAGCATTGCCGATGTGGTGAGTTTTATCATTGTTTGTCTTGCCTGATTGAAGTCTGATGGATTTTGCTGCCTCACTTCATTTGTTTTTTTTTTTTTTTGATAACCGCCTCACTTCATTTGTTTGTATTGTATGTATTGCAAGAAAGATGATATTACCCTGTTGATATGTCACTGTCATAATCCTCATTGAGTAAAGACATGGGTACTCAAGTGAGCGAAAAGAACATAGCCAATATTGCTTTATGTTTTTCCATTCTGCGTGCTGATTGATTTAATTAGATTATTGGATGTAGATGGTTTGTTGACTAATTTATATAGCTTTCCATGAAACATGTTTTGTATGATTGGGTTCGAGGATTTGAGCCTTTGCTTATAGCACTTACAGTAATGTTTGTGCTGATCTAATCTTTTATTTAGTAATGCTATAACAAGTATGTGGATGCTGCCCAGATTTACTTTTCTCGTGTTCCGCTATTTTGTCTTCTTTGTTGGCTTATTGTAGTTCAATGCTTCATAAGTGCAGGTCCCTATCATCATGAATGCTGAAGAAGGGTGCTTTCCTGGGCTTTACTGCACCAATGTGCTTGCTAATCCATGGCTTTCTGATGGATGCACAATGATCCTAACTTCCTCATGGCGGAGCAGTGAAGTGATACTTGCGGTTAATGTGCTGAAGTACTAAATTTTTGTTTGTATCTACCATTAAAAGAAGAAAGAACACTGTGCAATTTATGAATATTGTTGGTTAGAGATTCTTTTGTTTTTTTTTCAATTGACCATAACAGGTAAATGCTCATCTGCATGCAGTGGCTGTGTATCAAGAATCAGCCCTATGGAGTCGGATGCTTCTTGGGAAATTCTTGCTCTTGATGGGGACAACGTTATTGCTGGTAACCTGAAGCTGAGAGTTACTTGTATGTTGTGGGGAAGCGATATGACTTGAAGTATAAGTTTTGCAATTTGCCTTTCAGTTTCTAGCAGTCCAGTAGATGTGCCTCAGCTGAAGTATGGTTATCTTATTGATAAAAAAAAATCAAGTGCTTCATGGAGTTGGTTGGATATTTCAAGTCCCATATCCAAATGTTCTAATAAGGTCTTAAAATACTTTTTCCAAGTGACTGCAGGTTACTTTTCTATATATGGCCTAATCTACTAGAACTCCTAATCTACTAAAACTCCTCTTATTACAGGTAGGAATGTTGCTCGCGTCTCGTCAATTCAGACTAATTAAAATTCCAGTCAAGGATGTTTCCACTTGTACAACAAGAGGTAGCATATGCTATCTGTCTTATTTTTGAATATTATACCCACAAATATATGCTGATGTGGCTTTGTTTGTGACTTCGTTGTTGATGTGCTTTTAACATGTATTTATGATTTTTGTTTTGAAATCTGTAGTGTATAGGTTGCTTAGTAATGAAGTGATTAGATACCTTTTCACGTTACAAGTAGGCGGGAAATCCAATTTGTGCTTACGGTGCTTTTCATTCTTTATATTATTCTTGTTAAAGGGAAAGATAATTGCGTATTATTCAGTAAAAGAAAGTATTTATACAATGGCAACCCAATAAACCTTAGAGTCCTAAAGACCACTTTACCCTTGATACTTCTAACGCTCTCCCTCAAGTTAGAGCATAGATATCAATCATGCCTAACTTGTTACAAATATATTATATCCTCTTGCTGCCCAAAAATTTAATAAAGATGTCTGCAAGTTGTTCACCAATTCTTGCATGACTGGGAAGAATCATTCCACTTCGTAGCTTTTCTCGAATAAAATGACAATCGACCTCAATGTGTTTTGTTTTCTCATGAAACACGGGGTTGGAAGCTATATGCATTGTAGCCTTATTATCACACTATAGAAACATAGGAATTGAAACTCTCAATCGTAACTCAATCAATAGCTGTTGAATCCACACTAATTCACATGTCGCTTGTGCTATGGCTCTATATTCTGATTCAGCATTGGAGCGGGTAGCAACACTTTGTTTCTTATCTTTCCATGATACTAGATTTCCTCCAACCAATGTACAATAGCTAGTAGTGGATCTCTTATCATTTGGAGACCCTGCCCAATCAGTATTAGAAAATCTTTCAACTCTACTATGACCATGATTTTGGTAAACAATTCCTTTTCCTGAAGTCTTCTTTAAGTACCTTAAAATTCGGATTACTGCATCTTAGTGAGAAGTAGGAGGAGAAGACAAAAACTGGCTTACCACAGTAAATGGAAGGGTAATGTCTGGTCGAGTAACTATGAGATAATTCAATTTGCCTCCAATCTTCTATATCTCAGAATTATCGAATAGTTCTCCTCCCTTAGCAACTAATTTAGCTCCTTGTTCCATGGGTAAATCAAGAGGGTTTGATCTTAGCATACTTGTCTTAGTGAGTAAATTCAAGACATATTTTCGTTGTGACAGAACAATACCCCTTTGTGACTGTGCCACCTTAATTCCTAAGAAATACTTTAATTTTCCTAGGTCCATAGTCTAAAACTTTTTATGAAGATAGATCTTTAGTTTAGCTATACCAACTAAGTTATCTCCCGTGATGATAATATCATCCACGTACACAATCAAGAATAATTTGCCTTCTCTTGATTGTCTATAAAAGAAAGAGTGATCTTTGTCACATCTAGATAGTTCAAAAGAGAGTACAGCTTTAGAAAATCTTCCAAATCATGCCCGTGGAAATTGCTTCAAACCATAAAAAGATCTTTTTAGTTTGCAAACTATTCCTCTAGACTCCCCCTGAGCAACAAACTTTGGAGGTTGCTCCATATAAACTTCTTCATGTAGAGTACCATGCAATAAGGCATTCTTGACATTAAGCTAAAATAAAGGCCTATGATAGGTTGTAGCAAGAGAGATCAAAGTATTAACAGAAGTAAGCTTGGCAATAGGAGAAAAAATATCCATATAGTCAATTCCATATACTCGAGTATACCCTTTCGCAATAAGCCTCGCTTTTAAGTGAGCAAGAGAACCATCGGGATTAACTTTCATAGCATACACCCATCTACGACCAATAGTAGTTTTTATTGAAGGAAGAGGTACCAAGTCACAAGTTTGATTAACCCGTAGAGCCTTCAATTCTTCCATGACTGTCCTCCAGTCAGAACTTTGTAATGCCTTAGATATAGACTTGGAATAAGATATTGGTCAATAGTAGATACTGAAAAGAAAGAGACATAGAAGAGTATGAAATAAAATTTGCAATAGAATGTTGAGTACGAGCATGTGTACCTTTGCGATGAGCTATAGGAAGATTAAGATTATACACATGAGGAGGATTGACTAATGGCAGATCTAGGATAGAAGATGACGTAGTTGTGACAGGAGGAAGGGGGAGTATGAACCCGAGGACGCTGAGTATAAACCTGTAGAGGAAGTGGTTCTTGTGTAGATGCTGGTGAAATAGCTGGAAAAGGTGAAACAGCTTGAACAGTTGACTGAATGGTGGTCTCACGTAATTCTTCATCCAACTCAGACACAATGATTGGAATATCATGATGTGGAGTGGATTTAAAGAATGAGACATCAGCAGTTATGAAGTATTTCTTTAGTAATAGGGAATAGCAACGATACCCCTTTTGAGTATGGGAGTAACCAAGAAACATGGACTTTGATAGCTTTGGGGTCAAGTTTTGCTACTCTAGGTTGATGATCACAAACAAAACAGATACAACCAAATACACAAGGTGTTAAGGCAAATAGTGATTGATTTGGAAACAGAGTAGAAAATGGAATACCATCTCGCAAAATAAAAGAATGCATGCGATTAATGAGATAGCATGTTGTCAAGACAGCATCAAACCAAAACGTTTTAGGGACCTTCATCTCAAATAACATAGATTTAGTAATTTCCAACAAATGTCTATTCTTTCTTCAGTGACACCATTCTGCTGTGGTGTATCAGGACAGGAAGATTCATGAGTCATATCATGTTGTGCCATAAAGTCAAGGAAAAGGTGCAAAGAAGTACTCCCTAATGTTTTTAGAATGCAAAACTTTAAAATGCACACCAAATTGAGTAGAAATTTTAGATATAAATGCATAAAATATAGAAAACAACTTTGAACAATTTTTCATTAAATATAACCAAGTAACTCTAGAATAGTCATTAACAAAAGGAACGAAATATCTAAAACCCAACTTGGAAGTCACATGAAATGGACCCTAAATATCTGAATAAACTAACAAAAAAGGAGACCCTGTTAGTTTAATGACTCGAGGTGGATAACTAATACGATGTAATTTGTCAAGTTGGCATGACTCACACTCTAAACTAGAAAGAGACTTAAAACTGGGATCCAATCTTTGAAGATTGTGTAGAGAAGGATGACCAAGACGACAATGGATCCGGTGTAGAGAAGTAGAACCAAAACATGCAAAGTAAGTTGAGTTTTCAAGCACATACTGTCCCCCTTCCTCACGTCCTTTACTAATCGTTCTCTTCGTAGCTAGATCCTGGGATATACAAGAATTGGGATAGAATGTTACTGAACATTGAAAGGCTTTAGTTGAGTTATCGACAGACATGAGATTGAACGGAAATTGTGGAAGATAAAGCACTAACGTCAAAGGCAATAAAGGAGTTGGATGAATTGTGCCAACTCCCTTAACATGTGCAAATGAACCATTAGCTAAAGTAACAGTGGATGATGATGAAGTAAGAGAGGAAAATGTACCCGAAAGAACTGACATATGATCGGATGCCCCCGTATGAATGACCCAAGGGTGAGAACTAGTTGAAATGTGTTAGTAGCATTACTTGTTTGGACTAGAGTAGCAGTGGAAGACGAGGTAGGCTGTGGAATCTGAGACTAGTTGTACCGTGCGAATTTCTTATTAGACGTAACCACTACATTGCCTTGGAAAGATTGTGGTAGGGACAAGAGTTAGTGTTAGATGCAGCATTTGCAAATGGTTGTTGCTGTCTTCGTGTACCATGTAACTTGTAGCAAAATTTCTGAATATGGCTAGGTTTTTCACAATAATGATAAGTTCGAAAAAGCCCCTGAGCTCTCAGTAGAAGTTTGGGGTTGTCCATAAAGCTATCTTTGTCTTTGGCCACTTTCTATTCCTATGCTTCAACCACCACGGCCACCTTGACCATTATATCGTCTACGATTTCCTTCGTCATTCCTACCTCCACCGGTTTGATGTTGAGAGACAAGAGTTGAACTATCAACCACAGCTGTGGTGCTTTGAGAAGAACCACGGGATACCCGAAGAAGTTGAGCATATGTATCCCTAAGTGATGCAATTGTCTCTCCTCCAAGAATCTGAGACGTAACAGCATCATAGGCCTGACTAAGACCTCCTAGAAAATTCATTACAAGCAGTCATTCTCTTTGAATTCGTATTTGTTCGGCTTTAGATGAAATAGGAAGAAGAGCATTTAACTCTTCATACATTCTATTAAAATCAGCGAAATATTGATCAATGAAACACCCCTTGCTCTTAGATCAGTGAAACTCCTGTGATAGCTCATATATCCTAGAAATATTATTCTAGCTAGAATACAATGCATCTAAATACTCCTATAATTCCTTGACCATATCAATTTGAGTTACCAAGTCTGCAATATTACTCTCCATAGAGTTCAAAAGCTAACCTATAAGATGTGCATCAATAACATCCCAATTTGCATTATTAGCAGGTTTAGTTCTAGTCAAGTGTATATGCTGATTTCTACCCGTCAAAACGAACTTAACAACCTTCTTCTATTATTGAAATTTTGTAATACCCTCAAGCTTCTTATAAGTAATTCGAGAAGACGAAGAGGAAATTACCTCAGTCGTCACGAGATCACTCTTTCTAGAACAACCCTCAATTTTACTCATAGCAGGATCACCCCTCTTTAACAATTCAATAATCCACCACAGTTGAAAACCATTGCATAAATCCACCAAAGGCCCAAATAATCAACTCCAGAATCTCCAAAATTCACCTAAGCAGCTTCACATTAGTTTCAAAAAATTCAGAAACATGCCACAATGCATCCATATCTTTAATTAAGAGCTACTCACATAATCATCAAGCCTAATTAGCAAATAACGCTTCAACACTCCTGCTTTGAACTTCAATAACCATCAATCCGCCAAAAAATCAAACCTGTGTGTCATAGCCGAGAGACATGGGTGCTGTGGGGTACAAAAAAATGAAAGTTAGTTGCCAAATTTGGCTCATTGACAATGGATGACGCCCGGCAAGGCTCGCCGGATCTTGACAACACTGGATCTGAGCTAGTCAGGCTTGGGCGACGCTAGATCTGAAGATTCCAGTGAGAAGGGGGTTGATTGGTGGTCGGTAGTGAGTGGTTGACAGTGGTGCTGATGGTGGATGGGGGAAGAGGCTATCTTAGGGTTTAGAATTTTTGTTGCTCTGATATCATGTTAGAGGAAAAGATAATTATGTATTATTTAGTAAAAGATAGTATTTATACAATGGCAACCCAATAAACCCTAAGAGTCCTAAAGACCACTTTACCCTTGATACTTCTAACAATTTCATCTATTTGGGGACAAAATGGTCTTGTTTACTATGGAGACATTCTTCTTTTTATTTTTTCGGCATGGTCAGCTTCTTGTTGGTGCTACCAGTTAATATTATCTGTTCCTCAATGAAAATCTCGAGCTGTTATTGTTGAGAGAGAAAAAACTGAACTGAATGCTTGGTTAGGTCGATGTGACCCCAAGCTATCTATTTATAATAAAGCCAAAAAGGCCAAGAATTACAATATTGCCCTTATTGCTACTATTCATAAAATAATAAAGAAAATAGACAAATATGCCCCTATCGTCTAAAGACTCTCAACACTCCCCCTCAAGTTGGAGCATAAATATCACACATGCCCAACTTGACTAAAATAGGATGAAACGATTTACTCCCTATTCCTTTAGTAAAGACATCAGCAAGTTAATCACTGGATTGAACAAAAGGCATACAAATTAATCCACTCTCCAACTTCTCTTTGATGAAATGTCTGTCAATCTCCACATGTTTTGTACGGTCATGTTGTATAGGATTGTGAGCAATACTAATGGCTGCCTTATTATCACAAAATAACATCATAGGAAGATGAACAGATACACCAAGATCTTCAAGTAATCCTTTAAGCCATAACAACTCACAAACTCCCTGTGCCATCGCACGAAACTCTGCTTCAGCACTAGACCGAGCAACCACATTCTGCTTTTTGCTGCGCCAAGTCACAAGATTTCCTCCTAAGAAAGTACAATACCCAGAAATAGACTTTCGGTCAGGAGATCTAGCCCAATCAGCATCTGTATAAACTTCAACCTTCAAGCCATCATGAGGAGATAAAAGAATCCCTTTCCCAGGAGCAGATTTTAAATACCGAAGGATCCGAAGAACAGCATTCATATGAGTAGAGTATGGATCATGCATAAACTGACTCACCAAGCTTACAGCAAAAGCAATATCAGGTCGGGTGTGTGATAAATAAATCAACTTGCCCACTAATCGTTGATAACGACCTTTATCCACTGGATCATCATCTTTTTCTCGAAGACGAGTATTGGCATCAATAGGTGTATCAGAGGGATGACATCCCAATAACCCCATTTCTGTCAAAAGATCAAGGACATACTTCTTTTGGGATAGAAAGATACCCTTTGAAGATCGAGCAACTTCAATCCCAAGAAAGTACCGAAGCTTTCCAAGATCTTTTATCTCGAACTCTTGTCCAAGAAACTTCTTCAACCGGTTGATCTCATCACTATCATTTCCTGTGACAACAATATCATCTACATAGACAATGAGAATAGTGATTTTAGTACTTGCTTTCTTCACAAACAAAGTGTGATCAGCATTGCTTTGTTTATACCCAACAGAGACCATAGCTCTCTGAAACCTACCAAACCAGGCTTGAGGTGATTGCTTTAAATCATAAAGTGCACGTTTCAACTTGCACACTTTACCTTGAGTTTTATCACAGGAAAAACCTAGAGGAATCTCCATATACACTTCCTCTTCCAACTCTCCATGAAGAAAGGCATTTTTCACATCTAACTGCTGAAGATCCCATTCCTGGTTGACAGCACATGAAAGTAGCACTCGAACAGTATTCAACTTGGCAACAGGAGCGAAAGTTTCTTGATAGTCAATCCCAAAAGTCTGAGTAAATCCCTTTGCCACTAATCGTGCTTTATATCTGTCCACAGTACCATCCATCTTTTGTTTGACTACAAACACCCACTTACATCCTACCGGTTTTTTTCCAGGAGGAAGAACAACAAGATCCCACGTGTCATTTTTTTTCAAAGCATACATCTCTTCCACCATTGCCGTTTTCCACTTCTCATCTGCAAAAGTTTCCCGCCAATTTTGTGGAATAAAAACAGAAGATAGAGAAGACACAAAAGCACGATAAGAGCTAGACAACGAGTCATATGAGACAAACTGAGATATAGGGTGTTGAGTACAAGTTCTAGTACCCTTTCGAAGTGCAATAGGAAGATCAAAAGAGGAAGCCTTACCAAAAGTAGTAGAAACCGGATCCGGAGATGATGATTGAACAGGCAATATATCTGTGGTCTTAACCTGCTTGTTGGTAGTGGGCTCTCTACGATGATATGTCTTCAATGTCTTACTACCATCAATAGTTTGCCTAATAGATGTGGGAATAGACTCTCCCTGGAGTGGTTGATTTGTTATCTCCCCCTGTGGCACTGTACTATTTTCTTCTTGTGTTGTATTGTTTTCCTCTTGGGAAGGAGGAGAAACATCAGAGACTATCGGAGGGTAAGTAGAAGAAGGGTAAGTAATATCCACAGGAGCATCTAGAGTAGGGAAAGGGAACACCTCTACACTAGGACACTCCCCCTGAAGAGGTGGAGCTGAATAATAGGAATTAGACTCGTGAAAAACCACATCCATAGATATAATGGTGCGCCTAGAAGGAGGATGATAACACTTATAACCCTTTTGAGTAGCTGAATATCCAAGAAAAATGCAGCGGAGACCACGGGGTTCCAGCTTACTCTTAGAGGCGGTGTTGCGGGCATAACAAACACAACCAAAAATTTTTGGGGTAAGAATAAAAGTCGATGATCCCTGCAAAACATCAATAGGTGTGCGAAAATCAAGAATTCTAGTAGGCATCCGATTTATTAAATAGGCAGCGGTTAAGATAGCATCACTCCAATATTGAGCTGGAACATGACGAGCAAACATAAGAGACCTAGCGACCTCTAACAAATGTCGGTTCTTTCTTTCAGCAACACCATTTTGTGCTGGGGTATCAACACAACTGGTCTGATGAATAATGCCATGATCAAAGAGATATTGTTGAAATTGACCTTCAGTGTATTCAGTGCCATTGTCACTGCGAAGAATTTTTAAAGTGGCATTGAACTGAGTCTGGACCATTTTGTGAAAATTTTGAAAACAATGAAAAACGTCACTCTTATGTTTCAACAAATAAACCCAAGTTGTACGAGAATGACAATCGATAAAAGTGACAAACCAGCGATGACCGGAAATATAAGTATGTCGGGAAGGACCCCACACATCAGTATGGATCACATGAAAAGGGAAACGGCTTTTATTATTTGAAGATGGATATGTTGAACGGGTTTGTTTAGCCAAAACACAGGCTTCACAAAAAAACTCATTCTTATTACAAGCTGCAACGAGACTAAGGAAAACTTTTTCTAAAGTTCCTAAAGGGGGATGACCTAATCTGCAGTGTCACTGGTGGAGATCTGTCAATGCTGAATTAACTTGATAAGGCGTAGAAGACAAAGTAGAAGTAGAAACCCCACTACCCTCGAGCAGATAAAGACCACCATCCAATCTACCATATCCAATCTCCTTCTCCGTTACCAGATCCTGAAAAACACAATAAGAAGGAAAGAAGGTTACTTTACAGTTTAAATCTCGAGTCAAACTGCTGATAGAAAGGAGATTAGTAGGGAATGATGGGATATGTAAAACATAAGATAATGAAAGAGTGGAAGAACAATTGATGGACCCTTTTCCAGCAATGGAAGAAAGGGTTCCATCAGCTACGCGCACTTTGTCTCTGCCGGAAATAGGAGTATATTGTTGAAAGAGACTAGAAGAACCTGTCATGTGATCTATAGCCCCTGTATCAATGATCCATGGGCTGGAAACAACAGATGTATTAAACCCCCCAAAGAAGATACCTGAAGTGGCTGTTTGAAATAGAAGGAGAAGACGAATTGGCAATTGTGGAGGAGGCAGTAGCAGTAGAAGCTTTCAGTAGACATCGAAATGCTTGAAGTTCTTCTTGGGATAAACCGATATCAGTAGTAGGTGTAGTAGGAACAGTTTCAGTATGGTGTGCCTTGTTTTTTCCCTTTCTTTGAGCCCTTTGTGCCTCAAAATCTGCAGGTTTTCCATGTAACTTCCAGCAGGTAGCCTTAGTGTGATACGGCTTATGACAATGTTCACACTTCACAACCTCCTTAGAGGTATCGGACCGGAAGGATGAACTAGATTTGGCAATAGTGCCAGTACTAGTTTGTAGAGCAGACCGATCAACAGTAGGGGGATGAAGCATTGCTGTCCTGCGGCTTTCTTCAGAGTGAACTAGGGCATAGGACTGTTCCAGAGTAGGGAATGGAGATCGGCTAAGGACTTGAACACGTATCTGATCATATTCAATATTTAATCCTGCCAAGAAATCATAAACTCTGATCTTGTCCACATGCCTCTTGTAGACAGCAACATCCACATCATTGGTTGGATGATAATCGGCATAATGATCTAGCTCTTGCCACAAACTTCGAAGCTCAGCATAATATTGAGATATAGTCATCTCCTTCTGAGTGGTGTCATGAACCCTCTTTCAAAGTTCATACACCTGCGCATCATTCCCAAGTTGACCAAAAGTATCCCTTGCAGCCGACCAAATCTGTGCCGCAGAATCAAGAAGCAAATATCCCTTTGCAATATGTGACTGCATTGAGTTAAGCAAGAAAGACATTATCAAAGCGTCGTTCAAGATCCACTTTTCCTGAGTAGTACCTGAGGTAGCTGGCCTCGCAAAAGTGCCGTTGATATGTCCCGTAAACCCTCGGCCTGCGATGGTCAAGAATGCCGATCGAGACCATATCAAATAATTTGTACCGTCAAGCTTCACAGGCATCGCAGCAAAATTAATATAATCTATACGGCCATCCCCTGGAGGTCCAGAGCTCACAGTTGAATCCTCAGATGACATTATGTCTCAAAATTCGACTCGAAGAGTGTAAACGGAGAAATCAAACCACCAAAAGTTGCCAAAAAAGGCCAAGATTTTGATGGAAGCCTTCGGTAATAGGTTGAAGTTGTCCTCCAAGAGAAAAACCAAATCAGATCAAGGGAAAGAAAAAATCGAATTTTTCCAAGGTTTTGAAAACCTGAAAAAAATTCGATAATTCTGATTTTTTCCCAAAGAATCTGAAAAAAATATATGGTGGTCCACGAACTGTAGTACTTTGGTCTTCAAACACGAGAGGATAGTCCAGCGGCAAGGCACGAAACAATCTCAAACAAGAAGACCCAAAAAATCGCAGAAGAGGTTGAACCACCTATCGCAGATTGCAAAGAAGCTTTAATTTATCTCATAGAGGTGAGGTTTAGGGCAGACACTAGATTCAAAGAATCACCTCATTAGTGCTGCCCTATGCTGTGAAAGAAAGCAAAGACGAAGGTGGGAAGGAACTGCGGTGGGGTGAGAGAAGAGAGAGAGAGAAGAACGTAGAAGAAATTAGGGTTAGGGTTAGGGTTTCAGTTCAGCCCTAGCTCTGATACCATGTTGAGAGAGAAAAAACTGAACTAAATGCTTGGTTAGGTCGATGTGACCCCAAGCTATCTATTTATAATAAAGCCAAAAAGGCCAAGAATTACAATATTGCCCTTATTGCTACTATTCATAAAATAATAAAGAAAATAGACAAATATGCCCCTATCATCTAAAGACTCTCAACAGTTATTTTGATTGGCGCATATGTATGTGATTCCTTTCATTGATACATTCCCTTGCTTCTTCCTTTTCATGTCAACTTGATAAGCATTTGTGTATCTCTAGAAGTTTCTGCTGGACTGGTCTTAGATATTTGGACATGTATGAACAACAGTAAGTTTGATTTAGATTTCTTGGTCGACATGGTATTCCTTTGTAAGCACAATGTTTTAAGTACGTTGATGTGGTAGCTTGGACAAAGATCAATCTCCTTTTTACATGTATTTACTTCTGTTTACAAGCTTCATATGTTAGTATTTGCAAATGTGCAGTTTAATAGTTGCTGCTCATTTACATACACTAGGCATCTCAGGTTGTTTCTTTATATTGTGATTCGTGTTTCTGCTGTAATGTACAATGTGACAATGTTGCCCTTGCTCAAGTATGTTCTCAGGTATTTTGACAAAAACAGAAAAGATGTCAATGACGGCTTGAAAGGTTAAATAAAGTGATTGGTGAGAAAAATGAAACAAGTGCAGTGGAACCCATTCATAATGCCGACTAATTTCTTATAGTCAAAAAAAGGCTTGGATGATCTGTTGATCATACACAGAAAGAACTAGAATTGAATGGAAAGAGTAAGAAATCAGTGGACCAAGATTGCAAGATGAGTTAGTGTCTTTTTCAAAATGGGCTTAGGGAACTCTAGATATGGTACACGGGGACCTTGGGGATCAGAAGACTACGGGATGGGGAAATTGACTTTTCTGTAGAAGGATCCCAAGTTGAATAGTGTGTCAGAAGAAGGAAAAAATCTTAATGGAGCTTATTTGATTCTTATCTTATACTTTGGTTCAACTTGTTCCTTTTGTATGGCATGCTAATTGCCAAATGAATTCTTTGAATATTATCAGCAGTAGCTTTTTCTTTCTCATTTCAGATGTCTGAGATCTCATCTTATGACCATGGTAAAATACCGCTTTTCATGGTCCATGTATTTGATTCTTTACAGGTGCTACAAATGACTTTGAGGCAATTTTGGTATCATCTAAATCAAAGAACGACGTGCTTGATCCACTAATTGTGATCCTTCATGGTGGGCCACATTCTGTCTCCACTTCAAGTTTTTCAAAGTCCGAGGCTTTTCTGTCTTCACTTGGATTCAGCTTGCTGATTGTGAATTACAGGTAGGTCTTCTGTTGTCTGATTTGCAGAATATACGATTCAGTTTGGTTCCTTCAGCAAATGTGGGGCTCTAGAATTAGCTTGTAACCCAATATTTTAAAAACTGGACCATTGAACAACCTAGTCGAGTGACTGATTTGCTTGCAACAACTGGCTTAACCGCTAAGCTGCTCTGCATCTATCTGATCTCCAAGATCCAAGTTAAAATGGCGAGGCTTCTTATATGCCCCTAGTGCCAATGCTTTGCATGAATCTCTTCTTGCATCATTTCATTTTGCATTCCTTGACTGATTATGTTAATTACATAAAATTCAGTATCATCAAATTAAGCATCATATCATCGAAAATTTGTACGTCTGTGTGTTTTCTGTATTTCCTTCTCAAGGTTGAGGCCTGGGTTTGGAATACCACCTGCATGAATTTTCTGTCCCTTCTCCAGCAGAACTGGTTGAACCAGTTTCTGACTTGGTGGAAAAGCTTGCTTTGATTGGTTCAATCTTTTACATGTGGTTTGATATGAAGTACAATTTAGTGCTGTGAACCGAACTGGAACTCAGATCTACTACTTGATGGTCGAATTGGACGACTAGTTTGACAAATTGCGTAAGAAAGGGAGTTTCTTCCTTCAACTGTCTCCAATATATCCAATGCTAGAGAAAAAAAAAATTCTCCACTTTTGAAAGTCAATAGACTACATTTGATATGGGAGAATCAGACCGATGTTCCACCTTTTTTGTTTTGATGTTTTTGTGATGCTAGGTCACAATGTGATGCAGTGTAGATGAAGACTACGGATATCTTCCTGTCTAAGCCATGTTGGGCTTTACTGTGGCATTCAAGTATCTATAAGTATATGTTTTAATTTCTCCTATGATGAGGAGATTTGGTAATTTGATATTAAAATTTTCAAGCAAGTATTTGTTCCTTTCCAGGTTTTCCCGCTTGGGTAATCGACAAAGTGCTACAATTTGTTTTCATAAGTATCTCACGAAACAATCAGAAAGCTAGCAGCAAATACATAATTAGTAAAGGAAACTGACCAAGCCGAATAAAATAGAGGATTTATGTGGGTGTGGTGTGGTGACTGAATCTTCAATATCTTGAATGTCCTGCCTTATATAGACTGCCCAGTTGAAACTCTGAAATGTAATGTCTAGATAAGCAGAAAGAGATCTTATTCACAATGGCTTCCATTTTTCCCTGCTTATATCACGAAATGATCTTTCATCATTTGGTATTTCCCTCACTTTTTCACAATATTTCACTTTCATTCAGGCTTTTCCTAATGTTGTACATGCTTTCAGGGGTTCATTAGGATTCAGTGAGGAAGCATTGCAATCACTACCGGGAAAAGTTGGTTCACAGGTGTCTGCTGTCACTTGTTTTCTTTCTATTTCATCCTTCACTTTAATGGAAGAAAGAGTTTTAAGATTTAATTCATTTCTACAATTCAATGCATGCGTGCACTTCTGTCTTGTTGCAGGATGTCAATGATGTACTTACAGCGATAGATCATACCATTGAGATAGGACTTGCCAATCCATCCAAAATAGCCGTGATTGGAATTTCCCATGGTGGCTTCTTAACCACCCACTTGATTGGCCAGGTGGATGGATATGACAAATAGTGCACAAAGCTCAAGGCTTTTCTCTGTCACTCTAATGTCGTTTCCTCTTAACTATGTAACTGGCACTCTCCTGATCCTAAAGAAGTTTAAATAGTCAGCAGATGAGGTCCTATTGCTCTCTTTTGACTTGCAATGCAGGCACCAGATAAGTTTTGCGCTGCTGCTGCAAGGAATCCTGTTTGTAACCTCGCATTAATGGTCGGCACTACAGATATTCCCGATTGGTGCTATGTAGTCTCATATGGTATTGAAGGGAAGAATATTTTCACAGAAGCGCCTTCAGATGAACACTTGAGTTTCCTATATAGCAAGTCTCCCATCTCACATGTCCATAAGGTACAACCCCAAATGAACCACATTGTATGAGAGGATTGTTTGACATGCTTCAGAGCTTTGTAGAACCTTATGGAACAACACTTAATGCAATTTTTATGCCAACTTTATTACCAGATAAAGGTGAAACTTGAGTGAAATATCATCATTGGCGATGCTTTTTCTTTGCGTATTTGGACTTAAATAGCAGTGAAACTCTACCAAGTCTTAATGATTTCTCTTGCATATTCTTTTTACTTTAGGTGGGAGCTATATTTGATTTCATTCATCTCTCCCTCCAGCAATCTTCTTTTCCTCTTTCTGGTCTTGCTACTTTTAAGGAACAACTTTCTCCTATGAATGTTCTGTCCAGTAGCGATAGATTTATCGTCCTTTGCTCATAACTGCAGGTCAAGACACCTACCCTTTTCCTTCTTGGTGCTCAGGATCTTCGAGTCCCAGTCTCTAACGGGTTGCAGGTAAGATTCATTTCATTTGCTTTCGAGATCTGACCAGACATAAATCTGGTGGGTTCATTTACTTTTTCAATAAAGTGATGACTTATATATACCGAGACAGCAGTAGAGATGATTTTCTTCTTATTTGAGCCTGTGTGCCTTTTTGAATTTTCTTCACGTTACTTTGCATGGAAGTCTGGTTAATATAACTACTAACTAATAGCTCTTCGAACTTTACAGTATGCCCGAGCACTAAGGGAGAGAGGAGTAGATTGTAAAGTCATCTTATTTCCCCACGATGTTCATGCTATTAAAAGGTGAAGGTTCATTGATGATTTTTAAACACATTGGCTTGTGATAAGCATTCTGTCTTAAGTTTGTTGTGTTTCATTATTCCTTTACTTTGACCCGTCGTTCCTCTCTGCACAGACCACAATCTGATTTTGAAAGCTTCCTGAATGTTGGAGTATGGTTCAAAAAGTACTGCAAATGAGCAAGAGACGAAGCTGCGCCTTTGCTTTCTGGATAACAGTTCGGGTGCCTCAAATCTGATATCCAGTCATTGTCTAGTGATTTCTTTTGGAACAATTCTTGTTCTATTAACGACAGAATCCTCAACTCATGTCATTTGGCTTGCTCCTAACGAGCACATTGTGCTATTCCTCTGTTACTTTTCAGCCAAGCCTGTCCTCGGTTTGGAGTATTAAGGTCGACATCGGATCCTCGTAAATCACTTATGCTTCTTTAACCAAATTTATGATGTCCTTCAGCTCTCTCTGAGTAGTTTTCAAACTCATGGTGATCCTTGATATTGGTATGGCACAGGGCTTTACTCACATTCACTTTTGTGATGCCTGCTTCTTTCACTTCATGTAAAGTTTTTCCGGACTAACATCTTCGATTAATTTCGAAAGTAAGACATTAGAGTCCCCCTCATTACTTGACATGCAATCTAGTCCTCCAGGCATCCGATTTGTGACGCTGGCTTGGCCTTCCATTGCTTAAGTCAGCAGAAGGAATGTAGAAGAAGGTGATGAGACCTGGCAATTTGCTACCGCATACCCGAGCGGGATAAACCTATATTCGCAGGTGGACTTGCCTTCCGACAACCAACTCTCCTTTTTCCATTGTACAGTTTTTATGAGATGTGGGCATAGGAGTCACGGAGGGAGAATTCTTGGGTGTTTTGGATGCATGGGAGCTCAAAAGTTTTTAATCTTTGATTTTGACGAATTTCACGTAGGCCTCACATGATTGAAAGATTGAGTTGGGATAGCAAGATTCACGAGTCAACAGAGAGCAAGTGCATTTATAGATTCTTATATCATGATGACTCTTTAATACCATATTTTCTTAGCAATTGGTTCTGATAATCAGCTAAGTGTTAGCTGAAAGAAGAAACCCTCAATTAGTGACCCCTTGGACCCCCTTATCCAATGATAGAGTATAGTGAGCATGCAAGTTTGTAATTATTTGAGCACAGATCAAACTTGGTCACTTGATAATATCGTCCTTTATACTCTAACTTTGATTGAGATCAAGCTTGCTTTCATTTCGAGTTAAGAGATAGATAAATAGAATAGACGCATTCCATCGCACCGGCTAAAAAATGGCAGAGTTTGCTGCATTTTTTTGGATGGTCCTTTGCCAATGCTCGCAGAAATGGCGGTCCTCATGCGATCCCAGAATTTAGTCAAACCAAAAAGTTCAACTACGCCAAGTTACCAAAAGGACTCCGTCTCATAAGCCTGCGTTGAGATTTTAACATGTTTCCTGAAATTTATTAAGTGTTCATGTGAACCAGAAACTACTGCATCTCTGACTATAATCTAGTCTGGACTAAATTGAATGATATTGAACAAAAGTTCAAGATCGATATTACCGGGTTAGACCAAATTGGGCCCCGCAGCTGCCGCACCGGGTCCCACCGTGGAGCCCACATTCCCCACTGTCTCCGACCTTTTTGGGTGCGGGGGATATCATCCAAGTACTTCTCGGCATATGGAATCAATCCACGTGAGCATCGCCGCCGCCCCCAGTTGGTCAGCGGAGCTTGCCCGCGAGCGACGCCGTCGACGGCCTACTCCTCGCTTTCCTCTTCCTTCTTCTTCGACTCGCCCTCGCAGCTCTCTCTCTCTCGCTCTGCACTTGCGCTTGCTCGTAATTCTCTGCCACCGCCGGTAAAATGCGCTTGCCCAGTCATCGTTCCTTTCTTCTCTTCGTTTATCATGAAAAATTCCGTGTCAGTCTGTCAGTTCTTTCTCCGCTTATATCTGTCTCGCGTGCGGTGATGATTTGTGGGATAGTGCATGTAGACTCGTAGCCTCTGAGTCTCTGAGAGATTGGATTACTGGAGCTGTTAAAGAGCGCCATTTTTCGGTACGCGTGGAAAGAAACATTACCGAATGTGCTTTGATGTTACGCAGCGGCAAAACCGTGTTGAGTTAATGCTGTGGGGGATGATAAATCGTTTATTGTTATTATTTTTTTCAGATAGTTATGTGAGGATTGGTTGATTCTTTTGGCACAGGTTGGTTGAATGAAATGGAAGGAGTGTGTTTTTTGGAAAGGAATCAACAACCTTGGGCTTCTTGTAGTCCAATAGTTAATTTTAAGGAGATGGAAGATTTAGTGGATTAGGTTACTATGAAAGTTGTGCTGCAACATTCAAGAAAATTTAAGATCGATTTGGCTGTTTGCTGCGAAAAAAAATCAGGAATAGGTTTGGCAGCATATGAAGTGAAACTTGCTTCTTCTTGGGTGCCAATGAAGTATGAAGACTGAAAATTATTGCTGTAGCTCCTATGATCACTGCGGCTTAGACTTGTTTGCATCAACAACTTTGTTCCACATAGCTTGGGGTTGTGAGTGTTTTCTCTGTTCAAGATTAATTGAGGTTGAGTGCTGTCACTCTTCTCCATTGATATTGATTTGACAATAGTTTTCGATGGCATATTAGCATCGAATCCACCTAATCAAGGTGTTCTCTTTGCTTGCATTTGTAGTGGAAGATTCTCAGCCTTGTTTGCCATGGATGCTTCTCAGTCTGACCCTTTAAAGGAGATGACTTTGGGTACGGACATGGCAACTGAAGAAGATTATGCTTCCCAGTCTAAGCTACTTCAAGAGTTCACTAACATCTGCAACATTGACAAGGCATGGATATTTCAGTCTGAAAATGGTATGGCCACTTAGCTCGCCTTTTATCTCTCTCCTTTGTCATCCTAGTTGTACTGAAATTAGATAATCAATTACAGGAGAAGGCTCACAGGCTATGCTCTCAATTAGCCAACCAAATCTTCTGGCAAATAAGATGAGGAAATTTATTCTATCTGCTCAAATCTACAGTGGAAGTAGCAATTCTGTGACCTTTCAGTGGGCTCAGTTCCCGGTCGAGATGGCAAATGCTTCCCTAATTGTTCCCTCCCCCTCGGGTTCCAAGCTACTCATAGTGAAGAATCCTGAGAATGATTCTCCAGTTCAACTGGAAATCTGGGGGCCGTCTCAGTTGGAGAAGGAGTTCCACATTCCCCAATCTGTTCATGGTTCTGTATACACGGACAAATGGTAATAAACTATATGAGTCTCAAACTTCTCATGAAGAGCCTGGATGTTGACTTGTTCATTTGCGTGCAATTTCACCCTCTTTATTTGCATGTGTAATAATGTCACCAGAAGCAGTACGGCCTCCGTAACTTGTAGGAATAACACCAGCAGTAGTGATCTCCATGTTACCTTGTGAGATTTGTTGAGTTCAAAAAACTGAAAGATCTCTCAATGGCTAGGTTTGAGGGAGTATCCTGGAACTTTGATGAATCTCTCATTGCTTATGTCGCTGAAGAACCTGCTCCTTCCAAGCCTACCTTCAATAGTTCTGGCTATAAAAAGGATAAGTCCAATGAAAAAGATTGTGGCAGCTGGAAAGGTCAAGGCGACTTTGAAGAGGAATGGGGCGAAACATATGCAGGAAAAAGGAAGTCAGCACTCTTTGTTATCGATATTCAGAGGTCGATTACAAAACTCTTCTAACACTTTGATAATTAACAGAATTTCTGAGATGGAACTTTTAATCTGCTTTTCTACGACATTCAGTGGAGAGGTGCGAGCTGTTCAAGGAATTGCGAGTTCTTTGAGTGTCGGCCAGGTCATATGGGCCCCATCATCTGTAGGCACAAATCAACATATGGTTTTTGTTGGGTGGTCATCAGATCAAAGGAAGCTTGGCATGAAGTACTGCTACAATAGGCCCTGTGCATTATATGCAATCGAGAATCCATTCCACCAATCAGAAAATAAAAAAGATTTCAAGTGAGCGCATCTTTCGTCAGTGTCCTGCTCTTGCTTATACGATTTAGATTTTTGTTACCAGTAGAAGTAGGAGTAAACACAGTAAGGTCCTTAAAGTTTCAAGGTATCTGTTTTTAGTCTTACTTTTGTCACATTTATGGTCCTTAAGTTCTATAAATTGCTCACATATAGGATAACCAGGGTATTTATATTGCAAAGCAAATGAAAATACATAGCCAGCAGCTGTTCACTCAAAGGAACTCCATAATAGTTGAATTTCTCTCTAGAACTTTTAACCATTAAATAGTTTGCTTTCTTAGTGCATGGGCTAAGGATTGATTGGCCTTTAGGAAATAGGGGGTGCAGGGTGCTGTGCTCGTCTTCATTTGTTGTGTTTGGGAGGAAATTGGAATGGTTGGGTTTCCACAAGTTGAGGGACAGAGAGGCTTCGCTACCAAAGAGAAAGAATCCACAAATATTCTTCTTTTTCTATTAAAATTTCAGAAAAAAGATCTTATACTTTTTGTCCTTGTTGTGATGAAAAATCTGAGTATTGGCCTGCAGTTGAACAACTTAAGCACCAAGACTGTAAAGTAAAGTTTAGGGACAAGAAAGAATACACTTGGAAGTTTATGTATCATAAGTGTAGTTGATTAATGTAACCTCGATAATTGAAATAAGCTATGCTATTTTCAGAGGTGATTCTGGTAAAGGTTCAACTTTGTATAATCTAACTCAGAGCATCAGCAGTGCCTTCCTTCCATGGTTCAGGTATGCTCCACCTAGAACATGCACTTCACTTATTCTAACTCCTCTACTTTTTGGTTCATCAGTATGATATGCTCTTAACAAAGTTTCGGAAGCACTATGACATCTGTTTTAACTTTTTTCTGTTTCGAACTTAATGGTAATTTATGTTCCAAGCCTAACGTTCCTTTTGATAATTTGGAGTTTTGTGATGTAAAGTATACACGAGCACTTTTTTCTGTATTTCTGTTTCTCTGCTGTTTGATGCTCAGCTGGAATATTCAGGTGTGGAATGTTACCTCTTAATCATTGCATAATTTCATACCACAAAACTTGTGAATCAGTGTTATTTATCAAAATAGAGACTATTAGATTAGATTTTATACAATTTGTGTTTATACTGTCGAGACTTCTATGTCTAAAGAGGCATATTATTAAGCTTTTTTCAATTGCTTGTACACAATGATGTTGGCCTATCGATCTCAAGAAGAGAAATGGTTTTCTAACCAATTACTCCCGTGCAAAATCACCATTCTCAGCCCAGATGGGAAGTACCTTCTGTTTTTATCTGCTAAGAGTGCAGTGGATTCTGGAGCACATGGGGCTACTAATTCGCTCCATAAAATTGATTGGCTAGTGGATGGAGAGCTGAGCCTGCACCAAAGTATCGTTGATGTGGTGAGTTATCATTTTCCTAAAGTGGTTTTGTCATTTTTTTGTTTGTTGACAGTCTATGCATCTGTTTTTTGGAATGTTGACTTAGTTCATTCTGTCCCCTTTGCCTCCTCTTTTTGGAGAGGTATAGACCAGCCGGATATTGTGATAGAGATGATCCTAGCCTGCTAATATGTTTCTGTCATAAATTCAACATGTGAAAACATAGGTGTTAGAAAGTCCAATCCAAAAACTTAAGCTGATAGGTGGAGGGAGAACACATGAATATAAAGAGCATATAAGACTTGTTATTAGACGATGTGGGATAATAACTTCAATAATAGGTACTCGAGTGAACTTAGTGGAGCTAATATTTAACAATTCTTTTAGGACAGAGTGTTACTGGATATAACAGTAACTACAGTTGATGTAGATGGTTCATTGACCAATTTATGTAGCTCACATAGTCAAATTTTCCCAACAACGTGTTTAGCATGATTGGCTTCTCGGATTTCACCACATACTACTTAGCAGTAGAATCTGTGACATTCTAAAATTGAAGTGTTGACTCTGAGTAGTTTGTGTTGTCATTTGGAAGTAAGTGGCTTTAAATGATAGTTTCTTTGACAGGTCTAAACTTAGTATTGACTTTGAGTACTTTCATGTTATCATTTAGAAGTATGTGGATTTTACTGATATTTGCTTTTGATAGTGGATGCTGCCTAGTTATACTCTTTCTTTTTCTTGTTTTTTTGGTCCGATTGATCTTTCTTTGCTTGAACCATAATTGTTGCAGATCCCTGTTATAATGAATGCTGAAGAAGGGTGCTTTCCTGGGCTTTACTTTACCAGTCTCCTTCCTAACCCATGGCTTTCTGATGGATGCACAATGATCCTGACTTCCATATGGGGCAGCTGTGCAGTTATACTTGCTGTAAATGTGCTGAAGTAATGAAGTCGTTCCATGTGGCGATTTGTTCAATTGAAATTCTCTTCTCCTTTCGTTCTGACTTACCGTGATGACATATATATGCAGTGGGAGTATATCACGAATCAGCCCTACTGAGTCGAATGCTTCATGGGAAATTCTTTCTCTTGATGGGGACAATATTGTTGCTGGTAACCTGAAGTATATATTTGCTAATGCATTGTGAGAAAGTGATATGACTTGAAATATAAGTATATGCAACTTGCCTTTCAGTTTCTAGCAGTCCCACAGATATCCCTCAGCTGAAGTATGGTTATCTTATCGACAAAACAATATCAAGTGCTTCATGGAGTTGGTTGGATATTTCAAGTCCCATATTCAAATGTTCTGAAAAGGTCGATATATATTTTCTTTGTCCTTTTGGTGTCAGGAGAGTCTCTTACTGAACTCCATATGCATCCATATTGACTAACACTCCACTTATTACAGGTTAAGAGGTTGCTCGGATCTCGTCAATTTAGTATCATTAAAATTCCGGTCAAGAATGTTGCTGCTTGTGTAACAAAAGGTAGCAGGTGCTATTTGGCCTATTTACAAAGACTCTACCCACTTGTATTCACTAGCTTGATGCCAACAAGTCTTTGTGACTTTGTTTATTGTATGTTTGCAGGAGTGTTTTTGTGTTTAATTTTAACTTCTTGTTACTGTTTCATCAGATGAAGTGTAAGTCATTTTTCATGATAGAAGTGCGTGAAAATCAATTGGATTTATCATTGTGTTTTTCAATGTTAATTCCATCCTCATTCATTTGGGAACTAAACATTGTTTTAATTTGGGGACTCCTTTTCTTTCACATTTTTAGCTTCATCTTGGTGCTACTCTGTTTGCTCTTTGAAAACTCAAGGTTTTCTTTTTTTTCTCTCCGACTCTTACATGTGTGTCCCCTTTCAAATGGTATCCCTCCATGTTTCTTCCTTGGTTTGTTGCCTTGATCAGCTTAGTTTGTGCATTTTGCATCTTTAGAATTCTCTACCAGACTTAAGTTTCTTAGATGCATGGATAGTCATGAGCAAGCACTTATATCCAGAATTTGATGTAGTTGTTTGGCTTAACATCTTTATTCAAAATATTTTTTCCTGTATGTTGGTTTAATGGCTTGGATAGAGATCAATCTCCTTCTACATGCATTTGCTGCATGAACAAGCTTCATATTTCCACACACATAGCAAATAGTTTCTGCTCATTTATTCTTTTTGTCAAGCATTCTCTATTAATTCTAAAATGCTCAATGTATTTCAAGGGTTTGCTTAAAAAACCCTTGAAGTACAGTAGGTTTACACCAAGGTTTGGCTTTGAGTCATTATCTTTGAGTCATTACCAAGGTTAGACTCTAATGTGCTTCTCCATAATTCTAACAAAAGATAACCAAGTTGAGGTGCCGTGGTGTATGCTATCCGTAGATGATATTGTGCCTATTGATGAGACCAGGGCTGGAGTTGGTGCTAAATTAGAATTATGGAGAAGCACATTAGAGTCTAAAGGATTTACGTTAAGTTGGAGTAATACGGAATACATGAAGTGTGAGTTTGTTATGGACTCTTTTGTGGGACGCGTCTATAATAGACGCGATAACTGATTTCCAGCATTAAAAGGCTTAGGTTTTCTATTTCTACTTAATGTTGATTTGTTTCCTAAAATAGATTTTATTACGTATTTCAGTTTTAGAAAAGAAACCTAAATTATAGGTTTCTTGATAACTAATTTCCAGCATTAAAAGGCTTAGGTTTTCTATTTCTACTTAATGCTGATTTGTTTCCTAGAATAGATTTTATTTACGTATTTCAGTTTTGGAAAAGAAACCTAAATTATAGGTTTCCTATTCTTGTAATACGACTAGTCCTATTTAAAAGGGACAAGATGAATAAAAACGCCAATCAGATTTCTATGAAAAACTTACAGAGATCTAGAGCTCTCTCTTATAATGAGGTCTAAGGTTTCAAGCTCCCTTCGACGAGCTTGAGTCATTCAAAAATAGGTCGCTCAAGGAATCAGACTAAGGGAAGGGTAAAAGGGACAGTAGTTGACTTGGATTTTCCTGTCAATCGCCCCGTGACTCGATCTTTATTGCGGGACCACGACAGAGTTCTCCACGACAAGAGGAGGAGATTAAGAATCCGTGAATATGCTTAGACGAAAGGTACCCAAGAAAAATGCTTTTAGATATTTGGGATCAATTTTATAAAAGCGGTGGAGATTAATGAGAATGTAAGCCAGAGAATCATAGCAAGCTAGATGAAATGAAGCAGTGTAGCGGGGTTTTCGTGTGATTGCAAAATCCCTATTAGGCTAAAAGGAAAATTTTATAAAATAGGAGTAAGACCGGTAATGCTATACATAGCTAAATGTTGACCATCACAGAAGCAACATGAGCATAAAATATGAGTAGTGAAAATGGGATGTTAAGGTAGATGTATGGTCATATAAGGATATATAAGATAAGAAATGAAGATATTCGACGAAAAGTTGGAATGGTACTGATGCCAGAGAAGATAGAGCATAGATTGAGATGGTATGGACATAGTCTCTGTAGATCCCTAGATGCCCTGGTTAGAATAGAAGTGTGTTACCGAGAGCATGACGTGAAGAAAGGAAGAGGTTGGCCAAAACTTACTTGGAGGAAAATTGTAAAACAAGATTTAATGAAATGGGAAATAGATTGGCGTATGGTCTGTCTTAGAATGGAGTGGAGGAAAGCTATTCGCATTGTGGATGGGCTGATTTTGTATGTTCCAGACTGTCATTTTTAGTACTTTTTCCCTATATATATATATATATATTTATATTTGCATCTCCCCAATCGGTCTTTGCTTTTATTGTTATTTTACTTTTGTTTATTTTATGTATTTCTATTCGGACTCATCGACCACCGACAACTAGTTTGGGATAAAGGTTATGTTGATGTTGATGATTAAAAAATTCGAGGAATTGATTTCTAGTAGCATATGAGAAATACAATGGAACCCCTTTGTAATGCCAACTAATTCTTTATGGCTGAACAAAAAGCTTAGATGAGCTATTGGAGTCGATACGTACAGACAAAGCTGTGATGAAATGGATAGGGTCAAATGATTCAGAAATGAGTTTAGTCATTTCGAGATGGGCTTAAGGATTTGTAATTGAAGTACGAGTTCGCCACGACAAAAGGAGATGATCAAGAATCTGTGGATATGCTTGGACAGGAGGTACCTAAGAAAGATGCTTTCAGATATTTGGGATCAATTTTGCAAAAGAGGGGAGAGATTGACGAGGATGTTAGCCATAGAATCAAAGTAGGTTGGATGAAATGGCGCAGTGCATCAGGATTTTTGTGTGATCGCAAAATCCCTCTTAGATTAAAGGGAAAATTTTATAGAACAGCAATAAGACCTGCAATGCTATACGGAGCTGAATGTTGGCCAGTACAACAGCAACATGAGCATAAAATTGGAGTAGCGGAAATGAGAATGTTAAGGTGGATGTGTGGTCATACAAGGATGGATAAGATAAGAAATGACGATATTCGACGAAAAGTTGGAATAGCACCTGTGGCAGAGAAGATGAGAGAATATAGATTGAGATGGTTTGGACATATTCTTCGTAAACCCTTAGATGCTCCGATTAGAACAGAAGTATGTTACCGAGAAAACGATATGAAGAAAGGACGAGGTCGGCCGAAACTTACTCGGGGGAAGGTAGTAAAACAAGATTTAATAGAGTGGGAAATAGATTGGCGTATGATTTGCCTTAGGACGGAGTGGAGGAAAGCTATCCACACTGTAGAGGGGGGATTTCCTATATTCCAGAGTGCCCTGTTTAGTCCTTTCTATTTATTTATTTATTTATTTTTGGATATCTATATTTTTACTTTTATTTTAGTATATTTTAAGCTTTTCGCTTCGGATTCATCGATCGCCGACTCCAACTGGTTTGGGAAAAGGTGATGTTGATGTTGAAGCTTTGGAACTTCAAAAGGCCATTGTGTTGAGAAAATGGCTATTTCATAGAAGGATCGTAACCTAATTATGTAGGAGAAGTGTCGAGATATATGCGTGACATGCCCTGTGGGCATATTTCCTGATAGCTTAAGCTTTGGAGAGAAAGGTTTATTCAACATCGTGTTTGAGCTTTAGATTGATGGTTTGAATCTTAGCACTCCTTATCGTCATTCTTGTTTCTCCTCTGGTTATTGTTTGATGTGGTTACATGTAGATCCTATGTTTTGTGTATGGTTCAACTCACACTTGCAAGGGGCTGTTGAGATTTAGGCTTGATATACTTGTTGGCTTGTTTGCGATAGCTTAAGTTTTTGGGAAAAGAGGGTTCAACAAGAAATAGGAATTCTTGTTTTTCTTACTTGATTGAAATCTTATGACAATGGAAGAATTATTGCTCCTCATGGTCCAGATATTTGATTCAATACAGGTGCTTCAAAGCACTTTGAGGCAATATTTGTATCAACAAAATCAAAGAATGACGTGCCTGATCCGCTTATTGTGGTCCTTCATGGTGGACCTCATGCTGTCTCCACCTCAAGCTTCTCAAAGTACGGCGCTTTTTTGTCTTCTCTTGGGTTCAGCTTGCTAATTGTGAATTACAGGTATGCCATAGTGTTGTCTGATTTACTGAAGATAAATTCAGTTTGGTTCGTTAAGCAAGCATGAGACTCTTTCATTAGGTTGTAACCTAATGTTCTTAAAGCCAGACCAATGAATAAACTAGTTCAGCGACTGGATTGAGTTCAACGGTTCAATTGGTTCAACTGGTAAATTTTTGTTTAGAATATTTATCTCCTAAATGAAAACAAATCAAAAGGCATGGCCTGTTGCAGCCCCTGAAGTCTCAAATAGGGTCAATACGATAGTATTAATTGTTTGATTGTATCAAATACATTGAATTGAGCATCATGGCAGGATGATTAGCATTAAGTTTGTGGAATAACTATTCTTCTATTGCTTCCTGGTTGGGAGTTGAGAAATTGATATAGGTACTGGTTTTACTCACACATATTGCCTAGGAAATTACTATTATCTATACCTGCACAAAACAATCAGCAAGCTAGTAACTTGTTAAGAATTTTGTAAAGGAATTGCCGCAAGATAAATACATGGAGGAATTTAAGTGGGTATGGAGGTAGAAGGGATTTTTTATTAGCTGAGAAGTTCTCTCAAAGAATTCTGAGTCGCTCTCTTTTTCTTACAGAAGATTTCTTCTGGTTGTCCTAGTTGCCTGATTCCTAAGAAATTTAATTTAGAGTGTAGTCTCTGACAAGATTGAGCAGTATAACAGGCACATCAAATTGCCACTTCCTTGGAGACTACCGTCTGTATCATGAACAGATCTTTCATGCTTATGATTGCAATTTATGTCTTGTAAAATTTAGTTCTTCAGTCAGGGTTATCCTTTCATCATTAATGCTTGCAGAGGTTCATTAGGATTTGGTGAGGAAGCATTGCAGTCCCTACCAGGAAAAGTTGGTTCACAGGTTTCTACTCTTCTTCTACTTCATCCTTCATTAATGGAACAAATAATCTGAAGATTTAACTCGGTCAGCAATTTAATGCATTATTCTGTCCTTTTGTAGGATGTCGATGATGTACTTACAGCAATAGATCGTGCTATTAATTTGGGACTTGCCAATCCATCTAAAATAGCTGTAGTTGGTGGTTCCCATGGCGGCTTCTTAACTACCCATTTGATTGGCCAGGTGAGTGGTTATCCTCAGTGCAGCAAAATCGAGACTTTCCTGTCACTTTTACGTGTTCAGTTTTGAGGATAGTCATTCGGCGTACCTGTAAATGGAGCCCTCCTAACCCTATAGAAGCTTCCACGCCTTTTGAGTTTGTTTTTGCACCAAGTCAAGTTGCGGCATGAGTAGGCTAAATAGTCAGCAGACTGAATCCTAGTTTTCTGTTGTAACTTACATCTGCAGGCACCAGATAAGTTTATTGCTGCTGCCGTGAGGAATCCCGTTTGTAACCTTGCATTAATGGTTGGGACTACTGATATTCCTGATTGGTGCTATGTGGAATCTTTTGGTAGTGAAGGGAAGAATCGTTTCACAGAAGCACCTTCAGCTGAACAATTGAGTCTCTTCTACAGCAAGTCTCCAATCTCTCATCTCCATAAGGTATGCCGTGTCTGTAGCATGTCATATCAGGAAATTGTTCCACATTGTTCAAATCTTTGTACAGCCTTAACTAGACAATGCCATATGCCATTGTTACACCAACTCTTTGACAAGATAAAGGTACACCTTAGCAGAATAACAATAAGAGATGCAAGATGCGTTGCAGAGGCTTTTGCTTGTGGATAATAATGGCGATAACTTTGAGGTGGGAGGGGCTGGTAAAACCGTCGATATGGAAATGCTTCTTCCATTGCATCATAGCAATTTAGTTGCTTATTGTCCAGTGTGTTTGGAAACATTTCTTTTGCTCTAAGTGAAAGCTACATTTGATTTTTTTCATCTCTCTTTCTGATAATCTTCTTTTCCTTTTTCCAGCCATCCTTGTTTAGAGGAACAATTTTCTCCCATTAATCATTTCTCCTGTAATGATAGGAAGTATTTGTCTTGATAAACATTGCAGGTAAAGACACCTACCATTTTCCTTCTTGGTGCTCAGGATCTGCGTGTTCCAGTTTCTAACGGATTGCAGGTAGGATATTTCAGTTAGAGATTGGACTATGCTGACATCAATCTACATTTGCTTGTAGAGATTGAACTTTGGTACCTTCGACTTAGCAGATTGCATGGATGTCACTTGTGCTTCTTTCAATCCTGCTTTCTCCTCTCATTTTACCCCTTTTCTGACTTTTCTATATGTTAATTTTCATGGAATTTGGCTTAACTACCCAATTAATACTGTGGTTGGAACTTTACAGTATGCTCGGGCACTAAAGGAGAAAGGAGTTGATTGTAAACTAATTGTATTTCCCCAAGATGTTCATAGTATAGACAGGTATAGGTCCATTTCCAATTTCTGCACATTCTAGCTTGCCATAAGTTTTAAGTTTGAAGTGGCACTTGACTTTTGAGGCTAACCATAATCCCCTTACATGCAGACCACAATCTAATTTCGAAAGTTTCCTGAACGTTGGAGTGTGGTTCAAGAAGTACTGCAAATGAGCACAGAATATGAAACTTGCATTGTTGTATGGGTAACAATCAGATGCCTCAAACTTGATATTCAATCATTGCATAAGTTTAGGCCAAAAACGAAAAATGATTGTCTATATTTTTCTTTTCTTTCAGCCAAAGCTTGTCTTCCGTTTGAACAATGATGCCGGATTCTCATCAATAAATTTTGTTTCTTTGATCAAATTTTGCACCGTACACAATAACTAGTATGGAATAAGTCAGTCCATTTTCTGAGATTGGCTGATCAGGGAAAGCGAGCCTCTTTTGTCCCCGTTCTTTCCTGTGTTTTGGCTCGAATCCATCCTTTCTTGCATAAAAACAGATCCGGCAATTGATGTGCAACAGCATCTCCATTCCCCAAGTAGCATAAATGACTACTGGGATCATTTCCACCACCTACCAACTTGTACACACATCATACAAAAGATTTGGGCTTCATCTAGTATGTCTTTTGAATGGCGTCTGTTTCCCATGTCAAAGAAAGTGTAACAGTCTTGAATATTATAAAAAGAAGAAGCCTAGGTTAGTGTAGAACTTGCTCTTCCGAAGTTACCTTTTCGATCTGCAGGCGACAATTGCGTGATGTGCGCAAAATATCTTCAGCATTTTCCAATCACGGGTTACCCTTTTTGTTCTATAGTTTTTCTCCTCCTCGTATAGAGTTTCACCGAACATAACTTCCCTTTTATGTAGTGAACAGCACAATTAGGGGATGTTTCTATGTGCTATGAGGATGTTTCAAAGGGACATGTTTGCCATTGAGTATATTGCTGGACCACAACGCCCCTAGTTTCTTGCAAAGAAGAGCGATCCGTTTGTGTAGTTAACAGCACAAACATGATATATGTATGCACAAGATTCGGAATTCACAGAAAATGGCATGTCTTCCTTCAATTGGCAGAGGGTAAGAGGGGAGAGAGGGCATGTCTTCCTTCAATTGGCAGAGAGAGAGAGAGAGAGAGAGAGAGAGAGTTCTTCCAATGCTCGTTTTCTTCAACGGAGATTATCAGTGTTTCCACTTAATCTGCCTTCCAACTTGTCAAGGAGTCGAGAAAAAACCAAAGGCGGGGTATCCTTTTAATACTCAGAGGCTGGAGTTTCCTTTTCCGTCATGATACTTCCGACGCACTTGGCGTGTCTAATCAAGAGATTTGATACATCTACCTTCGACATTTTAATAGCACGGCCAAGCTCCCCGAGGAGTCGGTTTCTAGAGGGCATCTGTCTGTCTAGAAACCCGAGGCATCCGTCCAGAAATCGATCTTTAACCATGCCAAAAGGAACAGGTCGAGTTAGCGGCGGTGCGGGCTAGTTAGAGCTACTCTCCATCCCCTACTTGACACTGCAGATGGTCGTCACTTTCTTTCACTTGGGTTCAAATTCATGCAAGAACCGGTGAAAAAAGTGTTGGTGGCCAGGAATTGACAAGTAGAAACAACGAATCCCGAATTTATCCTGAGAAACCAAGGTTGAAATCTATAACGAGGAAAATGCTTCTCAAACTACAAGATTGAAATCTATAACAAAAATCTTTAATCAGTGAACCCTATGAACAAATTGTTACCACCATATATACAAGGAAAAGAAATTAGTCCCTCCCACCCACCAAAAAATTTCCTAACATGTGTCTTCATCATTTCTCATGGTTCCCGGAACTTTCCCTCCGCGCCGACGCGAAATCCACCGCCAAAATCGGAATCCCGGTCCCTCTCGCCGCCGCCGCCTCCTTCAAGTTCAAGCTGCTTCCTCCTGCCACGAAAGCACAAGCTCCTCCAGGCCCGCCTTCCAATCCCCCCACTGAACCTCCTCAAGGCTCACTCCGCCGTAGCCAACCACCCTCACCTCCACCATCAACAGCGACTCTGCGATCTCCGACACCTCCACCGCTAGAACCGACTCGACCCCCTTCCCTAATCCTATGCTGCCCCCCTTCCTCCTTTCCACGCTAAACCCCAATTTGCTCCCGACGTCCCGGACCCTCTCCGCGATCGCCTCCGCCGACGCCCTCGACGTGAACCGCTTCCCCTTCGCACCACCACTCTTTGCCTCGAACAGCCCCGACAGGTCCAGCCCCGAGGATAGCGAGATTATGTCGAAGGCATTCATCGTCCCGATCCCGTCGTGTTTAGAATCTAGCATATCGGGTTCGGCGACAGGGGATTGGTCGGGTCGGGGCTTCGGATTCAAGGATTTCTTGAACCAGGAAGTGTTGACGAGAGTCTCGAGGCTCATTCTTGTGTTAGGGTTCGGATCGAGAAGCTGGTGGATTATGTATCTCGCGGGCTTGGAGATCCAATCTGGGAAATTGTAGTCCCTCGTGTGGATTCTCTTGTACATGGCGACGAGGTTGTGGTCGTCGAACGGCATGTAACCGGCGAGGAGGACGAAGAGGATGACGCCGCAGGACCAGGCGTCGGCCTTGGAGCCATCGTAGCCACGGCGGCAGACCACCTCCGGGGCGGTGTAGGCTGGGGTCCCGCAGGCCGTGTGGAGAAGCCCATCGCGGAGCTGCTCCGGAAGCGCCGAGAGGCCGAAGTCAGAGACCTTGAGCGCGCCGGCAGCGTCGAGGAGTAGGTTCTGAGGCTTGACGTCCCGATGGACGACGCCGCTCCGGTGGCAGAAGCGGAGGGCAGAGACGAGCTGCTGGAAGTAGCGCCGGGCTATGGGCTCCGTCAGGCGGCCGCGGCGGACGATCTTGGAGAAGAGCTCGCCGCCGGAGGCGAGCTCCATGACAAGGTAGATCTTGGTCCGAGTCGCCATCACCTCGTGGATCTTGAGAATATTGGGGTGGCATTGGAGCCGCCGCATCGCCGACACCTCCCGGAGTATCTGCGGCTCCATGGCGGACGTTATGGGCTTCGTCTTGTCGATGATCTTGATGGCCACCGGGGAGCCATCGGCGAGCGACGAGGCCCGGTAGACCTTCGCGAAGCTGCCCCGGCCGAGGAGCTGCCCCATCTGGTACTTCCCCAGGAGGGCCGCGCCCGAATCCTGGCGACCCAACTTGCTGCCCCCCAGGAGCTCAGATCCCCCACGCAGTGCGGCGCCGGAGGCCGGAGGAGGAGGAGCCGGCGGGGAACCGGGTCGGCCACAGCCCCATTCTTGCTTTCCCGGAAGTTGGGAGCCGCCGAAATCTGTGGCGTGAGGGGGAGGAGCCACCCCTTCCATGGACCCTTCAAGCAAGAGAAGGTGGCGGCGACGGAGAGAGAGAGAGTGCGTGTGTATATACAGCAAAGAGTTACGGGCAGAGGGTGGCGGTCTGCGCGAGCTTTTATATATGAGTTTTCGGGAGGAAGGAGAAGAAAGAAAGAAAGAAAACCAGTTGGTTAGCGAAATGACGGAGATGCCCCCCGTCTTCTTATCGTTTAGTTGTCAGTTGGGGGAATACAAGCTGGCTATATGGTCATCCCGTTCTTTGATGACGTAGTGTTGACTCGACGTAGTAATCCTTCCTTTTTTTTTGAAAAAAAAATTAAAATTAAAAATTCTTTTTAAACTTTTTTTAAATTTTTTTTATAGTTATATTTGGTGCCAAATATTAAGAAAAAATAATTAATAATATCCAGGTATATTCGGGCCTTAATTCCGCGTAATTACTGGTCTCCCCTTTCTCGTTGACTGGTGCCGTTGGGGGGGGGAGCTTTGACTGCCCCAATTCCCTAATTAAATTTTCTCGTGTGATCTCAGTTTGAAATCAAGCTGGCAAAGAAAGGATCAAATCCAAATACACCGTCGGTTCCGCGACGTTGGTAAGCTATTATTAGGGAGACCGCCACGAAATCCTTTCGAATAGCAATTTTACAAAGTCAGCTTTTTAAGATTAATCTCTTGATTAGGGTTTCGATGGGTTAAAAAACCGCACTCGGATCACATTTTGATTTCATAAACAAATTACTCCTCGAATTTGGGAAAACGAGAAATACCCTTTTCTTGCGTTGCCGTGTAGAGTGAGGATGCTTAAGAGGAACCATATTGATCGTCTTGAATTCATTTGAAAAATGGATGCGGTTATTAGGGACTAATTTTTCCCACGATATCACATTTAATTCGAATAGCCATAAGCAGTCGCCTCCTTGTAATTACATAATTGGTGATGGCGGCACGATTATTCGAGGCGGAGGAAAAAGAATGGATTCAAAGTGGTCCAAGCTCATGATATTTTGTGCTCGCCTCCTTGTGATTACGTAATTGGTCAAATGTCGCCCGAAAACGTGTGGAAAAAAACATATAAGACGGGCCTCCAAATGAGGCCTCATGGTCGTGGGTTCCATGTGATTTAATGTTTCATGTGAAGTGGGCCCAACATATGTCGAGAGGAACTAGATCACTTAATATTGAAATTTCTATAATATGGGTAACATTGAGAGAGAATTGTGATTCAAAAATTTTTAAATCCTAAAAAATTTTCCGTTTAATTTTTTTCTCTCCCCCTCAACAAATGAAGTGGTCCATTTGTGGCCGTCCAAATGAAAATGGACGGCTTGATTTGAGTAACGTTACCTAGGTTATAGAAACCTCAATATTAGGTGATCCGGATCCATGTCAAGATCACTCGGAAGGATTTATTCTCATAATTTCCAAGAATAGAAGAAAAATGATGAATTAATTTTATATATAATGCATGGTTAGGGGATGTCAGATTAATGGTTATATGGTAATTATTTTGATTTTTTAATTTTATTTTTGAGGGGGAAAAAAAAGAATGGGACTGCTGTTTAGGGACATCAGCAGTCCTATTTTTGTCGGTAATGCGACTACAGAAAGAGAGAGAGAAGAAATGAACGGTGGATATTTTCCGAGAAAACGAGTAGTCGGAAAGCAAGAAGCATACGAAGGAGACAGCTACTGAAAGTTACTGGCACGCCACTTCAAAAAAACAAAAACAACAACAATTAAGACAGCGATGCCAACGTTGTATAAAAAAAAAACAATCCTTTAATTTTGGGAAACTTTCAATAAATAACCGTAATGATGACACTGATGGTGACGATAGGTTGATGGAAAGATCGGCGAATCGCATGCATGCATGCCTCCAGAAGGCGAGAAACTTCAAGAAAAGGGGAAGGAAAAAATGAGCTTTCGATGACGTATTTTCCGTCGTTTTCCCCAGGAATTTTCTCGGGTGGTGCAGGCGGGAGCGTGGGGGGCGCGTCCTTTCGGAGATGGACTGGACACCACTAAGCTCCCTCCATTGCCCAACATGCGCAAACTCATTTTAATATCTTTCTCCTCCTCCTCCTCCTCCTCCTTTCGTCTGCAACTTGCGGGAGGTGGGGGGGTTAGGGTTTTCACGTCAAAACTCAAAAGGTTTAACCACCAAACCATCGTCGAGTTTCCGGGAAAGTTCAGTTCACGGGGTTGGCGCGACCCCGCCGCCTTCGCACCGATCGCTTTCGCACGCAGACGCACGCTGGGGACGCGCTGACTGATCTTGCCAAGCTGGATGGCAATACTCATGTAAATGAAAATATATATATGTAGACACATAAAGTTCTTCTTATGTAAAGTATATTGAACAATTTAGATGTGTTGACCCGATCTAATGACACCTTGTACCCAACGTAATAACCTCATTTTGAGAGCGCGTTCGAAAGTTACGAGGAAGGAGAGTTCTCGAATTGTTTTAGTTCTTTAATATAGCGTCATTATTCTTTTAAAATAGAATGACGAGATTATTTCCTTGAAACTTAACCTAATAAGTAGAGTTGGGTCTTTAAAAATTGCCTCAAGATCTCTTGCTTCCTCATTTGATTTCCTAAGCGATTAGTGGAAGATTTTAAAGGGAGCACATCAATTCTTTCTCCAAAATTACGAAGTAAAGAGGATGATCCAGAAAATGATTAACCTATAGTGCATAGGCTAATTAACTTCTTTTTTCATAAGCCGCCTCCGTTATATTTTATGTGGTTAGAGATAACTTTTAGGAATCAACTGGTAAAAATCCTTAAATTAAATAACAAATCACGCTTTGGGGAATGAATTTTTACATTACTTAATCTATAAGCGAGATTCCGCCTTACCTTCCTTTTTCAGGACTAAAAGCTGCCTAAGCTAGATCAATGTTAATGTCTGAGGAAGTTCTTTCCATCGTGAAGAAGAGATCCACGTCTAACAACTTAAGCTTTCAGAATAGTTGGCGAGGATATCCAAATCTCACATTAACTAACATTATGATTGAACCGCGATAAACTTGGCTTTTGTTAGAGAATTAAGCTCACGTGTCACATAAAAAAGCCCCCCAACAAACGAAAGAGTCATAGACATTTTTCGCAAATGAAGGTTTTATACACCTTTCATGATTAAAGTCCATCAAGGGATGCTTCACCTGATTATAAATTCCACAATACCAACTAAATAATCATTAAGCCTCGTTATCAAGGGTTTAGAAGACACTCGGACCGCTCTTTTTCCTTTTTCCTTTTTTTTTCTTCCTTATTTTTATGTTTTTCGCAACATAGTGTGAGCCATATAAAAATAGCCAATAGAGAAAGAGTTGAAAGCATTGTCGTTATCGCTTGGCCGTCTTCGTAAAGAAATCGCTTAGAAATGGGAGGTCCGAAGCTCGTTGATGTCCTTTTCTTTCTAAATTCTCCTCCTCGTGCTTTCATACGAATCTGTCCTCACGCTTATTTCCGGTGGCTGCTGAAAATACTCCACTCGGGTACGTCCAAATCCGAGAAGACAAGTCATATATTCATAATAATAAAAATAACAATAATGTTATGAATATATGACTTTTATTTCGGGAAATGAGTGTGGCTACCAACTACCGGTGAGCATCGACGAATGAAATTGGAAGGAAGAATTTTCATTTCCGGACGAGAAATTCGAAAACGTGTTGCGGCTATTTAAGTACAACATAAAAAAATATTCATGCTCAATTTATTTTGTGAAAAATAATTAATTTAGAAAATATTTTTCTGAAACTAATTGCTCGTATCACTTACAAAAATAAATGAGCAAAAAATATTTTCATCACTCACGAAAAAGCTTAGACATAAATTATTGTCATTAAAATAAATATTTTTAACGATATAAGTGATAATTTTTAGAAATATTTATCTTTAAATTATTTATTTTTCACGAGAAGAATGAAGCCTTAAAGTTACATTTCCAAGTGCAAATTCTCTTTATATTACCACTTGGCTAAAATCGTTCTTCACTTAAGCCCGCATAGAAGACTAGAACTATAAGATTGCCCATTCTCCCGATGCTTGTCCATCCATTACATTATTATTGCTTTCGGAGTTGCTAATTAATAGTTAGTCATATTTGCATTAGAAAAAAGGAATAAAGACAAGAGAACCATATTAAACTAAAGAGTTAGCACCACGGAAAATCCTAAATTGGTACGCCTGTAACAAATTTACCCAAATTATTTTTTTGACCACAAAAAATCTAAACTAGTACACTTATGACAAATTTACCATCGGTTAGTTTTCGTTATATTTAACGTCAAATTACTGAGTTGGATGTCACGTGACAGTTTATAAGTGTACTAATTTGGGGTTTTTATTCTATGTTTATCACAAGTACATTAATTTGAGATTTTTCGTGCTATTAACCCAATTTAACGAAACGTAAATTTGTTATATGTGTAATAGTTTAGGATTTTTCATGGTAAAAAAAAATTAGTTTACCGTAAATTTGTTACAGATATATCGGTTTAAAGTTTTTGATGGTCAAAAAAATAGTTTGGAGTAAATTTGTCACATGTGTGTTAGTTTGGGATTTTTCGTAGTTAAAAAAATAACTTGAGATAAATTTTTCATAGGTGTATTAATTTTAGATTTTTTCCAGTATTAACCCTAAACTAAATGGCATGCCATGCATCCAATGGGGATCTTTTAACCAATCTTCTTTTCAAACTTGAGGGGCTTCCACACTAAGTACCCTTTAATTATGCATTATATGGCGCACTGTACTTCAAATAAATATAGAAGAATACGCAAAGAACGCATTTTATTCTGTCACGCTCAGCTTTATATTGCAATAGACTTTAGTATAGACTCATCGTTATTGTTTTCTTTTTCTTATATCACTTCTTTCAGGGAGGTTTACCGAGAAAGTCCTAAACCTATTGTAATCGTGTCAATCAAGCTTATCTGGCCAATTTCGATAAAAAAAAAAAAGCTAGCATGAACATCTTCTGTCCTATGTGATGCCGGCAGTGCTTAAGTGATGATGTTAATAATATTTTTAATATTATTTCAAAAAAGAATTTTTATTTTTATTTTTCTTCTCTTCTTCTTGCTGGTTACTAGCAGCAATTGAGGGCGACATACTAAGGGATAGATGAGGGCGACACTCGCCATCATCAGGCTGGTGAGGTCGAGCCTCACCTAGCCACGAGCGAAGGTTGACCTTGCCAGCCAGGCGATGGTCCGCCTCATTGGCCTTCACCTTTAGTTGGCTGTCAAATCATCGATTGGCTAGAGGGAGAGGGGAAGAAAAAAGAACGAAAGAAAAAGAAAATTAAATTTAATAAATAAATATTAAAAGATGTTAAATAATTAAAAAATTCGTTCACTTCAATGCCGGTCGTGTCATGTAGGACAGTCCACATCAATATTAGCGATTTTCAGCTAAAATCGACCAGATGAACTTAATTGACACAAATCTATTACAACTCAATTGAAAAAAAAAATAAGTTTATGATTGAATTGATACAATTACAATAACTTTATTATTTTTTTAATAATTTCTCCCATCTCTTCTCTCTCTATGTATACTTGTATTCCTTGAGTCTCACATGAATCGTGATGGACTAAATAAGAATCCTCGGTAAAAAAAATAAGGGCAAACTAAATTACGGCTATAATGGTTTTCTTCTCCTTTCCATCTTATTTTCAATTTTTTTAATGATAAAGCATGTGGGGACGACCCAATGAAAAATCTTCAGCGGCGGTCGCTTTTGGGAGCAAAAGCGACCATCCCAACTTGGTGGACATTGATGATGCATACATTAGAAAGACCACACAAGCATAAATCAAAGTGTTAAGTGATGTCCAGCTGATGTTATTAGCATAAAAGAAGAACTCGGGGGAGGCAGGATTATAATAATTGCGTAGCTTTTCGCAATTATCGTCCCTTTGTCCACTATATATTTTGGTTTTTTCTGGTTAAATAATTCCAATAATATTCATAAATCGTCCTGTCCATTTGCTTAGGAACGAATCTGATAACACTTAAGATTATTCCGAACTACTTTGCACACAAGGCTTGTTGCATCCGGAAAAAAAAACCCTAATTATTAATCTGAGGTTTTGATGCAAAATTCTTTCTAACTCTAAAAATCCCCATCAATCTTATGGGTTTTTTCTCGTTTGGTGATGAGTTATAGGCTATCACAATACATACAAAGTTGAACAAAAAAAAATTGTAGATCAATAAGCAAGTCTTTATTAAACAATTTGGGATTATTATTATTTTTTTTTTGGCATTTTCTAGTTAGAAGCTACATACAGTTTTTGTTAGTCTTGCGAGGAAGGCATGATGATGTAGACAATAGAAAAGAAAACCGTTTCTTTTGCTAAACTCTAGCGATATTTCGGATCAAATATGAAAGGGTCTTGTCGATTAGCACTATAAGAAAATTAAGCTCTACCAACTAACCAAATTCATTGGTAAAACCAACAATTTCATCGCCGCAGATATTCACGACGGCAAAAGCTTTGTCTAGAAGGATTTGAGCTTAGAAGCTTATGCTCTCATACTCCTGGATGAAATCAATTGCCTTTGTTGGATCTCTAGCGGCGAAATTACAATTTTCACTTAATATTTGGTTTGAACAGAGATATTACTATTTCGCTAAGTAGTCAGCTGAGTATGTTTAATCGACGTAAAGAAGTAAGTGCAAAAAAAAATGCGTGTTATTGCGACAAGATTTGGAAACGATCTCAAAATTTAATTTTAGATCTATATTAATGTACTTAAGAGTTAAGACAAAGCATTTTCTTCCTTTATACAATATATTATATCAGTACTCTTATATCTGAAGCGTGGGAATTAAGCACATTATTTATATTAAAAGCATTTCGAAAACTTTAGGAGGAGAAACAATAATCGCCACACAAATTCAGCAGCCGAGACAAAGGGGCCAGCTGCGACACTTGATGTTGGGAATGCAACAGCACAAAATACAGCGGACCTTTTCATGAAAATCAAACAAGAACTTAATATTGCCAAGAAAATCTCAAAACGAATAAAATAGAGCAAATTTATTTTAATAGAAATTACTCTTTTCTTTGTTTAATACCGATGAGACAAGAATCTCCCAAATGTTATTATAAAAAAAAAGAAAAAAAAAAGAAAACGAAAGATGTTTCTCTTTTTTTGTTTTTCACTTCACTTCTGGAACCACTTTGTGCTTTGGTTTGGAAGGACTAGTGGGTACCACATTAAAGAAATGTTCCTGCGGTTGAAAATATCTGCGTTATAATGTAGTTTATCACTATGGTGCGAGTTGCAACGACCATACATACTATTTTATGGAGGGTTAATGATCATTTCGTCGTGAAATGATTGGATGTTCTGGACAAGTGGACCAATGACAAGACACCGATAAGTTGCCAAATAAGCCTAGTCGGACCACTAGAAATCGAGTGTTAGATTTGTGTGTCGACATCACGAGTTATATTTAGTTAGATTTATTCATTTTGTGCTAGATTTAGTCAAGAACATCTAATATCATGTGAAATATGGAGCCTTGTGGCTTACAAAGAAGCTTAGAATAAATTACCCGCAATCTTTCGTGTTTTTCAGCAATTGATTGACTGCACTGACTTATTTACGGTTCAACAAAATCTTCTGTAATTGAATTAATACTCATAAGTTACTCGAGGTTTGTCATCACTTTAATGCTATTTCGGGCTTTACACTTATGTCCTAGTACTTTCTAGTATGGAATATATCATGTCAATTCGAAGGGGGAAAAGGAAGAAGAAGAGACTATTGCTATTGCAATAATGCAATGCTATGCCTAAGCATCATTCCTCAGATGACTAGCGATGATTAAGAATCGATCCAACTTTAATGTCCCCCTCCCTTTCGAGTTTCGTGCATGAAAAGCCAACCTCAGTTTAATTAAACAAATCCAAAAAATTAGTGGCCCCCATTTTGGGACAATGAATGGTGGGTTGGGGTCACTTTCCTAAATCGGCAAGTCCCATTTGATTCCATTCGAATCTAGAGTCAATAAAAGTAAAATAATTGGTCCCTATTCATCCAATGTTGGAAACGACTCTTGGTTCTGTTCAAAGGTCAATATCTTCCTTTGTCACTATAACCCAAAAGGAAAATCATATATTCCTTGTCGGCATACTTAAATGTGCGAATATCTGGCTAAGCATTATTCGAATTTCCTTGGAGCCTTTGTGTTTCAGCTTAAGCGAGTTTTTGATAAAATGTGAAGCATGCCCTAGCCGATTAAAGTGCTTTATGTGGCTTCACATTACAATGCATGTTCTTCTTCTTCTTTTCTCTTTATGCATGATAAGTACACATAGAAGTGACTATTTCAAAGCAATGAAAAGCAACTTAAAGTTAATCATCATTCCTCATATGGGTCGAGATAACAAAAGTTAATGAAAGTAAGATGGACAGGAATTAGATTTGCACAGTATGAGATAGGATCGTGACTATAGCCTATTTCATAAAACCTGGGATATCACGAAAGACATCAGCCGGGGTTGAGGACTCGGGAATCCATATCTAGGGTTCTTGGATTCAATATTTGATCCTCGGGACATAGCAATGGTCAATGGTGCTTACTAGTGCGAGCCCCTGCCGTCGTTGCAGTTCGTCGAACGACCGTATGGTGGTTTCATCTGTCATGGTGGTTGCTTGAAACCACCGTGACAAAACGTCCAGAGTCCTAATCGAGATTGAGGTTTTACATTGATGTGGACCTTGACCTCCACCGGTGATCACCATGATGGTAGTCCATGCTCGGCAACATCCACCTTCATGGCGGGTTGCCTGTCAAGGGTAACCACTGTGACAGTGGTCTCATGTGTTGTCGATGGCCGAGATAATAGGTCGCCATGACGACTTTGAATGCGAGCGAGGAAATAGGGCGAGGGCACCAAGAAATCTGAAGTAGCCATCGGGACAAGTCATGCATCTAAATGCCGGATTTGATAAATTTTATACTATTAGGCTCTTTATCCAAGCTGATTAGACACGCTCTTAGTATTTTGCATAAGGCTACACCCGACGTATTTTTTTTTATCTCCCAGGATCATCAACTGGAGAACAAAAAGGTTGGTTTAAAATCAAAGAAAGTTTGCAAACAAGAGAACTTCATCATCATTTGTGAGATCCTCCCGTTTGCAAGGTCGATTGGGCTGGGCTTGGCCCACCTTTGTACATAAACCAGGGCATATGACAGGCTCGTCCTATAGAAGTCTTGGCCCACCTATGTAACATCGAATCCACATTGCATGTATAGTTTAAGCAGATCGATTTTGTCAATAGAAATGCAGGCTATGACCGATAAAATCTCGTACAAGAAATGTGAAACTATGGTTGCACGCAAAAGTATCGACGAAATCTTCTGATTAAAAAAAGATGATGATTTACCCGAAATGAAATAACTTTGGGCGCAATAAGGATTTGTGTTCTAGGTTGATGTGTGCATGTTCCTCTCAGAGGCCCAAATAACATGAATTGCACAGCATCTACTCATAGAACCAAACGTGAGATCCAAGCCCATGAAAGTTCCAGCAGCCACATCTTGAAGTTTAAAGGATCGTAAACTTAGTGGAGGCCGAGGGTTGGGAGGCACGGTGACGGGCTTGTAGTTTTATCTTGGGATGGGGCGATTGAAGGAATTGGGCACAATCTGAGTTTAGGAGGACCATGAGTCTTGTATGCTTTCATACTCATGGGGTTGCCTTCTACTTGATGGCTAAAGTTTTTGGGTTGGACCATATTTCAAGTTCTACTTTGTTTTAAATGTTCTGTTCGTCAAATTTCATGTGTTATTCCTAATTTAGCTTGCGTGCGAGAGTTTATATGCTCTTTGTATACTTTGGATCCCCCTCCACTTATCAATTTAAGCTTTTGGGTCGGAGCGATACAGAGTATCAGACAGCCATGTGGTTATCGCCATCGTCAACACCCATTAGGTCAGTTATGGCAAGACAACTTAATAGATCTTCAATTCTAACTCCATGTTTTCATCAAAAGCAGGACATCTACATCTAGATTTTGAGGAGCTTCAAAAGGAATCGTTTCTCATTTGACGTGTCCCGAAGTGGTCACTTGAACTAAAATCAAACTTTGAGTTATGTATCAAAGAATTTCCAATGATTTTTTTTGTATTTGAGTTGGCAGTGTATCACAAAAAAATTGTGTGTCCATCCAGGTTAAATTGTATAAAGCATTGTGCTATTTCTCAGATTCAAAAAATTGAGGGACTAGGTCGTGAAAGTTCCTGATGTATATGTGTGGAAAATTTCTCACCGGGAAAGAACAGAAGGAAATAAATGGGTTTTAAAACGTTAAAGCATTAGAGGGAGGGTTATTTATTGGTTCCTAAGTGAACCTACGAGCGTTGGTTGTGCCTTACTACAACCGAGTGTTGGCTGGAAATTTGGACAACAAATTCGAAACAGAAAATATAAAAAAAAAGTCATAAATCTATTGTAATAATGTCAATTTAGTCATAATTCTTTTAGCTAATTGAGTCATAAAATTTTTGCAATTATGCCAATTTAGTCTACTTTATCAATTGACATTATTGTGGACAATTTTGTAACAACATTATTTTTTAATTATTGTTTTTTTCCTTTTTTTTTTCTTTCTACTCCTACTATGGCCGGTGAGGGTCACTGGAGCTCATCAGCCACTGGGTGAGGGCTTCTTGGCCCTTATCCAGTGGTCGATGAGCTTCAGGGACCCTCGCTAGCCACAATAAGAGTAAGTAAGAAAAAAAAGAAAGAGAAAAAAATAAAAAATAAAAATGAAAAGATATTAAAAATTGTCCATGTCCACGCAAGTCGGTAAAGTTGACTAAATTGGGTTAATTACAAAAAGTTTATGATTCAATTGACAAAAAAAAAGAGTTTAGGACCAAATTGGCATGATTTGAGACTTTTTTTTTTTTGGCAATTTCTCTTAGAAAATGACACAAATGGTATCTGAACTTTAATTCAATATGTCAGGTGGTCCTTGAATTTTTAATTTACTTAATGTCATACCTAAATTTTGGTCCAATATTCAACATGGTCGTTAAACTTTTAATCATTTTCACATAATATAGGAATTACATTGAGTATATACCCATAGTTTAGGGATCTCATTGAACGAACTAAAATATATGAACGCTATTATATATTTGACCAAAGTTCATGGATCATATTGTACAAATTAAATGCCCAAGGATAATATTACAAATTGAATCAAAGTTTAGAGATCGTTTATGCTATTATCCCTTCGAAATATGAGAAAACGATACGAATATGAAATCCCTTTTGTAGCACATGTTAACCTTTTTTTTGTTTTTTGTATGATTGCGTCTGTTGAACGTTGACTGCTCTGACCGTCCAATGGTTGGGTCCATTGATAACACGCATTGTCTGGACCTTGTATAACATATTTGTGCATTCAAATGTTGTGTGTAAACGTATTCCTTCATTCTGTTGTTCCATTTTCTCGTATGTTTACTTGCAGAGAGTATTGGAGGCTGACTTATATCTTGGGAGTTGTTTGCTTACATCTAATAGTTGATGCTTTATCGTCTTAGGAAACTGATTTTACGTGTCTCTTGGCCAATTAGAGTTCTGTTTTCTACTTCCTTTTCGTACAAATGCTTAAGTAATAGTAGAACATAAAATAGGTGGTTCGGGTCGAAAATGATTCAATCCAAAATCAACATATTTAATCAGTTTTGATCCATTTACATGTGATAAAAATTTAATGACCCGTACCCGGCCCGACAATATTATTAACAATATTAACCTTTAATCAGACCTATGAAATCTCGCCCCCCACTCATTGCAGGTCCGTTGCGGCCTATTTTTACAATGCACATACGTTCTCAGGTACTTTTTTTCTCTCTCTCTCTCTCTCTTATATTTGCTTTACTCATTCCAATTTTCTATGGTTTTCTTCTTCAAATTAGAAAAAATAAAAAATTAAATAAAGCTTACTCAGTCAATCAAAATAAACACAACTAACGTTGTAGCTAATGGTTATGGTCATTTTCGAAAGCGTAAAGTCATGAGTATCCCGCTTATGGTCATCGTACACATGCACGCAGTGGCGATCTCACCCATGGATTCTCTGTTGGAGCACATAGCCACAATTTCATCAAACAATATATTAGATAGTCCCTCAGACTCGTAGGTCTAAGGTTGAGGATCGTTTGCTTTTGTTCTTTTTCTTTTCTGATAGAAAAGGTTGACGAGCTTGTCCACGCAACAATCTAGAGAATGGAAGTCTCTACGCACGAGATCTGTCGTAAATGCTCCAGAAAAAATCTGATCACAAGTTTGTTTACGACGTGCCTCAAACTCGCAACACCCTAAAATCGGGAGCCTCTCTTTATCACGAGGAACGTCACCCCTTGTGATCGATTGTCGCCGATGCCTATCCGAGTGGAACTTGCATGCATCATCTTGGAATTTCTTGGGGCCCCCTGTACTCTTGTCTAACCAGACATTTGGCCCCCAACAATATTTATTTTTCTAGGGGTGTGCAACCGGATCAAGTTTACCCAGAACCCGGATCAGACCACCAGAAAAATAAGGCTTGGAATTGATTCCTATTTAAACCGGTCCGGAAACCGGTTCTAATTTTTGAGAACCGGTTGAAACCGATCTAATTCTCAATTCTAGGTGAAGATCCATCCGGATCGATTTTAGAACTGATTTTAGATATTATTTATAAAAAACCCTAAGTCTTCGCTTGTCAACATCCTTACCTCATGTTCACTTCCTCTATTTTGTGTTTCCCCTCTCTCTCTCTCTCTCTCTCTCTCTCTCTCATTGTTGTCATGATTAGCTCGCCTCTCTTTGTCGTCATCATCTTTTACTTTGAATCATTTCATCGATATTCATATTATTTGGATGGAAAAAATAAAATAAAAAAAAAACAGGTTCTTGAATAAGCTTTGAAATCGGACTAGAAAATAGGATCGATCTCAAAATAAATTTGAAAATAAATAAGATGAGGTCTCGATTTTAGGTCTATATTCAAATCACCCGACCATGCTCACTCCTATTTATTTCCCCTATTTATTTCCCCATAGAGGATGTTAGCTGGTGTCTGGTCAATCTCTTCACTTCAAAACCGATGGCTGGCGTGTGACGTCAAATCATTAGCCTTTTTCGGGAACTACGATCGATTCCAACCCCAGCACTAGGAAACACCAAAACATAAACCCAATACTTAAAATTTCACTTGAAGCCATCAATCAGAGGTTTTACGGAAGAGTTATCGAAAAAATTATAAATTTATTATAATTGTATTAATTCAATTTCAAATTTTTTTATATTTATATCAATTTAGTCCATCAAACCAATTTTAACCGGTTAGTTTTGATATGGATTTCGACACTGACGTGGACAATATTGATAATATTTTAATAATTTTTTCATAGGTTTTATAATTTTTTTTTCTTTTTTCTTTATTTTTTCCTTAGATTTTAGGGTTGGGACTCTCTCGCCAAATCTAGCTAGGCGAGTGCCGCAACGCTGTCCCCCAATGCTAGCGATGGCATTTCGGCTCTTGTCGATTCTAAAAATCATCAAAATTTTATTAAAAATTATTTACGTTAACGTCGATTGACCAAAGTTGGCATGGTTGATTGAATTGATACAAATATAAAGGATTTAGAACTAAATTGAGAAAAAAGTTTACAACTTTTTTGGTAATTTTCCGCTAGTTTTATCCCAAAACTCCTCACATCACACGTACACTCGACAAACACCGCGCACACGTTAGGGATATCTTCTCAATCATTCTTTCTTTCTTTTGTGCGAAATCATTGCTCGGTCTCAATGCAAACGAGACAGACGTGGGGATGTTTCTTGCTGTCCCGTACTTTCGATCCCAAGATGGGGCCACTCGTACATGTGAGCCATGAAGGCCCCCAGCTGTGGCTGCAAAATGGGGCGATCTTGTTGTAGGTTGGAAGCTGAAGTTATGTTTGCATTAAATAGAGGGTTATGGTGAAAAGCTTTGCTCATCCGGCTGATCAAAAGATGATGCTGAGAAGTGCACGCATCGTTCGATGGAGGGTTGTCCATTTTATTTTATTTATTTTAGTTGGTTGGTCCGTTCGGAAATGGTCAATTTCCAGTTTGCTCCACTCATTTATGTTGTATTTTGGTCAATGAGTGAGAAATGACTTTGCTGCGAAGTCAAAAACCAGCTGGGGTTGTCCCCCGAATTAAATTTTCTCGTACCTGTCCCCAGCCCCATGCATCGCCAAAAGTAATACATCAAATTTATTTGTTTTGACTCTTTATAGTGCATATAATCTAAGAAATTTGTCTTTTTTCAGCCAGCACGTTTTTGATATATGTCACATTCAGCCGTGTGAAGTGAATGCGGTTGGCTTGTAGTTTGTGTACGTAATGCAGCGGTCATTAAACAAATCATGAGATTATTACATTCGGAAAGGGTAAATTTTGTTGTCGTACTTTCAATTGGTTCAGTTGTTCTTTTTCGTGTGACCCAAGTTGGCCAAGATAATCAATTATAGGACTAGTCATGTCTAATTATGTTTGATCCATGAATTACGTTTGATTCATGATGCCGACAGAGGTCGTAACAGTTGGAGCCACTAGCCAGATGATGTGTGCGTTTCAAGGTTGCTTTCGTTTTGCTGTTAAGTTGCCACTTGATGTACGTCCTCGGTCCATTGGGTGTAGATAGGGACGTCGTCGTCTCATTTATGAGGCTATATTTTTCTCCACCTCAGACGGGGAGGAAACCATGTATATGATTCGTAAATATTCAAGTGCTACCTACCCTAAACGTAACATATTGCGAAACCCTTTCTCTCCCCTCCGTCCCCTTTTCTCGCTTTTTTTGTACTCAACCCAACCTTGCCGTCCCCTCCGCCCCCCAGTCGCTTCCATCATAGCTGCTCCATCGTTAATATTACCGTCATCGGCGATCTATACGGCCATGACCTTCGTCGACTTTTTCGCCTGTCTCCACGAACGCATATTGACCTCAATCTAGGGTCTCAAGAGGGCTAAGGAGGGAGGGAGAGAGGGAGGGTGGGAAGGGATTTGGTTTTTTTGTGTGCTTTTGAGTTTAGTCTATCAGACGGCGATGTTCATCCAATCAAGGATGGCAGAAAAAAATTGGCCCATTTGTGGAGACATAACTCGACCTATAATATGAAAAATTACAAATCGTCTAGAGATTCAAGCTTATTTTTCTTGATAGCAATCGGTATAATTACAAGTTCAATAAGTAAATGAGTCGACGAGGCAGGATAAAGTTTCGTGCTTAACTTAATCAGGTTTTCATAGATACACGTAAATTGCACGCACTTCACTCAGAATCTCCACAAAAGACAGATCACTTCCATAGAGCAAGGAATCACTATCCACGATGGTCCGTGCAGCCCTAATTTTATCCACACCCAAAGAAAAACCCAAAACCCAAATTTCAGGCACAACATGAAAGTGATAGCTTGGATATATACAGGAGAGACCATCCGAATGCATTGTGCACACGCGCCCACTTGTTGTTCTGGGGACACTTCGTGTCTAAGTAGGCATTGGCCAGCTTTCGCTTTGATGAGAAGTGGGAGGATCTGGGCTGGTCCACATTGATCTTCCTTTCCTCCTAGTCCTTTCTTGGGGTAGGAACTTCAGATGGAGGAGGGCCATGGAAACTCGTTTGCCGTAATTTATTCTCTAAACCATTAGGCGATTAACGTCATTTTTCTAGCCGAATTTTCACTTCACCCATGAGAATTGATATAAACTTGAGGTCTTTAATTTATATTCTCGAAAAAGATCGGCACTTAATCATAAAATCATGGAAGAATTACAAAAAAAAGTTATAAACCTATTGTAATTATTCCAATTTGATGTTAAATTTTTTTTGGTCAATTAAGTTCTAAATCTTTAGCATTTGTGCCAATTCATTTCATTCGGCCAACTTTATCTAGCTAGCACTGACATGGGCATCAGTCGACACTGATGTGAAAATTTTTCATTAAATATTTATTTTATTTATATTTTCATGTTTTTTCTTTTCTTTCCTTTTTGTCTCCTTTTTATTCTAGCTGATTGCTAGATTAGCAATCGAGCTCGACCCTGTCGGCCACTAGCAAGGGCGAGCTTTGCTGGCCTGATCTCACCTTCGGCCGATCGCCAAGCTAGAGACTGGCTGGAGGAAGAAGCATATGAAAATAAAATAAGACAAAGAAAAGATAAAGAAGAAAATAAAAAAAATTAGAAAAAAATATAAAACAATTATTGCCATCTTAGCATTGGCCGATCAAAGTTAGCTGGATGGATTGATTGTCACAAATGTAAAAGGTTTATGACTTAGTTGGCTAAAAAAAAATTAAGATTGAATTGACACAATTACAATAGGTTTATGACTTTTTTGGTGATTGTCTCCAAAATCATTGTGCTGCTTGTTGACACCTGATTTTTAATCATTTTTTCTATTGCTAAAGTAATAAAAAATCCATAAAAATTCATAAAATTGAAAAATCAACTTTGGGGACCTTAGCCAAGCCTAGGGAACCAATTTTGACCAAAAAATGATTTTTCATATTTTCAGTATTTTTACGTATTTTTTATTTATTTATTTTCGAAAATTAATAGAAAATCCATAAAAATTCATAAAATTGAAAAATCAACTTTGGAAGCCTTGGCCAAGCCTAGGCAACCATTTTTGAACAAAAAATAAAATTTCATATTATATATATTTTTAATTTTTTTTAAAAAAAATACAAAAATACTTGAAAATTTTGGAAAAAATAACATTTGAGGCCAAAAAAAATACACAAAGATAGTTAATATTTTTATTTTAAATCTATTTTCATATTGGCCATCGTAAATTCAGAAAAATCCAATTCGAGTCACGTGTTCCTTCACGAGTATAATCTTGAATCGGGCCTAAAAAAATTTAATTTGAGTCAACTTATTTTTAATTTTCACTTTTTATGAGTTGTGACATTGTCTTCTAATATTTTAAATTTTCATCTTGGCCCAATTATACCCAGAATGACTTAATTTTGCAAAAGGGCTTTAATTAAATTCTGCATTATTTTCAACGGCAAGAAATGAGCTTAAATTTGACATGTGGTAAATTTTGGTGTGTCAAAAAAATTGTGAGGAGATTTGGACTTAAAGAAATATATTTTTTCAAGGACTAAATTGTAAATACTTAAAATTCAAGAACTAGAGTGCAAATACTTAACTCTTGAAGGATTATTTTACAAATAACAAAAAGAAGAGTTAGTGGATAAATTAGAATAGAGAAGGGAAGATGGAGAAGAGGAGATGAAGAAGAGAAGTTGGAGAAGAATGGATGGAGAAAATAAGATAAGAATAGAGAATGGAAGATGGAGAAGAGTTAGTAGAGAAATTAGAATGGAAGATAAGAATAGAGAAGGGAAGATGGAGATGAAGAAGAGTTAGTGGAGAAATTAGAATGGGAGATAAATATGGAGAAGGGAAGATGAAGATGAAGAAGAGTTAGTGGAGAGATTAGAATGTGAGATAGAGATGGAGAATAGAAGATGAAAATGAAGAAGAGTTAGTGGAGAAATTAGAATGTGAGATAGAGTTAGTGGAAAAATTAGAATGGGAGATAGATGAGTAGATTATAAAAGGAGGAAGAAGTGAGCTTGAGGGGGGGGATTTTTGGAGAGAAAATTTGAAGTGTTTGAGAATTCTTTCTTGAGAGAGAAAATTTGAAGTGTTTGGGAGAATTTTTTGGAGAGAAAATTTTGGATGTTTGAGAGAGTTTTGGGAGATTGAAGAAAATTTTGAGAGAAAGAAAATACCAAAAGAGAGAGAATTTTGAAGATGATGGGAGTTTAAAGCTAGGGGTTATCATCACAAATTCCTTCATCGATCAATATAAATCAAGAGTTCATCCTCGTCAACGAGCAAACAAATTCAAGCTAAGTGTTTTTATTTATTCATTTATTTATGGTTTTACTCGCAAATTAGCACAAATTGTATACACTTTCTCCATCTCCTTTTTCTTCCATATTTTATGTCAGGAGAAGGATATCTCTACGTCAACAGCAAAAAGCTCGTCGAGATGCAAAAATCGGCCCAGACAAGCTCCTAAGCTGTCCACCGATTTCTCAACTGATCTGTGACTAAAAGTCCCTTTTAATTCAAAAGAAACTCTCTATATTGGGAACATAGAGAGCGAAAATCAATTATAGAAATCCCTCCCAAAAAATGGGAGATAAGTACTCTTTCTACTCTTCTGGTTTTAGGTGCAGATTAGCACATATTTTGTATACTAACACTTCACTCTATTTTATGTCAGGAAGCCGCAGCTCTATATCAATGGTCAATCCTATGGAAGCACAAAATCGGCTTGGAGGAGTCCTCAAGCGCGCACAAATTTCAAATTGTTGAATCAATTCGTTGTATTTCATTTTAAAAAATTCATACCCCAAAATGGAGAGGACAAAGTCCATCCGCAATTTAAATACCTGCACCATAAATCCCAAAGGGAAGAGCCAAGCCAATGCTTAGCCTCCCATTGGAGGTTTTTACTTATAGTAGTTAAATACCTGCAACTTAAATACCTGCACCTTAAATCCCAAAGGGAAGAGCCAAGCCAATGCTTAGCCTCCCATTGGAGATTTTTACTTACAGTAGTTAAATACCTGCACCTTAAATCCCAAAGGGAAGAGCCAAGCCAATGCTTAGCCTCCCATTGGAGGTTTTTACTTACAGTAGTTAAATACCTGCAACTTAAATATCTGTACCTTAAATCCCAAAGGGAAGAGCCAAGCCAATGCTTAGCCTCCCATTGGAGGTTTTTACTTACAGTAGTTAAATACCTGCAACTTAAATACCTGTACCTTAAATCCCAAAGGGAAGAGCCAAGCCAATGCTTAGCCTCCCATTGGAGGTTTTTACTTACAGTAGTTTAAATACTTGCAACTTAAATACATGTACCTTAAATCCCAAAGGGAAGAGCCAAGCCAATGCTAGGCCTCCCATTGGAGGTGTTTATTTACTGTCATGTACTTCATATAATTTAATTTTTGAATCATCAGACCCAAAAGATGAGTAGGTCGTAATACTGCACAGAAGTCGTTAACACACTCCCTCTTTCGGCTTCAGGGAATCTTTAACACTTAAAAAAATATAACAAATAAAAATATATACCATCCATGCATCCTATTTAAAAAGTGAAAACACAAAAGAGAATACCCTACTAGAGTTTTAGGAATAAACCAAGCCTGAGTTGCCGGATTAGGATATCCATGAAATTAAGGTACCGAAAGGGCATTAGTTTTAATTAACTAGTGTAACCAAGTCCCCGAGCTCATAATCTCTGGTTCGCAGGAATAAATTAGTTCTCCCGCTAATTTATTTAGGTTTCTAATCGACCTACCAAGAACGATTAGTGGCGACTCCAAATTTCAAAATCATTTAAACAAAAACCAAAGTTGCGATTCGGTAGGGCTTGGGAGGGTCCGCATTAGGTTAGTCAAATCTAATTAACCTAATAATCCGTTAACCCCTTTTAAAATTTAAAATTTTGTTTTAGAGGGTCGCGACAGACTGGCGACTCCGCTGGGGAATAGAGATTTTTAAATTTTCGAAAAAAGATATCAATTGGAATACTTAAATTTTTTCGAAATTTTAAAAGTCTTAGTGGACTTAGGCCAATGAAAATTTCATGGATATCTCGCTTCTGGCGATCTTGCTTGGGACTCATTCTATAGGTGTTATATGTTTTTGCAGGATGGGAGTTATAAGGGGCGGAGTGTTTGGCTAACCCATTTGTTTTGCAGGCTCGGTGTTGGGATTATGTTTAATTTCACACATTTTTAGAAGCGCTGTTTTGATATCAATTGTTGTGCATGTCTTGCATATTCTGAGGATCACAACACCTGCACACACAAGCGTCTAAACCCAAGTCGCGAAATTTTTCCTAGGTAACCATAGATAGGGATCGAATATGCAAAGCTCTTGCGTCGATTGCGCTTGGGTTGACCATATTTTATCCCGCTCATTATCTGAATTGACAATTCTTCCCATTGTGATTTGATTGCGCAGAGGGTAAGGTTGTCAATTCAGATAGTGGGGGCCTTTTAGGTCCATACCCTGTCTCTCCTTCTTTTATTTTCTAGAGTCCACTCCTCACTTGAGTCATGCGCATGACTATGTGATTTGCATTTCTCAAAGGTAAAAGTAAGTTCTCTAATTTTATCTTGTATTTATTTTCGGTCGGTCCATGCTAGGTGTTAGTCAGTTTTTGAGCTTGATATTACGACCATTCTTTTAAAAGAAAATAAAAATTAAATTTGTCCCTCATTTCTTTTTAGAAATTTTTTTTTTGAAAAAATGATGTGAAAAAATCCCTTCATGAGAATTTTATTAACCAATAAGGGATTTTTGTCATGTTTTTATTACTTTAATAAAAATGAAATTTTCCTGAAAAAATTTTCCTCTGAAAATTTATTTCAATAAAAAGAAAAATTCCTTCAAAAAAACTCTAGTAGACATCAAGTGATTTTATCACATTTTTCAAATTATAAAAACTTGCAAGAAAATTCTTCTCGAGAAATTCGTTCATGTTTTTCTAAGAAAATTTTCTCTAAATAAAATTAGACTAATGTCTCGGGGGAATTGTATTGACCAATAAGAGATTTTTGTCATGTTTTTCTTGCTTCAATAAAAATGAAATTTTCCTGACAAATTTTCCTCTGAAAATTTATTTCGATAAAAAGAAAAATTCCTGCAAAAAAAAAACTTTGGTAAACATCAAGTGATTTTATCACATTCTTTCAAATTATAAAAACTTGCAACAAAAATTCTTTTCGAGAAATTCGCTCATGTTTTTCTAAGAAAATTTTCTCTAAATAAAATTAGACTAATGTCTCGGGGGAATTTTGTTAACCAATAAAGGATTTCTATTATGTCTTTCTTGCTTCAATAAAAATAAAATTTTCCTGATAAATTTACCTCGGAAAATTTATTTTGATAAAAAGGAAATTCCTTCAAAAATTTTAGTAAACATCAAGAGATTTTGTCACATTCCTTTAAAAAAATAAAAAAAAAGAGTAATAAATCTGCAAAAAAAAATTCTGTATTAGAAATTAACCCATTTCTTCCTAAGGAAATTTTTTTTTTTCTGATTTCTCTATAAAATAGAAAAAATAAAATTGGACTAATATAGGAGTCATGGACCGACATTCCTTATGTCGCATACTAATTATATCCTTTTCTTTTGCAGGGAGATCCTAGATACCCCAGACGGGTGTAAAAATTAAGTTCAATAATATATCAAGAATCATCTTCAGAAATACCAAAAGACGAAAAACACAAAGGCTTCAACCGTTAATTCAGGGGGCAAACGAACACTGTCCATATTTGACAGACAGAGTTGTGTCAATCCGTAAACTTGTATGGGCAGTGTATTCTGATATGACGGTGGATTTATACTGATTAAACACGGGGGCATATTTAATGTATTGCAGAGGATCCCGTGTCTTTTGAAAGACAATATGGATTATATAATCAGAACCCATGAAACAAATACCTTTACCTGATTAAATCAACCAGAGACCGATCTTAAAATTTCCTCTTATCCGAAACATGCGGAGGGCTTTAGAGGACCGAGGTTCTATTAATGAACGTGGCCCACAGGAATTTCTCCCGACGCTACAGGCGACCGACACGAGCAAGTGGACGCCGAAAGAAATAAAATATGTATAAAAGTGGGCACACAACAGGTGACCGGATTTATTACCAGCGCACTGATCGAGTTGTCATAGTGTTATTGTTTGTGATCTCAAGATGGATAGTGGGGGCCACCACCGAACCCTTCATCAATGTTCTCGATATCATCGTCTGGAGCAATTAAACAAGAACATCAAGAAAAACATTAAGCCTCGACATCTTCGGTACCTCAAATCGTTCTGTTATGCTATGCGGAAGAAACGATAGCAGGAAAATTAAACAAAAAAAAACACGTGAAGCTTTTCTTTCATTCCATTCATCAAAGAGCATTACAACAGCTCACTGGGGAGGAAAAGTAAAGCCAAACTGAGCCCTGATAACCATTACGAAGGAGCTCAACTGACTCTCCAAACAGTTGATGCTCCGGGTGCACCGGGCGTTCTCAGGATCAAGCTCCGCGAGCCTAAAGAAGAGGCGATCGCGCTTCTCCTTAGCCTGGGCCATACTGGCCTCGTAATACTCGACAGCAAACTCCAAGTCCGAAATCGCCGCCCTCTCGAAAGCAATATCTGCCGTAATGTCATCAAGTCTCTCCTGCAGCCAACCGCATTTGCACCTCATCATAATATTGCTCGGCTCCTGTTCGGCGTAAGTTCGGACCAAGGCCAGATGGTCCACCAACTTTCCCCTCTCACGAACTAGCCACGAAAGCTGATCATTGGAAAACTTGAAGGCTTTCTTATGATTATCAGCCATAAATGTGACTATTTCCAGACGCTCGTGCCGGTCTCGGTAACGAGCTTTCACGACGGCAGTCACAATGACCGTCTCATAAGCGCGGTTATAGGCAGCCAGAAAATTAATGAAGAGGGTCGGGAAGTTCCGATACTCCCTCCCCAGTTGGGTACCCTCAACAGAAGCAGCGTCTAGGGTCCTGAATAAACCGAGGATTTCAGCCTCAACGGTAGAGTTTTGGGCTATATGAGCGTAACCTCTACCAAGAAGATTGTAGAGTCTCTCCCACCAAGCCAGGATTTCGGCGGAGAAGGTATGGTTAGGAGAATTGGCCATTTTTGAAAGCAGATCACGAAAGAAAGGAGGAGAGAGGCGAGGCAGATGATCGGAATGCGAAGGTGATAATCTGCTTCAATTTAAATAATGATTTCACAGGGGCAGTCCTTATTGGTCGAGTTTTTTCTATCTACCATTCTCTGTCGGCAACACCCCCGCTGGCTTGAATTCCAGTCAAGCGGCAACCTCAAGCTGAGCAGACCCAACGTCTCTGCAGAAAAGTTGGACGGGCTGCCACCACTTTGAAAAAGAAAGAATAAAAAACGAGCTGAGTGGGAGACAAAGAAATTTTCGGCAGAAAAGGAGATACGACTCGTCTTTATTGGAGGACCCGCCAGTAAATCGACGGTGGAGATCTTGACAAGAGCCCTCTACCACGAAAAGAAAAAAGGAAGACGAACTGAGCGAGAAACAAGGATTTCCCCTTTGATCAAAAGCTGAATATCAGATTTTCTCCCTCGAAAAATCTAATAGCACTGCCCGTGAAGAGGGAAGTCGTTGCTATTGCCAGAGAGAGAACTTGTCCTCATTTGATAGTGAGAGTTCATTCGCAAGAACTCGCCGGAGAAAGATAGAGAGGAAGGAGTTCTCGTGGGAGAGGAATTCAAAACCTTCACCATCAAAGCATCGGCTTTCAAAGCCTGTTACGAGAAACCATCGACGATCCCGTGATCCCTCAAGTCCAAGAAGACATCCTGAGGCGGTCTCGAGTCGGCAGTCCTAGATCCAGAAATATGTCGAGCATTAGAGAAACGGGCGCATGTTCAACCCTGGTCGAAGTTAATGAAGTTCCTTACCCTGAGGGTCTACTGGTCATGGCCATTGACGGTAATCCAGTCTCTCTGTCAATCCTTGTTACCGTATTGAGAAAATGCCGGTATAAGGTTGTAGCTCAAGCAAAGGCGACAGAGGCCTTAGAGATATTAAGGAGGAGTGGTGACCAGTTTGATATCGTCCTCACCGCCATGGTAGGGATTGACATGGATGTTTTCACTCTCTTGGAAGTCATCAATTCTAAATTAAACATGCCAGTCCTCGTAATATCGGCAAGCGATGATCAGCAAGCCATAATGAAGGCTGTCTTAAATGGGGCCCAAGACGTCATAACGAAACCAGTTAGGGTTCAGATGCTTCAAAACATATGGCAGCACGTGGTAAGGAAGCAATTGCACGACCATGAGAACAAGCATCAAGCCTTCAATTTTGTTCCAAGCAACTGGAGAAAGAAGATGAGTTGGTCTCCCGAGCTGCATCGTATGTTTGTTAATGCAGTTCAACAGGTAGGAATCGATTCGGCACGGCCGCAACATATACTAGAAATTATGAACGTAGAGGGACTCACTAAAGCAAATGTTTCGAGTCATCTTCAGAAGTACAGAAAAAGGGTGAGAGAACACAATGCAGCTCAGAATCAAGAAAACCAAGGCGGGACTGATCCAAGCCTGAATGTCGAGTCTCCTCGCCACCATAAGTTCCGCGGGTTAGCATGGGGCGAGCCACTTCTCATCATCAACCAAGCCAGTAGCCGTGCCATCAATCCTCCAAGCGTTAATCAAAGTATCCCCCAGAATCACCCTAATGCTCTTCAAGAGTATAGACCGCAGGGGCAGTGTATTCAGACTCCTTGGTCTGAGCACCAACCCGTGGCTAGAATTCATCCCATGATCAGCGCGCCTGCGCAGCCAGAGAATCAGACAAGAAATTATCTTGAGCACTTCCACTTCTTTAATCCTCGAATGGAAGGAGTTTTTGGCAGCAGGACAGTTGGTGATCCCCACACTTTCTCGAGTAATGATGAAGGCTCCAGCACGAGAAGTCAAATTGCTCATGGCAAGGACAGAATGAGAAATCTACCGCCAGCATTTGCCAACAACAATGCCCAATTCGAGCATCAGTTGCTGGAAGGTTCAAGAGATTACCCAGATGATGAGCTTACTGCCCTGGTCAACCAGTTTAGGGTTGACAGACGTCCCAAGCCGCGATCAGGAGCCAGTGAGTAGGGACTCTCAAACATCGATCATCCACACCCGAACCAACACGAGACTAGCTGATTATCGAAGAGCCACAGGAGAGGCAGAACTGACCTTGAATAAGTGCACATTTTATTTCATGCTTAATTCCCCTGCGTATGATATTTTCCAGCTTTCTAGGTGTCTCGATTTAATTCAGGGACAATGGGGCAATTTATTTATTTTTTTTTATCCCGTCGAATGCGTGAATCCCTTTTTATGCTAGATTTAGGGCGGATCAATTTGTGGTAACGTCGCTGACTGCCATAATGAGAAATGTTGAATGGCCTCACGTAGGGAAATTTCAAGTGAAATGCCCAGGCGAGCTCGAAGACGGGTAATTGTGTGTCGTTCCAATTTACCCTCAATCGTTGCAAAATGCTAAATTGGATTTGTTCCATTCTCACCCAGGGAATCGCAAAGTGCCTCAAGAGTGTCGCAAAATGAAATGACCCAATGGAACGCGATAGGACTCATTTGCCTCGAAGGTAACCTTCAAATTAAAGGAGCCCTCCGGTCCACGGACCCGATGGCATAGAAAATGATGATGGTCCAAGGCAACCCGAAAGAAAATAAGGCCCAACTAAGCAAAGCACTTACGTGGCAAGCTCAAAGTGAAGGGCAACTCGGGACATACAATTCAATCCAGTCCAAATGAAGGAACTTCCTCAATTCAAATTCAATAGAAGTACACACAAGGGTAAAACAATATCGTTCCAATTTTTCTAGAATATGAAGAACATATACTGCCGCATTCTCTTTCATTTTTGCAGGGGAAGCCTCTACTGGCCAGATTTTCCTGTCTAACATTCCCTATCAGTATCACCTCCGCTACTCGTCTCCAATCTCCAGCCAAGCAAATCCGACGTCTCTACGGCAAAGCTAAACGGGACGCCACTACTTTGAAAAAGAAAAGATAAAAAATAAGCTGAGTGGGAGACAAAGACATTTTCGGCAGAAAAGAGATACGACTCGTCTTTATTGAAGAACTCGCCAGCAAATTGACGGTGGAGACAACAACAAGGGGCCCTATCACGAAAAGATGGAAGGAGACGAGCCGAGCAAGAGACACGATAAGAAAAGAGGATTGAGAAAGGCCGGACCCTTGGAAGAAGCAATACAGTTGCTAAACCCACGTTTAATTTTAAAAGAGACGCCATGCTCGGAAGAGGGTCTTAAGGCATAGGCAATCGCTCAGAAAAATTCAAAGAGAGTGAAAACACCGGAAGCGAGTAGCAAATCTTGAGAAATCATCAACCAAATCAAAGATGTCTCAACCCAATACTCCCGAGAGCTATCATTGCCTGCTGAATATGGGAGAGGAAGAGTTCGAAGCCATGTTTGGGATCGAGCCTATGGAGCCTGGCTCTTCCGCTGACGACGTCCAAAATCTCAATAAAGATAAGGACAATAACGGTAAGGGTCAAAAGAAGCGTTACCGTCGCCATACTAAGGAGCAGGTACAAAGGCTTGAGGATTTCTTCAGAACATGCCCTATGCCAGACGGCAAACAGAAAATGGAACTGAGTCAAGAGTTATGACTTGAACCTTTGCAAATCAAGTTCTGGTTTCAAAATAGGCGAACCCGAATGAAGGCTCGTCATGAGCACAACGAAGCCGAGTTTCTAAGAGTTGAAAATGAAAACCTCAGAGCGGAAAACAAGATGTATAAAGAGACTTTTGACTCCGCCACCTGCCCCAACTGCAATAGCCTCCTCCTCACCCTCGATGAAATGCATGATCTGAGGATCGAAAATGCACGTTTAAGAGGTGAGTTAGACCAGTTTATAACAGGATCGAGTTCTGTTGGAGGAGGGTACAAAAGGACCAATGATACTGGATCAGCATCAATACCTCCCGAGGAAGAAGGGACAGATCACCACCAAGCGGACATTGACGATGATCTTTTCGCCATAATCAACCAGTTTGATATCGGTAAAGCATCGGGACTGTGATGCACTTGTTCAGCCAGTGACCACGAGACCTTCAATATGGCCGATGCATACCTAATTTGGGATGAAGCCAGCTGATCATGGGAGAGCCTGTAGAGGAAGCGGAACTAATCCTGAATGAGTGAATGTATTTTATTTCCTTGCGTGATGTGTTTTTCTGCTTTTGTGAATGTGTAAAAGCAATGAGTAATAATCCGACTTCCCCCTATTAAATGCTCGAATCCGCCACCTCACCAACCTCGCGACGAATTGATGGCGAGTGAAAATCTGCATAAACTTGAAGGGTAACTCCGTATCGTTTCAATTTACCCTCAGTTGCTCCAAGTTTTAAAATTAAGCCCCTTCTATTCTCAGGAAATTGCAAATCGACCCGAGAACGCAATCATATCCGAATACAGGTTGGATAAAATTTGGGGGCAAATCAACTCATGGGCATTACCACGGGATAGACAGCTTCGAACAAAGGAAAGTACAAGCGAAAGACGCGAACAATCTCAGAAATGGGTAATTCTGTATCGTTCTAATGTGCACATAATCATCTCAAGTCTTGAATTGTCTTATTCCATTCTTAACAGGGATTGCAAATTACCTCGAGAAATACCGTAACATGGCCCAAGGTGATACAACAGGGCTGCGTTATCCCCAAGGATTAACCCTTGAAAAGAAAGCCCCATGGACACCTACGGTCCAATGGACCGAATGGTATGGGGGATGACAGTAGGTCCGAAATATTCCGAGTTCGATCCCCAAGGGTGGGGAATGTTGTATGTATTATAAATAAATGAAACAACTTTTTGTGCATTTCTTTTTTTTACAAACAGGAATACTCGACGAGTAATATCAAAGTCAGTATTTTACCATAGTCTTCCCATAATGGTGAGGCGCCCAACAAAAGTCGAGGAAAATTCAATCCAACAAAACTGGTAAAAGACTCGTGCAAGACATTCAAGATGAAGGGTAAATCAGTATCGTTTTCAATTTATCCCTTTTAATACTGGCTGATATGTCTCTTTTTCTTTTTACAGGAAATATTTACACTAACATTTAACATGTTGAAGGAGACAAATCCAAAAGAAAATTATGATCATCTGACAAGATCTATTCTGGTGAAAAATGGGGCAAATTGATCACAAGCTCTGAAGCGAAAAAGCAAATATGTCTTCCTTATCTCATTTGATTTCAAGAATAATTTCTCTGCTTTTTACAGGGGCATTCAACCGCTAAACCGTGGCGGTCGCTGTCATTAAACAAACCGAAATGCTCCCTCACCCATATGCTTCATCACGTAGAGACAAAGTTTGAGACGAACCACCCCTCGACATAAGGAGTAGGCTTCCCAATTTGTTCGGTCCGCCCACATACCAGGGGCAATTCAAATCCGCCCATATTTGCACATTATATAAACACACGTAATGCTAAAAAATTGTCACATCTGCATTGTGCTTACACAGTTCATGAATTATGTATGACTATTCCGTGTGTTTAACTTACCAACTCCAACTTAGAGCATAAACTGCACAGGAGACATCAAATGTGCAGAATGGGGCATGACAGGATGAGGAAAGGCAAACCATTTCCACGCTGTCGCGACCCTCTAAAAAAATTTTAAATTTTAAAGGGGCTTAACGGATTATTAGGTTAATTAGATTTGACTAACCTAATGCGGACCCTCCCAAGCCCTACCGAATCGCAACTTTGGTTTTTGTTTAAATGATTTTGAAATTTGGAGTCGCCACTAATCGTTCTTGGTAGGTCGATTAGAAACCTAAATAAATTAGCGGGAGAACTAATTTATTCCTGCGAACCAGAGATTATGAGCTCGGGGACTTGGTTACACTAGTTAATTAAAACTAATGCCCTTTCGGTACCTTAATTTCATGGATATCCTAATCCGGCAACTCAGGCTTGGTTTATTCCTAAAGCTCTAGTAGGGTATTCTCTTTTGTGTTTTCACTTTTTAAATAGGATGCATGGATGGTATATATGTTTATTTGTTATATTTTTTTAAGTGTTAAAGATTCCCTGAAGCCGAAAGAGGGAGTGTGTTAACGACTTCTGTGCAGTATTACGACCTACTCATCTTTTGGGTCTGATGATTCAAAAATTAAATTATAGGAAGTACATGACAGTGAATAAACACCTCCAATGGGAGGCCTAGCATTGGCTTGGCTCTTCCCTTTGGGATTTAAGGTACAGGTATTTAAGTTGCAAGTATTTAAACTACTGTAAGTAAAAACCTCCAATGGGAGGCTAAGCATTGGCTTGGCTCTTCCCTTTGGGATTTAAGGTACAGGTATTTAAGTTGCAGGTATTTAACTACTGTAAGTAAAAACCTCCAATGGGAGGCTAAGCATTGGCTTGGCTCTTCCCTTTGGGATTTAAGGTGCAGGTATTTAACAACTGTAAGTAAAAACCTCCAATGGGAGGCTAAGCATTGGCTTGGCTCTTCCCTTTGGGATTTAAGGTGCAGGTATTTAAGTTGCAGGTATTTAACTACTATAAGTAAAAACCTCCAATGGGAGGCTAAGCATTGGCTTGGCTCTTCCCTTTGGGATTTATGGTGCAGGTATTTAAATTGCGGATGGACTTTGTCCTCTCCATTTTGGGGTATGAATTTTTTAAAATGAAATACAACGAATTGATTCAACAATTTGAAATTTGTGCGCGCTTGAGGACTCCTCCAAGCCGATTTTGTGCTTCCATAGGATTGACCATTGATATAGAGCTGCGGCTTCCTGACATAAAATAGAGTGAAGTGTCAGTATACAAAATATGTGCTAATCTGCACCTAAAACCAGAAGAGTGGAAAGAGTACTTATCTCCCGTTTGTTTGGGAGGGATTTCTATAATTGATTTTCGCTCTCTATGTTCCCAATATAGAGAGTTTCTTTTGAATTAAGAGGGACTTTTAGTCACAGATCAGTTGAGAAATCGGTGGACAGCTTAGGAGCTTGTCTGGGCCGATTCTTGCATCTCTACGAGATTTTTGCTGTTGACATAGAGATATCTTTCTCCTGACATAAAATATGGGAAAAAATGGGAGATGGAGAAAGTGTATACAATTTGTGCTAATTTGCGAGTAAAACCATAAATAAATGAATAAATAAAAACACTTAGCTCGAATTTGCTTGCTCGTTGACGAGGATGAACTCTTGATTTATATTGATCGATGAAGGAATTTGTGATGATAACCCCTAGCTTTAAACTCCCATCATCTTCAAAATTCTCTCTCTTTTTTGGTATTTTCTTTCTCTCAAATTTTTCTTCAATCTCCCAAAACTCTCTCAAACATCCAAAATTTTCTCTTCAAAAAATTCTCCCAAACACTTCAAATTTTCTCTCTCAAGAATCCTTTCTCAAGCTCACTTCTTCCTCCTTTTATAACCTACTTATCTATCTCCCATTCTAATTTTTCCACTAACTCTATCTCCCATTCTAATTTCTCCACTAACTCTTCTTCATTTTCATCTTCCATTCTCCATCTCTATCTCACATTCTAATCTCTCCACTAACTCTTCTTCATCTTCATCTTCCCTTCTCCATATTTATCTCCCATTCTAATTTCTCCACTAACTCTTCTTAATCTCCATCTTCCCTTCTCTATTCTTATCTTCCATTCTAATTTCTCTACTAACTCTTCTTCATCCCCATCTTCCCTTCTCTATTCTTATCTTATTTTCTCCATCCATTCTTCTCCAACTTCTCTTCTTCATCTCCTCTTCTTCATCTTCCATTCTCTATTCTAATTTATCCACTAACTCTTCTTTTTATTATTTGTAAAATAATCCTTCAAGAGTTAGGTATTTGCACTCTAATCCTTGAATTTTAAGTATTTACAATTCAGTCCCTGAAAAAATATATTTCTTTAAGTCCAAATCTCCTCACAATTTTTGACACACCAAAATTTACCACATGTCAAATTTAAGCTCATTTCTTGTCGCTGAAAATAATGCATAATTTAATTAAATCCCTTTTGCAAAATTAAGTCATTCTGGGTATAATTGGGCCAAGATGAAAATTTAAAATATTAGAAGACAATGTCACAACTCATAAAAAGTGAAAGTTAAAAATAAGTTGACTCAAATTAAATTTTTTTAGGCCCGATTCGAGATTATACTCGTGAAGGAACACGTGACTCGAATTGGATTTTTCTGAATTTGCGATGGCCAATATGAAAATAGATTTAAAATAAAAATATTAACTATCTTTGTGTATTTTTTTGGCCTCAAATGTTATTTTTCCAAAATTTTCAAATATTTTTGTATTTTTTTTTAAAAAATTAAAATATATATAATATGAAAAATTATTTTTTGGTCAAAATTCGTTCCCTAGGCTTGGCTAAGGTTCCCAAAGTTGATTTTTCAATTTTATGAATTTTTATGGATTTTCTATTAATTTTCGAAAATAAATAAATAAAAAATACGTAAAAATACTGAAAATATGAAAAATCGTTTTTTGGTCAAAATTGGTTCCCTAGGCTTGGCTAAGGTCCCCAAAGTTGATTTTTCAATTTTATGAATTTTTATGGATTTTTTATTACTTTAGCAATAGAAAAAATGATTAAAAATTAGGTGTCAACAGCTGCCCCTCTTTGAAAGGAAGCTCGGTAGAGGTTCATTTCAAAGACGAGATGACACCTGGATTCTTATCGACTCAATACAAGGAAATAAAAAGAGTCGTGACATGATTGTTCCACTGAAAATGAAATGAGAACCTAAGGATTCGTTATATAAAAAAACTTTAGGGTGGTTGAACTTGAACCCGTATGGTGGATCAACCCATGGTAGATTCCTAATAAAAAAATTCTACTGATTAAAAATTGAATTAAAATTTGACCCGTATGGTGGGTCATACCATTTGACCCGTATGGTGGGTCGTACCATGGTAGATTCCTAATAAAAGGATTCTACTGATTAAATTTTGATTGAGATTTGACCCGTATGGTAGGTCACCACATGGAGATACCTGTAAGAAGGACTTGGTGCCTGTAGAAAGGACTTGGTGCCTGTAAAAAGGACTTGTGCCTGTCAAAAGGACTTAATTTGCCTGTAAGAAGGACTTGATTTGCCTGTAAAAAGGACTTAATTTGCCTGTAAGAAGGACTTGATTTGCCTGTAAGAAGGACTTACTTTGCCTGTAAGAAGAACTTTATGCCTGTAAGAAGGACTTGCTTTGCCTGTAAGAAGGACTTGATTTGCCTGTAAGAAGGACTTTGTTTGCCTGTAAGAAGGACTTTGTTTTGCCTGTAAGAAGGACTTACTTTGCCTGTAAGAAGGACTTTGTGCCTGTAAGAAGGACTTGATTTGCCTGTAAGAAGGACTTTGTTTGCCTGTAAGAAGGACTTGATTTGCCTGTAAGAAGGACTTTATGCCTGTAAGAAGGACTTTGTGCCTGTAAGAAGGACTTGATTTACCTGTAAGAAGGACTTTGTGCCTGTAAGAAGGACTTGATTTGCCTGTAAGAAGGACTTTATGCCTGTAAGAAGGACTTGTTTTGCCTGTAAGAAGGACTTGATTTGCCTGTAAGAAGGACTTTATGCCTGTAAGAAGGACTTGATTTGCCTGTAAGAAGGACTTTGTACCTGTAAGAAGGACTTGGTTTGCCTGTAAGAAGGACTTTGTGCCTGTAAGAAGGACTTGGTTTGCCTGTAAGAAGGACTTAGTTTGCCTGTAAGAAGGACTTTGTACCTGTAAGAAGGACTTGGTTTGCCTGTAAGAAGGACTTTGTGCCTGTAAGAAGGACTTGGTTTGCCTGTAAGAAGGACTTAGTTTGCCTGTAAGAAGGGCTTGGTGTACCTCAAAGGGTGCCATTCTGAAATCTGGGGAGACCAGGAATCCTGCAGAAGCTCAAACCCAAATTATATTCTCCTGTCGCTTTAGGAATAAACCAAAGAGGCAGAGATTAAAAGGTCTCGAACATTTCTGTTCTTGAGACAAATCATGCTTTATTGAAGAAGGTGGATACCTGTATGTACCGCAATGGATTCGAGTACCCCAACAACCGTCAGAATTCATTCTCTTGAAAGGTTCAGGTTGAAGATATACTTACCTGAGAATTTGGAAAAAATGCTTGGTGGCTTCTCGACAACCAGGCTTGTTCATTCAATAATCGCCGAATGAACTTCAAGACTTTGGAAGGTAACTCGAACACCGGGAATGTGTTGCATGTCAGGCAATGTCAGAGGTAACATGTGCAAGCATTTTCATCAATGCGTTCATTGGTTCATGCAAAATTGTTCTGCTAAGTTTGCCATGATTAAAGGCAGTCTGTGTAATAACTCATGATGCAATCGATCAATATATGGATCATGTATTGCATTACCACTTCTGTTTAAGGAGGTTCTTATAGTACGAACACCTCGAATGTAATCTGAATGGGGGACTTCATTCCGAAAAGGGCTTTCTTTCACTCTGGAGAAAGGCTGTTTATCTGTAGATTAAAATGTTAGACCTGTGTGGAAATGGTTTGCCTTTCCTCATCCTGTTATGCCCCATTTTGCACATTTGACGTCTCCTATGCAGTTTATGCTCTAAGTTGAAGTCGGTAAATTAAACATGCGGAATAGTCATACATAATTCATGAAATGTGTAAATACAATGCCGATGTGACAATTTTTAGCATCATGTGTGTTTATATAATGTGCAAACATGGGCGGATTTGAATTGCCCCTGGTATATGGGTGGATCGAACAAATTGGGAAGCCCACTCCTTATGTCGAGGAGCGGTTTGTCCCAAACTTTGCCCCTGCGCGATGAAGCATATGGGTGAGGGAGCATTTCGGTTGGTTTAATGACAGCGACCGCCATGGTTTAGCGGTTGAATGCCCCTGCAAAAAGCAGAGAAATTATTCTTGAAATCAAACGAGATAAGGAAGACATATTTGCTTTTTCGCTTCAGAGCTTGTGATCAATTTGCCCCATTTTTCACCAAAATAGATCTTGTCAGATGATCATAATTTTCTTTTGGATTTGTCTCCTTCAACATGTTAAATGTTAGTGTAAATATTTCCTGTAAAAAGAAAAAGAGACATATCAGCCAGTATTAAAAGGGATAAATTGAAAATGATACTGATTTACCCTTCATCTTGAATGTCTTGCACGAGTCTTTTACCAGTTTTGTTGGATTGAATTTTCCTCGACTTTTGTTGGGCGCCTCACCATTATGAGAAGACTATGGTAAAATACTGACTTTGATATTACTCGTCGAGTATTCCTGTTTGTAAAAAAGAAATGCACAAAAAGTTATTTCATTTATTTATAATACATACAACATTCCCCACTTTGGAGATCGAACTCGGGATATTTCGGACCTACTGTTATCCTCCATACCATTCGGTCCATTGGACCATAGGTGTCCATGGGGTTTTCTTTTCAAAGGTTAATCCTTTGGGATAACGCGGCCCTGTTGTATCACCTTGGGCCTTGTTACGATATTTCTCGAGGTAATTTGCAATCCCTGTTAAGAATGGAATAAAAAAATTCAGGACTCGAGATGATTATGTGCAAATTAGAACGATACAGAATTACTCATGTCTGAGATTGTTCGGATCTTTCGCTTGTATTTTTCTTTAACCGAAGCTGCCCATCCCGTGGTAATGTCCATGAGTTGATTTGCCCCCAATTTAGCCCGACCAGGAAATTTGGTTTTTGGATACAACTGTATTCTCGAGTCGCTTTTGCAAATTCCTGAAAATAGAAGGGATAAAATTTAAAACCGGAGCAATTTAAGGGTAAATTGGAACGATACGGATTTACCCTTCAAATTTACGCAGATTTCGTCTCGATATTAATTTTTTTGAGTTTGGTGCGGTTAACGGCTCCGAGCATTTAATAGGGGGGAAAGGGAAATGATTACTTCTAGCTTGTGCATTAATTTTGGACATCGACAAAAGGCGAGAACGTGCGATGAAACTAAGTAGACGTATTCGTCTAGGTTTAATCTTCTTCATGATGCTCTCGCGGGTTGCGGTAGACGATGATATCAAGAACATTAGAGAGACATTTAGTGTGGCTTTCCACCAGCCGCCTAGAGACCCGCGTTCAATCATGTAAATTAATAAAGCTACCACCACTTAATTAGTGTGCCAATAAATTCGGCCATTTGTTGCGTGCCCCACTTCAACCGTGTTTTGTTTCTTTCGGTGCCCATTTGCTCTTGTCGGGCGCCTGTAGCATTGGGAGAAATACTTGTGGGTCACATTCATTAATAGAACCTCGGTCCTCTAAAACCCTCCGCGTGTTTCGGATCCGAGGAAATTTTAAGACCGGTCTCTGGTTGATTTAATCAGGTTAAGGTACTTATTTCATGGTTTCTGATTATATAATCCATATTGTCTTTCAAAAGACGCGGGATCCTCTGCAATACATTAAATATGCCCCCGTGTTTAATCAGTATAAGTCCACCGTCATATCAGAATACACTGCCCATACAAGTTTACGGATTGACACAACTCTGTCTGTCAAAGATGGACAGTGTTCGTTTGCCCCCCTGAATTAACGGTTGAAGCCTTGGTGTTTTTCGTCTTTTGGTATTTCTGAAGATGATTCTTGATATATTATTGAACTTAATTTTTACACCCGTCTGGGGTATCTAGGATCTCCCTACAAAAGAAAATGATATAATTAGTATGCGACACAAGGAATGTCGGTCCATGACTCCTATATTAGTCCAATTTTATTTTTTCTATTTTATAGAGAAATCAGAAAAAAAAATTTCCTTAGGAAGAAATGGGTTAATTTCTGATACAGAATTTTTTTTTTTGCAGATTTATTACTCTTTTTTTTATTTTTTTAAAGGAATGTGACAAAATCTCTTGATGTTTATTAAAATTTTTGAAGGAATTTCCTTTTTATCAAAATAAATTTTCCGAGGTAAATTTATCAGGAAAATTTTATTTTTATTGAAGCAGGAAAGACATAATAGAAATCCTTTATTGGTTAACAAAATTCCCCCGAGACATTAATCTAATTTTATTTAGAGAAAATTTTCTTAGAAAAACATAAGCGAATTTCTCGAAAAGAATTTTTGTTGCAAGTTTTTATAATTTGAAAGAATGTGATAAAATCACTTGATGTTTACCAAAGTTTTTTTTTGCAGGAATTTTTCTTTTTATCGAAATAAATTTTCAGAGGAAAATTTGTCAGGAAAATTTCATTTTTATTGAAGCAAGAAAAACATGACAAAAATCTCTTATTGGTCAATACAATTCCCCCGAGACATTAGTCTAATTTTATTTAGAGAAACTTTTCTTAGAAAAACATGAGCGAATTTCTCAAGAAGAATTTTCTTGCAAGTTTTTATAATTTGAAAAATGTGATAAAATCACTTGATGTCTACTAGAGTTTTTTTTGAAGGAATTTTTCTTTTTATTGAAATAAATTTTCAGAGGAAAATTTTTTCAGGAAAATTTTATTTTTATTAAAGTAATAAAAACATGACAAAAATCCCTTATTGGTTAATAAAATTCTCATGAAGGGATTTTTTCACATAATTTTTTCAAAAAAAAAAATTTCTAAAAAGAAATGAGGGACAAATTTAATTTTATTTTCTTTTAAAAGAATGGTCGTAATATCAAGCTCAAAAACTGACTAACACCTAGCATGGACCGACCGAAAATAAATACAAGATAAAATTAGAGAACTTACTTTTACCTTGGAGAAATGCAAATCACATAGTCATGCGCATGACTCAAGTGAGGAGTGGACTCTAGAAAATAAATGAAGGAGAGACAGGGTATGGACCTAAAAGGCCCCCACTATCTGAATTGATAACCTTACCCTCCGCGCAATCAAATCACAATGGGAAGAATTGTCAATTCAGATAATGAGCGGGATAAAATATGGTCAACCCAAGCGCAATCGACGCAAGAGCTTTGCATATTCGATCCCTATCTATGGTTACCTAGGAAAAATTTCGCGACTTGGGTTTAGACGCTTGTGTGTGCAGGTGTTGTGATCCTCAGAATATGCAAGACATGCACAACAATTGATATCAAAACAGCGCTTCTAAAAATGTGTGAAATTAAACATAATCCCAACACCGAGCCTGCAAAACAAATGGGTTAGCCAAACACTCCGCCCCTTATAACTCCCATCCTGCAAAAACATATAACACCTATAGAATGAGTCCCAAGCAAGATCGCCAGAAGCGAGATATCCATGAAATTTTCATTGGCCTAAGTCCACTAAGACTTTTAAAATTTCGAAAAAATTTAAGTATTCCAATTGGTATCTTTTTTCGAAAATTTAAAAATCTCTATTCCCCAGCGGAGTCGCCAGTCTGTCGCGACCCTCTAAAAAAATTTTAAATTTTAAAAGGGGGTTAACGGATTATTAGGTTAATTAGATTTGACTAACCTAATGCGGACCCTCCCAAGCCCTACCGAATCGCAACTTTGGTTTTTGTTTAAATGATTTTGAAATTTGGAGTCGCCACTAATCGTTCTTGGTAGGTCGATTAGAAACCTAAATAAATTAGCGGGAGAACTAATTTATTCCTGCGAACCAGAGATTATGAGCTCGGGGACTTGGTTACACTAGTTAATTAAAACTAATGCCCTTTCGGTACCTTAATTTCATGGATATCCTAATCCGGCAACTCAGGCTTGGTTTATTCCTAAAGCTCTAGTAGGGTATTCTCTTTTGTGTTTTCACTTTTTAAATAGGATGCATGGATGGTATATATGTTTATTTGTTATATTTTTTTAAGTGTTAAAGATTCCCTGAAGCCGAAAGAGGGAGTGTGTTAACGACTTCTGTGCAGTATTACGACCTACTCATCTTTTGGGTCTGATGATTCAAAAATTAAATTATAGGAAGTACATGACAGTGAATAAACACCTCCAATGGGAGGCCTAGCATTGGCTTGGCTCTTCCCTTTGGGATTTAAGGTACAGGTATTTAAGTTGCAAGTATTTAAACTACTGTAAGTAAAAACCTCCAATGGGAGGCTAAGCATTGGCTTGGCTCTTCCCTTTGGGATTTAAGGTACAGGTATTTAAGTTGCAGGTATTTAACTACTGTAAGTAAAAACCTCCAATGGGAGGCTAAGCATTGGCTTGGCTCTTCCCTTTGGGATTTAAGGTGCAGGTATTTAACAACTGTAAGTAAAAACCTCCAATGGGAGGCTAAGCATTGGCTTGGCTCTTCCCTTTGGGATTTAAGGTGCAGGTATTTAAGTTGCAGGTATTTAACTACTATAAGTAAAAACCTCCAATGGGAGGCTAAGCATTGGCTTGGCTCTTCCCTTTGGGATTTATGGTGCAGGTATTTAAATTGCGGATGGACTTTGTCCTCTCCATTTTGGGGTATGAATTTTTTAAAATGAAATACAACGAATTGATTCAACAATTTGAAATTTGTGCGCGCTTGAGGACTCCTCCAAGCCGATTTTGTGCTTCCATAGGATTGACCATTGATATAGAGCTGCGGCTTCCTGACATAAAATAGAGTGAAGTGTCAGTATACAAAATATGTGCTAATCTGCACCTAAAACCAGAAGAGTGGAAAGAGTACTTATCTCCCGTTTGTTTGGGAGGGATTTCTATAATTGATTTTCGCTCTCTATGTTCCCAATATAGAGAGTTTCTTTTGAATTAAGAGGGACTTTTAGTCACAGATCAGTTGAGAAATCGGTGGACAGCTTAGGAGCTTGTCTGGGCCGATTCTTGCATCTCTACGAGATTTTTGCTGTTGACATAGAGATATCTTTCTCCTGACATAAAATATGGGAAAAAATGGGAGATGGAGAAAGTGTATACAATTTGTGCTAATTTGCGAGTAAAACCATAAATAAATGAATAAATAAAAACACTTAGCTCGAATTTGCTTGCTCGTTGACGAGGATGAACTCTTGATTTATATTGATCGATGAAGGAATTTGTGATGATAACCCCTAGCTTTAAACTCCCATCATCTTCAAAATTCTCTCTCTTTTTTGGTATTTTCTTTCTCTCAAATTTTTCTTCAATCTCCCAAAACTCTCTCAAACATCCAAAATTTTCTCTTCAAAAAATTCTCCCAAACACTTCAAATTTTCTCTCTCAAGAATCCTTTCTCAAGCTCACTTCTTCCTCCTTTTATAACCTACTTATCTATCTCCCATTCTAATTTTTCCACTAACTCTATCTCCCATTCTAATTTCTCCACTAACTCTTCTTCATTTTCATCTTCCATTCTCCATCTCTATCTCACATTCTAATCTCTCCACTAACTCTTCTTCATCTTCATCTTCCCTTCTCCATATTTATCTCCCATTCTAATTTCTCCACTAACTCTTCTTAATCTCCATCTTCCCTTCTCTATTCTTATCTTCCATTCTAATTTCTCTACTAACTCTTCTTCATCCCCATCTTCCCTTCTCTATTCTTATCTTATTTTCTCCATCCATTCTTCTCCAACTTCTCTTCTTCATCTCCTCTTCTTCATCTTCCATTCTCTATTCTAATTTATCCACTAACTCTTCTTTTTATTATTTGTAAAATAATCCTTCAAGAGTTAGGTATTTGCACTCTAATCCTTGAATTTTAAGTATTTACAATTCAGTCCCTGAAAAAATATATTTCTTTAAGTCCAAATCTCCTCACAATTTTTGACACACCAAAATTTACCACATGTCAAATTTAAGCTCATTTCTTGTCGCTGAAAATAATGCATAATTTAATTAAATCCCTTTTGCAAAATTAAGTCATTCTGGGTATAATTGGGCCAAGATGAAAATTTAAAATATTAGAAGACAATGTCACAACTCATAAAAAGTGAAAGTTAAAAATAAGTTGACTCAAATTAAATTTTTTTAGGCCCGATTCGAGATTATACTCGTGAAGGAACACGTGACTCGAATTGGATTTTTCTGAATTTGCGATGGCCAATATGAAAATAGATTTAAAATAAAAATATTAACTATCTTTGTGTATTTTTTTGGCCTCAAATGTTATTTTTCCAAAATTTTCAAATATTTTTGTATTTTTTTTTAAAAAATTAAAATATATATAATATGAAAAATTATTTTTTGGTCAAAATTCGTTCCCTAGGCTTGGCTAAGGTTCCCAAAGTTGATTTTTCAATTTTATGAATTTTTATGGATTTTCTATTAATTTTCGAAAATAAATAAATAAAAAATACGTAAAAATACTGAAAATATGAAAAATCGTTTTTTGGTCAAAATTGGTTCCCTAGGCTTGGCTAAGGTCCCCAAAGTTGATTTTTCAATTTTATGAATTTTTATGGATTTTTTATTACTTTAGCAATAGAAAAAATGATTAAAAATTAGGTGTCAACACACGCAAGTCTAACATTTTAATTTACAGATAAACAGCCTTTCCCCAGAGTGAGAGAAGGCCCTTTCGGATTGAAGTCCCCCATTCAGATTACATTCGAGGCGTTCATACTATGAGAACCTCCTTAAACAGAATTGGTAATGCAAGCTTGACAGAATAGTTTTGCATGATCCATATTTGGATTGATTGCATCATGAGTTATCACACAGACTACTTCTAATCATTGCCGACTTGGTTGAATAGTTTTACATGAACCGATCAACTCATTGATGAAAATGCTTGCACATGTTACCTCTGATACTGCCTGACAGGCAACACATTCCCAATGTTCACACTACCTTCCAAAGTCTTGAAATTCATTCAGCGATTATTGAATGAACAAGCCTGGTTGTCGAGAAGCCACCAAGCATTTCTTCCAAATTCTCAGGTAAGTATATCTTCAACCTGAACCTTTCAAGAGAATGAATTCTGACGGTTGTTGGGGTACTCGAATCCATTGCGGTACATACAGGTATCCACCTTCTTCAATAAAGCATGATTTGTCTCAAGGACAGAAATGTTCGAGACCTTTTGATCTCTGCCTCTTTGGTTTATTCCTAAAGCGACAGGATAATATAATTTGGGTTTGAGCTTCTGCAGGATTCCTGATCTTTCCAGATTCCAGAATGGCACCATTTGAGGTACACCAAGTCCTTCTTACAGGCAAAATAAGTCCTTCTTACAGGCAAACCAAGTCCTTCTTACAGGCAAATCAAGTCCTTCTTATAGGCACAAAGTCCTTCTTACAGGCAAATCAAGTCCTTCTTACAGGCAAAACAAGTCCTTCTTACAGGCACAAAGTCCTTCTTATAGGCATAAAGTCCTTCTTACAGGCAAATCAAGTCCTTCTTACAGGCAAAACAAGTCCTTCTTACAGGCACAAAGTCCTTCTTACAGGCAAATCAAGTCTTTCTTACAGGCAAAACAAGTCCTTCTTACAGGCAAAACAAGTCCTTCTTACAGGCAAATCAAGTCCTTCTTACAGGCATAAAGTCCTTCTTATAGGCAAACCAAGTTCTTCTTACAGGCACCAAGTCCTTCTTACAGGCAAACCAAGTCCTTCTTACAGGCAAACCAAGTCCTTCTTACAGGCAAAACAAGTCCTTCTTACAGGCACAAAGTCCTTCTTACAGGCAAATCAAGTCCTTCTTACAGGCAAAACAAGTCCTTCTTACAGGCAAAACAAGTCCTTCTTACAGGCAAATAAAGTCCTTCTTACAGGCACCAAGTCCTTCTTACAGGCACCAAGTCCTTCTTACAGGCAAACCAAATCCTTCTTATAGGCACCAAGTCATTCTTATAGGCAAACTAAGTCCTTCTTACAGGCAAACCAAGTCCTTCTTACAGGCACAAAGTCCTTCTTACAGGCACAAAGTCCTTCTTACAGGCAAATCAAGTCCTTCTTACAGGCAAATCAAGTCCTTCTTACAGGCACAAAGTCCTTCTTACAGGCATAAAGTCCTTCTTACAGGCAAATCAAGTCCTTCTTACAGGCATAAAGTCCTTCTTACAGGCAAACAAAGTCCTTCTTACAGGCAAATCAAGTCCTTCTTACAGGCACAAAGTCCTTCTTACAGGCAAAGTAAGTCCTTCTTACAGGCAAATCAAGTCCTTCTTACAGACAAAGCAAGTCCTTCTTACAGGCACAAAGTTCTTCTTACAGGCAAAGCACCAAGTCCTTTTTACTGGCACCAAGTCCTTTCTACAGGCATCAAGTCCTTCTTACAGGTATCTCCATGTGGTGACCTACCATACGGATCAAATCTCAATCAAAATTTAATCAGTAGAATCCTTTTATTAGGAATCTACCATGGTACGACCCACCATACGGTCAAATGGTATGACCCACCATACGGGTCAAATTTTAATTCAATTTTTAATCAGTAGAATCCTTTTATTAGGAATCTACCATGGGTTGATCCACCATACGGGTTCAAGTTCAACCACCCTAAAGTTTTTTTATATAACGAATCCTTAGGCTCTCATTTCATTTTCAGTGGAACAATCATGTCACGACTCTTTTTATTTACTTGTATTGAGTCGATAAGAATCCAGGTGTCATCTCGTCTTTGAAATGAACCTCTACCGAGCTTCCTTTCAAAGAGGGGCAGCTGTTGACACCTGATTTTTAATCATTTTTTCTATTGCTAAAGTAATAAAAAATCCATAAAAATTCATAAAATTGAAAAATCAACTTTGGGGACCTTAGCCAAGCCTAGGGAACCAATTTTGACCAAAAAACGATTTTTCATATTTTCAGTATTTTTACGTATTTTTTATTTATTTATTTTCGAAAATTAATAGAAAATCCATAAAAATTCATAAAATTGAAAAATCAACTTTGGAAGTCTTGGCCAAGCCTAGGCAACCATTTTTGAACAAAAAATAAAATTTCATATTATATATATATTTTTAATTTTTTTTTAAAAAAATACAAAAATACTTGAAAATTTTGGAAAAAATAACATTTGAGGCCAAAAAAAATACACAAAGATAGTTAATATTTTTATTTTAAATCTATTTTCATATTGGCCATCGTAAATTCAGAAAAATCCAATTCGAGTCACGTGTTCCTTCACGAGTATAATCTTGAATCGGGCCTAAAAAAATTTAATTTGAGTCAACTTATTTTTAATTTTCACTTTTTATGAGTTGTGACATTGTCTTCTAATATTTTAAATTTTCATCTTGGCCCAATTATACCCAGAATGACTTAATTTTGCAAAAGGGCTTTAATTAAATTCTGCATTATTTTCAACGGCAAGAAATGAGCTTAAACTTGACATGTGGTAAATTTTGGTGTGTCAAAAAAATTGTGAGGAGATTTGGACTTAAAGAAATATATTTTTTCAGGGACTAAATTGTAAATACTTAAAATTCAAGAACTAGAGTGCAAATACTTAACTCTTGAAGGATTATTTTACAAATAACAAAAAGAAGAGTTAGTGGATAAATTAGAATAGAGAAGGGAAGATGGAGAAGAGGAGATGAAGAAGAGAAGTTGGAGAAGAATGGATGGAGAAAATAAGATAAGAATAGAGAATGGAAGATGGAGAAGAGTTAGTAGAGAAATTAGAATGGAAGATAAGAATAGAGAAGGGAAGATGGAGATGAAGAAGAGTTAGTGGAGAAATTAGAATGGGAGATAAATATGGAGAAGGGAAGATGAAGATGAAGAAGAGTTAGTGGAGAGATTAGAATGTGAGATAGAGATGGAGAATAGAAGATGAAAATGAAGAAGAGTTAGTGGAGAAATTAGAATGGGAGATAGAGTTAGTGGAAAAATTAGAATGGGAGATAGATGAGTAGATTATAAAAGGAGGAAGAAGTGAGCTTGAGGGGGGGATTTTTGGAGAGAAAATTTGAAGTGTTTGAGAATTCTTTCTTGAGAGAGAAAATTTGAAGTGTTTGGGAGAATTTTTTGGAGAGAAAATTTTGGATGTTTGAGAGAGTTTTGGGAGATTGAAGAAAATTTTGAGAGAAAGAAAATACCAAAAGAGAGAGAATTTTGAAGATGATGGGAGTTTAAAGCTAGGGGTTATCATCACAAATTCCTTCATCGATCAATATAAATCAAGAGTTCATCCTCGTCAACGAGCAAACAAATTCAAGCTAAGTGTTTTTATTTATTCATTTATTTATGGTTTTACTCGCAAATTAGCACAAATTGTATACACTTTCTCCATCTCCTTTTTCTTCCATATTTTATGTCAGGAGAAGGATATCTCTACGTCAACAGCAAAAAGCTCGTCGAGATGCAAAAATCGGCCCAGACAAGCTCCTAAGCTGTCCACCGATTTCTCAACTGATCTGTGACTAAAAGTCCCTTTTAATTCAAAAGAAACTCTCTATATTGGGAACATAGAGAGCGAAAATCAATTATAGAAATCCCTCCCAAAAAATGGGAGATAAGTACTCTTTCTACTCTTCTGGTTTTAGATGCAGATTAGCATATATTTTGTATACTAACACTTCACTCTATTTTATGTCAGGAAGCCGCAGCTCTATATCAATGGTCAATCCTATGGAAGCACAAAATCGGCTTGGAGGAGTCCTCAAGCGCGCACAAATTTCAAATTGTTGAATCAATTCGTTGTATTTCATTTTAAAAAATTCATACCCCAAAATGGAGAGGACAAAGTCCATCCGCAATTTAAATACCTGCACCATAAATCTCAAAGGGAAGAGCCAAGCCAATGCTTAGCCTCCCATTGGAGGTTTTTACTTATAGTAGTTAAATACCTGCAACTTAAATACCTGCACCTTAAATCCCAAAGGGAAGAGCCAAGCCAATGCTTAGCCTCCCATTGGAGGTTTTTACTTACAGTAGTTAAATACCTGCACCTTAAATCCCAAAGGGAAGAGCCAAGCCAATGCTTAGCCTCCCATTGGAGGTTTTTACTTACAGTAGTTAAATACCTGCAACTTAAATACCTGTACCTTAAATCCCAAAGGGAAGAGCCAAGCCAATGCTTAGCCTCCCATTGGAGGTTTTTACTTACAGTAGTTAAATACCTGCAACTTAAATACCTGTACCTTAAATCCCAAAGGGAAGAGCCAAGCCAATGCTTAGCCTCCCATTGGAGGTTTTTACTTACAGTAGTTTAAATACTTGCAACTTAAATACCTGTACCTTAAATCCCAAAGGGAAGAGCCAAGCCAATGCTAGGCCTCCCATTGGAGGTGTTTATTCACTGTCATGTACTTCCTATAATTTAATTTTTGAATCATCAGACCCAAAAGATGAGTAGGTCGTAATACTGCACAGAAGTCGTTAACACACTCCCTCTTTCGGCTTCAGGGAATCTTTAACACTTAAAAAAATATAACAAATAAAAATATATACCATCCATGCATCCTATTTAAAAAGTGAAAACACAAAAGAGAATACCCTACTAGAGTTTTAGGAATAAACCAAGCCTGAGTTGCCGGATTAGGATATCCATGAAATTAAGGTACCGAAAGGGCATTAGTTTTAATTAACTAGTGTAACCAAGTCCCCGAGCTCATAATCTCTGGTTCGCAGGAATAAATTAGTTCTCCCGCTAATTTATTTAGGTTTCTAATCGACCTACCAAGAACGATTAGTGGCGACTCCAAATTTCAAAATCATTTAAACAAAAACCAAAGTTGCGATTCGGTAGGGCTTGGGAGGGTCCGCATTAGGTTAGTCAAATCTAATTAACCTAATAATCCGTTAACCCCTTTTAAAATTTAAAATTTTTTTTTAGAGGGTCGCGACACTGCTAAATTTATTTATTTTTCTTTCTTTTCTTTTTCTCTTTTCTGTCTTTCCATTTCTACCTGAGTCTACTTCCCCCTCCTCTCCCCCATATACATCGGCCAATTCAGTTCTTATCCTTTCAATTGTACTAATTTACTTTTAAACTTTTGACAACTTGCCAATTCAGCTTGATAGTACTAAACATTTTAATGATTTACTAATTTAGTCCTTTGCCCTGCCCCTAGTGAGGCTTGACCCTTACCAGCCTCATGTGAGGTTAAGCCTCCTAAGGACAGGGCAAAGTCGAGCCTTGTTAATGGTAGGGTAAAGTCCACCTCATCTGCTTGCCTGGTGCGTGTGAACCTCACCTGTGGTTGTCCTCGCTAGTTTTGTCTTTGGATGATTATTGGCCATCACTGAGGCCTGATATCCAGTCAGAGAAAGAAGGAAAGAAAAATAATTTTTTTTATTATAAAAATTCAAAAAAATGTCAATGTTGGCTCCTGTCGCGACCTAAAAAAATCAGTTTCCCAATTTTTAAAGTTAATGGATTACTAGGTTAATTAAATTGAATTAACTAGCCTAGCTCGAACTCTCCCAAGTTCTACCAAATTGTGACTTAGGTTCAATTTCATCAAAAGAAGGATTTATCTTGGAGTCGCCACTAATCATTTTGGATAGGTTGATTAGACACCTAAATAAAGCATCGGGAGAAATACTTTATTCCTACGAACTAGAGATTAATGAGTTCGGGGACTTGGTTACACTAATATTTCTACTAGCGCCCTTTCGGTACCAATTTCATGAAAATGTTCAACTTGGCAATTTTGATGAATTTTCACTTGAGATTCAAAGGTGCAATTTTTTTTATTTTCATTTTATGACAAGGTAAGGAACTAAATTATATGCAATGCATGCGGTTTAATCTAAATATTTACAAGATAAATTACGCGTGCAATTATCTACATGATGTGAAAATGTGCAACAAAAGCAAACCCCTTTTTTTATTTTTTTTAAAAAATATATTACAACGTGCAATAAAAATCTCAAAAATTGGATATGCAATTTATTCCAAATAAATGCAATATGTCCAACAAGGTATAATCGAAATTCAAATCAATCCATTTAGGCAACACAATTTCGAATATCCTAATGATTAGAATCGTTACCTGACTTGACGGATTTGATTATCGAACTCGAACCTCGGATTTCTTCGTGGATCAAGATTGCGGATCGCGGCTCGAACGACGGGGATGGACTCGCGAATTGTATTGGTCGATGAAGATGGTAACTCCGAGTTTCGAACTCTTGTTCCCCTCAATTCTCTCTTCTAAAAGAATTCTATCTTTTTCTTTGTTTTCTTTTTCTCTCTAAATTTTCTTCTCTCCCAAAATCTCTCATCAAGTTTTCTTCAATCTCCAAAGTCTTCCTAATTTCTCTCTAATCTCTCCAAAAATCCCCCCTTCAAGGCTCTCATTCTTCCTCCTTTTATAGCCTACTCCCCCATCTTCCTTTCTCTATCTTCATCTATCATTCTAATTTTTCCACTAACTTCATCTTCCCTTCTAATTCCACCATCTTCCCTTCTTTATCTTCATTTTCCCTTCTAATTCCACCATCCTCCATTCTTTATCTCCATCTTCCCTTCTAATTCACCATCTTCCATTCTAATCTTTCCATCTCCCATTCTAATTCTTCATCTTCCCTTCTAATTCTACCATCTTCCATTCTCCATCTTTCCTTCTAATTTCTCCATCTTCCCTTCTCCATCTTCCTTTCTAATTTCTCCATCTTCTCTTCTATATCTCCCCTTCTCCATCTTTCTTTCTAATTTCTTCACTATCCCTAAAATTTTATGTATTTGCAATTCAGCCCCTGAAGTTTTATGTATTTGCAATTCAGTCCCTGTGGAAAAATTTCTTTTAAGTTCAAAACTTCATAAGCCTTTCGGCACACCTCCCTCACGCTCAATCCAATCGTTTGTCAATTTAAGCTCAAATCCTCCGTCGTTAGCCATAATAAAATGCATGACCGACAAAAAATTAAATATGCAATGCATGAAAAAATTAATTTTTGGTGAGAACAAATTCTCATTTTTTTATGTACTTAAGTGAATGAATTTTAAAAAGTCAAAATTTAGGTGTCAATAGCTCCGACTGTGCAACATAGGTTGGTTAGCACTAACTAAACCATAACATCAACGATTTCTAGTCAAAATTGACCAAAATTATTAAATTAATAAATTATCAAAAAGTTTGAAACTGAATCGACACGTTTTTAAAAGGTTTATGAAATTGACACAATTAAAATGTTTAGGACTAGATTAGCAAATTGTCAAAATGTTTAAAACTAAATTAGTACAATTGAAATGTTTATGACTAAGTTGGCCATTATCTAATAGATTTAAGACTTTTTGAGTAATATATATATATATATATATATATATATATATATCTCTACCCTTCAGGTTAGGGCTCACTAGTCTTGAGTTAGAGCTTGCAACATTGATTCTTAAGTTGCAAGCCCAGATCTAGCATCGTTGGCCTTGCCAATTGAGATGGTCGCAACCACCATGAACTTCTTTGCCTTCATTGACAAAGGGACGACTCATGGGGGTTGAATGGTGAAACAATGGGAGGGATACGACGACATTGGAGGTGTGTACGGTGTGTGTGTGTGTGTGTGTGTGTGTGTGTGTGTGTGAGAGAGAGAGAGAGAGAGAGAGAGAGAGAGAGAGAGAGAGAGAGAGAGAGAGAGAGAGAGAGAGAGAGAGAGAGAGAGAGAGAGAGAGAGAGAGAGGATATAATTTTAATCTTGGAAAAGGACACAATAGTCATTGAACTTGGATCTAATGTATAATGTGGTCCGTAAACCTTTAATTTATTCAATATGGTCCTTGAATTTTAGCATGATGTGCAACGTGTTCCTTGAACTTTTGGTACATATTTAATTTGGTCCGTGAATTATATGACAATATTTTATACAAAATTGGGAACAACATTGAATATTTTCATATAATTTAAGGATTACATTAAAAATATACCAGAGTTTAGAGACCGTATTGAATAAATCAAAAGTTCAAGGACTACATTGTAAATTGAGCTAAAATTCATGGACTATATTGAACAAACCAAAAGTTCATAAATCAAATTACACATTAAAACCAAAGTTTAGGACCATTTTTATTATTATCTCATTAATGTTTGCGTTTAGAATTTTTGGCGTGAATTCTTAAAAAAGAATATGAGCGATTTCACGGTTTTGAGTTACATGCCCATATTATTTTGGTTCAAGTAACATTCATAAAGGAGGGAACTACATGAGGTGCTTATCAACTGGAAAAGGAAAAACCAATCCTTGTAAAAATCTCTTCCCGAGCATTTTTTTTTTTCAGTTTTCGAGTACATAGACTGGACACCCATTGTGGTGTAAGAAAATTTTGTCCCATTAAGGCTCCGTTTATTTCACGAAAAATGTGATATTTTTGGAAAATATTTTTTAGAAAATCATTTTTCAAGAGAATAACAATATTTTCCGGTATTTGAATAACACTTAAAAATGAACCAGAAAACTATTTCAGTCGTTTGTAAAGGAATTGATTTTCGGCGATTGGCGGAGGCGGCGGCGGTAGCTGGCAGCCGACTGCTGGTGGCGGCAGCGGAGGAAGGAACATCTGTGAAGGAGGAAGAATGAGAAAAGAAAAAGAAAGAAGTGTGAAAAAAAATAAGGAAGAAAAGATGAGGAAAATATTTTCCTCTTTTATTTTTAACACTTCTAGTTCGTTGTTGATAGGATCTTATCAAGCGACCTCTCGTAATAAAAAGGATATTCACATCCGAAAATCCACAATTATTCACGGGAGATTAAGGTGCTGCAGGTTTGTAATGTCCTAAATTTTCATGCTGGATTAATTACGCAATTAATAATCTGGATATATCTTCTTCTTCTTTTAATGAATAGTCTAAATATCAACGTACCTTCTTTTCGGAGGTGTTATACATACACCACATATGAGTTGTCCGATAAAAGGTTTGGTATGAAACTAGTCATCAGATTCGACCACGCAAATAAACGCAGCATATATATATTCACTCTCTCCTTTTTCTTTCCGCTGATCCAAGAATTCAAGATTCGTGCCCCAAGAACAGGAAAATAGCAACAGGGTCTTGAAAGATGGAGATTCCTTTTGCCTCTTCGATGATGAAGCCAAATCTATCAATCAGTTCGACATGTGTACCGGCATGTCCAAACTGCTTGTTCCAAAGTCGGAACCACTAAAGCAAAAGGACGTGGTCATCTATCACCTACTAAAGTTGCGATACGTGCATAACCGGTCCTCCACGTTTTGCTGTCAATTGATCGATTCATCGAGTGCTTAACCTTTTTTTTTTTTAGTTAATTGAGTCCTTAACGTTTGAAGAAACATCTTTACCAAAAAAAAAAAGTTGAAGAAACGTAACAATCAATTCTTGAACTTGCTATTAAATGATCTTCGAGTATCTGATGTCGCAAATCCCTCACGTCCCTCGCATAGCCTTGCTCTAATTCTACATAGCCAGGGATGCTAAGATTGGGTGTTTCAACGTTCGACCTCTAGTCCAAGACTCAATTGAACTTTGTTTTATGCAGAAAATAGTATAAAGACGTAATTGATCAAGATAATATGTGAATTGAGATGGTCAAAATGTGACGAGCCCGTTATACACTTGTCCTCGATCTTAACCTGAGCGTGCGATCTTGTCCCATGACAATGCACATGATAAATGTAGGGGGTGGAGAAGAGGCAGCATCGCCATGGTTTACGTGGTCGAACTTCTAATCTCAAGCAATTTTCGATGGGGGTTGGTATGGTAATTCATGCATCGTTCAACAACAACATTACCCCCCGTCGTCGCGCTCCCGCCAGTACCAACGCGACACGTGGACCTGCTGTCCCTCCCGCGTGAAATTATTACGCATCGGTTCACACGCTGTAGGTCAAACCTGTGATGACGTGGCTGTACGCTGGTCAAACCGGCCGTTTCCACCAGTTGGCAAACCATTCAATGCCCGGCGCCCGCCGCTCATCTAACCAAATTAATTGTTTGTTGGAGTAGTTGCATCCTCACACTGTCACCCCGATATACTCCGATTTTGTGAATTACATGACAATAAAAAAAAAATTATGCGAGAGTTCGCTATGAAATTGGAAAATTGCTAATAAGGTGCCCTAATGCACGTGTTAACGGTCGCTAATAGTACTTTTGAAATGTGATTTTTTTTTTTGAAGTAAGTGATCTCTCGAGATGTGTTCGTTTCAAATTTTCAGAATGTGTGAATTTGCGTTTTCATCGTTTGTGTTATAATCTTACTTGGTGCACTTGAAGGACTTGTTAAAAAAAAAACCTGTTATGATTTCTTACGAGATTGTTAAAATACAATTTAAATATCTATTGGATACGGCTCTAATATGAGGTTAATTTTGTGCCATACTTCACCAAATACTAAGTTTCAAGTTGGTATACCGGACTTGGATGTTTTGAAGTGGATTTCTTCATATACACCTTAACACCTTCGTCATTAAACCGATTTTCTCATGAAATGAACTGTTTTTTTTTTTAAATAGTAATAATACTTATGCGGACGCGGTTGCTGAGAAGTTTTCTGAGAGTGTTGAGATAAGCTGCAAGCCCAGGACAAGGGAATTTGGTGAAGATTAAAGCGAGAGTTTTCAAGAGGATATTGGGGATTTGGGGCCTAATTCCCAAAAAAAACCCCAACTTTAGCCTTTGTCCCAATTATATCCAAAACTTTTTTTTGTCTCATAAAAAACCCCCAACTTTGGGCCCAGTACCTAAAAAAACCTCAAACTTTAATCTTTGTCCCAATTATACCCAAAACTTTTTTTTGTCTCATAAAAACCCTAAACTTTTATTTTTGTCCCAATTCTACCTGCCTAACACCCAAGAAAACCCACAACCGTAGCTTTGTCCCAATTCTACCAATCTAATACAAAAAAAAAACATCATAACTTTATCATTTATCTCAATTATATCCAAAACTTCTTTTTGGCTCATAAAAAATCCAAAAATTTTATTTTTACCCAAATTATACTGCAGTTATTCTTTCATTCATAATAACCATTAGTTAATCATATACAACATTACCACATTGTTAAATAATTAGACCTCAGCAAAGTTAACACGAAAAAATCTATTAACTTCTTTTATACTGTATGCTTCTTCTACACATTATCGGGAGATACAGAGCCATTTAAGGTGGTGTGTTTCGGATTATACCCAGCACTCAACAGCCCAAAAATGGCTAGTCGTGGAGATTTGATTATCTAAATAAATAATCTCAAATCTTGCTATTCTTGAAATCTACTGATCTTGCTATCTTTGAAACCTGTTGTTTTTGAATTTTAAAAATTTATTGATAAGTTTGATGAAAAAATTCAAGCAACGTAAAATTAACTAATAGTAATTATAAACCGAACGCGTGGTAGAATTGGGTCAAAAGTAAAAATTTGAAATTTTTTTATGCGATAGTTTTTTTGGATATAATTCGGATAAATGCTAAAGTTGAGGATTTTTTGAGTATCAGATCGGTAGAATTGAAAAGTAAAAATTATGGATTTTTTATGAGACAAAAAAAAGTTTTGGGTATAATTGGGACTAAAGCCAAAATTGAGGGTTTTTTATGAGACAAAAAAAAGTTTTGGATATAATTGGGATAAAGGCTAAAGTTGGAGGTTTTTTTTGGTATTAGGCCGGGGATTTGGTGGGTATTCTAGAATAGGAAATCAAATAAAGGTTTGATATCTTCTTTGTCAAGTTCAGTGAGTTTAAGTAGTTTTATTTTTAAATAGACAAGAATTTCGATACTTCGTACTTTTAGGGCATGCTTTTCTCCGCTATGAATAATTAGTGCTATGTACCGAGGATAATTTGCTTCTTCATCATTACAAACCGAGAGAGAATTTTTTTTTTCCCTCGTGTTTGCGGATTTATTTTTCTTCTACATTAGCATTTACCACGTTTCCGCCGGATCATACTCAAGTTGTCATATTCTGATAACGAGCAGACGGGTATACAACGCTTTCGAGAGGTACACAGCAACGGCAGCTGCTTCGCATTTAGGGTTCCTCCTGGTCCCTACTGATCGTGATGAATGAGGGGCACATGACGGCCTCGTCCATCCATGGATTCACCGATCTGATTCCTCACACCTTCTTTCACTAATTTATCGGTTCCCTTCTTTAGAAGCACCGTTTCTCAACAACACGTTTTCCCGCTTGCATGTATTCGGATGCACGTCATCTGATCGATTCTTCAGTGAGAGGAACTGTCGAGATATATGAATGTTTTCCCGCTTCATCATCTGAAAAAAAAAAAAAAAAAGCCTTTGGAGCAAAAGGGTTATCCCTGTAATCTCAAAATCGTATATTACGAACTAGGTGGACACGTTGTACCAATCACATGGCGTATCTTCTCATCTCTCCGCAGGGTGTTTGACCTAACAATAGCTCAGCAATACGCGGGCGATAATAACTCTGCCAGGCCCCCCCACGCACTCCTCTTTAAATCCACCCCCAAAACGCCGCCATCTTCCCCAAGCTTTGGCTCAGCCTCTCTCTTTTTCTGCCATTTCCCTCCGTTTGCTTTGGAGACGCCGAGTTCTCTTCCTTTGCTATTCTTCAGGAAACCCCTCTGTAGAGGACGCACGAGAAACCTCCGAAGCTGCAAAAAAAAAAAAAAAACTCGTCTTTTTCTGCAGAAATGGCCGACCAGCAGGAACAGATCGGTCGACAAAACCCAGATCAGACGGTTCCCGTCTCGGTCGAACCTCGAAGCCGAGACTCGAACGGACCGTCGAGCCACAACCTCCCGAACTTCCTCTTGTCTGTGAGGCTCAAGTACGTGAAGCTCGGCTACCACTACCTCATCTCCAACGCCATGTATTTGCTCCTCGTGCCGCTCCTCGGTATCTCCTCTGCCCACCTCTCGACCCTCACGGCCCGAGACCTCGCCCAGCTCTGGGACCAACTCAGGTTCAACCTCGTCGCCGTCGTCCTCTGCTCCACCCTCATGGTGTTTCTGGTCACTCTCTACTTCATGACCCGGCCCAGGAAAGTCTACCTCGTCGACTTCGCCTGCTACAAGCCCGACCCGGCCCGGACATGCACCCGCGAGACCTTCATGGAGCGGTCCGAGCTCACCACCGCCTTCACCGAGGAGAACCTCGCTTTCCAGCGGCGGATCCTCGAGCGGTCCGGGCTCGGGCAGCGGACATACCTGCCCGAGGCCGTGCTCCGGGTCCCGCCGAACCCGTGCATGGAAGAAGCGCGGGCGGAGGCTGAGACCGTCATGTTCGGGGCCGTCGACCAGCTGCTGGCCAAGACTGGGGTCAAGGCCAAGGACATAGGGATCGTCGTTGTGAACTGCAGCTTGTTCAACCCGACGCCGTCGCTGTCGGCGATGATCGTGAACCACTACAAGCTCAGAGGGAATGTGTTGAGCTACAATCTTGGTGGGATGGGTTGCAGCGCTGGATTGATTTCTATCGACCTTGCTAAGAAGTTATTACAGGTTTGGTTTCTTTTTTCCTATCTCCCTTTTTCTAGTCTTCAAAGTATAAGATCGATAATGGGAACTTCTTATGAACAACACCCTCAGTGTTATCCAAGCAAACAAGGAATGAAAACCTTCATCAACGAACGAAATGCTGAATATAAGTTGGGCAATAGGATTTTAATTAGGTTCACCACTGAATAGCAGGCCATTTTATGTTGATGGTGTGTCATGGACTTAAAAAGGTTCCATAAAAACTAGAATCATGACAAAGAAAGAACCAACTGTGCTTAGGTTGTGCAGACAGTAGAACTTCAGGCATTTTTCTTTCCCTAGTTTACGCTTTGGTGGGTCGGGAAGTGGGAGTTAGTGACTGGTTCGAACTCGAAAACCCTCGATACCTAGATGTCGTCCAACAAATTGATCCACTGATACGTCAATCCAGGATTCATTGTGCCAAAGGATATAGGTCACCGGATCTAGGAAAGAGAGTTCTTGTCCTATCCACATGTTCACGAGATTGGTGGCTTAGGGTACCGACATTTTTGTGAACTAGAGCCTTAAATTGATCAACAACTACCAACTGTATCTGTTCCTACCTGCATATATAGCGATAAATGCAATAAGCAGGACAGATAGCTATAAAGCCAATGGTATATTTGAACTTTTCGCTAGCGTTGAAATAGCACTTTTTCGCATTTATGAATCCGACATATGAACAGAAGCTTTGTGCATTCTCAATTTACTATCTGTTCTATCTACTGGGTGCAAAAGTTTCTCTTCTAGTTTTTCTCCCTAGGGATTTTTGTCTCATGAGAATGAAACTTCGGCCTAATCCTATTACTTCTCTTATGAATCAACCAATAGGTGCAACCTAACTCTTATGCCCTAGTGGTGAGCATGGAGAACATCACCCTCAACTGGTACTTCGGCAATGATCGGTCGATGCTTGTCTCGAACTGCCTCTTCCGGATGGGCGGTGCGGCAATCCTCCTCTCCAACCGGTCCTCCGACCGCTGCCGCTCCAAGTACCATCTCATCCACACCGTGCGCACCCACAAGGGCTCAGATGACAAGAGCTACGGCTGTGTGTTCCAGCGAGAGGATGAGAAGAAGAAGATCGGTGTGTCGCTCTCCAAGGACTTGATGGCAGTTGCCGGGGAAGCCCTGAAGACCAACATCACGACCCTGGGGCCGTTAGTGCTCCCGATGTCGGAGCAGCTCTTGTTCTTCACGACCTTGGTTGCGAGGAAGGTGTTCAAGATGAAGATTAGGCCGTACATTCCCGACTTCAAGTTGGCCTTCGAGCATTTTTGCATCCACGCTGGAGGCCGAGCTGTTCTCGACGAGATAGAGAAGAACCTCGACCTCACCGATTGGCACATGGAGCCATCACGAATGACTCTATACCGATTCGGGAACACGTCAAGTAGCTCATTGTGGTATGAATTGGCCTATTCGGAGGCCAAAGGCAGGATTAGGAAAGGCGATAGGACATGGCAGATCGCTTTCGGGTCCGGATTCAAGTGCAACAGCGCAGTTTGGCAGGCACTGAGGACCGTCGACCCAGCGAAGGAGAAGAACCCATGGATGGACGAGATTCACGAGTTCCCCGTCCATGTTCCGAAAGCGGTGTCCATTGGATCTACTGCGAAATAAGCGCATCGATTGGGATATTATGGCCAATGTAGGCGCATTGATTCTGAAGGATGATTGGACCTTAATTATCTTTTTGCCTTGTGTTCATGGACAAGAATCATGCCAGATTTACTCAACATTAAACTTTCCTTGGCCTGGAATGGGTCCTGGAAGGAGTGTGCATTTAGCTTTGTAATTGTCCATATGACCGGTCAAAGCAGGTTTTCTAGAGCTGGATTACTGGAAGAAATTATTGGTGTAGTTCATCTATATTCACCTATATTGAATAGTTAAATCGAGGCTTCAACTCTATATTCCGTGAAGGCTTTCTGATGTTATTACCTCTCGAATCCTTACTTGTTTCAATGCACTAAACGAACATCTGCCCTGCTAGCCTAGAAACCTAATTTAAGTGGAAAATCCCCAGAAGTTTCAAAAGTCAAACGTGAATTTATTTTGGTTGATTAGACGACTGACTGTCGTTTTGTTGCATGGGACAAAAGAACCAATGGCAAACGTAAGGTCCTAACCGCACACACCGTCTGTGCAGGAACATTAAACACTTGACGAGGAAATATTCCGACATTTCAAATCGCCGCGTCATTGCTAGGGTTCAGATATGTTCTTTTATCCAATAAGATAAAAGAAACGCCCGTTCAATTCCGTTGTGATTATAAAAAAAAAAAAATTTATTTCGATCTGCATGACGAGGAAATAAGAGTGTCGGAAAGGCAAAGTGCTGAAAATTGGAAATTAGACGATATTTCAAAGAAAACACTAGAATTAATGCTAGACCAGAACGAGACAAGCAAAATTAGAAAGAAATTGAAACAATGATGCTGAAATTAAAGTAACGCACAATGAATTTTAAAGGATTTGAAGGAAAAACAGTAGAAACCGGAAATTAGTTTCATTAGAACTATAATAACTTGAAAGTTACATACATATTTACGCTCAAAGAGGGACAAACACAACACTGGTATTCACAACAAACATCATGAACAGCAAATTTGATCTTCAAAGTAAAGCTGAAATTTTTTCGCATGTCTTCTTCTAACATGTTCTCTCTTGTTATTAGGGAAAATTATCCAATCAGTCCTAAATCTATTGTACGAATGCCAATTCAATATTAAACTTTAGAATTTCTCCAATTTAGTATTGAACCTAAACCTTTGCCCAAACGTTCCAATATAGTTTTTCTAGCTAATTATCTTTGGGAATTGCTCACGTGGCAGTATGCCACGTAAGGCTACTATCGATAATTAGCCATGCTAGCAATTTTTTTGCAAAAATAGATTGGAAGGATTATATTGAAATTTTGTACAAAAAGTTTAGGACAAAGTTGACAAAATTGAAAAGTTTAATACTAAATTAGCATTCATACAATACATTTAGGAATAATTAAATAATTTTCTCTCTGCTACACTTGTGGAGTTTCCTTCGACATGAAATTTATCGTTACTTGCAGATGAATTGTGGGTTGGTATGTTTGGAGGACTAATAATAGTTTTAATAATATCATAAGAATAATAACAAGTTATTTAGGTAGCATTATATACGGGAATTGTTTTTTATTATTTACTGAATGCATAGTAGAGAAGACTACTCCTTATGCAAGCATTACTTATAAATACTATTAATTAATTTCCCCAGCCTAGCTTGCGCGTTGAGCTTTTGCGTAGAAAAAAAAGTTCCCTAAATAAATCATGTTTCTTAAAGCTATCATGGCATGCGCTTGTTAATCATACTTAGTTTATAATAATTTAACTTCAAAATATCGGTTAAACTTGGCAAAGAATAGTTTGTGCATTGAAAAGATGCATAATTTCCAAACTGGCTACTTAATAAGGGTCTCACGATCCCTTTTTAAGTAATTAGGGTTTAGTTTTTTGAGAGTCTACTCAGTAACAAAACCTCATTAATAATGTCAACAAGTAATATATATATATATATATATATATATATATATATATAGTCAGCACTAAAAGTAGAAATAACATTTGATAGGTCCATACATAACAATAGTTGACCCATGTTTGAAGTATAAGCGATAATTATAAATTTATGATAGTGAATTATTATTGATAGTGGTAGGAAAGTAGTTCCTAGTATGGTTTTGTTGACGAGTGCACTGCTACAATTGTCAAACATGCTTAGGAAATAATCTAAAGAATTTTAAAATTGCAATTGCGCATATAGCGAGAACAATCGATATTTTGAAAATTGAAATATTTCCTTTTTCTTATGTGATACATGATCTTTTAATTTGTTCAGCATGATCCTTGAACTTTTAATCTGTTCAATATGATTCGTGGGCTTTTGATACATGTTAAATGTGGTCCTTGAACTATATAAAAAAGTTTAATATAGTCATTTCATTAATTTGAGATTAGAGACGGCATTGAAATTTTCATATAGTGAATTGCTCAATGCGTCAAGCTTCAAAGAATACCTCGGGAATACTTGTTAACCAACTGAGGAAATGTCGCAATTTGTAACACATTGCCTGTTTAGATGAATGTGTAAGCATTATTTTTAAGATTGTAATAGTTTCATAAATTCTGTTTAACGCTTACATACTTGTTAGCAAGATCCTTATTATTATGTAACGAAGGTAATATAGCGTACGTAAAGAGAAAAACTATAAGCTGTTACCGAACAAAATAGCATGAAATAATGCAACTGCAACCCCAATTTGAAGTTGAAAAAAAGGAAAAAACAGTGTTATAAATCTAGGATGGGCAGTGCACCAGAATATACTAACATATACTCCAAACGATTAGTCAACACTTTTATAAATGCTGAACCAGAGTTCGGTAAGCAAGTTAGCACTACCTGTCTTTCTCTCTGAGCGATCAAAATTGCTGGTATGACTCATGAACCAATTCATTGACAGGAAAAATAAATAAAAAGAAAAGGTAGTTGTTGGGTCAATGAGCTTCTTCTTTGTACATCAAAGGGTCAACAGACAATAAGATCTGGACATGTTATAGGTTTCTTGCTGGCTGATATGCACAGATAGGTTTAGTGAGAATTCTTGAGCAATTCGCCTTTTTTAAAGGAAAAAAAGATGGGAAGGTAGATAGGTTAAGTAAGAAAATAATCTGGGGAATTGTATAAGGTTTGAGTGCCGTACTTAGGTCTTCAAACCTTATTATTTAAATGTTTAGTTTCCACCAGACAAAACACCATATTTTCTATTTGATTTAAAAAAACAAAAAAATTGCATGTCAATACACATCATGTGTGATGTGTACATGATGTAGCACACCATTAGTTCACGTGTTGAAATTAAAACACAAGGTCAATTTTCATTGGCAACATAGAAGTTTTTAGTTCACCTCAGATCATCAACAATGCATCTAATATATGGATATGTTATGACATGAGCTAGTCCTTTCCTCCCGGCTGGATTAATCCCTATAAGTATATGCAAACCACCTTGTCTGCATGTATCGAATAAGGCTTCATTTTTTAGATGACGGATATGATCCACAAAGATAAATTAGAATGGGAGACACTGCCATTCGAATCAAGATTTGCTGCATGCCAACCCAAGAGTCGATTACTCGATCGAATAAAAGGTGATCATGACCCTAGTCAAAGATAACTCTAACCCAGGTGGCTCCTAACAATAATCCCTTGGGGGTAACCTTTGGAGTCATTGTGTGAAAGCAAAACAGACGAGATCCGTGCAGCTAGATGCTAACTTTGTAGTTGTTCTTGTATCGAAAAATGGGCATTACTCATGGCACGCAATGAATGCTCATAGCGACGCGAGTTTGTACAATCACTTTGTATGCCTAGCTTGTGGGAAATAATACCTCCTTAGCCCATGAATGTCTACTTCTAATCAATAAGTTGGGCAACAGGAATTTTATTAGGTTCGCTATTGAATATAGGGCTATTTTATATTGATAATGTGACATGTAATTTTAGAAACATTTCATAAAAATTAGAATAATGAAAAGAGAAAAAAACTAACTTTATTTAGGTTGGGTGGATAATAAAAGTGCAGGTAGCAATAGCAGGGAAATTTAAATTTGGTCTCATGAAAATGAAACTTTGGCCTAATCTAATTACTTCTCTTATGAATCAATCACTAGGTACACCCTAACTCTAATGCCCTAGTGGTGAGCATAGAGAACATGTAACGCCCTTAATTAGCTCTAAAATATTAAGAAATAAATAAAATGGATTAGAAAGTTAATTGAGACGGAATTAAGTAACAGATGGATCGAATTTGAAGTCATAGATTTACGTTGATCGAGAGACAGTTTCGGAGCCCAGCCCAGGGTCAAGACCCACTCTATTAGGCACAATTTGCCGAGGGCGCTTATTAATGAATGTAGGCCCGAACGAACGCGAGACAATGGTTTCAAGGAATGCCCGGCCCACATGGAAACTGGCCCAGTCCGATTGGGCCGCTGGCGCCCTTTCGTCCTAGCTGCAGTTGTGGGCCGCAAGGTCCAATCTCCTCCCCCACCAGCAGCTAGCATGAGCCCATAAGTGCACTGAAGGAAGTGGCCCAATTGAGGCCACTATTCACCCAAGAACAGACCCAAAAATCTCTCTGCGTTCTTCTTGGAGTCAGTTGTGTCAACGACCGCGCGCCCTTTCCTCTGTTTCAGCTTCCTCCACCGATCGGTGTCCAGCAGTCTCCTTTAGCCTGCAAGATCAGGAGCAACGAAGACAGCAAGGTCTAAGGTAAGTTGATTTTCTAATCCCTCTATTAATCTTTGCAACGTGAGCCAAGAGGGGTGAATCGAGTGCTGAACGATTGCTGGTTGAGTTCTGGTTTTCTGATTGCATGCCGTAGACTCTAGTAGAATAGACACCTTTGGAATCTGGGTGAGCTGAAATTATGTTCGGATTATTGTGGTCGGCGTCGAAATGTTGTCTCGGATATGTATATAGGACCGAAGGGATGGCGTGCAAGCGGAGGTGCAGGGGCTGGTTCATTTGTTTCCGATTGTAGTTGAACAAAGTTCTCGTGGTGTCGGATTGGGTATGTGGAGGCTGAACCAGTGAGCTTGTGGCGTGATTAGCTTGGTTAAGGAAAGGCAGGTTCGGTTTTGGTGTCTATGCACTGTAATTGCTTTACATGTTGTTCCTATCGATGCATATGACATCCTTGAATGTTGGGTAAGTTGTTAGAACTATAATTCGATCCCGAAACCTTAAACGCAAAACGAAAATCGTGCGTATAGGGAACGAAGATGCGGAAACGTGATAATATACGAACATACCTCCAGCCATTGATGAAAACGATGATTTCGCGTATACATGCGTTGAGCGTCTGACAAAACGGGATCTCTCTAGCCAATTACCCCCTCCGAAGCGATGGTGTGTTCTCTGTGGTTTTTCTCTTGAACGCGAGTTTTCCAAATTGTCGTTCTAGATGAGAAACTGACGTCTCTACCTTATCTCACGTAATAACCACCTTTTTAAAAAACTGACGTAGGGAGCTTGGCTTAGATAACTCATTTAAACTGACGTCTGCCTCTTGTAGATAACCGTCTCCCATCAATACGGTTATCGGGCGAGACGGTTATCACGTAAAATTAATATGCGTAATATAACGTTGATGTAATATAAATGTCGGTATTTCATTAATGTGGGATCACAATTAATTATTTATAACATTCTCCCACTTGATCCCAACATTCATCAACGAAATACTGAACCAAATGCATATTAACTTCATGCTGAAGACAAAACACATGAATCATGGCGATAAGTCCTCTTAGAACGAGTATTATCTTCCATGTATCACAATGTATCTTATCTCATCAAAATCAGCCCATATGTGATAACATAACTTGATGAATAAACCCTATGTTTATTCTGGGTTAAAATGACCATTTTTCTCATAATAACTAAATGTGCACCTTAATTAAGAAAAACATCACAACTGAATGAGAGTTTCACAACTTTGTCCATACAAAGAAAATTTACATGATGGGACCAATTCTCATTCTATCCACGTGATCCTTGTAACTCCCTGGTGGCATGCCTTTAGTTAAAGGATCAGCTAACATCAATTCAGTGCTAACGTGTTCAATGACCACTTTTTTTTCCTTAATACGTTCCCTTATAGCTAAATACTTAATGTCGATGTGCTTACTTGGACTACCACTCTTGTGGTTTTTAGTCATGAAAACAGCAGCTGAATTGTCACAAAACATTCTTAATGGCCTAGCAATAGAATCCATAATTCTAAGCCCTGAAATGAAACTCTTCAACCACACACCATGCGAGGTGGCCTCAAAACAGGAAACGAACTCAGCCTCCATAGTGGAAGTAGCAATCAAAGTCTGCTTCGTACTCCTCCAGGAAACGGCTCCGCCAACAAGCATAAAAATATATCCAGATGTTGATTTTCGAGAATCAACGCAACCAGCGAAGTCCGAATCCGAATATCCAATTACTTCCAAGTGGTCAGTTTGCCTATACATAAGCATGTAATCCTTTGTACCTTTTAGGTATCTCATCACCTTCTTTGCAGCTTTCCAGTGGTCCATACCTGGATCACTCTGATATCTTCCCAGCATTCCCACAGCAAAAGCTATGTCAGGTCGAGTACAAACCTGAGCATACATTAAGCTTCCGACAGTAGAAGCATATGGGATGTTTTTCATTTGTTCCCTTTCTAATTCGTTCTTTGGGCACTGGTTCAAATTGAACCTGTCACCCTTCATAATGGGTGCTATATTCGGTGAACAATCTTTCATCCGAAATCTTTCTAAGACTTTATTGATATAGGTTTCTTGAGATAGTCCTAAAATGCCTCGAGCCCTATCTCTATGGATCTTAATGCCAATGACATAAGATGCCTCACCCATATCTTTCATGTCAAAACTTTTAGAGAGAAATTGTTTCACTTCATATAACAATCCCTAATCATTGGTTGCAAGTAAAATGTCATCCACATATAGGACAAGAAAACAAATCTTGCCCCCACTAACCTTTTGGTATATACATTGATCCATGATATTCTCTATAAAACCAAATGAAGAGATAACTTCATGAAATCTTAAGTACCATTGGCGGGATGCTTGTTTCAAGCCATATATTGACTTCTTAAGCTTGCACACCAAATGCTCACCATCACTAGAGAGGAATCCTTCTGGTTGTTTCATATAAACCTCCTCTTCCAGTTCTCCATTGAGGAATGCCGTTTTTACATCCATTTGATGCAATTCCATGTCAAAATGGGCAACCAATGCCAAAATGATATGAAGAGAATCTTTCATAGATACAAGAGAAAAAGTCTCTGTGTAATCAATTTCTTCCTTTTGAGTGAATCCTTTGGCAACGAGTCTGGCTTTGTATCTCTCTATGTTGCCCAATGAGTCTTTCTTAGTTTTGAAGACCCACTTACAACCAATGGCCTTCTTACCATCAGGCAACTCAACCAAATCCCAGACTGCGTTAGATGCCATAGAACTCATCTCTTCCTTCATGGCATTGAACCATAAATTGGAATTGTCGCAATTCATTGCTTGTAAAAACGTTTCAGGATCATTCTCAGCTCCAATATTATAGCCAGATTCTTATAGGTACACAATGTAATCACTAGGAATTGCTGACTTCTTCATTCTAGCAGATCTCCTTAATGTTGTATCAACATTCTCTTGAAGAGCATGTTGTTCAACAGTTTCTGGTAAGTGGTGAACAGTTGGATCTACTAGACCAATGTCAGCAGGTTGTGGAACTTCAATGATTGGTTGTTCAATAGCCATTTGAACTGGAGGGGCATTATGAATAACAATCAATCTGGTACTTGAAGTGGAAGGTCGAGCATCTGAATGATCTTTCTCAAGAATAGGGTCTCGAAATCGATCGCTCCCACTAATCAAGTCATTTTCAAGAAACTTCGCATTTCTCGATTCCACAAACCTAGTGGTATGAGATGGACAATAAAATCTATATCCCTTGGAATTTTCGGCATATCCAACGAAATACCCACTTATAGTCCTTGGGTCTAACTTCTTTTCATGTGGATTATAGACTCTCACTTCAGACGGGCATCCCCAAACGCGTACATGTCGCAAACTTGGTTTCCAACCTTTGAACAGCTCAAAAGGCATCTTTGGGACAGCCTTGGTCGGAACTCGGTTCAATATGTACACTGCCGTCTTAAGAGCTTCAGTCCACAAGAACTTAGGAAGTTTTGAGTTGCTAAGCATACTACGCACCATGTCCAACAAAGTACGATTTCTTCTTTCTGCCACACCATTTTGGTCCGGAGAACCAGGCATAGTGTATTGGGCAACTATCCCATGCTCTTGAAGAAATTTCGCAAATGGACCAGGTGCTTGTCCATCTTCAGTGTATCTACCATAGTATTCCCCACATCTGTCTGATCTCACAATCTTAATTTGCTTACCGCATTGTTTCTCTACTTCGGCCTTAAACACCTTAAAGGCATCTAATGCTTCGTGCTTATTATGAAGCAAGTAGAGATACATAAAACGCGAGTAATCGTCTATGAAGGTGATGAAATATTTCTGACCATATGAGTCCATATCTGGACAACAAATATCTGTATGTATGATTTCTAATATTTCTGTACTCCTCTGGGCACCTTTCTTTGACTTGTTGGTCTGCTTTCCCTTTATACAGTCCACGCAAATATTGCAATCAGTAAAATCTAAAGCACTGAGTACTCCATCATTTACCAATCGCTTAATTCTTTCTATGGAGATATGTCCCAATCTCTGATGCCACAAAGCAGAGGACTCTTCATTCACAACACATCGTTTTATACCAGTATTATCATGAACATGCATCGCATTATAAAAGGCATTGTCTTGCAAATTAATTCAAAAAAGACCATCAGACAAGATATCATTCCCAATAATTTCAGATTTATACGACAAACTAAAGGTCGAATCTGAAAAGTGAAAGGAATAACCAAACGGTACAAGTCTTGAAACTGAAATCAAGTTTCTAGAGAAACTAGGTACATAAAAGGTTCTTTCCAAATTTAAAACAAAGCCACTATTTAGGACTAAACTGCATGTCCCAATAACTTCTACATGCGAACGCATCTTATTTCCTGAATAGATGCACTATTCACTTCCCACCGGCTTCCTGTGGCTTTGAAAGCCCTGCAAGGAATTCGAAATGTGGATTGTAGATCCAGAATTAATCCACCAAGTGTTGTGACTCACATAAGTCATATTAGATTCATAACAAACACAAGAGATTAGATTACCTTTCTTCTCAAGCCAAGCCTTGTATCTGACGCAATCCTTCTTTATATGCCCCCTCTTTCTACAGAAGAAGCATTTGGATTCCTTCTTAATGTCAGCTTGGGGAGGTATTTTACCCTTTCCCTTACGCTTGCCTTGCCCCTTATACCTTCCTTGTGTTGCCAAATGAGCACTCTCTCCCACTTCCATAAGCAGTCTTTCTTCCTCTTGAACACACATGGTCATGAGTTCATTAATTGACCATTTCTCTTTATGTGTGTTATAAGAGATCTTAGAAGGTGTATACTGCTGAGGAAGAGAGTTCAAAATGTAATATACAAGGAAGAACTCAGGTATCTCAACCTCAAGGTTCTTGAGCTGAGCCACAATATCCCTCATTTTCATAATGTGCTCACGCACACCTCTAACACTGGTGAGCCTCAACGATGAAAACTTCATGATCAGGATCATGGCATGGGCCTTTTCAGAAGACGCAAATTGCGCATCAATAGCAGCCAGCAAAGCCTTGGCATTATTATGCTGAGCGACTGAACCACGAATATTAGCAGAAAGTTTACTCCTTATGAACATTACACTAAGGCGGTTAGACTGCTCCCATTGTTCATAAAGAGAAACTTCAGCTGGAGTGCTAGTTTCTGTAACAGCATGTGGTTCATCTTTCCGAATGGCATAATCAATGTCCATGCATCCTAATTGAAGGAGAATTAACTCCTTCCAAGCCTTATAGTTGTCACCGTTCAACTCGGGAACAATAATATCAGAGATATTCACAAGTGGTAAAACTGCATAATAAACAAATAAACATGCTTACGTCACAATATTTGAGGCAAATTCACTTGATACATGCTTTACCCATGCAAAACATGTCATATAATATGAATCAAATAACATCAAAAACTGCCTGTGGGCTAAGTTTCTAATTTATAATAGATTCATAAAAAATTGTATGATGAAACTATCATATTATATTCCTTTTTTCTAATCCCTGTGGGGAAATTAAGAAAAATAATATGATATTTCAACCTAATTAATCATATTAATATAATGAAAATTCCTGTGGGATAAAATTCATTATATTAATATAATTAATTACAAATTAATGTCATTTACTATATGTGATCTAGAGGCTCTTAATATATAATTTAATCAATTAGAGTTGCTGTGGCTAAACTCTAATTAATAAAAAATATATAGATCACAAGACATTTAATTTCATGCAAAATATACTTAATATTGCATATAAGGGCAAATTTGTAAATTTACGTGGGCATGGACTAAACTGTAAATTAACTGAATGTGTAAAATCGTAAATAAATCGAATTGGGGTTAAATCCATAATTTTCTGGCTCAATTAGGAGGCAAAAGCGATTATTTACGCGTCCACGGGCTAAAACAATCAAATTGTGGTTAGCCAAAAACCACTTTCTTTATAATCTTCTGCCCACCCACGTGAGTGGACCCCTTAGATCTTTTTTTTTTAATCTGCACGTGGTCTTCTTCCCCAAAACCGCCGCTCGAAGAACAGAAGCATCGTCACCCGAAACCACCAAGCTACCACCGGTCGATTCTCCTCCGACAACCCACCATAAGACAAAATAAATAGTGGGTTTTGAAGACATCGTCGGCACGACCCCATGGATCCGAGAATCAACGGAAACGGCGAAGGATTTTTCTCGGAATTGAGCGAAAATCGCTCGAATGAAACCCTAAACGCCGCAAGCTTTAATCACTTAATTTGCCTCCGGTGAACAACCAAATGCCAAGAAACCTTAGGGCTTTTGTTGCCCATGGCGAGGCGACTCTACTGTTCCGAAAACGGCCCATAACTTGCTGGAATATCACCAGAATCGATCAAAAGCTCTCACGGCCAGAATAACCCCAATTACGATTTACCCAAAAAATTCACACGAGATTTCATCCGCAATTCAATAATTCAACGCAAATCACACGCTAAACATTAAGGCAGAGAATAACCCGCTCTGATACCAAATGTTAGAACTATAATTCGATCCCGAAACCTTAAACGCAAAACGAAAATCGTGCGTATCGGGAACGAAGATGCGGAAACGTGATAATATACAAACATACCTCCAGCCATTGATGAAGACGATGATTTCGCGTATACATGCGTTGAGCGTCTGACAAAACGGGATCTCTTTAGCCAATTACCCCCTCCGAAGCGATGGTGTGTTCTCTGTGGTTTTTCTCTTGAACGTGAGTTTTCCAAATTGTCGTTCTAGATGAGAAACTGACGTCTCTACCTTATCTCACGTAATAACCACCTTTTTAAAAAACTGATGTAGGGGGCTTGGCTTAGATAACTCATTTAAACTGACGTCTGCCCCTTGTAGATAACTGTCTCCCATCAAGACGGTTATCGGGCGAGACGGTTATCACGTAAAATTAATATGCGTAATATAACATTGATGTAATATAAATGTCGGTATTTCATTAATGTGGGATCACAATTAATTATTTATAACATAAGTAAGATTGATGGAAAAATCGTAAAAAATGAGTGACAATTAGTGATGGCCGAGAAGGGTGAAGTGCGGTTTGGGTGTGTAATATGCCGAAGTGGATTACATGATATTTCTATCGGCGCGGTTGATGTCTTTGAGGGGAGAATTAATGGATTTGGTGAACGGATTGTCAAATGTACTTTTTGATTTGGTGTAGATTGAAGTTGGCCGTGTATATGGAAATGTGGCCCCTGAGCCCTATAGAGTGGGCGACGCTATATCAGCTAGGCTAGATGAGCTAATAGCTTCTCATTCGCCTGTGTTAACTTTGCGTTACCAATGCTTGCTATTGCAAACCACCGCATGATATGAGTAATGAGTATGTATGTAAACCAAGCTTGTGCATAGTAGGTTATAACATGTAGGTGAATTGGGTGAGGTTTGTGGGAATGAGTTGAATACTCGAATTTATACATTCCACGGAGTTTACAGAAAGACCCTACTGTATGACTGAGTGACCTTTTTATGTGACTAGGCCGGTTTTTAAGGGGGCACAAGACAATATTGAATTAACATGGTTGGATTATAACATACTTGGCATTTCTCGTGTGCATAAGGTACTAACCATATTTATGGTGTTACGTGCTGTTATGCTTCAGTTGTGAAATGTCGCTAGGTGAAACCCAAGCCCTTGATTGCGGAATTTGATGGTTACTTGATTTACCGTTACTCGTTCATTGCATTGGTTAGATTAGTTAACGACTTAGAAAATGTTACTTGTTGAGATTTATCTCACTCATTTATGGTTGATTTTCTATGTGAAAGTGAATATGGTTAGATCCCCACTATTTCCTACGGTGTATTTGTCCACTAGAGGTGTCAAATGGGTGGGTCCAGTCGGGTTTGGGTTGGGTCGAACCATATTCGACCCATATTGACTCGTTTAATCCGTTTTGATCCATATCCAATGACCCATACCCGACCCAACCCGTAACCAGCCCATACCCGACCTGACCCATTTTGACCTATGTTATCAAATCACACTAATATTCTAAGAAACATTATATAACTCATTTAACATATTTTAAGCTTTTCACATGTATATGTTATCAGATAAAATTTTTACATCAAATAAAAAAGAAAATTAAATAATAAAAAATTATTAAATAAAATAAAAAATGATATTACTAAAATACTTTCATGCAATAAAAATGGTAGCGGCAGCGGCAAACGGTGACAAGCGGCAAAATCGCGGCGACAGCGGATGGTGGCGATGACCGCAACCGCGAACTGCAGCGGCGACCACGACCTCGATCGTGAATGCGAATTGCGGCGACGACCGCGACCGCAGGGATGTGCGATGACCGCGGACGGCGGCGCCTGCGACCGCGGCAGCCAACGGACGACGTCATGAATCCATTTGTAAAAATAGAAAATTAAAAAAAATAATAATAAGAAGGGTTAATACCACGAAAAACCCCAAACTGGTACGCTCGTGACAATTTTACCCCAAACGATTTTTTTGACCACGAAAAATCCCAAACTGGTACACATGTGACAAGTTTACCCAAAACTATTTTTTTGACCTAAAAAAATCTCAAACTGGTACATTTGTGACAAATTTATCCCAAATTGATATATTTGCAACAAATTTACTCTCTGTTAATTTTCTTTAAATTTAACGTTAAATTCCTTAGTTGGATGGCATGTGGCACTTCACAGGTATACCAGTTTATGATTTTTACCCTCTGTTTACCATATGTTTATCAATTTAGGATTTTTCATGGTATTGAACCAATTTAATAAATGGTAAATTTGTCATAAGTGTAATAGTTTGGGATTTTTCGTGGTAAAAAAAATTATTTTAGGGTAAATTTGTCATAAATGTATCAGTTTGGGGTTTTTTATGGTCAAAAAAATAGTTTGGGGTAAATTTGTCACATGTGTACCAGTTTGGGGTTTTTCATGGTTAAAAAAATAATTTGGGGTAAATTTGTCACAAGTGTACCAGTTTGGGGTTTTTCGTGGTCAAAAAAATAATTTGGGGTAAATTTGTTACTGGTGTACCAGTTTGGGGTTTTTCGTGGTATTAACCCTAAGAAGAAAGTTTAGGCTTTGAGGCCCTAGGTCCATTTGTAAGTTGTAGGAGTTATGGGTCAAAAATGGGTCCAACATGGGTCAAAAATGGGTCACATGCATGACCCAATTTTGACCCATTTAATTTTACTTCAACATTTTTGACCCATTTTTAGTGGGTCATTTAAAAGTTAATGACCCATATAAGACCTATTTTATATAAAATATAGATCAAATATGGGTATTTGACCCATATTGACAACTCTATTGTCCACCTGTCTTAGAAAGTTTCACCATTTACTGTGTTGGGAGTACCAGATTTGGAGGTTATGTGGGTCATATGAACATTTTGGGTCAACGGAGGGCTTGATGTGGGAGTGGTCCCACATCGTCTTCTGGCCGGCTGGAGGACAATTTGAGGTTCACTAGCCCTCTCTCGTTCGACTATGTGTCTTGAGATGGTTCAATGTACCGGGGGACCAGGACTACTAGTATAAGCCTATGTAGATAGCGAACGTATTGACCGACACTTTTGTTGTATAGATCATTTGACTTTAGTTAGGGAGCTTTTGATGTACATAGCCTTCTCAAACTTTGATCGATCTTTGTCGATCCTTAGTAAATAAAAGTGCTGGAGTTTTAATAATTTGCTTGTGTGAGTGTCTCAAATTTTATTATTATTGTTCAATAGTGGACGTGATGAGCCTAGGGCGTCACAGAACATCACCCCCAACTAGAACTTCGACAATGATGGGTCAATGCTCATCTCAAACTGCATTTTTCGAATGGGCAGCTCGACGATCCTCCTCTCTAACCGATCATGCGACTGTTACAGCTCCAAGTACCAGCTCATCCATACTAAGCGCACTCACAAATGCTCAGATGACAAGAATTACGGTTACATGTTGCTCTATAAGGACTTGATGGTAGTTGCAAGGGAGGCCCTGAAGACCAATATCACAACCCTCGGCTAGTTAATGCCCCCGACGTTGGAGCAGCTCTTGTTCTTCATGACCTTGGTGATAAGGAAGGTGCTTAAGATGAAAATTAGGTTATACATTCCTGACTTTAAGCTTGTCTTCGAGCATTTTTGCAACCACGCTTGAGGCCGAGCTGTTCTCAACGAGATAAAGAAGAACCTCAAGCTCACCGATTGGCACATGGAGCCATCAAGAATAACTATATCCTTATTCGAGAACACGTCAAGTAGCTCATTGTGGAACGAATTGGCCTATTCAGAGATCAAAGGACAGATTAGCAAAGGCCATAGGACATGGAAGATCGCCTTTGGGTCTAGATTCTAGTGCAAAAGAGTAGTTTGCTAGGTAGTGAGGAAAATCGACCCAGTGGAGGAAATGAACCCATGGAAGGACGATATTCATGAGTTCTCTATCCATGTTCCGAAAGTGGTGTCCATAGGATCTATTGCGAAATAAGTGCATCAATCAAGATCTTCCCAATGTAGGTAAGGTTTATTTTGAAGGATACTTGAACCTTAATCATCCTTGGTCATTTATTACATAGGAAAATTAGGGGTTTTCTTACCTTGGGTACATCTAACTCACGGTGGTGTTGCCGAGATATATACGAAGAACTTAGACATGGGGGACTGACTGTAGAGTGGCACAACCTAATTTGGAGCAGCGACATTAACAAACACAACTTTATTGATTGGCTGATTTGCGAAGATAGATTATCGATAATAGAAAAATCGTAGCACGATGGATGACTTCAATTGATATCCAATATAACTTATCTAGGGTCTGTATAGAAGACAAAGCACATTTATTTTTCTAGTGTGAGTGGACAAGCAACATTTGGCATAGTATCCTTATGCAACGTGGGATTAGGCCAAGGTGCATAAAAATATAAAAGAGAGGGCTTTACTTTACCAAAAAAATTTGACCTTCTCAGACAAATGTAGTTTTGGCTATTATATGGAGACTTCCTACCTTCATCTTTTTGAATTATTAGCTCTATTTGTAATGTTGAGATGCCCCTAAGCTATTGTACTTTATTTGCTCTATGATATTTACATCTTCAACTAAAAATAAAACAAAATTGGAGGGACCTCTTGTTGACACCTGATTTTTAATTATTTTTTTTATTTTCAAAAATTAATAGTAAATTCATAAAAATTCATAAAATTAAAAAATCAACTTTGGGGACCTTGACCAAACCTAGGGAACCAATGTTGACCAAACAAAAAATGATTTTTCGTATTTTCAGTATTTTCCGATATTTCTATTTTCGAAAATTCATAAAAAAAAATCAAGACAAAATGAGAAAATTGCAAAATCAACTTTGGAAACTTTGGCCAAGCTTATACAACCATTTTTGAGCAAAAAATAATTTTTCATATTTTTTGTATTTTTAAATATATTTTTTAGAAATTAGGAAAATATTTCATAAATAATAGCATTTGAGGCCACAAAAATATATAAAAATAATCAATATTTTTATTTTAAATCCCTTTTCATGTTGGCCATCGTAAATTTAAAAAATCCAATTCGAGGTCGTGTATTCTTTCACGAGCATAATCTCGAATCAGGCCTAAAAAAATTCAATTTGAGTCAATTTATTTTCATTTTTCATTTTTAGGAGTTGTGACATTGTTCTCTAATATTCTAAATTTTCATCTTGGCACAATTATACCCAGAATGACCTAATTTTACAAAAAAGGGTTTAATTAAATTTTATATTATTTTTAGTAATAAGAAATGAGCTTAAATTTGACATGCGGTGAATTGTGTCAAAGATTGTGAGGAGATTTGGACTTAAAAAAATATTTTTTTTTCAGGGACTAAATTGTAAATAATTAAAATTCAGGGACTAGAGTGCAAATACCTAACTCTTAAAGGATTATTTTGTAAATAACAAAAAAAAGAGTTAGTGGAGAAATTAGAATAAAGAAGGGAAGATGGAGAAGAGAAGATGGAGAAGAATGGATGGAGAAAATAAAATAAGAATAGAGAATGGAAGATGGAGAAAAGAAGATGAAGAAGAATGGATGGAGAAAATAAGATAAGAATAGAGAATGGAAGATGTAGAAGAGAAGATGAAGAAGAATGGATAGAGAAAATAAGATAAGAATAGAGAAGGAAAGATAAAGATGAAGAAGAGTTAGTGGAGAAATTAGAATAGGAGATAAATATGGAGAATGGAAGATGAAGATGAAGATGAAAAAGAGTTATTGGAGAGATTAGAATGTGAGATAGAGATGGAGAAAAGAAGATGAAAATGAAGAAGAGTTAGTGGAGAAATTAGAATGGGAGATAGAGTTAGTGGAAAAATTAGAATGAGAGATAGATGAGTGGCTTATAAAAGGAGGAAGAAGTGAGCTTGAGAGGGATAATTTTGGGAGAGAAAATTTTGGATGTTTGAGAGGGTTTTGGGAGATTGAAGAAAAATTTGAGAGAAAGAAAATACCAAAAAGAGATAGAGAATTTTGAAGATGATGGGAGTTTAAAGCTAGAGAGTTATCATCATCAATTTCTTTATCGATCAACATAAATCAAGAATTCATCCCAGATTTGAAGCTAAGTGTCCCTCTACTCTCTTTGATTTTTTAGTATAAACTAGCTCAAATTTTCTACTCTTCTTCCATTTCCCCATATTTGATTTCAGGCAGGAACCAATTACATCCATCAAGCACTTCTTATAATGCCATTAAAGCTAAGTATCTCTTTTATTGTTCTAATTTTTAATGTGAATTAAATCATATTTGCTCCATTACTCCATTTCTCCATATTTTTACGTCAGGCAAAGGACAACTCCAAATCAATGGTAAATCCCATGGAGCTGCAAAGTGAGCCCAAACAAATTCCAAGGTGTCCATCAAATTTGCAGCCGACCCGTCAACGGATTTTAGTTCAAATTGTTGAAACAAATTGTTGTATTTTATTTTAAAGAATTTAAACCCTAGAATGTGAAGGGCAGAGCCCGCTCACTAGAGGTCATTTTAAATTTCTGTAATTTAAATTCTTGCACCTTAAACCCCAAAGGAGAGTACCAAGCTAAGGCTGAGCTATCCATTGGTGGTCTTTATTTATTGTCATTTACTTCCTGTAATTTAATTTTTGAATCACTAAACCCCAAAATAAGTAGCTCGCAGCATTGCACAGAAGTCGTTAACTCACTCCCTCTTTCGACTTTAGGGAAATACTTAATATTTTGAAAATGCAAAAAAAAAATGTCACTAACGTATATTCCATTTAAAAAAGTGAAAATACAAAAAGAGAACACTCCACTAGAGTCTTAGGAATAAATCAAGCTTGAGTTGACAAATTAGGATATCCATGAAATTAAGGTACCGAAAGGGCATTAGTTTTAATTAACTAGTGTAACCAAGTCCCTGAACTCATAATCTCTAGTTCGTAGAAGTAATTTAGTTCTCCCGCTAATTTACTTAGGTTTCTAATTAACTTACCAAAAATGACTAATGGCGACTCCAAATTTTAAAACCATTTGAACGAAAAACTAAAGTCGCGATTTGGTAGAGCTTGGGAGAGCTCGAACTAAGTTAGTTAATTTAATCAATTAATCTGGTAATCCATTAACTTAAAAAAATAAATTTTAGGTCGCGACACCTCTAAACTAAAATACCATTAGCATAATGCAGATTCTCATTTTATTTAAGTCATGCATTACATGTAAGTCACGTGCGCTTAATACGATGTTACCATGAACCATTGCTTAGTGCAATCGAGAGCTTTGGCCGACCATATATATAGGTGTAGTTTAAACTCCATACCCAACTCCTTGTTGATGAGGTTTGATCTCTGGTGGATATTCGATTCAAGTGTTATCCATTCAATTCTATTCCTATTCACCTTTGAATAATTTAAACCTCATGTTTCATCTAAAGAAGGAGGCTGGCGCTATGATATTTAATCCTATCCTCACCATTGCAAACGTGATTTAATTGATTTAATCCATGAATGAAATAATGACTAAAATTGATTGAGCTTTGCAGCGATTATCGAATCTGATCAAAATTTTATCACATAACCTTAGAGCTTAATTCAAACTCGACCTAATGGAGGTCATAAATTGTAACGACGTCCTAGTCCGCCATCTTCTTATGCAAATCGCGCTATCTGCTTTAATATGATATTACATATAATACAGAGGGCGTATGCGAAAGACTACCCTAAATCAAGTGAGGTCGACATACAAGTGCATGAAAAGGGTAGGCACACCTAAAAGATACGGCCTCTTAACTTATAATAGATGATAATAACACTAAGCATCTAAACAAATACTTAAATTTTACATATAATAAACATTTAGTACATCTTTTTTACATCAAAAGAGAATAAATACTGGGAGACAATAAAAAAGGTATGGATTCTCTATCTAACCATATACATAATGGGTTCTCTATCTAACCATCCACATATAGCGTACTCCATCGACGCTCCGACATCTCTCATGGCCACATAAAAAACTAGCTGCTATGTCACCTCCATTCAAAAGCCTACTTGTAAAACTGCACCACTAACTAGCGCTTTATCATTTACTCCTCACCACCATCGCTACTACCACTCCCATTGGCTCTTGAAGATGAGTAAGGCAGAGGATCAAAGAGCTGGCCTGATAGTACCGCATAAATAGATATGAAGAGAAGGGGTATCAATTCATTATATAATCCTATATCTACCACCATCACTATCACACGCTTAAGAAAGCTCATGGAAGGGTAGTCGACAGCTCGTGCTCATCTCAGAAGATTGAATAACTCAATGGAGTGCTATAATGAGTGGAAGGAGCAACAGGAGAGATTGACATACCTTTCAACTAAAATAGTGAAGCCCATAAGGGGTGAGTACAAACTTAGCAAATAGCACGTTCGGCCCAAAAACTAGATTGCCCAATCCCTCAAAACAATTCAAGCATGACATAGAGAATGGTAAGCCAAAGATCATACAAGGAAACCTACTTGATATTTGTACGAGAACATAATAATTTTTCATACATTATCCTAAACTCAGTCATTAATCTATACTATCAATATTGATTCATCAAGCGGATCCCCAAGCACTTTCTTGATAAGCCTCTATCTCAGCTCAATTGAGAATAGGGTCACTCCATGCTCAGAGGGTGTACTCATTTGATAGTGAACCATCTAATAGTTATTCAATACTCGCGTGTTGCTTAGGGTAAACCAAGGTGCTATAATACTAAAGAAATTGTCCCCCAATGTGCAAGGTTGAGTATCCTTTTGCTCTCATTTCCTTTTGAATCCAATCCATTGAAGTGACCACTACACTAGCACTCTTCCATCAATTAGTGCCCTTGCATGGCCACCATGAATTGGTTGCCAACAACATAAGCTGACGACAGCTAATGGCAACCATGAATTTTCCTTCGTGCTTGGCCAAACCAAACCTACACATAGTACGACTCCAATTTGCCTCCTTCCTTAATGAACTAAACAATCAAGTCTTACACTACAACCATCCCTGTCCTAATGAAGTTGAAGTGAGTAATGGATCGTCCATGTATCAACAAATTCCACTCCATACAAGCTAAAGCTTCAATCGGCATACCCATTTCTCGCCCATCGCCCTATGCCCAGAATGTACAAGAGTCAAACCATCTAAAGGAGGGGTAGAATGTATACTTGCCTTAGAATTGAAGCTCGAACCATTGCCAACAAGCTCTACTCCTCCTTTGTGCTCGCGATTCGCTCAGGTTCCACCAGGAACGAGAGATAATGCTAGGGAGCTAGTTAGACGAATGACAAGGAGGCTGGAGTCGAGAGGAAGACGGGCGGGGTAGGGGATCGAGGTGGTGGCTCCACTATCACTGCTGTGGCAAGCTCAATGGGCGTGATACTACTCGAAAGAGATATAGCTGGAAAAATTGAGGGAGAGAAGTGAGAGCTTAAGGAAGGGTGTGAGTAAATGAAAGGGAGAGAATGATGGGAAGAAAGGGGGTGAGGTCGTATAGGGTTAAAAGGGAATGAAGTGGCTGGTGATTTCTCAGGGGGTGAGGTTCGCGCTCAAAACGCAAATCAAATTCACGCTCGGATTGATCTTGTGCTACGTTTCAATAAAATTCCACTAACAATCCCACAATATTACCACGTCCAGGACATGTTCTTCACTTGAATAATCCATCATGTCAATCTCAATTAACACCAACACCCTTGAAGATTATAAACCTTCGTAATTCAAACCCGACATCGACTAATCTACCAATAAAATTCATGCTATCATATAAATGTTGAAACCAAATAATAGTGGTAACTTACGAAATTTAGAATAATGATACAAAAGAAAGATTGAAAGGAGAAAATCTCTTATTAAGATGTTTTTGATGAATACAAAATACAACACTCACCCTTATGTACTCATATAACAGCAAAACACGTGAAATGTGAAATACATTTCATGAAGACAGATTTTCAACGCTCATTAAATGATTCATTGAAAAACATCTTTCGATTAGACTAACGAAAAGGTCCACAAAATACACTAGCATAGGGCTTTTTCGTTGTTAAGTTGTAGCAGTATTGAGCAACATCCAACAGATCCAGTCCTTCTGATTTGCACTCCTTATAAGGCAATAAATGAAACATGCAAAAGACAAGATAGGAGAAACATGCATATCTTTTTGTAATCAAACTACAATGACTTGTTTTGTCTTCATTGCTTGCCATTCTTCTCATTCTTCTTCTTTTTCGACGCCCACCCTAAATCAAGGGTGTTGGATTCCCCTCCCCCCCCCCCCGCCTTTTTTTTTTTTTGTCTTCACAGAAGAGTTTGTCGACATGGTAACCAATTTTACTAATATTTTAACAACCTCCCTTAAAATTAATTTCCATAATTAGCAACACCAAGCATCTTCTTTAATTTTTTTCTAATGAATCCGCCTTTAATGATTTTGTTAGGATATCTGCAATCTGGTCTTTAGACCTATAGAAATCAAATTCAATCTCACCATCTTTGATTAGCTCATGTTTGTAGTGATGCTTGATGTCGATGTGTTTTCTCCCGTCGAAAAACTGAATTTTTGGCTAATGCAATAGTCAACTTATTGTTACCCACCGGCTGAGTGGGCGAGTGGATAGGGCTCTGGACCCAGTTTGGTCCAGAGTTCGAATCCCCCCCGTTGCGATTCGTCGCAGGGAGCTCGTCCCCCCCGTTGCGATTCGTCGCAGGGAGCTCAGTGTCTTACCCGGGTGCCTGTGGTGGTGGGGTCCTGCAGTCGCCCCCGAGGACTTAGTCGGGTTCACGGCCTCGGTTTGAGCTCAGCTCGCCAGCCTCCGGACACCTCGGTTATCAAAAAAAAAAAAAAACTTATTGTTGGACTTGTGGTATTTGGGTTTGTAATTTTGCGTAGCCTTACACCCTTACACTCTCGAGGACATTTTCTGTTGTAACCCTGGGTACGAGGTCGCTGTTTGATTTTTTTGTTTATGCGCTTTGATTAACTAATATATTCTTACCTTACCCAAAAAAACTTATTGTCACACATCATTTTAGTAAGACCTATTTTTTCATGCATCAGTTCATTCGGTATCTTACGAAGTCACATCGCCTGACAAGCAGCTAAAGCTAACGCCATGTATTCTACTTCAGCTCCGAGAGTGTAACAACTTGTTGTTTTCTTGAGGACCAAGAAATTACTCCCAATCCAAGAAAGAAAGCATATCTTGAAGTACTCTTTCGAGTCTCGGTATCACCTACCCAATCACTATCTATGTACCCCACTAGACTAATTGTCTGTACAATGATATATAATTCCATAGTCATGAATTCCACTCACTATAAAATTCTTTTTGATGCCTACAAATATGATTGGTACAGTTTTTCCATGACAACCTCTTCACTAGATTTTTTTGTTCAAAATATCGATTTCTTGATGTACTTGTCAGTTCACTCACTGTACTAGAATCTCCTTCACTTATTATCGATTTGGCTATTTTTTGCATTTTATGTGGCTCAGTGGGAATTGTCCCTACTTCCCGATGAGAAATATCGGTTTCAAACCTTCGATACACATGACCATTTTTTGCGATGATGGAGCTGGTTGGAAGCAATGGTTTATGGCGGTGGAAGTGAAGACTAACAGCGGTGGTCGTAGGTGATGGTTACAAATTGGCAAAAGCCATGAGTGGCTGGAGAGGGAGTTTGGTTGGGGTCGCTTGTTCATGGCCAGTTTGCAGAAGACGACGATAAAGTAGGTGAAGTGGCCCAAAGGACAATAGCAAAATTGGGCTTAGTTAGGCTTGGTGAACTGTGGGCCTGAATAGGTTTAGTGGGTTTGAGTTATATTTGGGTTGACGAGTCTGGGCTTGATTTGGCTTTAGAGGATCTCGACTTGCTCAGTCTTAGGTTAGTTTGGGCCAAGTTCGATTTAGATGAAGTTGGGCTTAATTCGATTTTATCAGAGAGGGCTTCATCTAGCTTTGTTTTGAACAGTCTTGATATAGGGGCCCAATCTGAGTCCACAATAGCCCATATCCATACTGGGCTCAAGGACCCAGCACGATTCCCTATTTTTCAAAATTAAAAAATTAAAATAAATTTAACTGAAAATTTAAAAGTAATAATATCAGAAAATAGCTTAAAAATAAGCCTTTATTAAAGTTTTAAGTTTTAGCACTTGACTTAGCTTAATTTTCTTTAGTTAGCGTACATCTAGTTTAAGGATTTTAGAGAGCACTGTTGATATGAGTTTAGGATATTGATCTTTTAGGTAAGAAGTTGGACTAATTTGAATTTAGCTTTATCGAGTTTACTTTCTTGCGCTTTACATTTATTGTATTGTTTGTGATTATTTACTTTTCCTTGATCGTGTACTCATGCAATGACATCATTCAGTGGCCTAGGTTAATAAAATGATCAAAGATTGTCTAAATCATTTTGATGATGAATCAATCGAGTTAGGATATCGAAATGGTACTAATTAGATAATTAATGTAATCATATCGATATCTGGTTTTAGGTTAGCTTCGGTCATTATGTACTGAACAAAAGCAAAAGCCTCAGTAACAATTGGATGGTAGTAAAAAGTCATAGCAAACCCAATAGCTACTTGTACTTTGTGTAGGAAGTAAGGTATACTTCCATACCTCACTTGGCTACTAGCCGACTCCAATAGGTTAGTGGCGACTCCTATTTAGGATTGGAAACCTTAGATAAATTTATTCTAATTGTCTTATTCAAGTTCGAGGTGTGTCACTACCTTCTTGGAGGTGAACCACCGAGGAAATGGTAATGGATTACTGAACGGGAATTTTCATGGAGACAAACCACCAAGGAAATGGTAACGGATTACTAAACACGAACAAAGGTTCCTCTAGCGAGGCAATGGCTCACGTTTAGCGCAAGCTCTCTCGAGCTGTACTGATTGCAACTTGGTACTCAATTTAATTGTGCAATCTATCATACCTTTTAGAGTCGCTACTAATCTGTTGTCCATTAAATACCCAACCACCCCAGTAAAATGTGGGAGTGCATTGTACTTATAAGAATCAGAGATTCAATGGATTAAGGAACTTGGTCACGCAAGATTAATCTACATCCTTTTAGTGTATTTTCTCTTTATTTCGGAAAATATTTTTACATGAAATTTTGGTCAAATTATCCTATGCCACTAATGTGGTTTTTTTTTCCAAATTAGGTAAACATTTTTTTTATCAAATTAGGGCAAAAAATATTATATTTACCAAGAAGGGGCTTGAGCGGCAGCTCAATTGGCACATGAGCCCAATAGTGGCTACGGCCTTTTTTTTATAAATAATTTTTTATTTTTAATTATTTTATATTTATAACATTTAAATTTATATAACTTTGTGAATATAATTTTTTAAGTTTATTTTTAATAACATAATTATCAATAATTAATTGAACAATTTATTAAGACATAAATAATTAACTTAATTAGTATGTGCGGCAATTGGGCTGCCGCCGGGCCCGTGCAGCATCTTGAGGGCCACGCGGATCCTTTTTTGGTAAATATAATGTTTTTGGCCCTAATTTTGTAAATATATTTTTTAACCTAATTTGAAAAAAAAACCCAACACTAATGTCCCCTGCATGATCAACCATCGCAAGTTCGTGGCTTAGGATTAAAACTTGCAAAGACTGTCTACTAAATATTATTGACTTTAAAGAGAAAATGTATTGAAAGGGTGTTAGATTGAGACAACGTAACCAAATTTTCGTACGCCCAAAAGGGATATTGGCTTGAAAGAATCCGGGCTAAGTCTTCTGCCAAATAATCAATTACTTTCCTTTTGTTGGTTCTCCGTTGGCGTTCGACCTAATTTTAATTAATCACAGCAGTAACTGTATTGATAGCTCGTCTACTTTCACCCCGCACTCACTTTAAATTCACCCCAAACACTACCCAATCTTCCCCATGCATTATTGCCAACGAGTTCTCGGCCTTCGTTATTCTTCAGGAAACCCCTCTGAAGAGAACACACAATCAAGAGCAACAAAAGCTGCAAAAATCTTGTCTTTCTGCAGAAATGGCCGAACAACAACAAAACCCAGATCGGACAGTCCCCATCTCAGTCGAACCTCGAAGCCAAGACTCGAACAGACCGGCGAACCACAACCTCTCAAACTTCTTCTTGTCTGTGAAACTCAAGTACGTGAAGCTCGGCTACCACTACCTCATCTCCAACGCCATGTATTTACTCCTCGTGCCGCTCCTCGGCATCTCCTCGGCCCACCTCTCGACCCTCACGGCACGAGACCTGGCCCAGCTCTGGGACCAGCTCCGGTTCAACCTCGTCGCTGTCGTCCTCTGCTCCACCCTCATGGTGTTTCTGGTCACTCTCTACTTCATGACCCGACCCTGGAAAGTCTACCTGGTCGACTTCGCCTGCTACAAGCCCGACCCGGCCCGGATATGCACCCGTGAGACCTTCATGGAGCGATCCGAGCTCACGACCTCGTTCACCGAGGAGAACCTCAATTTCCAAAGGCGGATCCTCGAGCGGTCCGGGCTTGGACAGCGGACGTACGTGCCTGAGGCCGTGCTCCGGGTCCCCCCAAACCGATGCATGGCAGAAGCACGGTTGGAGGCTGAGACCGTCATGTTCGGGGCCGTCGACCAGCTGCTGGCCAAGACCGGGGTCAAGGCCCAGGACATAGGGATCCTCGTCGTGAACTGCAGCTTGGTCAACCCGATTCCGTCGTTGTCGGCGATGATCGTGAGCCGCTACAAGCTCAGAGGGAATGTGTTGAGCTACAATCTTGGTGGGATGGGTTGCAGCGCTGGATTGATTTCTATCGACCTTGCTAAGCAGTTATTACAGGTTTTGTTTCTTTTTTCCTCTTTCTCTGTTCTTCAACGTATAATATATAGTTGTAGGAACCAAATAAAAAGGAAGGAGGAATTTTGCGGAAGCTTGGAGGATTTAATTTGGAGAGAATAACAAAAACACAAATGAGAGAGCAATTCTACAAAATACCTTTGCCAAGGTTTTACACAAAGAAAATCAAGCTTTGCTCTAAGCTTGTTCTTACAAGAAAACTCTCTCTCTCTCTCTATTTCTTCTCCTCCTTGATATGAAACTTACAAGAAAAACCACACATATTTATAGCCAATTCTATACCTAATTTTTGTCAAACTTAAATGTCTTTATTTGACTACACTTAATTTTATCAAATTCAAGCACACCTAAGTTGTCCATTTTTGACAATCAATAGTCAAAAATTGAGGCTTAAGCACACCTAAGTTGTCCATTAATAGTCAAAAATTGAGGCTTCTTCTTTTTTTGACTTTCTTCCAAAATTTATTTTAATATTTTCAATAGCCTCCCTTAAAATTGATTTTGGAAGTTCATAACGCCAAGCATCGTCTTCAATCTTTCGAACAAATCAGCCTTCAATGGTTTTGTCAGGATATCTGCAATCTGGTCTTCTGATCTGCAGAAATTAAGTTCAATTTCGCCATCTTTGACTTGCTCACGAATATAGTGATACTTGATGTCGATGTGCTTGCTCCTGCCATGAAATACAGGATTCTTGGCTAATGCAATAGCCGACTTATTGTCACACATCAATTTAGTAGGACTTGCTTGTTCATGTATCAATTCACGCAGCATCCATCGAAGCCATATTGCCTGACAGGCCCCTGAAGCTAATGCCATGTATTCAGCTTCAGCTGTCGAGAGTGCAACAACCTGCTGTTTTTTCGAAGACCAAGAAATTACTCCTGATCCAAGAAAGAAAGCATACCCTGAAGTACTCTTTCGAGTCTCAGTATCACCTGCCCAATCACTATCTGTATACCCCAACAGATCAAAGTTGTCAGTATAAGAATATAAAATTCCATGATCACGAGTTCCACTGACATACCGCAAAATTCTTTTTGCCGCCTGTAAATGTGATTGGTATGGTTTCTCCATGAACCTGCTAATAATTCCCACTCCATAGGTAATATCTGGTCTTGTAGAAGCCAAATATCTTAAACTGCCAACAATGCTTTTGAAATAAGTGGGATTTACCAATTCACCGGTTCCTTCTTTCTTCAGCTCCAAACGTTCAATTACGGGAGTTCGAATTGGTTTGAGCGATTCCATTTTTAATCGCTTCAGAATATCATTAGCATATTTCTGCTGTGAAATAAATATGCCATTATCTGTCTGCTTCACTTCAAGCCCAAGAAAATAGGACATCAATCCTAAATCAGTCATCTCGAACTGGCTAGTCATAGCCTCCCTGAATTCTGAAAACATTTTTTCACAGCTGCCTGTAAATATCAAGTCATCAACATAAAGGCACACAATTATTATGTCACCGTTAGTATTTGACTTGATATACAGTGTATGCTCATACGGGCACTTTTGAAAATCACGCTCTAACAGGTATGTGTCGATACGCGTGTACCAAGCACGAGGTGCCTGTTTTAGCCCATACAAAGCCTTCTTCAGTTTGTAAACTTGATTTTCATGCCCTTTCTCATAACCCTGTGGTTGCTCCACGTAGACTTCCTCTTCAAGAACACCATTGAGGAATGCTGATTTCACATCCATTTGATGGATCTTCCAATGATTTTGAGCTGCAAGTGCTAAGATCATCCGGATGGTATCCATCCGAGCCACTGGTGCAAATACTTCAAAATAATCAATACCTGGCTTTTGCTTGTAGCCCTTTACAACCAGTCTGGCCTTGTAACGGTCCACCTGACCATTGGGTTGGTACTTCGTCTTGTACACCCACTTGACACCAATGGGTTTCTTACCAGGTGGTAAAGAAGTTAGCACCCATGTGTCATTCTTCTCAATGGAGTGAATCTCTTCATCCATTGCATGAATCCACCTTTCATCTGCAGCTGCTTCATCATAGGTTACAGGATCACATTCAGCAAACAAACAAAAGTTTACCAATGTTTCATCAGTGATTCCGTTATTATCACTGCCATCGCCTCCTGTGACCACGTAATCCCTGAATTTTGCTGGCGTCTCCCTCAGTCGTTGTGAACGACGTAGTGGTGGTTCTGAAGCTGCTGTTGGTGAAGATGTACCACTAGTTGAAGATGATGGAGGCTCTTCTATTTCTTTCTCCAATGGTTCATCTTCGATGGTGATGCTTTTCTGGTCACCCTTTTGGTTCCAGTCCCAAGCTTCATCTTCAAAAAACTGGACATCCCTGCTGATAATTACCTTTTCAGTGACTGGGTTATACAGCTTATAACCTTTAGTTGTGTCACTATAGCCAATGAAGATGCACTTCTCGCTTTTGTCATCCAACTTCTTTCTTCGTTCATCTGGTATATGGGGATATGCCATGCACCCAAATACTCGTAGAAACGAAACATCTGGCTTGTTGCCGCTCCAAGCCTCTTCTGGGGTTCTTCCAAGAACACTCCTTGTTGGACACCTGTTTAGTACAAATACAGCACAAGCAACCGCTTCTGCCCAAAAATTCTTAGGCAAATTTTTGGCTTTTAACATACTTCTTGCCATTTCAAAAATTGTCCTGTTCTTTCTTTCTGCTATACCATTTTGCTGAGGTGTATAGCTGGCAGTCAACTGACGTTTTACTCCATGAATTTTACAAAATTTGTCAAATTCATTTGAGGTAAATTCTCCTCCTCTATCCGATCTCAACGTCTTCAGATTAAAGCCACTATGTTTTTCAACATAGACTTTAAATTCTTTGAACTTGGCAAATGCTTCAGATTTTTCTCTCAAGAAATATACCCAAGTTTTTCTGGTAAAATCATCAACAAAAATCAGCATGTACCTTTTTTGTCCGACTGATTCAACCTCAATAGGGCCACATATATCTGTATGTACCAGCTCCAAAAGTTGCTTTGCTCTTCTGGCTTTCCCTACTGGAAATGATTCTCGATGTTGTTTTCCAACGAGACATCCTTCGCATGGACGATCTGGACATTCGATTAAAGGCATGCCGGTCACCATCCTTTTCTGAACCAGTAGTTTTAGTCCACGAAAATTTAGATGACCGTATCGAAGATGCCACAGCCAGTTGTTGTCTTTCATCATCGCTTGAAAACTCAAGAGATTCTTCGTCTGAAGAGTCATGGGAAACATCCGGTTCTTCGTCATTTGCACCGTTGTGATCAACTTGTTGTTGACACTTCTGATGGTGCAAATTCCATTTTCAATGTGAACTTTGTGGCCTTTTTCGGAAAGTTGCCCAACACTTAGCAAATTCCAAAAAAGTCCTGGCACAAAGTAAACATCTGCAATAGCAACATTAGTACCATCTTTTGACTTGATATTAATGTTACCTTTGCCCATCACGGGAATTTTTGATTTATTCCCGAAGTTGACTTCACCACGACTCGTCTCATCCAATTGCGAGAATAATTCCTTCCGGCCAGTCATATGATTGCTGCAACCAGTATCTAGATACCATATGTTGGTATCTACAGTGCTTGAGTCATCCTTCTTACATGCTAGCACCATGTATTCTTCAGCATCAGTGGTATGTGCGTGCTCCGCCTGCTCGTACGTCGCCTTTGCATGGCATTCGGATTTGTAATGTCCGAACTTGTTGCACTTAAAACACTTGACTTTTGATTTGTCACGTGTTTTAAATTTCCCGGTGAAATTGGAATTTCCACCTCTTCCTTGGCCTCCTCCGCGACCTCGACCTCCTTGATAGCTTCCTCGATTTGATGGAGCGATACGACTTTGCAAAGCTTGCTCGGGATATGAACTGACGGACTTCTGATTCATTCTTTGCTCATGCGAGCATAATGAACCCATCAACCGCTCCAACGTCATAGTTGATATATCTTGGCCTTCTTCGATTGCCGCAACAACGTAGTCAAATCTTTCAGTCAAAGACCTCAAGATTTTTTCTACGACTCGTACATCTTGGAGTGTTTCACCATTAACCCTCAATTGGTTAACGATGTTTTGTACACGATCAAAATACAAAGAGATAGATTCAGAATCATTCATGCGTAAAGACTCAAAATCACCTCGAAGTGTTTGAAGCCGAACTCTTCGAACACGATCGTCGCCCTTGTAGGATTTTTGCAAAATATCCCACGCTGCTTTGGCGGTCTCGGCATTCGATATTTTTTCAAATATCGTCTCCTCCACGGCTTGAAAGATCGCATATAATGCTTTCTGATCTTTTTTCCGGGATTCCACCAACGAATCCTTCTCCTCCTTTCTCATGGCATTGAATTCTTCGTTATTAGCTACTTCGATGTAGCCATTCTCCACCAGGTTCCACAAATCTTGCGATTTGAACAAAACCTTCATTTGGACGGACCAGTTGTTGAAATTCTTTCCGTTCAACTTTGGAAGTTGAAATTGAACGGAACTTGTGGACGCCATAACTTGGCTCTGATACCAAATGTAGGAACCAAATAAAAAGGAAGGAGGAATTTTGCGGAAGCTTGGAGGATTTAATTTGGAGAGAATAACAAAAACACAAATGAGAGAGCAATTCTACAAAATACCTTTGCCAAGGTTTTACACAAAGAAAATCAAGCTTTGCTCTAAGCTTGTTCTTACAAGAAAACTCTCTCTCTCTCTCTCTATTTCTTCTCCTCCTTGATATGAAACTTACAAGAAAAACCACACATATTTATAGCCAATTCTATACCTAATTTTTGTCAAACTTAAATGTCTTTATTTGACTACACTTAATTTTATCAAATTCAAGCACACCTAAGTTGTCCATTTTTGACAATCAATAGTCAAAAATTGAGGCTTAAGCACACCTAAGTTGTCCATTAATAGTCAAAAATTGAGGCTTCTTCTTTTTTTGACTTTCTTCCAAAATTTATTTTAATATTTTCAATAATAGTAGGAACTTTTTATGAACAACGCCCTCATTGTTATCCAAGCAAACAAGGAATGAAAACTATCATCGACGGACGAAATGCTAAATGCAAGTCGGGTGATAGGAATTTTATTAGTTGCACTATTGAATAGCACGCCATGTCATGTTGACATAGTGTGTTATGTAGGGTGTGTTTGTTCGAGTAAAAGTGTTTTTATGAATTAGTTTTTTGGAATTTAACCCGTTTGATTCACCGAAAATCATTTAGTCAAAGGAATTACTTATCTCGAATTTTTAATATGTTGATGTTGATGTTCTTTTTCTTCTTCGGCCACCGGGCCTTGCCGATGGCTAGCAATCGGCCACATGAGGTCGAGCCTCGCTAGACACCATCGAGCTCACCAGATCTTGGTGAGGCTCGACCTTGCCAGTCGTTAGCCGTCGCCAAGGCCCGGCAACCAGCAAGGGAAGACGAACAAGAAAAAATTATTTAAAAACACGAATTTTTTTTTTTTGCCTTAGTTAAAGCTATGAGATTGAAATCATTTTACAAATGAGAATCAAATATAAAAAACATTTTTGATAACTAATCACCAATCAAAAGAAAACAAATCATTAGTGACAGAGTTTTCCTCCAACCAAGCGCACCCGTAAGTTAAAGACATTTCGTCAAAATTTGAATCATGACAGTAAAACTTCAACTATTATCTTCCCCTACTTTACGCTTTGGTTGGTCGGGAAGTGGGAGTTAGTGAGTGGTTTGAACTTGGAACCTTGGAAACCTAGATGACGCTGAACAAATTGATCCACACTGATAAGCCAGGAAGCACCAACACCGTTTAGAGCCTCTATGTCGTGTCCGTTGTGTTGTGTAATCGTCTTCGACATTTCAACATTTTTCAACATATGACCGACATGTGATCAGTGCTCTAAACATGCTAAACACACTAGCGATACGCTAGTCCAGTATCTCGACATGCTATTTCAACACGCACAAGATCAATTTTAAGCATTTTCAATAAATTAATGGTCAAAATGAAAATTCATCAAAAAAAATATATATTTAAGTCATATATCCAGCTATCTTAAAATTAATATACGTAGCCAACCAAAAAAAAAATTGTGAATCTCTAACAAAAGATGAAAAAGAAACTCATCACTGTTATTGTTATATATACATGATGATTTATTATTTATATAGAAATATATATATTTATGATGCAACGTGTCTCAATGTATTTAAATTCTTTATTCTTTTAAAAATAGCATGCCGACGTGTCATGTTATATAATGTGTCAATGTTGATGTTGGTGTCAATGCTACTTAGCTGCAAGACAATCCAATATTCATTTTTCCACAAAAAATGTGCCACCGGACCTAGGAAAGAGAGTGCTTGTCCTGTCAACATGTTCTTGCTTGCCTTCCGCAATGAATTCACGAGATCGGTGGCTTAGGGTACCCATTTTTGTGTGAGCAAGAGCCTTAAATTCATCATCAACTCCCAACTGTATCTGTTCCTTCCTCCGTGTAGAGGAATGCATGAAGCAGGACAAGAGTAATAAAGCATTGGCTTAGCTAGGGTTGAAATAGGACTTTTCCCATTTATGACTCCGATGGATGACACCGAGTTGAAAATAAGCTTTGTACATTCTAAATTTACTATCTGTTCTATCTACTAGGTGCAAAAGTTTCTAGGTTTTCTCCCTAGGGATTTTGTCTCATGAAAATGAAACTTCGGCCTAATCTTATTACGCCTCTTAACGATTCAATCACTAGGTGCATCCTAACACTTATGCCCTAGTGGTAAATATCGAGGGCCTCACCCTCAACTGGTACTTTGGCAATGACCGGTCGATGCTCGTCACCAATTGCCTCTTCCGGATGGGTGGCGCAGCGATCCTCCTCTCTAACCAGTCCTCTGACCGCCGGCTCTCCAAGTACCAGCTCAACCACACCGTGCGCACCCACAAAGGCTCGGATGACAAGAGCTATGGCTGCGTGTTCCAACAAGAGGACGAGAAGAAGATAATCGGCGTGTCACTCTCCAAGGATTTGATGGCAGTCGCCGGGGAAGCCCTGAAGACCAACATCATGACACTTGGCCCGTCGGTGCTCCCAATGTCAGAGCAGCTCTTGTTCTTCGCGGCCTTGGTCGCGAGGAAGGTGTTCAAGATGCAGATTAGGCCATACATTCCTAACTTCAAGCTGGCCTTCGAGCACTTTTGCATCCATGCCGGAGGGCGAGCAGTTCTCGACGGGATAGAGAAGAACCTCGAGCTCACTGATTGGCACATGGAGCCCTCACGAATGACTCTGTACCGGTTCGGGAACACGTCGAGTAGCTCACTATGGTACGAATTGGCCTATTCGGAGGCCAAAGGAAGGATTAGAGAAGGCGATAGGATATGGCAAATCGCTTTTGGGTCCGGATTCAAGTGCAACAGCGCAGTTTGGCGGGCACTGAGGACCGTCAACCCGACAAAGGAGAAGAACCCATGGATGGACGATATCCACGAGTTCCCTGTCCATATTCCGAAAGTGGTGTCCATCGGATCTGCCGAGAAATAAGCGCATCGATCGGGATTTTGCCAACATAGGCAAGGTTGATTCTAAAGGATGCGTCTATTAATTCAGTTCTAAACTTTCGAAATTTGCCAATTTAGTATGAACCTTTATGCAAAAATTTCAATGTACTCCTTTCAAGGGAATTCTCGTTTGGGAATTGAATAATTTAACTTTCAAAGTATCATGTGTTACTTAGTGTCATCATGGCATGCATTTGTCAAGCATACTTAGGTTAAAGTAGCTCAACTTTCAAAAACATAGGTTACATACAACGTAAGAATGGTTGGTGCATTGAAAAGATGCATAATTTTCAAACTGGCTACTTAATAAGGGTCTCCGATCCCTTTTTAAGTAATTAAGGTTTTTTTTTTTAGACTCCTCTGGGTACAAAACCTCATTAAGAACGTCCCTTACCCAAAAAAAAAACCTCATTAATAACGTCAGTAGGTAATGAATAGTAAGCACTGAAAGTAAAAATAACAGTTGATAGTTCCATACATTACAAGTTTTTACCTATATTAGCAGTATAGGCAATAATTGATATAGGTTGAAAACAATAAATGACTACCGCTAGCGTAGGAAACTAGCTTATAATATCGATTTATTAAACGTGTGCACTGTTACAATTGTTGAGCATGCTTAGGATATAACTTATTTCTAAAAATATTGATTGTGCATGTCACGAGAACAATCAGTGTCATGGAATGTCATTTTTGGATCTTCAAGTGAGACTTCAAGGACATGATTGAATGACGAAACACATAATATAATATGCAAACTAAGACTAAATAGTAAAAAGATGCTGATACTGATATTAAGGTTCTCTTTTTATATACAGAACCAAATACATTAACTCCAGAAGATTAGTAAACACTTTTAGAACTGCTAAATCAGATTTTGGTAAGCAAGTTACGCTACCTAGCTGTCTCTCTCAGGGATGAAAACTGCTTGCATGACTCCTAAACCAATTCATGAATTGGAAAAGGAATTGAAAAGAAAAAGCAGTCGTTGGGTCAACAAGTTTCTTCTTTGCATAACAAAGGGTCAACGGACAGAAAAATTACCCAAAAAAAAAAGTCATAAGCCTATTGCGATTGTACCAATTCAGTTTTAAATTTTTTTTTGTTACCAACGGAGTCTTAATATTTTTGTGTTTATACCAGTTCAATTCATTTGGCTAGCCAGGGCTGTTTGATTTTTTTCCTATTTTTTATTCTCTTTCTTTTTATTTCTTCTCATTATGGCCAACGAGGGTCCTCGGAGCTTGCCCTCGCCCACTGCCCTCACCGACCTTGTTATCCACAAATAAATTTAACACTAAATTTTGTTTTGCCAAATAAGTCCCAAACTTTTTGGATTTGTGTCAATTCAGTCCACTTGGCCAGCCAGCATTGACGTGTATGGTTTTTAATAGTATATTAATTTATTTATTTTTCTTTTTGATTTTTTCTTTTCTTTCTCTTTCTTTCTTTTTTCTTCCCACTGTGGCTGGTGAGGGTTGTTGAAGCTCATCGGACACTAGATTAGGCCATTGCGATCACGTGCAAGGGTAGCCTTGCCAATCACCGCAAAAGCCTCACTCGCGGTTGGTGAGGCCATGGCCACCTTCACCCGCAGTCGATGAGACTGGCCTTGCCTAGTTCTGGGCAAAGTTGGCTATGGCCTCACTTGTGAGCGAGGCCGCTTTCATCGCAGTTGGTAAGGCCATGGCGAGGCTGCCCTCGCCTGCGATCGCAATGGTCTCGCCCAGTGGTTGGCAAGCTCCAACAAACCTCATCAGCCATAGCTCGCTGTCTACATTGGGAAGAAAAAAAAAAGAGAAAGAATAAAAAGAATAAAAATAAATAAATAATATTAAAAATTATTCACACCAGCATTGGCAGGGCCACGTCATTGCCAATTGGCCAAATGGACTAAATTAGAACAATTGCAAAAATTTTAGGACTCAATTGACAAAAAAAAATTGAACTGAACTAATATAGTTACAATATATTTAGAAATTTTTTTGGCAATTTTTTCATCTGCAGACACTAAGATCTTGGCATTTTGGAGATTTCTTGCTGGCTAATAAGTGAGGAAAATGTTTATTGAGAATTCTTGAGCACTTCTCCCTTTATAGAAAAGAAAAGAAAAGGTAGATAGAGTGAGAAAATGATCTTGGGAAATTTTATAAGCTTTGAGTGCCTTACTCATGTCCTCAAATGCTTTAGTGTTTTGTCACCACCAAACAATGCCCAGAATTGTACCATAAGTTAGTGTAAGCATTGAATAATGCCTTTGATTGAACAAAATACAATACTAAATTTTCTAGTTGATAAAAAAAACTTGCATGTCAATATCACATCATGTGTGATGTACACTTGATAGAGCAAACCATTTGTTTGCATGTTCAAATTAGAACGCAAAATTCATTTTCATTAATAACATAGAAGTTATTCGTTGGCCTCAGACTATCAGTGAAGTATCAAACAGTGAAGTATCAAATAGACGAATTTCTTACGACACGGGTTGGGTTATCCTTACCTCACAAGTGTTTTAATATATATATAAGTGCATTAGAAGTCCTAAAACTTATCACGAAAGTGTAATTGAATCTTAAAATTTTCAAAAATATGATCAAGTCCTAAAACTTGTCATGAAAGTGCAATCAACTTCTAAAAATTTTAAAAGGTACAATTAAGTATTAAAACTTGTCATAAAAGTGTAATTGAATTCTAAAACTTTCAAAAAGTGCAATCAACAAAAGGACTTAATTTTACCAATCTTGATTGCACTTTTTGAAATTTTTAGGATTTGATTACATTACAAGTCCCTCTGTTGATTGTACTTTTTCAAAGTTTCATAACTCGATTGCACTTTTTGAAAGTTGTAGGATTCGATTGCACTTTCTGATAAGTTACTTAATTTTGCTTTTTGAAATTTTTGCGATTTAATTGTACTTTCATGATAAGTTTTGGGACTAATAATATACTTATCCCATAAATGTACACAAACCACCCCACCCGTATGTATCTAACAAGGCTTCACCTATTGGATGATAGACATGGTCCTCAAGGTTAATATGAGCTGGAGACACCTAATATTTGAATTAGGAATTGTTTTATTCCAACCCAACAGTCAATTACTTAGTCAAATATACGGTTTTCATGATCCGTGTGGCCGGTGTTAGTTTTGTTATCCGCACATTATTGATTGATATACTTCTTACCTTGGCCCCCCTCCCAAAAAATATATATATAGCTCAGGCGCCTCCTAACAATAGCCCCTTCAGAGAAACTTTAGGAGTTACCGTGAATGCAAGCAAACAAGACTCATGTAGGTAGATATATACGGTAGTCACGTTTCTATTCAAGGGAACAATTTCTGAGCAGAAATGATTTTTTTATTATGTTCCTAGGAACAATTTCTAAGCAAAAGAGCATATTTGGTAAATGCACAAAACTTATATTTGTTGAATAGAAAAAGAATAGAAATACATCTGGTACGATCGTAAAAATTTATATCCTCCATTTTTATTTAATCATAAAAAATATTAATGGAAGCAACAATGATGGCAACTGGCGGCGATAGAAGGCGATGGCGATCGACAGAGATGGATGATCGATGATCGACAGTGATCGACGATGTGGGTGCTGACTAGTGGTGGATTGGTTGTTGTAAAAATGAGTATTAAGTTACACTAAACTTCTTTCTCTAAAATGACATTGGTTCCTTTTTTGTTCTTAAGAACAAAGAAACTACGTTTTTTACTTTTTGTTTCTATTCCCAGGAACAAAAAAATCAATTAATGTACACAAATAGGTAAAGAATATAAAACCGAAAATTCAAAAACATTATCAAACAAATCCTTAATTCGGAGTTGTTCTTGGATCAATAAATGGGCATGACTCATGGCATGTAATGAATGCTCATGGCCACACGAGTTTGTACAACCATTTTGTATGTCTAAGTTGGGGAAAAAAAGACAATTTTGGTGCCAAAAGTTGTGTACGAATATCATTTTGATGCCAAAAGTTTTAATTGTATCATTTGAGTGCAAATTTTTTTTATTTTAAACGACAATTTTGGTGTCAAGTCCGATTTGCTCCACTGAAATTCGGATGTGACATTATTTTATTAGTATTTGAAGCTGACGTGGCTCTGATGAGGTCCAATTAGCAATTAAAAAAGGTAAAAATTAAAAATATACTTAAAATAAGAATACAAACTTAATTAGTTTAATAGTGTAAAAACTGAAAAAAAAACCTGAAAGTTTGCAACACATGCTCCACCCTCGGCGCACTTGCCACCTGGTTCTGATTTTTTATTTATTTTAAGCTTATTTTAATTTTAATTTTAATAAAATTTTTATTTTAAACAAATTTAAGTTTTAGCTAATTTCTAATTTTTAATTTGATTTACTTTAATTTATTTTAAAGTTCAAAAGTCCATGTGGACTTAATTTTTTTTAATTCCATTTGACATTAAAAATTATTTATTAATTACATGTGGCACTTTTGGTCGGAAGGCTCCAAAATGATACTTTGGTCTTCAGTTTGGCTTTAAAGTGATATCAGAAACTTTTGGAAGCAAAGTGATTTCCGTACACAACTTTTAACATCAAAAGTGTCATTTTTCCTATAACTTGCTGAAAATAACACCTCCATATTCCAAGAATGTCTGCTTCTATGATCTAAGATTGAACAATCAAGCGCACGGAATCAACTGGACATTGCAAAAGTGATTGGGAGATAGAGAACGTGAGCAAAGCATGAACTACATAAATAAATCAAGAATAATAAGGAGAGAGAGTGCAAGCAACTTAGTCGTCAACATATCTCCAAATGCATCCTTCATGTGTTGGCCCTGTTGGGTGATTGGTGCATCCTATGTGACGTCGTAGAAATGAACCGTATTGCGCATTGTGGGGGCTCTTGTCCCTCACTTGTTTTTCTACAACATTGAAGTAGGTCAAAACTTCTACGTTATGCTAAGTTCTTTTGGCCAAAAAACTAAAGTTTGACCCCCTTCTCTTCCCCGCAACACCCCCCCCCCCCCGGCCACCAAAAAAGAAAACAGATTTTCCAAGAGATAATATTCAAGCAAGCAAAATTGGAAGTATTCACACTTTGACCCTGCAAATCGATAAAGCTTGATAATTAGAAGAGTTAATACCACGAATGTTAGGAGCATGCAACATAAGCCCCATACTTTCACCTAAGGAAATCACCAAAAGGAAGTCCATGTCCGAGCCCGTCAACAATCTAGTTTGACCTACTTTCATTCAAAAGGTTAAGTATATGAGTTATAGGCCAATTATGATATATTAATCGCTCTACACTACATCAATTCTTTGATGTGAGATCTAACACAACTCGCACGTGCATTTCAACAATTGGGTGAGATTAATATATAGTAGACTTAGGCCAAACCGATATATTTGTTTAAATTTACGCCAAACTAACTTTTGGGTTACCAAAAATTTCAAATTAGTATAATCATGACACATTTATCCACCATAGCTTTCGACAAAATTTAAGTCTCAATCAACTTACACATGCATCTCACACTAGCTAAGTCAGCTGAGTTATTTTAGCCCAAACTAATATATTTATGATAAATTTACGCCAAATTAATTTTTGGATCATCAAAAACCCCAAATTGGACACGTGTGACACGTTTATCCTCCGTCAGCTTCCTACAAATTTTAGCGCAAAATTATTAAGCCGAATGACATTAGCTCGGTTGACTTGGCAAGTAGAATGTTAAATATATTTGATAACACGTGCTTTTGATGAAGGAATGGTAACAATCTTCTGATAATTAGGTTCTATAAACCAAATTACGCCACCGGTCTACTCAAATGTGCCTAGAAATCTATTTGTTCATCTCTCATATTTCCACGTGGGCTTGCCAAGTCAACTTAGTTATTGTCTTGTGTCATCCAACTTGGCAATTTCATAGTAAAATTAACAAAAGTTAACAAAGGGTAAATAGTTCATATCTGTACCAATTTAGGATTTTTACTCAAAAATTAATTTGTAGTAAATTTATCACGATTGTACTAGATTAAGATTTTTCGTGATGTTAACCCTTTTTTTTTCAACATGAAAAGGCGGTTGCTATGCAGAAATGAAATCTACATAGTGCCAACTTTTATCTTGCGGGTGTAAGGACACTGAGCTAATTAGAAAAACGATCATTGACTAAGCTTCACAAAGGAACATTTCTAGATCCCAACGTGTGGGAAGCCCATCACCGTGCCCTTCCATGTATATTTAAGCTTTAAGCGAGAAACCCATTGGGTAAGCCTGACAACCCTTGCCTGTCCCGACAACGCAGATATCGAATTTTCGTTTTTCTTGGTGGTGTGCGTTTCATGTCTCTCCCCCGCCCCCCCAACTGGTTGTCCTATCAGAGTTAGAAGCAAGCACACCGCTTGCTGTTGATGAACGTGTGTTACCATAGGGTTGTCCTGTCTTGGCTGGCAGATTTTGTGAGTTCGTGTGCTTAAGGTGAGATTCTAAGTTCAGTTCAACTGTACGAATAACCACCAATAGCTGCCTCCATGCCACTGCATCAGCTGAAGAGGCTACCCATCATAACATATCATAAACTTGTGATTTAGATATGGTGACAGCAGTTCGCTCGATAACCGTTCGTAAAATAACATAGGGGAATTCAAACACGAGTAGAAAAAAAGGGACGATTGTACTCGGGTTCAAAAACTTGTAGCCTCAGCTACAGAGAGTGATCAGAGTGTTCTAGTTTTTAGAGTTTAGTCGGTCGGAAGGACGTTTGGATCTTCCACGGTTCATTTAAAAGGTTCAAACCCACCACTGACACAACACTCTTCCGTACTCTCGAAACCTCATATTGCATCCACAAAACTACAACCATATTTCCAAAATAGGTTTATTTATCGCAAATACTAATGCTTAGTTTAGGATCTCTTGGTACAGTATTCAATAATTAAGTGAAGAAGAGACAAGTCTTGCATCGTCCTGTATTATCAAACCAGGGGAAAAGAAATGGAAACAATAGCTCCCTGCGCAAACTTTGCAACCAGGACACATACCTTATCAGGATCTCTGCTGAGCATTGTCCGCAGCTCAAAGCCAAGCAGGAGATTCCAGAACCAGCCACAGGCTCAAATGCATACAAATCCAAAGCAGAATGATGGAAAATCCGAAAAAGGAACTTCTTGACCGTGACCCCATCGTTGAAACTCTAGTAATCATCGTAATCCAAGAATTACCGCTTAACACAATTCACTCACACGCAAAACGAGTTCTCTTCAGGGTACGTTCATGACTTGAATAGACTGCAACATGTCGGAAACAGCGATGACAAGATCGCCCGATTTGATCATACCCCTGGCCTTGAGAAGAGAGAATGTTTTATGAAGGTTGCTTTCCATGTCATCAGAGAAGCTTAATCTGAATGGTATCAGACCCCACTGAAGATTCAGACGCCTCCTCAGCGATGTTGCAGTTGTGAAAGCAAAAATTGGGCAGTCAGGTCGGCATCGTGAGAGGAGAGATGCCATGTGACCAGATTTTGTGTAAACAAAAAGTGCATCCACCCCCAAATTGTTAGCTGCAACATAAAAAATATAAGATCTTCAGTATCTCTTTGCAAATACGGAGAAGACAATGGTACAGTTTCAAGGACCAACACTAAGATTGTCAACTATGTTCCAGAACAAAATAGATTATGGCACACAGTATTTGTGACAACATCAAGAATCACCAAAAGAATGCCAAAAGAATAATGCAATAACTTAGACCAACATCTGATCACATGGAACAGTTATCCCCTCCAAGTTGGTACTTGAGCTTCAAGGAATTTCAGCAATCAGAAGCAAAGCAGAAATAAATGTCCTATCTTTCAATGGAGAACAGCAAAGACAAGTGACATTAGTCGAATAGACATCAAATAAACATACGCTGTACACACGACATTTGTCAAAAGTTTGTTGTCATGGATGTATTTTTGAAGTTTAAAACCTTTACCTTTTTCAAGAATGTATGCCCTCATTTGCCAAGCTTTGAAAGTAATTGTAGAGAAGAGCTAAGCCTTAATTACTCACCCATCTTGGCAGCAGAAATGCATATCTCCTCTGAAATGTTGTCTGCAAATGAAGATCCTATAGGTGGAAGTTCCATAGCTTCATGGCGTTTCTCTTCCCTCCACCACTTCTCTATTCTCAGACTGACACTCCTCAAGACAGTCAATGCCTTCTCTGGGTACTGACCCATGGCTGACTCACCAGAGAGCATTAGAGCATCTGCTCTCTGTCTAACTGCTTCTGAAACATCGGCAACTTCAGCTCTAGTTGGTGTAGGGTACTCAATCATAGATTCGAGCAATTGAGAAGCAACAATAACTGGTCTATTGAGCTGTCTGCAGACCTGAACAATCCTTTGTTGAGCTGACGGGACCTGCTCAAGTGGTATCTGAGCACCCAAATCGCCTCTGGCAACCATAGCTCCATCTGATGCTAGAATGATCTCTTCTAAGTTCTTCAATGAGTCAATACTCTCTATTTTTGCAATGACAGAAATGTCCCTGGATAGGAGTGAACAAGACATGCAATTGGCCCTTCACATTACAGATTACATACAACTAATTCACGATACATGAGTCGCAAGGTATATATATGTTCTTACGCATCACGAGCGCGGGCAGCAATGTAACTCTTAAGATGAGTTATAACATCAGCAGACTTGACAAATGATATCGCGATAAAATCAACGCCCTCCGCGATCCCAAAATCAATGTCCAGCCAGTCCTAAACATGAGACATTCAACATAGGTTCATCCAACAATCAACATTTTGTTTAGCATCAATATTTGGATGGTAATTTATGCTTCTTCAGTTTTCAACATAATTTGTAAGCACAATACAAATTTATAAAGACAGAGGTAAACCTTTGAAGAAATTGTCGGGAGCATCGCATTACGTTCCCGAACTAGACTACCATTTCTCCAGAAAGTCAGATTAGCTCGGGGAAGCAAAAGTCCTGGATCAGTACATCGACATTTGACATCTGGACCAATTTTCTCAATCACTTCAAACCTCACCATTCCACCATCCACAAGGAGTTCATCCCCAATCTTCACATCTGTGAATTTCAGCAGATTAACAAAACAAAAGCACAGTAACCAGTGCACGATCTCATAGAAATAACAAATGTTTCTTTAATTAACTAGATTTTCCTTAAGTTATTACCTTCGGCAAAACCTTCATAATTCACATTGATGGTTCGTTCAGGGAGAGTGGAATCAAAAGCCCTCACACTAAAAGTCCATATTTCACCGTCCTGACAAAAGCACAATCAGTTAAAGAAAAGTCCTCTTAACAAGCAATGCCATCTGCCACAAAAACTGAAAACTGATCAACAGTAAAAGGTTACAACAGTTCTCTGCGGAACTATTCAATCCAACTGTTAGTACATGGAAAACATTTCAAATTTTACTCTTTCCTCTAGGTATATGAACAATCACTTACATTCAGGCCGAATCTTTTGCGTTAGGCCACCGTACAAGGCCTAATTGTGCACTACTATAGGAAAGATGCAATTTTGACAGGCTCAAAGGGCACGCAAAACACAGTAGTGCCACATTTCAATTTTTTTTTTTTTTTTTTGGGGGGGGGGGGGGGGGGAAGAGAGAGAGAGATCAGCTGAATATTAGCAGAGTTCAGCTGAAAATTCAGCAAATATATTTATATGCAGAAAAATGTGGAACTTAAACAAGAGAAAAATATCATCCCCAAAGTGGCCAGACTAATAAAATGACAAACTGCTTGCAGTGACATCCTGGTTGGTTGCGAAGTGTAAAAATATAGAATATTTGACAAGAAAGATAATGCTACAGCAAGCAGGCCAAATTTTCGAATCATTACAGGCTTTTTGGTCCTTGGAAGAAGTCAACTACAAGAAGAAGAACACGGGGCACTGAAAGCCCAGAGGACAGTTTGCTCAGAGTGGCATCAAGATTTTCAAACTCACAGAGAAAAGTTGGAAAGCCCTGTTACTATGACGGTTTTTGAAGGCTTGATTGTTGTATCAGAAAATGACTGCTCTTAGCCATGTTATTGGTTAGACAGCCTTTTTGTTTTGATTTTTCCTTTTGATGTTTATCTCTGTTGCCTTTCCTCTAATACTTCATAATACATACTTTTTGTTTGAGCATTTAACTTGGTTCTATTTCAATGAAGTGCTTTTCATTTCCCCCAAAAAAGCCTGGTACACAGGATAAGCAGCTTGCCCAAGGCGAAAGATAAGAACTATCAAACAGCAAAGAGAACATCGTTCACCATAAATTTTCATTCCACCAATACAAGCAGTTACCACTGAAAGAACAACGGAACATAACATAAGGAAGCAAAGACATTCACATTGTTCCTATGAAGCATGCACTTGCACCCAACACAAACACAAAAGCACACAAGCAAAACTCAGTTTCCTAGTCAGTCTGTACTAAGTCCTACAAAAAAGCCCTTGCATTGAATCGGTAACAATGCAATTTCAAGTATGATATGCACATACTGGGTGTAAATCACAATAGAGGACAGTGTAGTTCCTGTCTTGCCCTTGACTCAGCATTTGATTAGAGAAAAGTTATCTATCTTCAGATAACGATCAAGTGCACTCATTGATTGGTAGAGTTCCTTGATTGAGTGATAAATCAAGGATAAGCTATAATAACTAGCTCCAGTTCACTTACATACATTTACATCAAAGCAAGAGCACATTAGTTCATATGTCAGAATGGTAAAGGTCTTTGCATTATGCAATTTACTATTCCTCACAAATTTTGTTTATGTAGGTAGCACTATATGAAGAACAATAAAACTTAACCGATAAAAACGTAGTTCATAAAGTCCGTTCCCTTTTCTTTTTTTTTTTCATTGGAACCTGAGGTATCACAATCTTACGCAAACGGTCACTGAATGAACAACCACTTGCCCACCAAACAACTACAGCTAACTCAATCAAGTCCAAAGTCCCAAGACTCCAGGTCAATCAAAGCTTCAACTAACTTAACAAGTCACGCCATTTAAATCATAAATGCAAATTCGATCAGAAAAAACAAAGGAACCGGCCAACGAACCTCGGCTTTCGCAGAAGCAGCCCCGCCAACATCGCCCATGTGAATCTCACTTCCTTCCGTGTCCATCATTATGGCGACCGCGTACCCCTTCTCCTCGTTGAGCCGCCGGACACGCTCGATGACGCGGCGGTGCCACTCGCGCGTACCATGGCACATGTTGATCCGCGCCACGTTCATCCCGCCGACGGCCAGCGCCTCCAGCTGCTCCGACCCACACGTCGCCGGGCCGATGGTGCACACGAGCTTCGTGCGCCGCGTGCTCCGGAACCCATTCTCCTTCAGCTCAACCTCCGTCACCGCATCCACCTCGATGGCCGCCACGTCGCCGGTGGGCGGGGACGCCGCGTTCCCAGCGGAGGGCGGCGAAATCGCAGCTCCGACCCCATTGTCGGACACCAGGACGTGCGGAGCCGACGGGGATTGCGGGTTGGGGTCGGAGGCCGACGCTTTGATGGAGAGATTGGAGAAGATGATGGGCGAGGTGCGAATGGCGGTGGGAAAGGAAGGCTTGGGGTTGGATTTGCTTAAGAAAGCCGCCCTCGGCGAGCCGGTGTAGAATTGGAGGGACCTCGCCGACATGGTGGCGCGGAACGGCGAGGGTTGATCTCCGGCGAGACTAAGGGAGTGGGAAGCGAGCGCGAGTGAGGGCCGGGATGGGTCGAAGTGGTGATTGTGAAGGAGGAGAGGAAGACGGAGTTTTTAATGGGTTTTTGGAGAGTGGCGGAGTTCACAAGGAGGGAGAACAGAGAAGCGTTTTTCCGCCGTTTCGAGCTTTGGGAGTGTCGTTCTAGAAGTGTTCGTTAGTGGTCGGAGGGCAAGAAGGGCTCGCCGTTTCGCTCCAAAACGACCCCGACGAGGAAAGCGGAAAGGGCAACACGAACGTGCGGCAGGATGCAGAGGCTTAAGCCACGCGGCGCATGGCTAGTGGACTTGATCTGGACGATCAACCTAGTGGAGTGTGGGGCCCGGAACAATGGGGACGGTAGGATCATTCTCCTCTCCCCGCTTCTTTTCGAGAGATTAGGACTTGCGTATAACTTTTCCTTTTTTGCCCTTTGGTAGTTTTCTAGGTTTCCTTTTTATGTTTGCTTTAGAAACCTTACGTAAAAAAAATAATTAATATCACGAAAAACTCTAAATTAATACACTTATGATAAATTTATCATAAAATAAATTTTTAACCACAAAAAATCTAAACTAGTACACTTGTGATAAATTTACCCCAAACTGATACATCTGTGACAAATTTACCTTTCGTTAATTTTTATTAAATATAACCATCAAATTACTAAATTGGATAACATGTGACAGTTAACGAGTATACAAATTTGAGGATTTTATCCTCTTTTTAGTTATATGTGTATCAATTTGAGATTTTTCGTGGTATTGACCAAATTTAACGAAAGGTAAATTTGTCATAAGTATACTAGTTTAGAGATTTTCACTATTAAAAAATTAGTTTATGATAAATTTATCACAGATATACTAGTTTAGGATTTTCCCTGAATAAAAAAAATAGTTTGTGATGAATTTGTTACAAGTGCACCAGTTTGGAGTTTTTCTAGTCAAAAGATAATTTATGGTAAATTTGTGATAAGTGTACTAATTTAAGATTTGCCATGGTATTAACCCCCCGAGGATATGCCTCCTAAAGATCCGGAATTCCTCCCGAGGAGCGGATCCGAAGTTCTCTCACCTCACTCAACGGGTGGGTCAGGCTTTGTTTCTACAGTGTACTCGACCCGATTTATACAGGTTGTAATTCATATAATAAGAGATCAATTCTAAATTAATTTCGTAGCTATCCTGACCTCGACCCGATTTATACAGGTTGTAATTCATATAATAAGAGATCAATTCTAAATTAATTTCGTAGCTATCCTGAAACTCGAACCCAGTCGCCATTATTATGGAATATTCTACTCTCATGGATGACCGTATATACGCAATAGCAACAACTCTTGTGTTTCGGTGTGCTTTTAATATTTCTACTTCTCACTTAATCGAACATTGCCGTTTATGTATTTTGACTCTTTTAATTCCACACTCATGAAACTTGCGCAATATCCATAAAGATCGACACGTTAAGTGATCAGATCCAATCTCATCGTACTTGTACTTTAGATTTACTTTTTATTTATATTAAAGCGAGAGAAATCATAACATAAAAGTGAAACATCTAAATTTTCATGGATCGAGATGATTCTATTTTGTGACCCGATCCAGTGGTCAACTCCCCCAAGAACGGATCTGGAGTTCTCTAGCCTCACTCAGGAGGTGGGTCGGGTTTTTTTATCCAATACTCAGGCCCAAGTCATATAGGCAGCAATTCGGATTGTAAGAAACCCGATTGCTATTATTTCATAATATTTTACTCTTATATAACACTCCACATACTTAATAACTCCTGTTCCTGCTTCGCTTTTTATCTTGTTATTTCTCTTTTAATTCGAATCTTGTCGTACACATACTTTGTTTTTTTGGGTCGTAATGTACTTTGTTGACACCTGATTTTTAATCATTTTTTCTATTGCTAAAGTAATAAAAAATCCATAAAAATTCATAAACTTGAAAAATCAACTTTGGAGACCTTAGCCAAGCCTAGGGAACCAATTTTGACCAAAAACCGATTTTTCATATTTTCAGTATTTTTACGTATTATTTATTTATTTATTTTCGAAAATTAATAGAAAATTCATAAAGATTCATAAAATTGAAAAATCAACTTTGGGGACCTTAGCCAAGCCTAGGGAACCACTTTTGACCAAAAAATGATTTTTCATATTTTCGATATTTTTCGGTATTTTTAATTTCGAAAATTCATAAAACAAAAAATTAAGAAAAATGTGAAAATTGTAAAATCAGCTTTGGAAGCCTTGGCCAAGCCTAGGCAACAATTTTTGAACAAAAAATAAATTTTCATATTTTTTATATATTTTTTTAATTTTTTTAAAAAAATAAATAATACAAAAATACTTGAAAATTTTGGAAAAATAACATTTGAGGCCAAAAAAATACACAAAGATAGTTAATATTTTTATTAAATCTATTTTTATATTGGCCATCGCAAATTCAGAAAAATTCAATTCGAGTCACGTGTTCCTTCACGAGTATAATCTCGAATCGGGCCTAAAAATTTTTAATTTGAGTCAACTTATTTTTAATTTTCACTTTTTATGAGTTGTGACATTGTCTTCTAATATTTTAAATTTTCATCTTTGCCCAATTATACCCAGAATGACTCAATTTTGTAAAAGGGCTTTAATTAAATTCTGCATTATTTTCAGCGGCAAGAAATGAGCTTAAATTTGACATGTGGTAAATTTTAGTGTGTCAAAAATTGTGAGGAGATTTAGACTCAAAGAAATATATTTTTTCAGGGACTGAATTGTAAATACTTAAAATTCAAGGACTAGAGTGCAAATACCTAACTCTTGAAGGATTATTTTACAAATAACAAAAAGAAGAGTTAGTGGATAAATTAGAATAGAGAAGGGAAGATGGAGAAGAAGAGATGAAGAAGAGAAGTTGGAGAAGAATGGATGGAGAAAATAAGATAAGAATAGAGAAGGGAAGATGGAGATGAAGAAGAGTTAGTGGAGAAATTAGAATGGAAGATAAGAATAGAGAAGGGAAGATGGAGATGAAGAAGAGTTAGTGGAGAAATTAGAATGGGAGATAAATATGGAGAAGGGAAGATGAAGATGAAGAAGAGTTAGTGGAGAGATTAGAATGTGAGATAGAGATGGAGAATGGAAGATGAAAATGAAGAAGAGTTAGTGGAGAAATTAGAATGGGAGATAGAGTTAGTGGAAAAATTAGAATGGGAGATAGATGAGTAGATTATAAAAGGAGGAAGAAGTGAGCTTAAGATGGGATTTTTTGGAGAGAAAATTTGAAGTGTTTGAGAGAATTTTTGGGAGAGAAAATTTGAAGTGTTTGGGAGGATTTTTTTGGAGAGAAAATTTTGGATGTTTGAGAGAGTTTTGGGAGATTGAAGAAAAATTTGAGAGAAAGAAAATACCAAAAGAGAGAGAATTTTGAAGATGATGGGAGTTCAAAGCTAGGGATTATCATCACAAATTCCTTCATCGATCAATATAAATCAAGAGTTCATCCTCGTCAACGAGCAAGCAAATTCGAGCTAAGTGTTTTTATTTATTCATTTGTTTATGGTTTTACTTGCAAATTAGCACAAATTGTATACACTTTCTCCATCTCCTCTTTTTTTTCCATATTTTATGTCAGGAGAAGGATATCTCTACGTCAACAGCAAAAATCTCGTAGATATGCAAAAATCGGCCCAGACAAGCTCCTAAGCTGTCCACCGATTTCTCAACTGATATGTGACTAAAAGTCCCTCTTAATTCAAAAGAAACTCTCTATATTGGGAACATAGAGAGCGAAAATCAATTATAGAAATCCCTCCCAAAAAAATGGGAGATAAGTACTCTTTCCACTCTTCTGGTTTTAGGTGCAGATTAGCACATATTTTGTATACTGACATTTCACTCTATTTTATGTCAGGAAGCCGCAGCTTTATATCAATGGTCAACCCTATGGAAGCACAAAATCGGCTTGGAGGAGTCCTCAAGCGCGCACAAATTTCAAATTGTTGAATCAATTCGTTGTATTTTATTTTAAAGAATTCATACCCCAGAATGGAGAGGACAAAGTCCATCCGCAATTTAAATACCTGCACCATAAATCCCAAAGGGAAGAGCCAAGCCAATGCTTAGCCTCCCATTGGAGGTTTTTACTTACAGTAGTTAAATACCTGCAACTTAAATCCCAAAGGGAAGAGCCAAGCCAATGCTTAGCCTCCCATTGGAGGTTTTTACTTACAGTAGTTAAATACCTGCAACTTAAATACATATACCTTAAATCCCAAAGGGAAGAGCCAAGCCAATGCTTAGCCTCCCATTGGAGGATTTTACTTATAGTAGTTAAATACTTACAACTTAAATACATGTACCTTGAATCCCAAAGGGAAGAGCCAAGCCAATGCTTAGCCTCCCATTGGAGGTTTTTACTTACAGTAATTAAATACCTGCAACTTAAATACATGTACCTTAAATCCCAAAGGGAAGAGCCAAGCCAATGCTTAGCCTCCCATTGGAGGTTTTTACTTACAGTAGTTTAAATACTTGCAACTTAAATACCTGTACCTTAAATCCCAAAGGGAAGAGCCAAGCCAATGCTAGGCCTCCCATTGGAGGTGTTTATTCACTGTCATGTACTTCCTATAATTTAATTTTTGAATCATCAGACCCAAAAGATAAGTAGGTTGTAATACTGCACAGAAGTCGTTAACACACTCCTTCTTTCGGCTTCAGGGAATCTTTAACACTTAAAAAAATATAACAAATAAAAATATATACCATCCATGCATCCTATTTAAAAAGTGAAAACACAAAAGAAAATACCCTACTATAGCCTTAGGAATAAACCAAGCCTGAGTTGCCGAATTAAGATATCCATGAAATTAAGGTACCGAAAGGGCATTAGTTTTAATTAACTAGTGTAACCAAGTCCCCGAACTCATAATCTCTGGTTCGCAGGAATAAATTAGTTCTCCCGCTAATTTATTTAGGTTTCTAATCGACCTACCAAGAACGATTAGTGGCGACTCCAAATTTTAAAATCATTTAAACAAAAACCAAAGTTGCGATTCGGTAGGGCTTGGGAGGGTCCGCGTTAGGTTAGTCAAATCTAATTAACCTAATAATCCATTAACCCCTTTTAAAATTTAAAATTTTTTTTTAGAGGGTCGCGACAGACTGGCGACTCCGCTGGGGACGGGATTTTTAAATTTTCGAAAAAAGATACCAATTGGAATACTTGAATTTTTTCGAAATTTTAAAAGTCTTAGTGGACTTAGGCTAATGAAAATTTCATGGATATCTCGCTTCTGGCGATCTTGTTTGGGACTCATTCTATAGGTGTTATATGTTTTTGCAGGATGGGAGTTATAAGGGGTGGGGTGTTTGGCTAACCCCTTTGTTTTGCAGGCTCGGTGTTTGGTTTATTTGTTTAATTTCGCACATTTTTAGAAGCGCTGTTTTGATATCAATTGTTGTGCATGTCTTGCATACTCTGAGGATCACGACACCTGCACACACAAGCGTCTAAACCCAAGTCGCGAAATTCTTCCTAGAAAACCATAGATATGGATCGAATATGCAAAGCTCTTGCGTCAATTGCGCTCGGGTTGACCATATTTTATCCCGCTCATTATCTGAATTGACAATTCTTCCCATTGTGATTTGATTGCGCGGAGGGTAAGTTTGTCAATTCAGATAGTGGGGGCCTTTTTGGGTCCATACCTTGTCTCTCCTTCTTTTATTTTCTAGAGTCCACTCCTCACTTGAGTCATGCGCATGACTATGTGATTTACATTTCTCCAAGGTAAAAGTAAGTTCTCTAATTTTATCTTGTATTTATTCTCGGTCGGTCCATGCTAGGTGTTAGTCAGTTTTTGAGCTTAATATTACGACCATTCTTTTAAAAGAAAATAAAAATTAAATTTGCCCCCCTTTTCTTTTAAAAAATTTTTTGAAAAAATGATGTGAAAAAAATCCCTTCAGGGGAATTTTATTAACCGATAAGGGATTTTTGTCATATTTTTATTGCTTCAATAAAAATGAAATTTTCCTGAAAAAATTTTCCTCTTAAAATTTATTTCAATAAAAAGAAAAATTCCTTCAAAAAAAAAACTTTGGTAAACATCAAGTGATTTTATCATATTTTTCAAATTATAAAAACTTGCAAGAAAATTCTTTTCGAGAAATTCCCTCATGTTTTTCTAAGAAACTTTTCTCTAAATAAAATTAGACTAATGTTTAGGGGGAATTTTGTTCACCAATAAAGGATTTCTGTCATGTCTTTCCTACTTCAATAAAAATAAAATTTTCCCGACAAATTTACCTCTGAAAATTTATTTTGATAAAAAGGAAAATTCCTTCAAAAAAAATGTTGGTAAACATCAAGTGATTTTATTACATTTTTCAAATTATAAAAACTTGCAAGAAAATTCTTCTCGAGAAATTCGCTCATGTTTTTCTAAGAAACTTTTCTCTAAATAAAATTAGACTAATATCTCGAGGGAATTTTGTTGACCAATAAAGGATTTTTGTTATGTCTTTCCTACTTCAATAAAAATAAAATTTTCCTGACAAATTTACCTCTGAAAATTTATTTTGATAAAAAGGAAAATTCCTTCAAAAAATGTTGGTAAACATCAAGTGATTTTACCACATTTTTCAAAGTATAAAAATCTGCAAGAAAACTCTTTTCGAGAAATTCGCCCATGTTTTTCTAAGAAAATTGTATCTAAATAAAATTAGGCTAATGTCTCGGGGGAATTTTATTGACTAATAAAGGATTTTTGTTATGTCTTTCCTGCTCCAATAAAAATAAAATTTTCCTAATAAATATACCTCTGAAAATTTATTTTGATAGAAAATTCCTTCAGAAAATTTGATCAAGAGATTTTATCACACTTTCCAAGTTATAAAAATCTCAAGAAAATTATTTTTGAAAAATCCACATGTGACCTCCTAAGAAAATTTCATTTGATTTCTCAACAAAATGGAAGAATAAAATTAGACTAATGTAGGAATCATGGGCCGACCTTTCTTGCGTCATGTACTAATTATATCCTTTACTTTTGTAGGAAATCCCAGGTATCCCAGGCGGGGGTAAAGTTTGGTTCAATAATGCAGGCCACGAATTATTTTTAGAAATACGAAAAGACAGGAAATTGCCGATTTCTTAATCCTGGGGGCAAGTGAGGAGGTCGATCCTTTCAGACTCAGACATTTGTCAGTTAATGAACACGTACGGGCCGTATATTTTGATATGACAGTGAATTTACACCGATTAAACACTGGGGCATATTTAATGTATTGCAGAGGATTCCACGTCTTTTGAAAGACAATGAGGTTGATATAATCAGGACCCATGAAACAAGTACCTTAACCTGATTAAATCAACCAGAGACTGGTCTTAAAATTTCCTCGGATCCGAAACACTCGGAGGGTTTTTAGAGGACCGAGGTTCTATTAATGAACGTGGCCCACAAGTATTTCTCTCGATGCTACAGGCGCCCGACACGAGCAAGTGGGCACCGAAAGAAACAAAACGCGGTTGAAGTGGGGCACGCAACAAATGGCTGAATTTATTGACACACTGATCGAGTGGTGGCAGCTTTATTAATTTACATGATTGAACACGGATCTCTAGGCAGCTGGTGGAAAGCTACACTGAATGCCTCTCTAATGTTCTTGATATCAACGTCTACCGCAACCCGCGAGAGCATCATGAAGAAGATTAAGCCTCAATATCTTCAGCACCCTAAATCGTTCCCCAGAAGATGAGATGACAGGAAAATTAAACAAAAAACACGTGAAGCCTTTCTTTCATTCCATTTATCAAAAAGTATTACAACAGTTCACTCGGGAGGAAAAGTAAAGTCAAACTGAGCCCTGATAACCATTACGAAAGAGCTCAACTGACTCTCTAGACAGTTTGATGCTGATGAAGCACCAGAGCTTTAATGTGCATACGGATCCTGTATTTTAAAACTAGTGATCACGGGACCTGCAACACGGCCGATGCGTACCTGATCCAGAACAACGCTAGCTGATCACTCAAGAGCCTGCAAAGGGAAGAAGATCAAACCTAGACGAATACGTCTACTTAGTTTCATCGCACGTTCTCACCTTTTATCGATGTCCAAAATTAATGCACAAGCTAGAAGTAATCATTTCCCTTTCCCCCCTATTAAATGCTCGGAGCCGTTAACCGCTCCAAACTCGAAAAAATTAATATCGAGACGAAATCCGCGTAAATTTGAAGGGTAAATCCGTATCGTTCCAATTTACCCTTAAATTGCTCCGGTTTTAAATTTGATCCCTTCTATTTTCAGGAATTTGCAAAAGCGACTCGAGAATACAGTCGTATCCAAAAACAAAATTCCCTAGTCGGGCTAAATTGGGGGCAAATCAACTCATGGATATTACCATAGAGTGGGCAGCTTCAGATAAGGGAAAATGCGAACGAGAGACCCGAACAATCTCAGACATGGGTAATTATGTATCGTTCTAATTTGCACATAATCATCTCGAGTCCTAAATTGTTTTATTCCATTCTTCACAGGGATTGCAAATTACCTCGAGAAATACCGTAACAAGGCCCAAGGTGATACAACAGGGCCGCGTTATCCCCAAGGATTAACCTTTGAAAAGAAAGCCCCATGGACACCTACGGTCCAATGGACCGAATGGTATGGGGGATAACAGTAGGTCCGAAATATCCCGAGTTCGATCCCCAAGGAATACTCGACGAGTAATACCGAAGTCAATATTTTACCACATTCTCGGCTTAATGGTGAAGCATTCAACAAAAGTCGAAGAAAACTCAATCCAGCAAAATTGGTAAAAGACTTGTCCAAGGCATTCAAGATGAAGGGTAAATCAGTATCGTTTCCAATTTATCCCTTTTAATACTGGTTGATATGTCTCCATTTCTTTTTGCAGGAAATATTTATACTAACATGTAACATGTTGAAGGAGACAAATCCAAAAGAAAATGATGATCATCTGACAAGATCTATTCTGGTGAAAAATGGGGCAAGTTGATCGCAAGCTCTGAAGCGAAAAAGCAAATATGTCTTCCTTATCTCGAATAATTTCTTTGCTTTTTGCAGGGGCATTTAACCGCTAAACCATGGCAGTCGCTGTCACTAAACAAACCAAAATGCTCCCTCACCCATATGCCTTATCGTGCAGGGGCAAAACTTGAGACAAACCGCTCCTCAACATAAGGAGTGGGCTTCCCAATTTGTTCGATCCACCCACACACCAGGGGCAATTCAAATCCACCCATGTTTACACATTATATAAACACACATGATGCTAAAAAATTGTCACATCGGCATTGTGTTTACACATTTTAGGAATTATGTATGACCATTTCGCATGTTTAATTTACCAACTCCAACTTAGAGCATAAACTGCATAGGAGACATCAAATGTGCAAAATGGGGCATAATAGGATGAGGAAAGGCAAACCATTTCCACACAGGTCTAACATTTTAATCTACAGATAAACAGCCTTCCTCCAGAGTGAGAGAAAGCCCTTTCGGAATGAAGTCCCCCATTCAGATTACATTCGAGGTGTTCATACTATAAGAACCTCCTTAAACAGAAGTGGTAATGCAATACATGATCTATATGTTGATCGATTGCATCATGAGTTATTACATAGACTGCCTTTAATCATGGCAAACTTAGCTGAACAATTTTGTATGAACCAATGAACGCATTGATGAAAATGCTTGCACATGTTACCTCTGACATTGCCTGACAGGCAACACATTCCCGGTGTTTGAGTTACCTTCCAAAGTCTTGAAATTCATTCGGCGATTATTGAATGAACAAGCCTGGTTGTCGAGAAGCCACCAAGCATTTCTTTCAAATTCTCAGGTAAGTATATCTTCAACCTGAACCTTTCAAGAGAATGAATTCTGACGGTTGTTGGGGTACTCGAATCCATTGCGGTATATACAGGTATCCACCTTTTTCAATAAAGCATGATTTGTCTCAAGGACAGAAATGTTCGAGACCTTTTGATCTCTGCCTCTTTGGTTTATTCCTAAAGCGACAGGAGAATATAATTTGGGTTTGAGCTTCTGCAGGATTCCTGGTCTCCCCAGATTTCAGAATGGCACCCTTTGAGGCAAACCAAGTCCTTCTTACAGGCATAAAGTCCTTCTTAGAGGCAAATCAAGTCCTGCTTACTGGCAAATAAAGTCCTTCCTACAGGCAAAGCAAGTCCTTCTTACAGGCAAATCAAGTCCTTCTTACAGGCACAAAGTCCTTCTTACAGGCAAATCAAGTCTTTCTTACAGGCATAAAGTCCTTCTTACAGGCAAATCAAGTCCTTCTTACAGGCAAACTAAGTCCTTCTTACAGGCAAACCAAGTACTTCTTACAAGCACAAAGTCCTTCTTACAGGCAAACCAAGTCCTTCTTACAGGCAAATCAAGTCCTGCGTACAGGCAAACAAAGTCCTTCCTACAGGCAAAGCAAGTCCTTCTTACAGGCAAATCAAGTCCTTCTTACAGGCACAAAGTCCTTCTTACAGGCAAATCAAGTCCTTCTTACAGGCATAAAGTCCTTCTTACAGGCAAATCAAGTCCTTCTTATAGGCAAACTAAGTCCTTCTTACAGGCAAACCAAGTCCTTCTTACAGGCAAACAAAGTCCTTCCTACAGGCAAAGCAAGTCCTTCTTACAGGCAAATCAAGTCCTTCTTACAGGCATAAAGTCCTTCTTACAGGCAAACAAAGTCCTTCTTACAGGCAAACAAAGTCCTTCTTACAGGCAAATCAAGTCCTTCTTACAGGCAAAGCAAGTCATTCTTACAAGCACAAAGTCCTTCTTACAGGCAAAGTAAGTCCTTCTTACAGGCAAATCAAGTCCTTCTTACAGGCAAATCAAGTCCTTCTTACAGGCAAATCAAGTCCTTTTTACAGGCATTAAGTCCTTTTTACAGGCATAAGTCCTTTTTACAGGCACCAAGTCCTTTTTACAGGCACCAAGTCCTTTCTACAGGCACCAAGTCCTTCTTACAAGTATCTCCAACGGGTGACCTACCATACGGGTCAAATCTCAATCAAAATTTAATTAGTAGAATCCTTTCATTAGGAATCTACCATGAGTTGACCTACCATACAGGTCAAATTTCAATCAAAATTTAATCAGTAGAATCCTTTTATTAGGAATCTACCATGGTACGACCCACCATACGGGTCAAATGGTATGACCCACCATACGGGTCAAATTTTAATTCAATTTTTAATCAGTAGAAATCTACCATGGGTTGATCCACCATACGGGTTCAAGTTCAACCATCCTAAAGTTTTATATAACGAATCCTTTAGTTCTCATTTCATTTTCAGTGGAACATTCATGACACGACTCTTTTTATTTCCTTGTATTGAGTCGATTAGAATTCGGGTGTCATTTCGTCTTTGAAATGAACCTCTACCGAGCCTCCTTTCAAAGAGGGGCAGTTGTTGACACCTGATTTTTAATCATTTTTTCTATTGCTAAAGTAATAAAAAATCCATAAAAATTCATAAACTTGAAAAATCAACTTTGGAGACCTTAGCCAAGCCTAGGGAACCAATTTTGACCAAAAACCGATTTTTCATATTTTCAGTATTTTTACGTATTATTTATTTATTTATTTTCGAAAATTAATAGAAAATTCATAAAGATTCATAAAATTGAAAAATCAACTTTGGGGACCTTAGCCAAGCCTAGGGAACCACTTTTGACCAAAAAATGATTTTTCATATTTTCGATATTTTTCGGTATTTTTAATTTCGAAAATTCATAATACAAAAAATTAAGAAAAATGTGAAAATTGTAAAATCAGCTTTGGAAGCCTTGGCCAAGCCTAGGCAACAATTTTTGAACAAAAAATAAATTTTCATATTTTTTATATATTTTTTTAATTTTTTTAAAAAAAATAAATAATACAAAAATACTTGAAAATTTTGGAAAAATAACATTTGAGGCCAAAAAAATACACAAAGATAGTTAATATTTTTATTAAATCTATTTTTATATTGGCCATCGCAAATTCAGAAAAATTCAATTCGAGTCACGTGTTCCTTCACGAGTATAATCTCGAATCGGGCCTAAAAATTTTTAATTTGAGTCAACTTATTTTTAATTTTCACTTTTTATGAGTTGTGACATTGTCTTCTAATATTTTAAATTTTCATCTTTGCCCAATTATACCCAGAATGACTCAATTTTGTAAAAGGGCTTTAATTAAATTCTGCATTATTTTCAGCGGCAAGAAATGAGCTTAAATTTGACATGTGGTAAATTTTAGTGTGTCAAAAATTGTGAGGAGATTTAGACTCAAAGAAATATATTTTTTCAGGGACTGAATTGTAAATACTTAAAATTCAAGGACTAGAGTGCAAATACCTAACTCTTGAAGGATTATTTTACAAATAACAAAAAGAAGAGTTAGTGGATAAATTAGAATAGAGAAGGGAAGATGGAGAAGAAGAGATGAAGAAGAGAAGTTGGAGAAGAATGGATGGAGAAAATAAGATAAGAATAGAGAAGGGAAGATGGAGATGAAGAAGAGTTAGTGGAGAAATTAGAATGGAAGATAAGAATAGAGAAGGGAAGATGGAGATGAAGAAGAGTTAGTGGAGAAATTAGAATGGGAGATAAATATGGAGAAGGGAAGATGAAGATGAAGAAGAGTTAGTGGAGAGATTAGAATGTGAGATAGAGATGGAGAATGGAAGATGAAAATGAAGAAGAGTTAGTGGAGAAATTAGAATGGGAGATAGAGTTAGTGGAAAAATTAGAATGGGAGATAGATGAGTAGATTATAAAAGGAGGAAGAAGTGAGCTTAAGATGGGATTTTTTGGAGAGAAAATTTGAAGTGTTTGAGAGAATTTTTGGGAGAGAAAATTTGAAGTGTTTGGGAGGATTTTTTTGGAGAGAAAATTTTGGATGTTTGAGAGAGTTTTGGGAGATTGAAGAAAAATTTGAGAGAAAGAAAATACCAAAAGAGAGAGAATTTTGAAGATGATGGGAGTTCAAAGCTAGGGATTATCATCACAAATTCCTTCATCGATCAATATAAATCAAGAGTTCATCCTCGTCAACGAGCAAGCAAATTCGAGCTAAGTGTTTTTATTTATTCATTTGTTTATGGTTTTACTTGCAAATTAGCACAAATTGTATACACTTTCTCCATCTCCTCTTTTTTTTCCATATTTTATGTCAGGAGAAGGATATCTCTACGTCAACAGCAAAAATCTCGTAGATATGCAAAAATCGGCCCAGACAAGCTCCTAAGCTGTCCACCGATTTCTCAACTGATATGTGACTAAAAGTCCATCTTAATTCAAAAGAAACTCTCTATATTGGGAACATAGAGAGCGAAAATCAATTATAGAAATCCCTCCCAAAAAAATGGGAGATAAGTACTCTTTCCACTCTTCTGGTTTTAGGTGCAGATTAGCACATATTTTGTATACTGACATTTCACTCTATTTTATGTCAGGAAGCCGCAGCTTTATATCAATGGTCAACCCTATGGAAGCACAAAATCGGCTTGGAGGAGTCCTCAAGCGCGCACAAATTTCAAATTGTTGAATCAATTCGTTGTATTTTATTTTAAAGAATTCATACCCCAGAATGGAGAGGACAAAGTCCATCCGCAATTTAAATATCTGCACCATAAATCCCAAAGGGAAGAGCCAAGCCAATGCTTAGCCTCCCATTGGAGGTTTTTACTTACAGTAGTTAAATACCTGCAACTTAAATACCTGTACCTTAAATCCCAAAGGGAAGAGCCAAGCCAATGCTTAGCCTCCCATTGGAGGTTTTTACTTACAGTAGTTAAATACCTGCAACTTAAATACCTATACCTTAAATCCCAAAGGGAAGAGCCAAGCCAATGCTTAGCCTCCCATTGGAGGTTTTTACTTATAGTAGTTAAATACTTGCAACTTAAATACATGTACCTTGAATCCCAAAGGGAAGAGCCAAGCCAATGCTTAGCCTCCCATTGGAGGTTTTTACTTACAGTAGTTAAATACCTGCAACTTAAATACATGTACCTTAAATCCCAAAGGGAAGAGCCAAGCCAATGCTTAGCCTCCCATTGGAGGTTTTTACTTACAGTAGTTTAAATACTTGCAACTTAAATACCTGTACCTTAAATCCCAAAGGGAAGAGCCAAGCCAATGCTAGGCCTCCCATTGGAGGTGTTTATTCACTGTCATGTACTTCCTATAATTTAATTTTTGAATCATCAGACCCAAAAGATAAGTAGGTTGTAATACTGCACAGAAGTCGTTAACACACTCCTTCTTTCGGCTTCAGGGAATCTTTAACACTTAAAAAAATATAACAAATAAAAATATATACCATCCATGCATCCTATTTAAAAAGTGAAAACACAAAAGAGAATACCCTACTATAGCCTTAGGAATAAACCAAGCCTGAGTTGCCGAATTAAGATATCCATGAAATTAAGGTACCGAAAGGGCATTAGTTTTAATTAACTAGTGTAACCAAGTCCCCGAACTCATAATCTCTGGTTCGCAGGAATAAATTAGTTCTCCCGCTAATTTATTTAGGTTTCTAATCGACCTACCAAGAACGATTAGTGGCGACTCCAAATTTTAAAATCATTTAAACAAAAACCAAAGTTGCGATTCGGTAGGGCTTGGGAGGGTCCGCGTTAGGTTAGTCAAATCTAATTAACCTAATAATCCATTAACCCCTTTTAAAATTTAAAATTTTTTTTTAGAGGGTCGCGACATACTTCGACTCTTTTAATTCTACACTCGTTAAAATTACACAATATGTGTAAAGATCGATAATAAGACTCAATAAAAAAGAGTAAGGTCACATGATAAGAGATTTTCTAGTGATAAATTTTTGGTATATTTGATATTGATCTTGCGTGATACCATCTATGATTTTGGAAAATTTTCAAAAATGGGTTCGGAGTATCTTCATTTTTTTTAAATAAGAGCTTAAAGTTGATCTTATTTTAAATAAGGATTTGAAATGCTCTCATTGTTTTAAAATAAAGACGAAATGGATATTTTTTTAAATAAGAGCATGAAGTGGCCTTATTAATCTCAAAAAAGGGGCTTGACCCACTAGCTAATAGGGGGATTTTAGTCATTTAACCTTTTTTTAAATTATTTTATTATTTATTTTTCATTTTTTGAGTTTTAAAAAAAAACTAAAATTGGAATAAAAAATAACAGAAAACGCAGGTAGGAGGGAGGGCCGCCATCACCTCAATGTTGATGGTTGGCGACATTCAAGCGGCGACTAGAGCCGAGACTCTTGCCTGTGTACTCTTCCGTTTTTTTTTTTACTTTTACTTTTACTTTTTTTTCATTTTTAATTTAATTTAAATAATAAAATTAAGCTGAAATTACATTTTGACAAAATATGTCCTTAATTGGCTAGAAAATTTGATCGATTGGTTAGCAAGGCCAGACCCTTATTTAAAATAACTATAATCACTTTAGATACTTCTTTGATATAATGATAGTATTTCAGGTTCTTATTTGAAAAAAATTGATAGCACTTGTGGTCCCTTTTTGAAAAGTTCCCCTTTTTTTTTAGGGAGTTTCATGTGGAATTTCGGAAAATGCTTCACGAGCCAACGTGGCGTGCCACGTCATCTCAGAGCGAGAAGTGGTGCCGGGTCAACTCCCGTCATGCCTCCACCATCTAGGGTCGCCACCGCCTTCGCTCCCTCAAAAACTGACGATGGTCTCAAACCCCACCTTCTCTGTGTCCTTTTGCCCTTTTGCCAGAACAAAAGCAAATCGATCGCGATCTGAAGCTATCAAGCTAAATTCCACGGATTGATTGTTAATTAGCTCCTAAAGAACTGATTTTCCCTCTGCTACGCATCTCTCAAACCCGAAAACCCCGAAGAAAGATCATCTTCCAAACCTAACTTACCCATTTCAGGTTCGGTTTCATGAATTTATCTTTACTCATCTTGTTAATCTTTTGCTTACCTTCTTGTTAGCATCAGCTGCGTTTGATCCTTTGGAATACGCTCTTCAATTTTTTGGTTTTAGGTTTCGCCAATTTTGCTCTGATTTTCGCGTTAGCTTGTTTGATCCGAGTGAATTTGATTATTGGGTTGGACGATGTAGGTGTTGCTGTGAGGGATGGGAGCGTTTGTATCGAGGTTTTGGTTCATGTTGTTCCCGGCGAAAGAGTACAAGATCGTGGTCGTGGGGTTGGATAACGCCGGAAAGACGACCACCCTTTACAAATTGCATCTAGGAGAGGTCGTCACGACGCACCCGACTGTCGGGAGCAACGTCGAGGAGGTTGTTTACAAGAATATCCGATTCGAGGTGCGGTAATAACTACCCCATTTTGGGCGTTTGTTCTGTACTAGTTCTCATAATTAGTGGTGGGAAATGTGATCCATGACGGTGCCATCAGTGCTTAGGTTTTGGGATATGGAGTTTCGTATGATGGCGGTCCTGTAGATGATTTATGCGTATGGGCTGCCGATTGGTTGCTCTAATATGTGGAGTCTACTTCAGGGAATTTTTTGTGGGAGTTGTGATTACCCTTATTCATGATGGATTGCCTGTACAAAAGGGCTTTTTTTACCTAGTTAGCGAATTGGCTGGTTGAACTTTGTGATTTCTCTGATCTTGACCCTCCGAATATTGATGTGTGTGTTTTTCTGGGGTAACAGCTTTATCTAATGGGCTGTGGAATCATAGCTTGAATTACATAATTTAATGATTTGAAGCTCACAAGTACTTCTCTTGCTTTTGTTTGTTAGAGATTTGGATGTTGTGTTAGTAATTGCAGGCTATCATAGCGTATCTTGCTTCCAAGAAAATTTGCCTAAGGTTTTTGATTGAAAGAGTTCTAACGTCTTTTCGAAAGAATGCAAGCTTTGGCCATAGGGTTTCGTTTATGGAACGCGATTTAAGTTGATGTTCTATTAAATAAGATGGTTCTGAATTTTCTGTGTTGGTAAATTATCAAACTCCCGATGGTTGTTCAGCTTATGTACTTGCAACACATGTTGCCTTCATGGTGTTGCATGCTGCATATTCTATTTCGATGCTTCATTTGAAGGTGTTTGTATGATGGCAGTACTTGGATACTTTGGATTGTGATAGTCTGGTTTCGTCCTTCAATGCATTGTCTCGGCAATTTCAGATAGTCCTCTAGTATGTTTTGGTTATATTACTTTAGCATCTTTGTTAGAGCCAGTTCAAGCCAACAATTTCACACGTGAGTTAGTTATGCAAACTTGTTATATATTTGTTTCTCTGTCATCTTGCGTCATTACTGATCAAACTAGTCTTTTTATGAGGAAACGATTCATGAATTAGTCATTAAGATTGTTCAAACAAAATGGCTCTGGAATGTATCTCAGTTTGTTAGTGGAGAAATATGTTGGAACGGTAGATGAGTCACGATTACAAAAGAAGATTGACTGTGAAATCAGATTTATGGTCTCATGACGCATCCATCAGATTTAGTTGTACATGCAAGTTTTTATACAGCTCATATACTAAGAAGATGGACTGCGCTTATGATAGCCAATGTTCTTTAAGTAGTAGGAAAGCGCCGGTTTAATGAATTTGTCTGTCAGTGAACTGACCTTGCTATTCTTGTGATGATGCTTGTTATCAGGTCTGGGATCTTGGTGGGCAAGAAAGATTAAGGACATCTTGGGCCACATATTATCGTGGAACTCATGCTGTCATTGTAGTGATAGACAGCACTGACAGAGCACGGATTTCCATCATGAAAGATGAACTATTCAGGTTGCTCGCAAGTGAGGAACTGCAGCAGTCCGTGGTGCTGGTGTTTGCGAACAAACAAGACCTGAAAGATGCCATGACCCCGGCAGAAATAACCGATGCACTCTCTCTTCACAGCATCAAGAACCATGATTGGCACATTCAAGCTTGCTCTGCCCTCACAGGCGATGGGCTGTTTGATGGTCTTGGATGGATTGCTCAGAGGGTCACTGGTAAGGCACCTAGTTGAAAAAGGCAGAGGAATCTCGGGTTCTCTCATGTATTTGCTGGAGTTGGATAAGTGAACTCTCCTCTGTAACCAAACAAATTTGTAGATTGATCCCTCTTTGATTTGCCTTCTGTACCTCAAAATGACATTTATTTCATCAAATATTTGTCATGGAGAAAATTTGCTGAATGAAAACTCCGTTCCCGCATGCATAGCTCTAATGATGTATGTTACATTGTTCCCTTTTTGATCTCGACATTACTGGCAGTCCTGTTTTCACATTACTGGTCTCTTCATACATTTGCCATTGGCCAGCTTTTCTTTATTTCTCATTTTCAAGTGAATGAACAACTTGTGTTCTCTGCTAGACACAAACAGCTGCTAATTTCTCAAAACAGCTATCTATTTACGAACACGATGATTCGCTTGAAGATCATCCTTCATGGATCATCCAAGATTCACCGAAGAAGCGCTATAAATATCACAATACTCGGAGCACATTGACAGTGTAAGCTCAGCGTCACCCTTCATACGTACGTGAACTGGGCTGTGTACACCGTTTGTAACTGTTACACCTTACTGAGCTGCCAGTTCGAAGTGAAGGCTTTTAACAGGGAGGAGGGCGTTTGCCTCGATGTTTATGTTCGAGATTTTCTGCAGCCATGGAAAGAATTGCTCGCTGTCGTCGGACTACCTGAAAGCTTGAGCTCAGATTTCGAAGACGACATGCGAGCACTTCCGGTTTTGTCAGATCCAAGTATATGTGGATGGATAGAGCAACAGGAGCCTGCCGAGTAAAATTGGCCAAGCCGTAACTACATTATCTTTACAATGTCCAGCATCAGGATGCCTGCTCCATCCCTGCAAATGTTGGTGACCGAGCTCATGGTCTCCTTTACCAAGAAGAATTATATGAACAGTTGCCACGCGGACTTTTCCTAGTGAGGAGATGAGCCTGTTCGCCGAAGCCTGTACAGGTGTTTCCCTCGCTTATGTGATGACTCCATGAGCTCGTCAGTGCATCCAGGCCAGACCCGTCGCCAGCTTTTGTGCCAGGGAGCAAGAAGGGGTTGTAGTCACTATCAACATTCGCCTATCTTCTCTCCCCCATCAAGATCGACTCATAGATTCACATGGTGTGCCCCTCTAGGGACAGTCCATCTGCTGGAATTCAGTCTCCTCTACTCAGACAGACGATATCTCCAAAGATTTCAGAAATTGAGACCCTATCTTGCCTCACAGACCAAAGGACATCGACGCGTACTTGGTTTCTATGTTTGGTCGATCATGCTGCTTGTCCTGCCAGAAATTATACCCAGCAGAGACAAAACAAAGGCTTACCGCTTCGTGCCATACTTCTGCAACTCCATGACTTTCTCTGCCATTGCCAAAACCCATGGAAATTGGCACACTCTCAAAAGGAAAAATAAGGTTTCGTCTTATAAGCTTCCCAAGTAAAAAGGAAGAAACCTCCTCTTCGGTGGCTTCCAGTACGTGTTTGATCCGAATGACTTCACCTGATGGACCATGTCTTCCGCATTGCTGCTGATTCCTCTCTCCAGAATTGTTCCGAGAACAGAGTCGACAAAAGGGGCACCGCCAATCATGTGAAGCCGGTCTATATCTCTATTTGAATACACCTCACTGAGGGTACTTTGATCAATCTTGAATTCGCCCTCTCTCGAAAATGTATATTCGGCGCTGGTGCTAGGATGTTCATGTGAAGAAGTATCTTCAGGGAAGCCGCAGAAGAAAGATTTACACCACTGTTTGGCTTTGCTAAGGGCGGTCACTGGGGAGTCTGAGACTCCGAGGCCAAATCACTTTTTCAAAGCAAGGGCCTTCATCAGCTTGTGCTCTGCAGGTGCTCTCTTCAACGGCTTCCAGGCAGATCATTCATTCACCGGCCTTTTGGTGAGATGATGACAGAATAGAAAGGGAACAGCCAAAAGTCCGCTCCCCTTTTCGTACTCAACAGTTTCTGCGAGATCGAGCTTAGTCCTGACGACAAGGATGATCTCAACAGCCAATCGCCAGCCTTCATTGAGCTTGTCGAACATGGTCCCTGAAGATGCAAAGCAACCTCAATGCAAGAAAAGAAGAAGACGATTGAATTATCAAAGAAGCTTTCCATGTAGTCCTCCAATTGCAGACAGCAGTTCCCATTGCAGGAATCAAACTTCTCTATAGAACCTTTGATCAACGAGGATTAGAAAATATGGTTGTCTCGACTGTAGGTATTCTCTGTTCTTGCCCTGGAAAATGAAGACGAGGCTGATGATGCTGACGACGACGACGACGATGTCGTTTCGTTGTGAGGACACATCGGAATGAGGTAACAGTGTCTTGCTTTGGCTTGTGACAGAGAAACTTCCAATCAATTTTGATTGCATGGTGCAGTTTAGGGGGAAAAAAAAAACACGAGGTGCCGATAGCTAGTTTTTCATGTTCAAATCAAGAACAAATTGATTATATCAAACTCATACCACGTGGAATATTGGAGACCTTAAGCCATCAATTCATCGTGCATTTGATTCCTGAAAGGAAAATTCCAAAAAAATCCAGAACTTATTGTACTTGTGCCGATTCAGTCTTATATCTTCTTTTCTACTAATTGAGTCATAAAATTTTTATATTTGTATCAATTCAATCCACTTGGCTGGACAGAGCTAATTTGGATAATTTTGATATTATTTGAGTATTTTTATTACCTTCTTTTTTATTCTTTTCCTTTTTATTTGTCTTTTTTTTTTTCGCTATGGCTAGCGAGGATAGGAGTTTCCTAGCTATAGGGTGAGGGCTACCTTCACCCTGGTCATGATGGCCTTGCCTAGCCTGGGCAAGGTCAACCGCCCATGAGGGCTTTGTGACCCTCGCTAGCTACAAGGGAAAGAAAGAAAACGACCAAAAAAAACTTGAAATAATAATTAAAAAATTAAGATATTATTAAATATCAAAATATGATCCTTGTTAGCCTTGGCAATGCCACGTCAACATCGACCAGTCAAGTGAACTGAATTATTAAAAGATTTATGACTCAATTGACAAAAAAAGAAGAAGCTTATGATCGAATTGGCATAATTGTAATAAATTTAAGAATTTTTTTGGTAAATTTTCCATCCCAACATTATCCTTAATTTGTAGCTTCGGTCAATGTACTAAAATAATCGAGTTCAAAATCAAAGTAGCGTCGCTCAGTCAATTTTGACTACATCTAGATTGATTGGATAATCACGCATTGATAAATGTATGAAGATACCTTAGATAAACAAGGTCGTCCCGAGGACAATCCCAGGACGTTCAATCAGGTCCATGAATTCATTAAGTACTGAATTTATCTCGTGTCTGGTCTTTGCGGCGGGTTGACTCTTTTAAGACCATTCGGTCGCTTCTAGAAGAGCGCAAACCCCAATGAACAAGCACAGCCTTACTATTTCTTGGAAGTTCTGGGGTTGATCGTTGAACACGACCGACGCCACGAACGAAGACCATTGACTCATTCAACCGTCGGACCCAATCTGCTACTTGATTTCATGTATAGGTTGGGGTACATCTCTCCTCTTGAATACATTTATCCTCGTTGGAAAGAGCATTTTCAAAGGGAAAAAAACCTGGTTTTGGGGTTAGTGTTAAGGTTTGCCAAACTCTGGTCCAAAGAGCGCGCGGTGCCTGAAAAAGAGGAGAAAGCCATGTTAACATCCGGTGTTCCTTGTTCCTGTCTGTTCTTGCTGTCCATATGGACGTTTAGAATTGGGAAAATAGCGGCAAAGTATTTATGGTGGCTCTAAACATCAATATGATATCAGAACAGGAGCTAGAGGTCAGTTTTGAGTTCAAATCTTCGGGATACTAAATCAAGTTATTATCTAAATGCTTAAGTTTTTTTTTAAAAAAAAAAATTAGCCCGTAATTCCTCAAAACCTCGCAGTACACACTTTTCGTAGTGAAATTCTCAGATATAGAGTTTGACTACGCCAATTTATCCTCTGCAAACCTGAAAATCTTTAGCAACAACCAGAATTTCCTATGTGGTCTCTTCATAAGTTGACCTCATAGAGCCGTAGGCTTTTGTATTGTCATCCAAGTTTGCTTCCCCAGCATGGCTTAACAGAAGGTTTTCAGTTTTCAAAATCTCAACTGGCATTTTTTTTTTTCAATCAACAAATTATTGGAGTTGTGATTCATGTACTCCTCGTAGACAGGAAAGCAAGAGCGTTCCACTCTTCGGTGACCGGGTAGCGTTTGGGGAGCTATCAGAGAGCTTTTATAATTTATACCCATATCTTCTTCTTCATTGTTTAGGCTTAGGCTCATGTATAGCTACTACTATATATTAAACGAGAAGAGCGATGTGTTAATTATAGTGAATTCATCTGTTGGACGTAGCCATAATTTAAGGGTGAAACAGAATAAAATCTTGTGTCTCGATTTCTGTTTCTAGCTTTTACATTTTACTTCGTTGTGATTGCGTGCCGAATCCTAACACAAGGGGGATTTTCTCTGGTAAAAAAGGAATATTCACTATGTTCGTTAGTGTAAGAAGACATTAGGCTTATGTTGCTCTTATATACTAATTTGAGAACTGCGATGAGACGTTTAAATGGAAGTTAATTAGTAGAGGAGGTCGATTTGCCATCGACTCAAGCTTGAATGAAAATATAATCTAGTTCGAGTAATTCAAGTGGTAACCCAAGCTAACGAAGATTTTTGAGCCGCTTGCATTTTCAGCCGAAAGATTACGTTATAAGGACATAACAAAATTTGAATATCAGTAATACAAGTGATCTCTCAATTCAAACTCAAAATGTCACCGAACATTTCTTGTGGTCCAAAATCGGGAAAATTGAGCAAAAAATCTTAAATCTATTGTAAAACAGCCAATTCAGTTTGAAACTATTTAATTTGGCCCATTTAGTCTTCAACCTTTTGACAATTTGTCAATGCAGCCATTCTAATCAATTTTAGCCGAAAAACGTCGATGTGGATTACTTTTGAAAATTTTATATTTTGTAAAAAATATGAATTTCTACAATTTTTCCCTTTCACTTTTTTTTCTTTTTTTCTCTATGCATGTTACAGGCGAGGGCTGCAACCCCCCTCGTCGGACATAGACCCTCACTTGTGGTCAGCGACCTGCATCGGCCATCGCCGAGACTCAATCACTGGCGGAGGGAAATAGGAAAAAAAACTTCGTTCCTGTTCGTACGAAAACTTGTTTGACACTCACTCCTAGTGCATGTAAGCTCAACTACGATGCACACTTCGGATGAGATGGGCGCCAACCCTACCGTACCGACTCCTTTTGAACTTCTGATCTACTTTCAAGTAGACTGATGAACGTGCAATAATCGAGTTTCACTTGACGATGGTCAGCTCGATTATAAATCATTTGCCTCGAAGCCCAGTTACAAGGTCATGAGTATTGACACCTGATTTTTAATCATTTTTTCTATTGCTAAAGTAATAAAAAATCCATAAAAATTCATAAAATTGAAAAATCAACTTTGGGGACCTTAGCCAAGCCTAGGGAACCAATTTTGACCAAAAAAATGATTTTTCATATTTTCAGTATTTTTACGTATTTTTTATTTATTTATTTTCGAAAATTAATAGAAAATCCATAAAAATTCATAAAATTGAAAAATCAACTTTGGGAACCTTAGCCAAGCCTAGGGAACAAATTTTGACCAAAAAAATAATTTTTCATATTATATATATTTTAATTTTTTTTAAAAAAAATACAAAAATATTTGAAAATTTTGGAAAAATAACATTTGAGGCCAAAAAATACACAAAGATAGTTAATATTTTTATTTTAAATCTATTTTCATATTGGCCATCGCAAATTCAGAAAAATCCAATTCGAGTCACGTGTTCCTTCACGAGTATAATCTCGAATCGGGTCTAAAAAAATTTAATTTGAGTCAACTTATTTTAACTTTCACTTTTTATGAGTTGTGACATTGTCTTCTAATATTTTAAATTTTCATCTTGGCCCAATTATACCCAGAATGACTTAATTTTGCAAAAGGGCTTTAATTAAATTATACATTATTTTCAGCGACAAGAAATGAGCTTAAATTTGACATGTGGTAAATTTTGGTGTGTCAAAAATTGTGAGGAGATTTGGACTTAAAGAAATATATTTTTTTCAGGGACTGAATTGTAAATACTTAAAATTCAAGGACTAGAGTGCAAATACCTAACTCTTGAAGGATTATTTTACAAATAATAAAAAGAAGAGTTAGTGGATAAATTAGAATAGAGAAGGGAAGATGAAGAAGAGGAGATGAAGAAGAGAAGTTGGAGAAGAATGGATGGAGAAAATAAAATAAGAATAGAGAAGGGAAGATGGAGATGAAGAAGAGTTAGTAGAGAAATTAGAATGGAAGATAAGAATAGAGAAGGGAAGATGGAGATTAAGAAGAGTTAGTGGAGAAATTAGAATGGGAGATAAATATGGAGAAGGGAAGATGAAGATGAAGAAGAGTTAGTGGAGAGATTAGAATGTGAGATAGAGATGGAGAATGGAAGATGAAAATGAAGAAGAGTTAGTGGAGAAATTAGAATGGGAGATAGAGTTAGTGGAAAAATTAGAATGGGAGATAGATGAGTAGGTTATAAAAGGAGGAAGAAGTGAGCTTGAGAAAGGATTCTTGAGAGAGAAAATTTGAAGTGTTTGGGAGAATTTTTTGAAGAGAAAATTTTGGATGTTTGAGAGAGTTTTGGGAGATTGAAGAAAAATTTGAGAGAAAGAAAATACTAAAAAAGAGAGAGAATTTTGAAGATGATGGGAGTTTAAAGCTAGGGGTTATCATCACAAATTCCTTCATCGATCAATATAAATCAAGAGTTCATCCTCGTCAACGAGCAAGCAAATTCGAGCTAAGTGTTTTTATTTATTCATTTATTTATGGTTTTACTCGCAAATTAGCACAAATTGTATACACTTTCTCCATCTCCCATTTTTTCCCATATTTTATGTCAGGAGAAAGATATCTCTATGTCAACAGCAAAAATCTCGTAGAGATGCAAGAATCGGCCCAGACAAGCTCCTAAGCTGTCCACCGATTTCTCAACTGATCTGTGACTAAAAGTCCCTCTTAATTCAAAAGAAACTCTCTATATTGGGAACATAGAGAGCGAAAATCAATTATAGAAATCCCTCCCAAACAAACGGGAGATAAGTACTCTTTCCACTCTTCTGGTTTTAGGTGCAGATTAGCACATATTTTGTATACTGACACTTCACTCTATTTTATGTCAGGAAGCCGCAGCTCTATATCAATGGTCAACCCTATAGAAGCACAAAATCGGCTTGGAGGAGTCCTCAAGCGCGCACAAATTTCAAATTGTTGAATCAATTCGTTGTATTTTATTTTAAAGAATTCATACCCCAGAATGGAGAGGACAAAGTCCATCCGCAATTTAAATACCTGCACCATAAATCCCAAAGGGAAGAGCCAAGCCAATGCTTAGCCTCCCATTGGAGGTTTTTACTTACAGTAGTTAAATACCTGCAACTTAAATACCTGTACCTTAAATCCCAAAGGGAAGAGCCAAGCCAATGCTTAGCCTCCCATTGGAGGTTTTTACTTACAGTAGTTAAATACCTGCAACTTAAATACCTATACCTTAAATCCCAAAGGGAAGAGCCAAGCCAATGCTTAGCCTCCCATTGGAGGTTTTTACTTACAGTAGTTAAATACTTGCAACTTAAATACATGTACCTTAAATCCCAAAGGGAAGAGCCAAGCCAATGCTTAGCCTCCCATTGGAGGTTTTTACTTACAGTAGTTAAATACCTGCAACTTAAATACATGTACCTTAAATCCCAAAGGGAAGAGCCAAGCCAATGCTTAGCCTCCCATTGGAGGTTTTTACTTACAGTAGTTTAAATACTTGCAACTTAAATACCTGTACCTTAAATCCCAAAGGGAAGAGCCAAGCCAATGCTAGGCCTCCCATTGGAGGTGTTTATTCACTGTCATGTACTTCCTATAATTTAATTTTTGAATCATCAGACCCAAAAGATAAGTAGGTTGTAATACTGCACAGAAGTCGTTAACACACTCCTTCTTTCGGCTTCAGGGAATCTTTAACACTTAAAAAAATATAACAAATAAAAATATATACCATCCATGCATCCTATTTAAAAAGTGAAAACACAAAAGAGAATACCCTACTATAGCCTTAGGAATAAACCAAGCCTGAGTTGCCGAATTAGGATATCCATGAAATTAAGGTACCGAAAGGGCATTAGTTTTAATTAACTAGTTTAACCAAGTCCCCGAGCTCCTAATCTCTGGTTCGCAGGAATAAATTAGTTCTCCCGCTAATTTATTTAGGTTTCTAATCGACCTACCAAGAACGATTAGTGGCGACTCCAAATTTTAAAATCATTTAAACAAAAACCAAAGTTGCGATTCGGTAGGGCTTGGGAGGGTCCGCGTTAGGTTAGTCAAATCTAATTAACCTAATAATCCGTTAACCCCTTTTAAAATTTAAAATTTTTTTAGAGGGTCGCGACAATGAGCAGGTGTAGTTTTTATTAGATTGTTATGAAACAAAAAGATAAACCACTCAAAAGATTTCCCAGAGAAAAATCACAACGAGGAAATTTAAAAAGAAAAAAAAAAGCCAAGGCTTTGCATAGAACAATACAATTAAGACGATAGTTAAGGCACGTTTTTTTATTTTATTTTATAAAAGTACTTTTCGAGAATTAGTTTTTTTGGACTTCCACCCATTTGGTTTGCGATCATGGCTTTATTGAAGGTTATCAAAGTTCTAAATCCAAATCGGCAATTGTTGTTGTTTTTTTTTTAATCAACAAATTATTGTGGTGCGATTGATACTCTCCATAGACTAGAAAGCATGAGAGTCCTACTCCTTGGCGAGTTGGGTGGGGTCAAGGTGGCCGTCCTAGCAGGGCACCAAATCCTAAAAAAAGCACTTTCCAAAATTGCATCTCTCGATGTCTTAGTCAAACAGCAAAAAAATATTGTCATTTTTCAAAAATGCCAGATTTTTCGCGAAGCAAATAAAGTTTTGGTTATGAAAATAGCTGCGTGTCACATGAATTCAGCAAAATCTTTGGGTGGCACACCAAGTGGATCAAGACCCTTTCTAAAACATTCTTCTCTTCGGGTACGACCAAAGGAACGAAAGAAGGCGGGGTGTTGCGTCGGTGCCCCTGCCGTGGAATTTAAGAAAACGCGTTTCGACAGCCATGCGAGTCACGCATGACCAGACCGACCTTTGCCTCATTTATGAAACATTACAGCCGACCAATTCCTTTGCGCGTATGGTCTCGGTTCCTTCCTATAACAATGAACCATAAACCCTAGGAGGAATACCAAAAATAAAGGATTAATGCTACGAAAAATCCAAAATCGATACATCTACTATAAATTTACTCCAAACTACTTTTTGATCACAAAAAATCTCAAACTATTACATCTATAAAAAATGTACCCCAAAATATCTATTTTGGCCACCAAAAATCCAAGACTTGTATACATGTGACAAAATTTACCATCCGTTAGTTTTCGTTAAAATGGATTAATACCACAAAAAAAGTCTCAAATTGATAAAATAGAGGGTAAAAACCCCAAACACGTATACTTGGCAATTGCAATGTGTCATCCAACTTAGCAATTTAACGATAAAATTTAACGAAAACTAACAAAAAGCAAAATTTTCAAAGTTGCATCAATTTGGGGTAAATTTGTTAAATGTGCACTAGTTTAGGGTTGTTGGTTGTAAAAAAAAAAGGTTTGAGGTGGATTTGTCACAGGTGTACCAGTTTGAGATTTTTCGTGATATTGACCGAAAAATAAATTAGAGTTTCATCTCGAAATTAAATTCGTTGCGAGCGTGAGTTTTAGTTTTCGTCTTTTCAGATTTTTTCTCTTTGAATTATCTTACTATTTTCTAACGTCAGAAACTTAGAGTTTCAAATCTTTGGAAGCTAATGGAAAATCACATTTAGATTCATCGTGAATTTGTAATTCATTAAATTTTTGAAAGCTAGAATATTTTTTTTTCTAAATTTCTGTTGGGAAATTTAAGGAGGCTTAATTTCTCCTTTTTTTTTTGTTTTTTTTGTGGGGGTGTTTGGGGGAGGCGGGGGGGGGGGGGGTGGTTTGTTTTGTTGGTGGGGGTTGTCCTGGTCAAGATCCACTTGCCACCTAACCAAAGTCCTGCCAGTGGCCGATGGGTAAATGCAACTGTTCCCCTTTTTTTTGGTCATTTTTGGTTCGTCTCTCTCTTGAGTCCCCACTTGTCTTTTTAGCTCCAATCTTTTGGAACCACGATGTATCATCGTTTGATATTTATACTAGCTTCAGCGCATATGTTGCCACTCTAAATGAATTATTTAAATCTATTCGTGATTCATAAAAGACAAAAAGATAAGCTAAGGAGGGAATGGGTTTTGGGAACAACAAAATTTTTGGTCAATTCTATGGGCAAGGCAAATTCTAATGCATATATTGAGGGTGTGGAGAGGGCCGATTCAATCTAGGAATCGAGTTGAACTAGCCTGGACCGATTGGTTCGAGTCAGATTCTAAGGAGAACCATCACAATACCTGATTCTGCGAATGTAGAACCGGCCTAGGACTGCTTCGATTCCCAATTCTATGTCTACATCTGCCCGTTCCATTGGGAAACCGGCTCAAACTGTTTCAACCTCATATCAAAGTCAGAGGCGACTTCGACATTACTGGGACGAACTCAAATCTGAAACCCTGTTCTATGGTTTCTCATGATAAAGTGATGATCCCCATAAGAGTGCGAAAAGGGAAGAATGACAAAAAGAGAAGAGAGAAAAAGCCTTTTGGTTTCGACTGGTTGCCCACTTTCTTTGGTGGGAATGTGAACGCTGTTAGGTTTTCCCAACTCGGCGAATTCCATCGCCACCTTCAAGTCGGACACAAGTCATAGCTTTTGACGATTGTCACTCCACTACGTGCGAAAGGCGCAAACCTCTTTTACATGCACTGTCGAGGTTCCGCTATTTTACTCCCTGTGTTCATGACTATACCCACCATATCTTACTAGTGTCGTTGCAAGAAGAGAAATATTGCTCAAAGATTTTCTTTTTCCCTTTTTTACTCAGCCCACCTAGATTGAAAAATCTCAAATTCGTAAGGTGCCCCACGAATATGATTTTTGTCAATCAAAGGAAGATGCGGGATATTTTACAGAGTTGATATCTTGAGCATTCATAGATGCGTGCACCATCATAGAAGCAAACTCTTTTTTTTCTTTCGTGAATGACACCCTAAAGTAATCCAAGATTATTGAAGTCAATAAATCTTGTGGTAGAATTCTTGAATTCCTTTGCAAGATTAGGACAGTATTTCATGAGGAATCGGAAAGGCCAAACACTATATATATTGTTGGGCATAATTGGGGGTTTAAAAATACTAAGAGTTTTTAATGACTCGAGTGCAGTGCTAATCTCAGTTGTATTACTTAATTTATAGTGAAATTTTGTGCTACTCTCCTTGTAGAATATGTTACATCGGTCGAAATACACAAATCTAGTGCTCGATTCATCTCTTGGTTCTATTTGTTTTATTGTTTGATCTCTAATTTTCCTCAACAATTAGTATTAGAGCTACGCTTGCCTGAATCGAAGCAAATCGGTAGTGAAGACCACTATAGGTAAATATGATGTATCGTAACGTTTTGCATTTAACATCTTGAAAAGAAGACCACTATAGGATTAATGAATGCATTGTCGAATATGTACAATAAGTCCTCTACGATCAATAAGGTCTATCTGATGGGACATCTATTTCACTTAAAGTTAGAGAAAGATGTGTTGTTTGAGCATATCAATTAATTTAATGTGGCAGTTAGTCAATTAAGTTCTGTTGGGATCAGCTTTGATGATGAGGTGTGTGTTTTGATTTTGTTATCCCCATTACCTAATAGTTGGAGTAATAGTCTTACTGCCGTGAGTAATTAAATTCCTCTTGGTCTAGAAGCTTGACATTTGATGAGGTTAGTGATTTGATTTTGAGTGAAGACATCAATGGGAAAGAATCTAGTGAACATATACCTGTTGATTTAGTCGGTGAAGGTAGGGAATTAGTACTTGTCTTAGCAAGAATAGTGCCAACCTGAACAAGTCAATCTAGGACTAATGGTGTGGTCTGCTTGAGCAAGAGGGCAATGATACAAGAATGGTAAGAGAATCACTAGTAAGACTACTAGTGATATCGTTGCAATTGTTGATGTTGTCTCGAATGATAATGATTATGTCCTGTCTGTCACTAAGGATTCATTCATTCAATGGATTTCTTATCGATTTTGGTTGTTCATTACATACTACACCAAATAGAAATGGATTTACCACTTATCAATGCATGGATAGAGGTATAGTGCAATTGGGGAACAACAATGATTTCGATGTTGTTGGTGTTTACAAATTTAGAATTAAACTATATGATGATATTATAAGGATATTGACTAGAGTGAGGCACTTTCCATAGTTGAAGAAGAACTTGATTTCCTCGAATGCGTTATATTCAACTAGGTGTCAATATATTTTAGAAGGTGGAGTTTTGAAGGTCATTTGAGGTGCTCTAGTGATAATTAAAGGAATCAAGTATATGGCCTGTATGAGCTTCCAAGAGAGATTGACGGATTTCGCTATGCGTTTGGGGGCACATTGGTGAGGGAATCTTGAAGATTCTAAGTGAAAGGAAGATATTATGTGATTAAGTGGTTGAGAAATTGAATGAATATTGGTGCTGCGACTTAGAACAACGGTAGAAATTGCAGTTTGGTACAACTATCAAAGAAACTATGAAGATTGCGAAGTTGATTCACTTGAATGCGCATGTTGTCATGATATCCATGGAGGAAGAATATTGTATTTATGCTAATGGTTTTGGACGATTATTCAAGGAAGACTTGGCTGTTTTTGTCGAGGCACAAGTTTGAGGTTGTTGTTAGGATCATGTCGTTGAAAGCTTTGATCAAAACTAAGACTGGTAAGACAATCATGCATGTGCGGACTTACAGTATCATGGAATTCTACTCGGAGCTAAAAGATGATTTTTGGTCGAAGGAATGCATGGCGAGAGATCGTACTAATGTCGATGAACCCCATTATCTTGTGGAGTTGTGAAGAGAACATTATTGGAGATGACCCATAAAATGCTCTTTGGTGTCGGTATGGTCAGTAAATTCTCGTGAATAGATCTCTATCGATTGTGATGGGATGTGAAACTCTCGATGGGAGGACAAAAAAATGCATATTCCTAGATTATGCACTATGTACAAGGTGAGCATGACTATCGATTGTGGTACGTGGTATTAGATTTGTGTGGTACTAGTAGAGAAGTGACAGTTGACAAATCTCAAGTATTTTTGGATAAGCATGATTATGCCAGTTTTTATATGAATATGCACCATTACACATGAGCTTCTGATTTTTGGACAGACCTAAATTACGTGAGATGAACTTTAAGGCAATGTTTTGAAGGTGAATATTGGTCAGAGTCATTCAACGGCAAATCCTGAAAACCCTTTTGGCTAAAGAACATGTAGACACACCTTCATGTCCAAGGACGGATATCCATGGTCTTCGGGTGGGTTTGGTTCAACATTTGAAATGGGCTTTGGTGAAATGCAAATATCCTTAGCCTAAAGGATTTTGGAAAAATGCTAATTGCGTTTGGAAAAAACTGATTTCAAAACAAACTTTGGATTAAATATTTTTTTGCTAAAAATGACTTTGCAAATGGGGTTTGGTAATTTTTACCATTGTGGGGTTAGTTTTGGGAAAAAAAATTTCTTTTAGCATTTGGCCAAATGCTGAAAGCGCAATGCTGATCCCTGCCAGCATTGGGCTTTCAGCATTCCCAAGGTCGGCATTTGAGCAAATGCTGGTCTAAAACTGAATCAAATGGTTCAGTATTTTATCAAGGGGTTTTGAGGGCTAAAAGCCCTTTGGAATACTTGAATGCTTAACCAAACCCAGCCGTCTTCTTCGTCCTTAGAGGTCAAGGACATTGTCCAACTTCGATCCATGGTGAATGCGATGGATCTTTTGCAAAAGTTTGCTTAAACAAAAGAAACCCTCGTGCAAGCAACGCAGCGTGCTCACTGGGGTCGAGAGCAGAAAAGTCATATCGTGGAAACAAAGCACACGCCTCCCAAGACCCTGTCTCTCTCGTTTTGAATGCTTTCAAGTCTCAACTTCTTGTTTTGTCCCCTGAACAACAAACCCTAACAGCTGTCATTTTGCTTAGTCTAATCTCCCCTCCTTTTCACACCACCAAAGCAGAAGACAATAAAAAGAAACAACAGGAATTGTGTAGACTTTGTTTATGTTTGCTCCAGTTGCATCTTCCACAAAAGTCCATGCCTATCTAGAGAAACATGAATGGTCATGGTCTGAGACGGGCTACAGAGAGAGAGAGCATTTGAGTTGATTCTTCTCTGCAAAGGCAATGACCATAAGAACCCAAAAGTTTAGTCATAACTTTAATTTGACTGTCATTAGTTTATTTTGTGCAGAAACTTAATGAGCCCCGCCCCCCCAACTTCCCAATCTCGGAAGTCTACATAAGCCCAGCTAAGATTGAGCTACACATTACACATACTCAAACTCCACCTCTCTCTCTCTCTCTCTCTCCCCCCCAAAACCAAGAAGACGGCATGGCAGATATGCTCACTGAAGAACAGATAGTCGAGTTCAAAGAAGCTTTCACTCTCTTTGACAAAGATGGCGATGGTGAGTCCGTCTTTCTCGCCTTTCTTGTCCATTCTTTCATGAAGAAATTCACTTGTTCTCCAAGAAAAACTACGATTCAGATTCATGCCGCCTTTTTCGTGGCTTGCCCTTTGCAGGTTGCATTACTATCGAAGAACTAGCGACGGTCATACGGTCGCTGGATCAGAACCCGACAGAGAAAGAGCTTCAGGACATGATCGACGAAGTCGATTCCGACGGCAATGGAACGATCGAATTCGCCGAGTTCTTGAACTTGATGGCGAACAAAATGAAGGTAACCAAATTTGTAGCCTCTTCTTCTCTTCTGGGTCGCTCTGCTTTTTTGGCTCCGTCTTAACGTAAATAACGAAATGGGTGTTGACGTTTTGATGACATTGCATGGTACGTGACCAGGAAACAGATGCAGAGGAGGAGCTGAAAGAGGCTTTCAAGGTGTTCGACAAGGACCAGAATGGATACATATCAGCGAGCGAGGTACGCAATAATCGACCTCATCGTCCTCGTATTCGACTAGGTACAAAAAATCGAATGAATTTTAAACATCACACCACGACTATCCGACCGTTCGGGCCATTCGACTAGTCCGAAATAGCAAGCAAAAATCAAGCCACAAAATGCGAGTTTAGCTTGCGCTTCCCGTTAATTGATTTGTTGCGAGTTAGTCATTGTCTAATACACTGGCGATGTGTCGGAATATGTACTAATTGATTAGCAATTGAACATGGGGAACTTAACTCAAAAAAGGGAATATTACAAATATAACCCTCAACTTTCTTCCCCATATCAAATGCTCTCCTCATGCTTCAAAACCTACAATTCCCATCCTCACTTTTATTCACCATATAATTCATCAAGTCGTCATTTTTCCGGTGCAAATATGGGAGGCGAATGAGGGCAAATAAGTGTTTTCAAGTTCGGGAGAGATGCGAAACATAGGTTTTGAGATGCGAGGAGGTTATGGGAAGCAAAATTGGAAACGGGTTCCGCAATTAACTCGAAAACAAAAGACCCCCAAAAAAAAAATGGGGAGAAAAGGAAGTGAAATTGATCAAAAGCTTGGGAATCTTGTATGAGGACATGTTAATTGAGGGCAGCCTCCAATGTTCCTTTTTGTTAACTTTAGGGAGCGGTCCATGCATAAGCCCCACCCACATCAATTTCCTTTACCTTTGTCCCAGTGCATTGAACATAAATTGTACGGACAAATTGCAACCACTAAAGTCCTGCTCTGACTTTACTTGATATTGGAATTTTTAAATTAATATCTATAGCTTTTACTTGAAAAAAAAAGGTTGAAAATTGAGAATTATGAGCTTGGGTTTGTTGGGCAGCTTCGGCATGTAATGATAAATCTGGGGGAGAAGCTGACGGAGGAGGAGGTGCAGCAGATGATAAGGGAGGCCGACTTGGACGGTGATGGTCAAGTCAACTACGATGAATTTGTCAAGATGATGATGACCATTGGATGAACAGAATAAGCCTTCTTCTTCTGGTCAACGGGGTTGAACAAGAAGATTGGAAAGCTCAGATCTCATTCATATTCATTCGTTTGATTATTCCATTGTCCCGTCGCAATCCCTGCAAGAAAAGAACTCGTTCTTATCGTTTGTTGTACTTTTGATTTAGCTGATTCATCATTTGAATTTGCAGCCTTTTTTTTATTCTCTCTTTTCCTTGGGCATTGAATTGTTGACTTTTCCTGCCCTCATAATTGGACCCCCGGTTCATGTTCTTAGATCCTTTTGCCCCTAGAAGAATGGAAAGTTTGTGACTCGGGATGCTCCGTGCACCTTAACATTAGCATCATGCCGATGCGTTTTTAGTGATTCTAGGTTGTACGTTACATGTTTCGCCGCACCTTATACACCTGTTTCGGTGGATCACCAAAGGACGAACTGATTATCCCTAAAGTGGAAACATAAGCATGAAAAGTATTAAGGACTTCCCTTTATATTTAGCGCACGAAATGACTTGGCAAGATCTTATTGGATGGTTAAATACGTGGAGCCTTTAAGCAGGGTGATTGTCTCACCCAATCAGACGATGTTATTCACTTAGTAAGCAAAACGTAGCTGGAAACTTGCGGTACATTTATCATCTTTGAGGTTTCAATTTCATTAATTGTCCATCAAAAGGGCTTTCTCTTGAATAATAGTAGATTAGGGCCAATCTACAAAAACCGACATAGTAAGTACCGTGAAGCATTATAAAGGGGGATCCAGCAATGGTCTATCACATAAACGTAAGACAACATCGATCTGTATATCAGTTTTTAAATCATGGAAAACATAATAAAATTCATTTTTGTTGTTGTTGTATGTTCTTCTTTTGCTTCCCTCCTTTGAAGTGGATAGAAGAGGTTTGATGGGCCTCTCTTCAAGCTCCACATATAGTCCACAATGGCTCCTGAAAGAAGCCCACCAGTCTTCCAAAATGAGGCCCAACGTGCTAGTTTCTTGGGCAAGCCTCGACCGTCGCTCCTACGTTAAATCACCGGTGATCAAAACTTGTCCTAGTCAAACGGAACGTGTAAGTAGTTGATGGACCATCAGGAATGTGTAATTTGTTGATGCAATCTTTTTCAGTTCAAATGGAATCATTCATTGAAACAGCAGCGCTTATTCAAGGCAAAATGAATTACCCGAATTGCTCTAAAAAAGGGTGCTCGGTTATCGAAAAGGGAATATATTAAAAACTACGAGCCGTCGCCTAAGCATTTCCTATACACTATTAACTTCCCCAAAACAGCGACTGGGGCAAACGGGCATGGTGATCCTGATGATAAATGCTTATCTGATCAAGCTCGACCGTTGCATCTAGTAATGATTTAGTCATTTGAAAACACGCGACATTGTCTCTTGTCAGTGTTCTATGCCTGAAATGGCTCCTGTTCTTCCGTTGCGGTTTGGCATGTTGCTGCAGCTCCTTTTTGATACCTTCACTAATTGGGATAGCTGGTGCAAGTGAAATAGCCATTGGAAACCTACTGGTTTGACATTATAATTCCAAGTGCTGAAGCTCTGCTTTATGAATACTCTGTTCATGCGAATGTATAAATGTGCCAAAATATGCCTCTTGTCCAGTGTGCCTGTTTATTGCCGGTGAGCGATCAGTGTCTTGAGTCCACTTCGCATTGGACATTGGAACCTCCTGCTCACCCTTCTCTGGATATTAGGTAGTGATTTTTAAGTCAAAGTTGCCAATTTGAATCCAACTCGGCCGCAAGTATAACATGGATTTCGGCACAGCGGAGTCGCTGAAAAAAGAAAAGAAAAGAAAAGAAAACTAATGGTTTGACTCGATAGGCTTTTTATGTGATTCAACTTCTTAAGCAAAATAATCTACCGTTCCTTCTAACAATTCAAGGGGGGAGAGAGAGAGAGTGAACTTGTTACATGTGTTGCACTTGACTCAACCAGTATATGTCAGGCATTTTACAAGGCATCAAAGCAGAGGTCGGATGAGGAGCCTAACTGCTGGTTCCTTTGAACATCTACCATCCAGTTTCCAAGTAACATACAATCTTGTATTTTTGACTTTGTCGCCATACGTAATTGTAATGGCAAACTGGAGTTCTTCACCGCTTCATTGTTCAACTTGTATTCATGGTGGGGAACCAAGCTATCGCGGGGCATGGGCAGAGATCCTCGATATTAGCCAGAGGGCACTCGACTGGGTTTATCAATAGCTAAGAATCAGTAGAGAGAAGAAGGTACCTCTGCATCTGTTGCATTCTCGCCATTAATCGCATCTGGCTGGAGATGTCATGATTTTGCACATGCTCTTCGATTCCAAAGGAGGAAGTCAGAGTGCGGACTACTGTTGTTTTCCTAGTACTAATCTTCTTTCAATGCTTCACCGAACATAGTTTGATATGCTTGCCTTCTGTCAGGGAGAGAGCTTCTACAACCCAACATTCCTAGTTCTGTCAGGAAGATTGTGCAGACCCTGAGCAGTTTAGGGTTTCTTTAGGAATAAAGGTGTTCGGGTGATATTTCTTGAAAGGTTCCAGAAACCTCCAGCAGTTCTGAAGAGGGATGGCGTTCACGGCTATGCTACTACTGATCCTGCTGCTCTTGGTTAAATTTTGTTCAGCCATGAAAGACACAACTTTTTCTTGATTTAATGTTGTCATCACCGTGCAATACAAATTTAACCTTGTTTTACTTGATATTGGTGCTCTAGTATCACAATGTTGGTGGTACAGTCTCGGCCTATTAGTCATCCAGATTTCCCCTAGAAGCAACTCTGATGATACTATAGCTGAGGATTCAGACCTTCACCACCAATCATTAGTTCAGGAAATTATCGTCACTATTAAAATGCCCATCAGGAACTAGGAATTCCCGGATGCTTTAAAATGCCCATCAGGAGCACTTCTCACACTCCCTCACTAGACCACTCTTCTTCTTCTCCTCCTCCTCCTCCTCCTCCTTACTAAGGACATCTTCCTCTGCGTTCTCTCTAGCAAATACCTCCAGTTGCTGCCTTGGTCATCCCAATCGTTTCTCTCTTCTCCACAGATCATGTTTGAGAAACTCAGTGAAGGGTGGCAATTGGCCGTGGTTGCCATCTTTACCATCAAGGTCGGGCTTGATCATGCCGGAACTGCTGCATATGAAAGGGGCTGTGAAGCTTTGACCAGTCCACTTCACATGTAGAGAGCAGAACTGTAGAAACTGTAGACAAAGAAGGCGATCCCCAAGAAAATCGGGTTTGCACTGAGTGCATTCCTGACGTCCCATCTGCAGCTCTCAGTAAGGCCAAGCAGCTTTGCGGATTTGGCCGTACCACCCATCGACAAGATGCCTCCACAAACGACTGCGTGAGCTCAAATCAGGGCATCTTCACAGTTGATCAAACTCTCCTCACGGAGCTCTTTCAAAATAGAGATTGAGACAGGCTTCGGATGATGGGTGGAGTCGCTGGCCTCACTTCTGCTCTCGAAACCGACATTGGGAAAGGGATCAGTGGGGATGCAGAAGATGTCCATTTTTATATGGGATGCTTTGATGCAGCCCGCATCGAAGACGAGCTCACTCGACCGAGGAGATTAGCCTGCATTCGAGCTCGACAAGTTGAAGAACATAAATTGGTAACCAAAAATCTCATCCACATGTCCACCCCATAATAAAGACTTTGTCATTCCCTTTGCATTGGAAGCTTGCGAGTCCACCCCGTAATGAAGACTTTGTCATTCCCTTTGCATTGGAAGTTTGAAGACACCTTGGGACAACCATGAGGATATTGGGAAACATCTTGCCCTTAATAGCCACCTAGTTTCTAAGAACTTTAATGTTTTATGGTTTCTATAATTTTTAACAAAGTCTAGCTTTGACTTTAGTCTTTTCATTTGTTTCTCTTTGGCTATAAAATGCCATTTAATTTCTGTAGACGACATACAATCTTGATGAATAAAAATTTGCTTTATACAATTATCCCGAACCTTGAAGAGTTCATTCCTTTAAAAATCTAGAAGAGTTTTCACTCTGTCCTTGAAGAGTCGGGGGTTTTCAAAATTCTGCAACCTGAAAGAGTTGCAGTCATCTATCTAGAAGAATCAACGTTCAATTAACTTCCTTGGAGGCTTGGAAGAGCAACCATTGAAGTTCCTATCTATTTCTTATTCTATTTTTTTCAAGAACTATCTCCTTTATCCTTTGTTAATCGCTACTTAGAGTGTTTATCTCCAAAAACTCAAAACACAAAAGTTGTAGATCCAAGAGTCCTTGATAGATTGGCATTGAAATTAGGTCATTCTGATTTGTATTAAGAGAGTTACGTCCATTCTCCCAAAGTCGCGTGGAACTGAAATTTCCTCTCGTTTTGTGATGGAGTTTCTATGCTTCTAAGTTGCTCTCCCGATCCTTTTGTCCAAGTAGCCTATCTCAAGGCTGCATCATGCTTTCCAAGCTTGCATCATAATACATCTTTTCTATTGTAGTCTATTGTTTTACAACATGAAGAAGCATGTACTAACAGAAGGTTGGTATTGATACAAAACAAAGATCTAGAAATTTTAGTTGTATTGCATTGAGGCACAAAGCCATAATAAAAAGGTACAACAAGCCTAATCTATAAAAAAAACAATCATAGAGTGTAAACAACAATATATATTCTAGAATATATATAGAATATTCTAACGCCCCCCTCAAACTCAAGGTGGATCAAATAGTGAGAATTTGGAAATGAGCTATTGAAAGCGCAATGCTGTAAGAGCCTTTGTAAAGCCATTGGCTAACTGGTCCGCAGTCCCAATAAAAGGAAGAGAGATAGTGCGAGCCTAGAGATGAAGACAAGTAAGATGACAATCGATCTCAATATGCTTGGTGCGCTCATGAAAAATAGAATTAGCCCCAATGTGGATTGCACTCTTGTTATCACAATATAAAGGAGTGGGATCCTGGAGTGGAACGCCCAAGTCAACAAGCAAACGACGAGGCCAGATAATCTCAACAGTGGTGTCAGTCATGGCGCGATACTCAGACTCAGTAGAGGAGTGTGATACAATCTGCCATTTCTTAGCGCACCAAAAAATGAGAAAATCACCAAGGAAAATGCAAAGTCCTGTGGCAGACCAACGATCAGTTACATCAGAAGCCCAGTCAAAATCGGAATAAGCATGCAACTGGAGATGAGAAGAGGACGGTAGAAACAAGGACTGTGTCAAAGTACCCCGAAGGTAGCGTAAAATCTGCAAAATAACAGCATAATGGGTAGATCGAGGGGCAGCAACAAACTGATTGACAACATGACTGCATAAGCAATGTCAGGACGCAAAATAGTGAGATACACAAGACTACCAACCATATTTCGATAACGAGTCACATCAGAAAGAGGTTCCCCATTGTCAGGGCGAAGCTTCTGATTCAACTCAATAGGAGTGACCGCAGTATGTGAATTCGAAGGAGCAGCTTAGAAAGAATATTAGCGGTATACTTTTGTTGAGAAAGAAGAATACTGCGAGGGATCCGGATCCCCTAACATAATGGATCTATGTTAGGGGTGACATAATAGATCTGGGCCGTTCGATTCGAAAATAAACGACCCAGATTGATCAATTCAAAATTTTAAACTTTCCATCAAATTTTTTTCCCCCTTTTACAAAGATGATGTGGATCAATCTGGGCCATCCATTTTGAATTGGACGGCCCGGATTGAATAATGTCACCCCTAACATTATGTTAGAGGATCCAAATCCTACTGCGAGAACTATGAGCAATCTCAAGCCTAAGAAAATAGTGCAATGGACCAAGATCCTTCATGGAAAAATGTCGCTGAAGATACCTTTTGATATGCGCAATATAATCAGAGTCATTGTCGGTAATTGTCGCGACCCTCTGAAAATATTTTTATTATTTCTAGGGGTTAACGGATTATTAGGTTAATTAGATTTGACTAACCTAATGCGGACCCTCCCAAGCCCTACCGAATCGCAACTTTGGTTTTTGTTTAAATGATTTTGAAATTTGGAGTCGCCACTAATCGTTCTTGGTAGGTCGATTAGAAACCTAAATAAATTAGCGGGAGAACTAATTTATTCCTGCGAACCAGAGATTATGAGCTCGGGGACTTGGTTACACTAGTTGATTAAAACTAATGCCCTTTCGGTACCTTAATTTCATGGATATCCTAATTCGGCAACTCAGGCTTGGTTTATTCCTAAAGCTCTAGTAGGGTATTCTCTTTTGTGTTTTCACTTTTTAAATAGGATGCATGGATGGTATATATTTTTATTTGTTATATTTTTTTAAGTGTTAAAGATTCCCTGAAGCCGAAAGAGGGAGTGTGTTAACGACTTCTGTGCAGTATTACGACCTACTCATCTTTTGGGTCTGATGATTCAAAAATTAAATTATAGGAAGTACATGACAGTGAATAAACACCTCCAATGGGAGGCCTAGCATTGGCTTGGCTCTTCCCTTTGGGATTTAAGGTACATGTATTTAAGTTGCAAGTATTTAAACTACTGTAAGTAAAAACCTCCAATGGGAGGCTAAGCATTGGCTTGGCTCTTCCCTTTGGGATTTAAGGTACAGGTATTTAAGTTGCAGGTATTTAACTACTGTAAGTAAAAACCTCCAATGGGAGGCTAAGCATTGGCTTGGCTCTTCCCTTTGGGATTTAAGGTACAGGTATTTAAGTTGCAGGTATTTAACTACTGTAAGTAAAAACCTCCAATGGGAGGCTAAGCATTGGCTTGGCTCTTCCCTTTGGGATTTAAGGTGCAGGTATTTAACTACTGTAAGTAAAAACCTCCAATGGGAGGCTAAGCATTGGCTTGGCTCTTCCCTTTGGGATTTAAGGTGCAGGTATTTAAGTTGCAGGTATTTAATTACTATAAGTAAAAACCTCCAATGGGAGGCTAAGCATTGGCTTGGCTCTTCCCTTTGGGATTTATGGTGCAGGTATTTAAATTGCGGATGGACTTTGTCCTCTCCATTTTGGGGTATGAATTTTTTAAAATGAAATACAACGAATTGATTCAACAATTTGAAATTTGTGCGCGCTTGAGGACTCCTCCAAGCCGATTTTGTGCTTCCATAGGATTGACCATTGATATAGAGCTGCGGCTTCCTGACATAAAATAGAGTGAAGTGTTAGTATACAAAATATGTGCTAATCTGCACCTAAAACCAGAAGAGTAGAAAGAGTACTTATCTCCCATTTTTTTGGGAGGGATTTCTATAATTGATTTTCGCTCTCTATGTTCCCAATATAGAGAGTTTCTTTTGAATTAAGAGGGACTTTTAGTCACAGATCAGTTGAGAAATCGGTGGACAGCTTAGGAGCTTGTCTGGGCCGATTTTTGCATCTCGACGAGATTTTTGCTGTTGACGTAAAGATATCCTTCTCCTGACATAAAATATGGAAGAAAAAGGAGATGGAGAAAGTGTATACAATTTGTGCTAATTTGCGAGTAAAACCATAAATAAATGAATAAATAAAAACACTTAGCTTGAATTTGTTTGCTCGTTGACGAGGATGAACTCTTGATTTATATTGATCGATGAAGGAATTTGTGATGATAACCCCTAGCTTTAAACTCCCATCATCTTCAAAATTCTCTCTCTTTTGGTATTTTCTTTCTCTCAAAATTTTCTTCAATCTCCCAAAACTCTCTCAAACATCCAAAATTTTCTCTCCAAAAAATTCTCCCAAACACTTCAAATTTTCTCTCTCAAAAATCCTCCCAAACACTTCAAATTTTCTCTCTCAAGAATCCTCCCAAACACTTCAAATTTTCTCTCTCAAGAATCCTCCCAAACACTTCAAATTTTCTCTCTCAAGAATCCTTTCTCAAGCTCACTTATTCCTCCTTTTATAACCTACTCATCTATCTCTCATTCTAATTTTTCCACTAACTCTATCTCCCATTCTAATTTCTCCACTAACTCTTCTTCATTTTCATCTTCCATTCTCCATCTCTATCTCACATTCTAATCTCTCCACTAACTCTTCTTCATCTTCATCTTCCCTTCTCCATATTTATCTCCCATTCTAATTTCTCCACTAACTCTTCTTAATCTCCATCTTCCCTTCTCTATTCTTATCTTCCATTCTAATTTCTCTACTAACTTTTCTTCATCTCCATCTTCCCTTCTCTATTCTTATCTTATTTTCTCCATCCATTCTTCTCCAACTTCTCTTCTTCATCTCCTCTTCTTCATCTTCCCTTCTCTATTCTAATTTATCCACTAACTCTTCTTTTTATTATTTGTAAAATAATCCTTCAAGAGTTAGGTATTTGCACTCTAGTCCTTGAATTTTAAGTATTTACAATTTAGTCCCTGAAAAAATATTTCTTTAAGTCCAAATCTCCTTACAATTTATGACATACCTTCCCTATACTTAGTCAAAATTCACCACATGTCAAATTTAAGCTCATTTCTTGCCACTGAAAATAATGCAGAATTTAATTAAAGCCCTTTTGCACAATTGAGTCATTCTGAGTATAATTTGGGCCAATATAAAAATTTGAAATATTAGAGAATAATGTCACACCTCCTAAAAGTGAAAAAATGAAAATAAATTGACTCAAATTGAATTTTTTAGATCCGGTTCGAGATTAGGCTCATGAAGGAATACACGACCCCGAATTGGATTTTTTAAATTTGTGATAACCAACATGAAAAGGGATTTAAAATAAAAATATTGACTATTTTTATATATTTTTGTAGCCTCAAATGCTATTATTTATTAAATATTCTCATAATTTCTAAAATATATAAACAATATATATAAATACAAAAAATTATTTTTTTGTTCGAAAATATTTGCCTAAGCTTGGCCAAGGCTCCAAACTTGATTTTTTAATTTTCTCATTTTTCTTAATTTTTTGTTTTTATGAATTTTCGAAAATAAAAATACCGAAAAATATGGAAAATATGAAAAATCATTTTTTGGTCAAAATTGGTTCCCTAGGCTTGGCTAAGGTCCCCAAAGTTGATTTTTCAATTTTATGAATTTTTATGGATTTTTTATTACTTTAGCAATAGAAAAAATGATTAAAAATCAGGTGTCAACAGCTGCCCCTCTTTGAAAGGAAGCTCGTAGAGGTTCATTTCAAAGACGAGATGACACCTGAATTCTAATCGACTCAATACAAGGAAATAAAAAGAGTCGTGACGTGAATGTTCCACTGAAAATGAAATGAGAACCTAAGGATTCGTTATATAAAAAAACTTTAGGGTGGTTGAACTTGAACCCGTATGGTGGATCAACCCATGGTAGATTCCTAATAAAAGGATTCTACTGATTAAAAATTGAATTAAAATTTGATCTGTATGGTGGGTCATACCATTTGACCCGTATGGTGGGTCGTACCATGGTAGATTCCTAATAAAAGGATTCTACTGATTAAATTTTGATTGAGATTTGACCCGTATGGTAGGTCACCCCATGGAGATACCTGTAAGAAGGACTTGGTGCTTGTAGAAAGGACTTGGTGTCTGTAAAAAAGACTTGTGCCTGTAAGAAGGACTTGATTTGCATGTAAGAAGGACTTGATTTGCCTGTAAGAAGGACTTGATTTGCCTGTAAGAAGGACTTACTTTGCCTGTAAGAAGGACTTTGTGCCTGTAAGAAGGACTTGCGTTGCCTGTAAGAAGGACTTTGTTTGCCTGTAAGAAGGACTTTATGCCTGTAACAAGGACTTGATTTGCCTGTAAGAAGGACTTTATGCCTGTAAGAAGGACTTGATTTGCCTGTAAGAAGGACTTTGTGCCTGTAAGAAGGACTTGCGTTGCCTGTAAGAAGGACTTTGTTTGCCTGTAAGAAGGACTTTATGCCTGTAAGAAGGACTTGATTTGCCTGTAAGAAGGACTTTGTGCCTGTAAGAAGGACTTGATTTGCCTGTAAGAAGGACTTGGTGCCTATAAGAAGGACTTGGTTTCCCTGTAAGAAGGACTTAGTTTGCCTGTAAGAAGGACTTGATTTGCCTATAAGAAGGACTTTGTGCCTGTAAGAAGGACTTGGTTTGCCTGTAAGAAGGACTTGCGTTGCCTGTAAGAAGGACTTTGTTTGCCTGTAAGAAGGACTTTGTTTGCCTGTAAGAAGGACTTTATGCCTGTAAGAAGGACTTGATTTGCCTGTAAGAAGGACTTTATGCATGTAAGAAGGACTTTGTGCCTGTAAGAAGGACTTTGTGCCTGTAAGAATGACTTGATTTGCCTGTAAGAAGGACTTGGTGTCTGTAAGAAGGACTTGGTTTGCCTGTAAGAAGGACTTAGTTTGCCTGTAAGAAGGACTTGATTTGCCTATAAGAAGGACTTTGTGCCTGTAAGAAGGACTTGGTTTGCCTGTAAGAAGGACTTGATTTGCATGTAAGAAGGACTTTGTGCCTGTAAGAAGGACTTTGTACCTATAAGAAGGACTTTGTACCTATAAGAAGGACTTGATTTGCCTGTAAGAAGGACTTGTTTTGCCTGTAAGAAGGACTTTGTTTGCCTGTAAGAAGGACTTGATTTGCCTGTAAGAAGGACTTTATGCCTGTAAGAAGGACTTTATGCCTGTAAGAAGGACTTGGTTTGCTTGTAAGAAGGACTTTATGCCTGTAAGAAGGACTTGATTTACCTGTAAGAAGTACTTTATTTTGCCTGTAAGAAGGACTTGGTTTGCCTGTAAGAAGGACTTGATTTGCCTGTAAGAAGGACTTTATGCCTGTAAGAAGGACTTGTTTTGCCTGTAAGAAGGACTTGATTTACCTGTAAGAATGACTTTATGCCTGTAAGAAGGACTTGGTTTGCCTGTAAGAAGGACTTATTTTGCCTGTAAGAAGGACTTATTTTGCTTGTAAGAAGGACTTGATTTGCCTGTAAGAAGGATTTGGTGTACCTCAAAGGGTGCCATTCTGAAATTTGGGGAGACCAGGAATCCTGCAGAAGCTCAAACCCAAATTATATTCTCCTGTAGCTTTAGGAATAAACCAAAGAAGTAGAGATGAAAAGGTCTCGAACATTTCTGTCTTTGAGACAAATCATGCTTTATTGAAGAAGGTGGATACCTGTATGTATCGCAATGGATTCAAGTTCCTCAACAACCGTCAGAATTCATTCTCTTGAAAGGTCCAGGTTGAAGATATACTTACCTGAGAATTTAGAAGAAATGCCTGGTGGCTTCTCGACAACCAGGCTTGTTCATTCAATAATCGCCAAATGAATTTCAAGACTTTGGAAGGTAATTCGAACATTGGGAATGTGTTGCTTATCAGGCAGTGTCAAGGTAACATGTGCGAGCATTTTCATCAATGAGTTGATCGGTTCATGCAAAACTATTCATCCAAGTTGGCAATGATTAGAAGTAGTCTGTGTGATAACTCATGATGCAATCAATCAAAGTGTGGATCATGCAAAACTATTCTGTCAAGTTTGCATTACCAATTCTGTTTAAGGAGGTTTTCATAGTATGAAGGTCTCGAATGTAATCTGAACAGGGGACTTCATTCCGAAAGGGCTTTCTCTCACTCTAGAGAAAGGCTGTTTATCTGTAGATTAAAATGTTAGATCTGTGTGGAAATGGTCTACCTTTCCTCATCCTGTTATGCCCCATTTTGCACATTTGATGTTTCCTATGCAGTTTATGCTCTAAGTTGGAGTTGGTAAATTAAACATGCGGAATAGTCATATATAATTCGTGAAATGTGTAAACACAATGCCGATGTGATAATTTTTAGCATCATGTGTGTTTATATAATGTGCAAACATGGGCGGATTTGAATTGCCCCTGGTATGTGGGTGGATTGAACAAATTGGGAAGGCCACTCCTTATGTCGAGGAGCGGTTTGTCTCAAGTTTTGCCCCTGCACGATGAGGCATATGGGTGAGGGAGCATTTTGGTTTGTTTAGTGACAGCGACCGCCATGGTTTGGCGGTTAAATGCCCCTGCAAAAAGTAGAGAAATTATTCTCGAAATCAAACGAGATAAGAAAGACATATTTGCTTTTTCGCTTCAGAGCTTGCGATCAATTTGCCCCGTTTTTCGCCAGAATAGATCTTGTCAGATGATCATAATTTTCTTTTGGATTTGTCTCCTTCAACATGTTAAATGTTAGTGTAAATATTTCCTGTAAAAAGAAAAAGAGACATATCAGCAAGTATTAAAAGGGATAAATTGCAAACGATACTGATTTACCCTTCATCTTGAATGTCTTGCACGAGTCTTTTACCAGTTTTGTTGGATTGAATTTTCCTCGACTTTTGTTGGGCGCCTCACCATTATGGGAAGAATATGGTAAAATACTGACTTTGATATTACTCGTCGAGTATTCCTGTTTGTAAAAAAAAAATGCACAAAAAGTTGTTTCATTTATTTATAATACATACAACATTCCCCACCCTTGGGGATCGAACTCGGGATATTTCGGACCTACTGTCATCCCCCATACCATTCGGTCCATTGGACCGTAGGTGTCCATGGGGCTTTCTTTTCAAAGGTTAATCCTTGGGGATAACGTGGCCCTGTTGTATCAACTTGGGCCATGTTACAATATTTCTCGAGGTAATTTGCAATCCCTGTTAAGAATGGAATAAAACAATTCAGGACTTGCGATGATTATGAGCAAATTAGAACGATACAGAATTACCCATGTCTGAGATTGTTCGGGTCCCTCGTTCGCATTTTACTTTATCTGAAGCTGTCCACTCTGTGGTAATATCCATGAGTTGATTTGCCCCAAATTTTGTTCAACTTGTATTTGGGTATGATTGCATTCTTGGGTCGATTTTCAAACTCCTGAAAATAGAAAGGATTAAATTTAAAACCTGAGTAGTTCGAGGGTAATTTGGAACGATACGGATTTACCCTTCAGATTTACGCAGATTTCTTCTCGATATTAATTTTTTCGAGTTTGGTGCGGTTAACGGCTTCGAGCATTTAATAGGGGGAAAGGGAAATGATTACTTCTAACTTGTGCATTAATTTTGGACATCGATAAAAGGCGAGAACGTTCGATGAAACTAAGTAGACGTATTCGTCTAGGTTTGATCTTCTTCCCTTTGTAGGCTCTTGAGCGATCAGCTAGCGTTGTTCTGGATCAGGTACGTGTCGGCCGTGTTGCAGGTCCTGTGATCACTAGTTTTAAAATACAGGATCCGTATGCACATTAAAACCCTAGTGCTTCATTAGCATCAAATTGCCTGATCATGGCGGCGAGTTCGTCGTCAATGCCACTTGCCTGGTAGTGATACCTCTCTTCCTCCTCAGAAGGCATCCATGCTGGCCCCATAGTCTCAATTTTTTCGTACCTTGCTCCAACAGAACTTGATCCTGCTATGAACTGATCTAACTCACCTCTTAAACGTGCATTCTCGATCCTCAGATAATGCATTTCATCGAGGGTGAGGAGAGTATTGCAGTTGGGGCAGGTGGCGGAGTCAAAAGCCTCTTTATATATCTTGTTCTCCGCTCGGAGGTTTTCATTTTCAACTCTTAGAAACTCGGCTTCGTTGTGCTCATGACGAGTCTTCATTCGGGTTCGCCTATTTTGAAACCAGAACTTGATTTGTGAAGGTTCAAGTCCTAGCTCCTGACTCAGTTCCATTTTCTGTTTTCCGTCTGGCATAGGACACGTTCTGAAGAAATCTTCAAGCTTTCGTACTTGCTCCTCAGTATGGCGACGGTAACGCTTCTTTTGACCCTTACCGTTGTTGTCCTTGTCCTCACCAGGCTCTTGGACGTCATCGGTGGAAGGGCCGGGCTCCATAGGCTCGATCCCAAATATGGCTTTGAACTCTTCCTCTCCCATATTCAGCAAGTAACGATAACTTTCAAGTGTGTTGGGTTGAGACATCTTCGATTTGGTTAACGATTTCTCAAAGTTTGATATCTCTTCTTGTATTTTCACTCTCTGGATTTTTCTGGGAGACTGCGTATGCTTTAAGAGTCTCTCTTTCGAGCACGAATGAGAATTATCAAGAAGATGTCTCCTTTAAAATTAGACGTGGGTTTAGCAACTGTATTGCCTCTCTCGAGTGTTCTGGCTTTCTCGATTTTCTTTTCATCGTATCTCTCGCCCAGCTCGTCTCCTTCCATCTTTCCGTGGAAGGGGGCCCCTTGTTGCTGTCTCCACCGTCAATTTGCTGGCGAGTTCTTCAATAAAGACGAGTCGTATCTCTTTTCTGCCGTAAATGTCTTTGTCTCCCACTCAGCTTATTTTTTATCCTTTCTTTTTCAAAGTAGTGGCGTCCCGTCCAACTTTTCCGTAGAGACGTCGGATTTACTTGGCTCGAGATTGGAGACGAGTAGCGGAGGTGATACTGATAGGGAATGGTAGACAGGAAAATCTGGCCAGTAGAGACTTCCCCTGCAAAAATGAAAGAGAATGCGGCAGTATATGTTCTTCATATTCTAGAAAAATTGGAACGATACTGTTTTACCCTTGTGTATACTTCCATTGAATTTGAATTGAGGAAGTTCCTTCATTTGGATTGGATTGAATTGTATGTCCCGAGTTGCCCTTCACTTTGAGCTTGCCACATATGTGCTTTGCTTAGTTGGGCCTTATTTTCTTTCGGGTTGCCTTGGACCATCATCATTTTCTATGCCATCGGGTCCGTGGACCGGAGGGCTCCTTTAATTTGAAGGTTACCTTCGAGGCAAATGAGTCCTATCGCGTTCCATTGGGTCATTTCATTTTGCGACACTCTTGAGGCACTTTGCGATTCCCTGGGTGAGAATGGAACAAATCCAATTTAGCATTTTGCAACGATTAAGAGTAAATTGGAACGACACACAATTACCCGTCTTCGAGCTCGCCTGGGCATTTCACTTGAAATTTCCCTACGTGAGGCCATTCAACATTTCTCATTATGGCAGTCAGCGACGTTGCCACAAATTAATCCGCCCTAAATCTAGCATAAAAAGGGATTCACGCATTCGACCGGATAAATAAATTGCCCCCTTGTCCTTGAATTAAATCGAGACACCTAGAAAGCTGGAAAATATCATACGCAGGGGAATTAAGCATGAAATGAAAGGTGCACTTATTCAAGGTCAGTTCTGCCTCTCCTGTGGCTCTTCGATAATCAGCTAGTCTCGTGTTGGTTCGGGTGTGGATAACCGATGTTTGAGAGTCCCTACTCACTGGCTCCTGATCGCGGCTTGGGACGTCTGTCAACCCTAAACTGGTTGACCAGGGCAGTAAGCCCATCATCTGGGTAATCTCTTGAACCTTCCAGCAACTGATGCTCGAATTGGGCATTGTTGTTGGCAAATGCTGGCGGTAGATTTCTCATTCTGTCCTCGCCATGAGCAATTTGACTTCTCGTGCTGGAGCCTTCATCATTACTCGAGAAAGTGTGGGGATCACCAACTGTCCTGCTGCCAAAAACTCCTTCCATTCGAGGATTAGAGAAGTGGAAGTGCTCAGGATAACTTCTTGTCTGATTCTCTGGCTGCGCAGGCGCGCTGATCATGGGATGAGTTCTAGCCACAGGTTGGTGCTCAAACCAAGGAATCTGAATACACTGCTCCTGCGGTCTATACTCTTGAAGAGTATTAGGGTGATTCTGGGGGATACTTTGATTAACGCCTGGGGGATTGATGGCATGGTTACTAGCTTGGTTGATGATGGGAAGTGGCTCGCCCCATGCTAACCTGGGGAACTTATGGTGGCGAGGAGACTCGACGTTCAGGCTTGGATCAGTCCCGCCTTGGTTTTCTTGATTCTGAGCTGCATTGTGTTCTCTCACCCTTTTTCTGTACTTCTGAAGATGACTCGAAACATTTGCTTTAGTGAGTCCCTCTACGTTCATAATTTCTAGTATATGTTGCGGCCGTGCCGAATCGATTCCTACCTGTTGAACTGCATTAACAAACATACGATGCAGCTCGGGAGACCAACTCATCTTCTTTCTCCAGTTGCTTGGAACAAAATTGAAGGCTTGATGCTTGTTCTCATGGTCGTGCAATTGCTTCCTTACCACGTGCTGCCATATGTTTTGAAGCATCTGAACCCTAACTGGTTTCGTTACGACGTCTTGGGCCCCATTTAAGACAGCCTTCATTATGGCTTGCTGATCATCGCTTGCCGATATTACGAGGACTGGCATGTTTAATTTAGAATTGATGACTTCCAAGAGAGTGAAAACATCCATGTCAATCCCTACCATGGCGGTGAGGACGATATCAAACTGGTCACCACTCCTCCTTAATATCTCTAAGGCCTCTGTCGCCTTTGCTTGAGCTACAACCTTATACCGGCATTTTCTCAATACGGTAACAAGGATTGACAGAGAGACTGGATTACCGTCAATGGCCATGACCAGTAGACCCTCAGGGTAAGGAACTTCATTAGCTTCGACCAGGGTTGAACATGCGCCCGTTTCCCTAATGCTCGACATATTTCTGGATCTAGGACTGCCGACTCGAGACCGCCTCAGGATGTCTTCTTGGACTTGAGGGATCACGGGATCGTCGATGGTTTCTCGTAACAGGCTTTGAAAGCCGATGCTTTGATGGTGAAGGTTTTGAATTCCTCTCCCACGAGAACTCCTTCCTCTCTATCTTTCTCCTGCGAGTTCTTGCGAATGAACTCTCACTATCAAATGAGGACAAGTTCTCTCTCTGGCAATAGCAACGACTTCCCTCTTCACGGGCAGTGCTATTAGATTTTTCGAGGGAGAAAATCTGATATTCAGCTTTTGATCAAAGGGGAAATCCTTGTTTCTCGCTCAGTTCGTCTTCCTTTTTTCTTTTCGTGGTAGAGGGCCCTTGTCAAGATCTCCACCGTCGATTTACTGGCGGGTCCTCCAATAAAGACGAGTCGTATCTCCTTTTCTGCCGAAAATTTCTTTGTCTCCCACTCAGCTCGTTTTTTATTCTTTCTTTTTCAAAGTGGTGGCGGCCCGTCCAACTTTTCTGCAGAGACGTCGGGTCTGCTCAGCTTGAGGTTGCTGCTTGACTAGAATTTGAGCCAGTGGGGGTGTTGCCGACAGAGAATGGTAGATAGAAAAAAAACTCGACCAATAAGGACCGCCCCTTTGAAATTAGTATTTAAACTGAAGTAGATTATCGCCTTCGCATTCCGATCATCTGCCTCGCCTCTCTCCTCCTTTCTTTCGTGATCTGCTTTCAAAAATGGCCAATTCTCCTAACCATACTTTCTCCGCCGAAGTCCTGGCTGGGTGGGAGAGACTCTACAATCTTCTTGGTAGAGGTTACGCTCATATAGCCCAAAACTCTACCGTTGAAGCTGAAATCCTCGGTTTATTCAGGACCCTAGACACTGCTTCTGTTGAGGGTACCCAACTGGGAAAGGAGTATCGGAACTTCTCGACCCTCTTCATCAATTTTCTAGCTGCCTATAACCGCGCTTATGAGACGGTCCTTGTGACCGCCGTCGTGAAAGCCCGTTACCGAGACCGGCACGAGCGTCTGGCAACAGTTACGTTTGTGGCTGATAATCACAAAAAGGCCCTCAAGTTTGCCAACGATCAGCTTTCGTGGCTGGTTCGTGAGAGGGGAAAGTTGGTGGACCGTCTGGCCTTGGTCCGAACTTACGCCGAACAGGAGCCAGGCAATATTGTGATGAGGTGCAAATGCGGTTGGCTGCAGGAGAGACTTGATGACATTACCGCAGACATTGCTTTCGAGAGGGCAGCGATTCCGGACCTGGAGTTTGCCGTTGAGCATTACGAGGCCACTATGGCCCAGGTTAAAGAGAAGTGCGATCGCCTCTTCTTTAGGCTCGCGGAACTTGATCCCGAGAGCGCCCGGTGCATCCAGAGCATCAACTGTTTGGAGAGTCAGTTGAGCTCTTTCGTAATGGTTATCAGGGCCCAGTTTGGCTTTACCTTTCCTCCCCAGTGAGTTGTTGTAATACTCTTTGATGAATGGAATGAAAGAAAAGCTTCACGTGTTTTGTTTGTTTTTTTGTTTTAAATTTTCCTGCTATCGTTTCTTCCGCATAGCATAACAGAACGATTTGAGGTACAGAAGATGTCGAGGCTTAATGTTCTTCTTGATGTTCTTGTTTAATTGCTCGAGACGATGATATCGAGAACATTGATGAAGGGTTCGGCGGTGGCCCCCACTATCCATCTTGAGATCACGAACAATAACGCTATGACAACTCGATCAGTGCGCTGGTAATAAATCCAGCCACCTGTTGTATGCCCACTTTTATCCATATTTTGTTTCTTTCGGCGTCCACTTGCTCGTGTCGGTCGCCTGTAGCGTCGGGAGAAATTCCTGTGGGCCACGTTCATTAATAGAACCTCGGTCCTCTAAAAACCCTCCGCGTGTTTCGGATCCGAGGAAATTTTAAGACCGGTCTCTAGTTGATTTAATTTGGTTAAGGTACTTGTTTCATGGGTCCTGATTATATAATCCTTATTGTCTTTCAAAAGACGTGGGATCCTCTGCAATACATTAAATATGCCCCAGTGTTTAATCGGTGTAAATCCACTGTCATATCAGAATATACGGCCCGTACGTGTTCATTAACTAACACATGTCTGAGTTCGAAAGGATCGACCTCCTCACTTGCCCCCAGGATTAAGAAATCAGCAATTTCCTGTCTTTTCGTACTTCTAAAAATAATTCATGGTGTGCATTATTGAACCAAACTTTACCCCCGCCTGGGATACCTGGGATTTCCTACAAAAGTAAAGGATATAATTAGTACATGACGCAAGAAAGGTCGGCCCATGATTCCTACATTAGTCTAATTTTATTCTTCCATTTTGTTGAGAAATCAAATGAAATTTTCTTAGGAGGTCACATGTGGATTTTTCAAAAACTAATTTTCTTGAGATTTTCATAACTTGGAAAGTGTGATAAAATCTCTTGATCAAATTTTCTGAAGGAATTTTCTATCAAAATAAATTTTCAGAGGTATATTTATTAGGAAAATTTTATTTTTATTAGAGCAGGAAAGACATGACAAAAATCCTTTATTGGTTAACAAAATTCCCCCGAGACGTTAGTCTAATTTTATTTAGAGAAACTTTTCTTAGAAAAACATGAGCGAATTTCTCGAAAAGAATTTTTGTTGCAAGTTTTTATAATTTGAAAGAATGTGATAAAATCACTTGATGTTTTTTTAAAGGAATTTTTCTTTTTATCGAAATAAATTTTCAGAGGAAAATTTGTCGGGAAAATTTCATTTTTATTGGAGAGAAAAAAACATGACAAAAATCTCTTATTGGTCAATTAGTCTAATTTTATTTAGAGAAAAGTTTCTTAGAAAAACATGAGCGAATTTCTCGAGAAGAATTTTCTTGCAAGTTTTTATAATTTGAAAAATGTGATAAAATCACTTGATGTCTACTAGAGTTTTTTTTTTAAGGAATTTTTCTTTTTATTGAAATTTTCAGAGGAAAATTTTTTCAGGAAAATTTCATTTTTATTGAAGCAATAAAAATATGACAAAAATCTCTTATTGGTTAATAAAATTCCCATGAAGGGATTTTTTTACATCATTTTTTCAAAAAAAAAAATTAAAAGAAATGAGGGACAAATTTAATTTTTATTTTCTCTTAAAAAGAATGGTCGTAATATCAAGCTCAATAACTGACTAACACCTAGCATGGACCGACCGAAAATAAATACAAAATAAAATTAGAGAACTTACTTTTACCTTGGAGAAATGCAAATCACATAGTCATGCGCATGACTCAAGTGAGGAGTGGACTCTAGAAAATAAAAGAAGGAGAGACAAGGTATGGACCTAAAAAGGCTCCCACTATCTGAATTGACAAACTTACCCTCCGCGCAATCAAATCACAATGGGAAGAATTGTCAATTCAGATAATGAGCGGAATAAAATATGGTCAACCCGAGCGCAATCGACGCAAGAGCTTTGCATATTCGATCCCTATCTATGGTTTTCTAGGAAGAATTTCGCGACTTGGGTTTAGACGCTTGTGTGTGCAGGTGTCGTGATCCTCAGAGTATGCAAGACATGCACAATAATTGATATCAAAACAGCGCTTCTAAAAATGTGTGAAATTAAACAAATAAACCCAACACCGAGCCTGCAAAACAAAGGGGTTAGCCAAACACTCCGCCCCTTATAACTCCCATCCTGCAAAAACATATAACACTTATAGAATGAGTCCCAAACAATATCGCCAGAAGCGAGATATCCATGAAATTTTCATTGGCCTAAGTCCACTAAGACTTTTAAAATTTCGAAACAATTTAAGTATTCCAATTGGTATCTTTTTTCGAAAATTTAAAAATCTCTATCCCCAGCGGAGTCGCCAAGCTGTCGCGACCCTCTGAAAATATTTTTATTATTTCTAGGGGTTAACGGATTATTAGGTTAATTAGATTTGACTAACCTAATGCGGACCCTCCCAAGCCCTACCGAATCGCAACTTTGGTTTTTGTTTAAATGATTTTGAAATTTGGAGTCGCCACTAATCGTTCTTGGTAGGTCGATTAGAAACCTAAATAAATTAGCGGGAGAACTAATTTATTCCTGCGAACCAGAGATTATGAGCTCGGGGACTTGGTTACACTAGTTGATTAAAACTAATGCCCTTTCGGTACCTTAATTTCATGGATATCCTAATTCGGCAACTCAGGCTTGGTTTATTCCTAAAGCTCTAGTAGGGTATTCTCTTTTGTGTTTTCACTTTTTAAATAGGATGCATGGATGGTATATATTTTTATTTGTTATATTTTTTTAAGTGTTAAAGATTCCCTGAAGCCGAAAGAGGGAGTGTGTTAACGACTTCTGTGCAGTATTACGACCTACTCATCTTTTGGGTCTGATGATTCAAAAATTAAATTATAGGAAGTACATGACAGTGAATAAACACCTCCAATGGGAGGCCTAGCATTGGCTTGGCTCTTCCCTTTGGGATTTAAGGTACATGTATTTAAGTTGCAAGTATTTAAACTACTGTAAGTAAAAACCTCCAATGGGAGGCTAAGCATTGGCTTGGCTCTTCCCTTTGGGATTTAAGGTACAGGTATTTAAGTTGCAGGTATTTAACTACTGTAAGTAAAAACCTCCAATGGGAGGCTAAGCATTGGCTTGGCTCTTCCCTTTGGGATTTAAGGTACAGGTATTTAAGTTGCAGGTATTTAACTACTGTAAGTAAAAACCTCCAATGGGAGGCTAAGCATTGGCTTGGCTCTTCCCTTTGGGATTTAAGGTGCAGGTATTTAACTACTGTAAGTAAAAACCTCCAATGGGAGGCTAAGCATTGGCTTGGCTCTTCCCTTTGGGATTTAAGGTGCAGGTATTTAAGTTGCAGGTATTTAATTACTATAAGTAAAAACCTCCAATGGGAGGCTAAGCATTGGCTTGGCTCTTCCCTTTGGGATTTATGGTGCAGGTATTTAAATTGCGGATGGACTTTGTCCTCTCCATTTTGGGGTATGAATTTTTTAAAATGAAATACAACGAATTGATTCAACAATTTGAAATTTGTGCGCGCTTGAGGACTCCTCCAAGCCGATTTTGTGCTTCCATAGGATTGACCATTGATATAGAGCTGCGGCTTCCTGACATAAAATAGAGTGAAGTGTTAGTATACAAAATATGTGCTAATCTGCACCTAAAACCAGAAGAGTAGAAAGAGTACTTATCTCCCATTTTTTTGGGAGGGATTTCTATAATTGATTTTCGCTCTCTATGTTCCCAATATAGAGAGTTTCTTTTGAATTAAGAGGGACTTTTAGTCACAGATCAGTTGAGAAATCGGTGGACAGCTTAGGAGCTTGTCTGGGCCGATTTTTGCATCTCGACGAGATTTTTGCTGTTGACGTAAAGATATCCTTCTCCTGACATAAAATATGGAAGAAAAAGGAGATGGAGAAAGTGTATACAATTTGTGCTAATTTGCGAGTAAAACCATAAATAAATGAATAAATAAAAACACTTAGCTTGAATTTGTTTGCTCGTTGACGAGGATGAACTCTTGATTTATATTGATCGATGAAGGAATTTGTGATGATAACCCCTAGCTTTAAACTCCCATCATCTTCAAAATTCTCTCTCTTTTGGTATTTTCTTTCTCTCAAAATTTTCTTCAATCTCCCAAAACTCTCTCAAACATCCAAAATTTTCTCTCCAAAAAATTCTCCCAAACACTTCAAATTTTCTCTCTCAAAAATCCTCCCAAACACTTCAAATTTTCTCTCTCAAGAATCCTCCCAAACACTTCAAATTTTCTCTCTCAAGAATCCTCCCAAACACTTCAAATTTTCTCTCTCAAGAATCCTTTCTCAAGCTCACTTATTCCTCCTTTTATAACCTACTCATCTATCTCTCATTCTAATTTTTCCACTAACTCTATCTCCCATTCTAATTTCTCCACTAACTCTTCTTCATTTTCATCTTCCATTCTCCATCTCTATCTCACATTCTAATCTCTCCACTAACTCTTCTTCATCTTCATCTTCCCTTCTCCATATTTATCTCCCATTCTAATTTCTCCACTAACTCTTCTTAATCTCCATCTTCCCTTCTCTATTCTTATCTTCCATTCTAATTTCTCTACTAACTTTTCTTCATCTCCATCTTCCCTTCTCTATTCTTATCTTATTTTCTCCATCCATTCTTCTCCAACTTCTCTTCTTCATCTCCTCTTCTTCATCTTCCCTTCTCTATTCTAATTTATCCACTAACTCTTCTTTTTATTATTTGTAAAATAATCCTTCAAGAGTTAGGTATTTGCACTCTAGTCCTTGAATTTTAAGTATTTACAATTTAGTCCCTGAAAAAATATTTCTTTAAGTCCAAATCTCCTTACAATTTATGACATACCTTCCCTATACTTAGTCAAAATTCACCACATGTCAAATTTAAGCTCATTTCTTGCCACTGAAAATAATGCAGAATTTAATTAAAGCCCTTTTGCACAATTGAGTCATTCTGAGTATAATTTGGGCCAATATAAAAATTTGAAATATTAGAGAATAATGTCACACCTCCTAAAAGTGAAAAAATGAAAATAAATTGACTCAAATTGAATTTTTTAGATCCGGTTCGAGATTAGGCTCATGAAGGAATACACGACCCCGAATTGGATTTTTTAAATTTGTGATAACCAACATGAAAAGGGATTTAAAATAAAAATATTGACTATTTTTATATATTTTTGTAGCCTCAAATGCTATTATTTATTAAATATTCTCATAATTTCTAAAATATATAAACAATATATATAAATACAAAAAATTATTTTTTTGTTCGAAAATATTTGCCTAAGCTTGGCCAAGGCTCCAAACTTGATTTTTTAATTTTCTCATTTTTCTTAATTTTTTGTTTTTATGAATTTTCGAAAATAAAAATACCGAAAAATATGGAAAATATGAAAAATCATTTTTTGGTCAAAATTGGTTCCCTAGGCTTGGCTAAGGTCCCCAAAGTTGATTTTTCAATTTTATGAATTTTTATGGATTTTTTATTACTTTAGCAATAGAAAAAATGATTAAAAATCAGGTGTCAACAGTAATAACCATGTCATCCACATAAAGAAGAAGTATAATAAAGCTAAAGGACGAAGTATGAACAAATATAGCATGATCGGCCTCACTCTGAACAAATCTTGCGAAATATACAGCAGTAGTAAACTTCTCAAACCAAGCATGCGGTGCATTTTTGAGGCTATAAAGAGCTCGTCGAAGACGATAAACCTGACCAGGGGCATGAGCAAGATCGGGTGGTGGTTGCATAAAGATTTCTTCATGAAGATCCCTATGAAGAAAAGCATTCTTTACATCGAGCTGATAGAGAGGCCAATTACAAATAGAAGCAATGGCCAGTAGAGTACGCATAGAAGTCATCTTCGCTACTGAAGCAAAAGTCTCCTCATAATCAATGTCATTTCTTGTGAGAAGCCCCTCACAACCAAACACGATTTTTAGCAGTCAATACTACCATCAGAACAAGTCTTTACCTTATAGATCCAACGACATGATACCAAGGATCAACCAGGTGGAAGAGGAAGAAGTTCCCACGTACCAATGCTCTGTAAAGCAGAAAGTTCCTCAGCCATAGCCTGACGCCACTCAGCATATTGTATTGCTTCGTAGTAGTTGGTAGGTTCCTGCACAGCATGAACAGTAGCCAGAAAAGAACCAAACTTGATAGAATAAGAAGCAGCAGAAACATACCGAGCAGGAAGACGATGATCTCGAGGAGAATTACGATGCAACTCCATAGGGGTAGAATCATCGGTGGCGGGACGGTAGGAAAGGCAATAGCAGGAGGGAACTCAGACGGAGAATGAAAGGCATGAGGTGGGTCAGGACAAGGATTAGCAGGGAAGTACATGAAAGAACTAGGTTTAGGTATAGAAGACGTAGTAGTAATATTAAAGAAGTAAGGAACATGCTCATGAAAAGTGACATTTCGAGAAATATGAATACACTGAGCAATCGGGTCGTAACAATGATAGCCCTTATGTTCAATACTATATCCCAAGAATGCACATGATATGGATCGAGTAGTCAACTTCACATGTTCAATGGGAGGGAGAAGTATGAAACACGTGCACCCAAAAACCTGAAGATGTGTATAAGTAGGAGAGTAAGAGTGAAGTCACTGAAATGGTGTATTCTAATGAAGAACATGTGAAGGAAGGCGGTTAAGGAGATGAACTGTAGTAAGAAGAGCTTTAGCTCAAAACTCAGTAGGTGTCGCGGCTCAGAGCTGCGATCCCGTCGTCAGAGCCGTGACGTCCCAGGTTCGCCACGAATACTATCGGCTTGACGATTTAATTGGAACAAGTAACAAGAATGCAAATGTAAGCAAGGCACTTCATTCATTTACAACCAACAGACATCGGGTTCTTTCTTACATACTTCTGGGAGTATAGTCGGGTGGCACCAAAAAGTTACCCGAAGCCTTACCCGATATATATATATATATATATATATATATATATATATATATATATAAAGGAAACCAAACCCCCAACCAAAAATCTCCCACATGGCCCGACCACCACTTGGACTCTCACAACGGTTCGTACCCTGCTTACTATCCTAATAATACCACATGAGCCCCTATGGCGCGATGCAGTCAAAAGGTAACGGGCCTACAAGCCCGAGATCTCCCTCCAATACTTCGTAGATAGACGCAAAACGGTGGAGAATCGGCTCCACGTCCAGACCCCCATCAACCCATAGACAGCAAACGATCCGTATAAACCGCAAGTGTGGGAGCTCTTGTATCACATGTGGCGTCACTTCCCAAGTAAAGCGAAAGGGGGTGCCATAGGATAGGGTCGGTGAACTGGCCATATTACCTTCCTATGAAAATTTCAACAATAAATGGAGTGAGAAAATAATCTCAGCAAGTTAATCTTTTCTGAGTCGCCTACTAATTTAGCTAATGAAAGAAACAAGCATTAGTGTATAAAATATACAGTATCATCATTTATCGGTTCGCCTGACGACACGTTCAATTATTGGAATACATAAAAAAAAAAAGAAAATCATGCATATGAGCGGTTGCAACTATTGCCTCGTTCCGCCTCAGAGGGCGATCCAATCACACAGCAGGACCACCCAGTCACACAGCAGGGTCTTCCCATAAACTCCATGGGGAATCTCATTTGAGCACGCAGCCCATTTCTGCAAGTTTCGTTCCATTTATCACATGGTATATGATTTAAATTAAGAACGATTACTAGCGCATCCTACGTATATGGCTTAACATTTTATCCTAATATCATGTCGATGAATGGATACGGGTCAAAATTATTTTGTTATTATTATTATTATTATTATTATTATTATTATTATTCCAACGTGAAGAGGCATACGACTTATGCGAATAGGATAAATACTCGCCTCAATTTCTACTCTTTTGGGTCTTAATATTAATCCCTTTTTAATCACTTACTAGCTGACTATTATAACTCAATTAAACATTTCTAACTAATGTGCGCAACTCAGTTGGAGACTCTCCTTTTTCTTATTACTTTATTTCTCTTCCACTATCCGTAGCTTAGCATTGTCAATATTTTATTTCATTCCTCCCAAATGGACTAGTTCTAAGGCAATAAGGGGTGTAAGATTTTCTCACGCGTTCCAGGGTTAGTGCCTTAAGTTCCCAGCAATCAAGACTCTCTCTCTCTCTCTCTCTCTCTCTCTACTTTTATATATATATATATATATATATATATATATATATATATATATATATAACTTTCTCCTTTATGGCTTCACACCTGGATTACACTAACTCACTCTGCAGCTATATTTAATATTATACACGTATAAAACCAGCAATAGCAGTAATACTATCCTACCACTTCATGAACCCAGCCGGCTCATCTTCGTCTTCTTCTCGGCCAATCTATTTCCTCCGCCCAGTTTAGGGAGTAACTACTAGTTCTCTAATATCAACGCCTAGAGGGACCCCTTTAAATCGACTTGACCACATACAAGCAGATTCGGTGTTGCCTCCATCAACTCCACGCGTTAGCAACAGGGTTCCATCACTTCCAGTGACTACCTAGAAAACTTGAGCTCTCACCTTCGTGCCCATGCATCTACACCACACGAACTACAATCCATTTCCAAGAACTGAAGGTTTACAAGGTTGCAAAGTCCACCACGACTAGGGCCACACCCTCTATACTTTTGGCAACTACATGTCGCGACCCTCTAAAAAAATTTTAAATTTTAAAAGAGGTTAACGGATTATTAGGTTAATTAGATTTGACTAACCTAACGCGGACCCTCCCAAGCCCTACCGAATCGCAACTTTGGTTTTTGTTTAAATGATTTTAAAATTTGGAGTCGCCACTAATCGTTCTTGGTAGGTTGATTAGAAACCTAAATAAATTAGCGGGAGAACTAATTTATTCCTGCGAACCAGAGATTAGGAGCTCGGGGACTTGGTTACACTAGTTAATTAAAACTAATGCCCTTTCGGTACCTTAATTTCATGGATATCCTAATTCGGCAACTCAGACTTGGTTTATTCCTAAGGCTCTAGTAGGGTATTCTCTTTTGTGTTTTCACTTTTTAAATAGGATGCATGGATGGTATATATTTTTATTTGTTATATTTTTTTAAGTGTTAAAGATTCCCTGAAGCCGAAAGAGGGAGTGTGTTAACGACTTCTGTGCAGTATTACGACCTACTTATCTTTTGGGTCTGATGATTCAAAAATTAAATTATAGGAAGTACATGACAGTGAATAAACACCTCCAATTGGAGGCCTAGCATTGGCTTGGCTCTTCCCTTTGGGATTTATGGTGCAGGTATTTAAATTGCGGATGAACTTTGTCCTCTCCATTCTGGGGTATGAATTCTTTAAAATAAAATACAACGAATTGATTCAACAATTTGAAATTTGTGCGCGCTTGAGGACTCCTCCAAGCCGATTTTGTGCTTCCATAGGGTTGACCATTGATATAAAGCTGCGGCTTCCTGACATAAAATAGAGTGAAATGTCAGTATACAAAATATGTGCTAATCTGCACCTAAAACCAGAAGAGTGGAAAGAGTACTTATCTCCCATTTTTTTGGGAGGGATTTCTATAATTGATTTTCGCTCTCTATGTTCCCAATATAGAGAGTTTCTTTTGAATTAAGAGGGACTTTTAGTCACAAATCATTTGAGAAATCGGTGGACAGCTTAGGAGCTTGTCTGGGCCGATTTTTGCATCTCTACGAGATTTTTGCTGTTGACGTAGAGATATTCTTCTCCTGACATAAAATATGGAAAAAAAAAAGATGGAGAAAGTGTATACAATTTATGCTAATTTGCAAGTAAAACCATAAACAAATGAATAAATAAAAACACTTAGCTCGAATTTGCTTGCTCGTTGACGAGGAAGAACTCTTGATTTATATTGATCGATGAAGGAATTTGTGATGATAACCCCATAGCTTTAAACTTCCATCATCTTCAAAATTCTCTCTCTTTTGGTATTTTCTTTCTCTCAAATTTTTCTTCAATCTCCCAAAACTCTCTCAAACATCCAAAATTTTCTCTAAAAAAAAAATCCCCCTCTCAAGCTCACTTCTTCCTCTTTTTATAATCTACTCATCTATCTCCCATTCTAATTTTTCCACTAACTCTATCTCCCATTCTAATCTCTCCACTAACTCTTCTTCATTTTCATCTTCCATTCTCCATCTCTATCTCACATTCTAATCTCTCCATTAACTCTTCTTCATCTTCATCTTCCCTTCTCCATATTTATCTCCCATTCTAATTTTTCCACTAACTCTTCTTCATCTCCATCTTCCATTCTCTATTCTTATCTTCCATTCTAATTTCTCCACTAACTCTTCTTCATCTCCATCTTCCCTTCTCTATTCTTATCTTATTTTCTCCATCCATCCTTCTCCAACTTCTCTTCTTCATCTCCTCTTCTCCATCTTCCCTTCTCTATTCTAATTTATCCACTAACTCTTCTTTTTGTTATTTGTAAAATAATCATTCAAGAGTTAGGTATCTGCATTCTAGTCCTTGAATTTTAAGTATTTACAATTCAGTCCATGAAAAAATATATTTCTTTAAGTCCAAATCTCCTCACAATTTTTGACACACCAAAATTTACCACATGTCAAATTTAAGCTCATTTCTTGTCGCTGAAAATAATGCAGAATTTAATTAAAGCCCTTTTACAAAATTGAGTCATTCTGGGTATAATTGAGCCAAGATGAAAATTTAAAATATTAGAAGACAATGTCACAACTCATTAAAAGTGAAAATTAAAAATAAGTTGGCTCAAATTAAATTTTTTTAGGCCCGATTCGAGATTATACTCGTGAAAGAACACGTGACTCGAATTGGATTTTTCTGAATTTGCGATGGCCAATATGAAAATAGATTTAAAATAAAAATATTAACTATCTTTGTGTATTTTTTTGGCCTCAAATGTTAATTTTCCAAAATTTTCAAGTATTTTTGTATTATTTTTTTAAAAAATTAAATATATATAATATGAAAACTTATTTTTTGTTCAAAAATGGTTGCCTAGGCTTGGCCAAGGCTTCCAAAGTTGATTTTTCAATTTTCTCATTTTTTCTTTATTTTTCATGAATTTTCGAAAATAAAAATACTTAAAAATACTGAAAATATGAAAAATCATGTTTTGATCAAAATTGATTCCCTAGGCTTGGCTAAGGTCCCCCAAAGTTGATTTTTCAATTTTATGAATTTTTATGTATTTTCTACTAATTTTAAAAGGGAAAAGGTGATTGAAAATCAGGTGTCAACACTACACTTTACGGTTAACTACGCGCTTGACTCCGATCGTCTTCTCCCCCCTCTCGACACGCATGTACATAGTCATCTCCATCAACTAACGATCTCTTAGTGCTCAATCGACACAACAGCTAACGTCCTTCCTCCCTCTCTTTCTTTTGGACTTCTGCCGTTCCCTGTGTACTTGGAATAGCTAGCAAACAACTAAGGGTTTTTAACTCACCGCATCCACGCTTAGACCACTTCTTTGTGCAGCTTTTTCTTTGTTCTAAACCGTGACTTTGCTACCAGGACACTACCCACGGTCAAGCAATTGACATCGACTCCGCGTCGCTCAAATTTGTTGACAGTTTTGGAGGATTGGCTCCTCCGCACGCGGTAATCCAACCCTGTTTTGGTCCATTCCGAGACCTGCACGTGCTTGCCCACCAGATTCGACTACATGCATGCAAAACTTTTAGACTCATACGGCACCGACATCGTTTATGAGCTCGACCAGTACCCATGCATCACTCGAACCACTGTACTTGGACTCGCATTGCGAAAGTTAGTAAAGGACGCAGAAAGAACAACTTGCCTAGAGTTTTATGTACGTTAGCCGAGCTTACCGATTCTCCTGGAGCTGCTGGTTCTTGCGCGCGCCAAAGGATCGAAGCTGGGTTGCAAGAATTTACTAGGCTCGTGGAGAATGTAACCGAGGAACTCTCGCTGGATGAAATGAACAAGGGAAGGGAAAAATGGGTCTGTTTCTTCTCTCTATAAATTGTCTTTGTTGGCCTAAGATTTATGGCCACTCTTCATATAGTGAGGTCGTGCTTGGGTGAAGAAAATTTTGCTCACGAATTTCATGGGTCATTATTTCGTGGGCCCTATTCAGCATTTAGCCCGGTTGATCAGTCTTGCAAAAATTTTGGAACGAACCTATTCCTTCAGCGGGCCTATAAGGACAATATTTTTGGACTTCTCTTTCGTCAACTTGCAGCCGAATTGGGCTGGGCCGAAAATTAAATTTTTTTCAATAGACTTGACTTAATTACCATTTCTCGACCGCTGCCTGTTATACGATCAGTCGCGCATGGCAAACTCATCAAATTCGGGTCCCAATTTATTTGGCCCAAGTCAACTTTCAAACCCATTTCGTCTTTTTCTTGACTATTTAGAACTATTAAAATAGGGCATTACAGTAGGAACCGAAGTAGAAAGTAAAAGAGCACAAGTGATTTCAAGAATATGTCGATGCTTACGTTCAGTAACCCCGTTTCGAGTCGGGACACTAGGACAAGAGAGCTATGGTAATGTCCCATCATTGGCTAAGAAAGAACGAAAAGTACTCGAGAGATATTCCCCCCCCCCCCCAGAGTTAGAGCGAAAAACCTTAATTTTCTTATGAAATTATGTAGATATTTTATAGTAGTGAAAGTATGATAAATGACAAGAAAATCACTACGTTGACGCATAAGATAGACCCAAGTATAGCAAGAATAATCGTTAATAAACGAAACATAATATTTGAAACCACTCTTGGATAGAATAGGAGTAGGGCTCCATACATCAAAATGAACAAGATAAAAAATACTGCTAGAGCTGGAAGTACTTGTAGGAAAAGGTAAAGCAGACTACTTTACTAAAGGATATATAGAGCAGGGAGGTAAAACACCAAAGGAAACTAGGCCAAGAAACCCCCGTTGATGAAGGATAGAGAGACGAGAAGAGGAAGTGTGCCCAACATGTTGATGCCATCGCGCAAGGTCCATGGTAGCCAGCACAGGATAAGGAGAGGAAGTGGAGGTGGATGGAAGGTGAAGAGATCGCATAGTGTATATTCCACCATGCCTACTGCCCTTGCCAATCATCTTGCCACTCGAACAATCCTGCACAAAACAAGAGCGGTCAGTAAAACTCACAATACATTCGGCATTAGTAAGCTGACCAACAGACAACAAATTAAGCGCCAGAGAAGGGACATGCAACACATCAGGAACACAGAAATCCCTAGGACAGACAAGAGTCCCCTATCGGGTAGCCATAAGAGAAGAACCATCAGTTATAAAGAATCGTACTAGATGCTTGAGCTCAGGAAGCTTAGTGAGATAGGTAGCGAAAGTAGACACGTGTCTAGCAGCTCCTGAATCAAGAATCCAAGTATTAGAGGGACCACTTGAGGAAGGAGAAGCAGCTATAGAAAAACCAGCAGGAGTGATAGCAATTGAAGGACCTGAATTGGACAATTGAGACCCAAGTTGAAACTGATTCAAGCGAGCTAGCTGAGTTTCAAGAGTAGCAAATCGCTCATTCACAGAAGGAGAAGCGATAGAAACATGCTGAGCCAGAGTAGGAGTAGGTGGAGTTCGAGAAGATCGATGTATATCATGCCGCTTCTTGTAACACTAGGACTCAATATGACCATGGCGTTGATAATAAGAGCATTGAGCAGTCTGATGAAAACCTTGAGTTGAAGCAGACTGATGAGAACCTTGTGTTAGAGTAGATTGAAGTGGTGGTATAGGCCGAGCAGCAACCCATGGAGGAGTAACGAGAATGGCTGTTGGATCAGATACCTCAGAGGATGAGAGAAGACCCAACCGGGTTTCCTCAGATTGAAGCGCCTTGACAGCATCAAGGAGAGAGGGTGGGGGGTTCCGATAAAGAATCTGACTACAAACACCCTCAAAAGCAGGTAGAAGCTTCATAAGAAAATCATAGAGTTGAAAACGATCCTGAGTCTATAGACGAGATGACTGATATGAGGTACAATTAGAACATGTTGAACATAAAGTGGAAGATAGAATATCCAGCGATTTCAAATAATTATAAAACTCACGGATTGATCGAGCACCCTGAGTAGTAACAACAATATGTTGATGTAATTGGTAGACACGGATAGAGGCAGTCTGAGTGAACATGTCTGCAAGCTGATCTCAGAGATTCTTTGCACTCGTGATGTGAGCAAACTGTGGATGAAGGGTATGATCAAGAGAGTTGAATATGATGGCCTAAGCTCTCCGATCAAAAACAGTCCAGTTCTGAATGTCAGAATTACGCTGAGCAATTGCCTCATCTGTGAGTTTGGATTGCTCTGCGTCCTTGAATTGGGTAGGACAGATGTGAACACCCTCAACATGCTCAAATAGATCTCAATAAACAAGTGCAACCATAGCCGATGACCGCCAAAGAGCATAATTGGACCCATCGAGTTTGACATCAATTCGATCACTCAAATCACCCATATCAACCAACGTCGTATCTCAAAGTCGGTGCGATGAAAAACAATGTTAGGAGGCCAGCACGATGAAGAAGACGAGCGAAAAAAAAATTCTCAAGGGGCATTGCCTCCGAACCCCCAGCCCGCTCACTGGCAAACGGGATCGCCGTAATCGAGGATCAATGTACAGTATTAATAGGAAACAAACCTTGCCTTGATACCATGATAGAAAAATAAAGATCTGGAAATTTTAGTTGTATTGCATTGAGGCACAAAGCCATAATAAAAAGGTACAACAAGCCTAATCTACAAGGAAACAATCCTAGAGTATAAATAGTAATATATATATATATATATATATATATATATATATTCTAGAATATATACAGAATATTCTAACAGGTATTATATTGGAAGGATAATTTTACAGTCTTTGCGTTGATCTTGGTATTCAGTGTGTATAAGTTCTTGTGCGGGGAAGATGACATACAAGTTGATGTCCTTAGATTCGGAGGTGCCAAAAAATCTCGACAACCGAACTCGTACTTGGTGAGGTTATTAGTCTGATTATTGGAGATGAAGTTCTGGTGGAGATGGGCACTCAGTGAAAATCCATGAGTCAAGCAAGACAGGAGAGGGTAGACATGTGAAAGTCCATAGTGACCGCCCTTTCCTGTTCTCTGCCTCAACTATGGCTGATGGGCATGGTCAGATGCTTGTCACTTCGGCTGGGATGAACATGACGCGAGGCAAGATGATAAGCTCGATCAGCCTCGACAGCAGCGAGCAGACCCCTTTGCAAGCCCGGCTCAACAAGCTCACCTCGGTGATTGACAAAGTTGTCCTGGTAGTCGTTATTCTCATTTCCTTGGTCCTGCTGATTCGGTATTTCACCGGGAACACACACAGGACGAGAAGGGGAACCAGGAATTTGTTGCGGACAAAACGAGGGGCCATGGTGGGATTCTTTGCAGCCACATTGACAATTGGGTTGGTCGCGGTTCCTGAAGTCCTACCGCTCTTCGTAACATTCATTCTTGATTATATGATGAAGAGGATGATCGGAGACTGGGCAATGGTGAGGAAGCTGTCAGCCTATGAGACGATAGGGTCAAGCACCACTATTTGCATGATAAAGACCGACATTCTGACGATGAACCAGATGAATGTGAAGAAATTCTAGGTCGACAAAGTCTCCATGGCGGAAAGTGCGTACTCCTCTGCCTCCAAGTATGTACTGGATTTGACTCTAGATGGGGTAGCTTTGAACACCACGGGCAGCATCTATAGGCTATCATCGGGATCAGAGAGTGAGTTCTCAGGAAGTCTCACCAAGAAAGCGATCATTTCCTGGGCAGTTTCGCAATTGATCATGGACGTGGAGGAAACAAAGAAGAGCTGTGAAGTCGTCTAAGTCGAAGCTTTCGACTTGTGCAAGAAGAGAAGCGGTGTCCTACTAAGAAAGAGCACAGACAACATGGTCCATGTACACTGAAAAAGAGCGGCAGAGATGGTCTTGGCTATGTGCTCGAGCTTCTACGACGGGTCAGGGATGGCAAAAGGTTTGGACCAAGATAACAGGATGAGATTCAAGCAGATTATCCAGGGGATGGCGGCGAGAAGATGGGAAGAAGACCGAGAGGATGGCTTGACATTACTAGGACTTGTTGGAATTAAGGACTGGTGCCGTCCCAGCCTGCCCAATAGTGTCCGGGCTTGTTAGGACGTGGGAGTGGACATCAAGATGATAACGGGAGACAACATCTTCACCGCTAAGGCCATCGCCCTGGAGTGCGGGATTCTCAAGTCTGGGGAAGAAGCCTTAAATGTAGCCATCATGGAAGGAATTGAGTTCTGCAGCTACGTGCCTGAGGAGAGGTTTCAGATAGTCGACAATATTCATGTGTTTGATTTTTAATCATCCTTTCTCTTTTAAAATTAATAGAAAATTCATAAAAATTCATAAAATTGAAAATTTAACTTTGGGGACCTTGGCCGAGCCTAGGGAACCAATTTTGACCAAAAAATGATTTTCCATATTTTCTGTATTTTTCGGTATTTTATTTATTTATTTATTGAAAATTAATAGAAAATTCATAAAAATTCAAAAAATTGAAAAATTAACTTTGGGGACCTTGGCGAAGCCTAGGGAACCAATTTTGACCAAAAAATGATTTTTCATTTTTGTTTGTATTTTTTTAATATTTTTCGAAAATTAGGAAAATATTTAATAAAAATAGCATTTGGGGCCATAAAAATGTGAATAAATAGTCAGTATTTTTATTTTTATTTTCTCTTCATTTTGGTTGAAGAAAATCTACAAAATTAATCTCGAATCGAGAATTGCTTTGTTAATCTCATTTTTAGGTTAGTTGAAAAAATTGTAGAAAATTCATTTTAGCTCTGTAATTTTCGATTTTTATATTTTTGGAGTCGTGACATTGTGCTCTAATAGTCCAAATTTTTCAATGGCATGATGATGCATTTTTTGTTGTTGCGTTTGAAGCGTTTCTCTGTGCTGCATTATTGCGTTCACAGAATTTACTGGTCGAACGTGCAGGGCTGATTTCAGAAGATGCCCTTGAGAATTCATGTACTCGAGAATTGGATCGTAGAATTATTTGATAAAATCAAGAAAATTCGTCCAGTTCAGTTTTGAGTATGAAGAAGGATCAAGCATGTGTTGTCACTCAAAAGACAAGAATTCGATGTATGACGGTGATTCAGTTGTTGAGCGAAAGAAGGATCTCTCTTACTTAAGGAATACGTGACAAATTTAAGATCGGGAAGCAGAGGATGGGGATGTGCATCCACTGGGTATGAACCCCTCTATTGCCTTTGGTTCAAATGATTGTGAATAATCAGGTTGTGGTCGGCACACTCATGAATTTGTCAGACAATCCAACAAGAGTAAGCATTGGACAAGATTGACGGGAACCAGACGTCACAAAGAGAATCCTTGTTATTGTTATTGGGGATGAATTTTTGACAATATATGCTCCTTTCATTCATGATGGAAAGGGGGATTTTTGGATCAACAATTCACTCGGCTCCAGCAGCTGTGAGATAAGAACAATCCAGACGTTATTGTGGGAAGGGGGTCATCGTTCTTAGATGACTCCGAGAGACTTCAAGAGGGTTAATGAACTTCGAACATCCGATGAACATGACAAAGGCGCAACGACGATAGCTGGAGCTCTAACCGCAAACGCAAAGCAAGCTCTGGATTCTCCCTTCCTCCTCGGTCTGTGCCAATCCTTATGTGCTTCGGCTTTCTCGTTTTTGTGCATCTGGAACAAAGGAACTTTTTACTTTCTAAGATGTGGAGCAAGCCTACCTTTGGTCAACCCGCGATCAACCTCGTTTCTTTTCATTTCAAGAAGTGTTTGATTGGCCTTTTCTTAAGCTTGGTGGTTGCCTTCCAGTTTTCTTGGTTAATTGCACTTAGTGATCACCTTCTGTGAAAGATCACTGCTGGAGGCGTAATGCAAACCATCACTCATGCTAGATCTTTATTGTACTTAGTAGTGCGTCCACAGGCCATCTAGTGAAAATTTCTGAGAGAACGTCTTCAGAAGGTTGAAGTCTGTTACTGCATAAACAAAGTGGAAGTTTGGCCGATATTGAGATATTGAGTAAAGACTTTGCTTATTTAGCACTTGGATGCATCATCTGAAGTCCCTCTTTGTGGCAAACGGTTAGAGTAGCGAGAAAGCTAAAGAGACAGGGGATCATTGTTCAGCTGGTTCAAACCAATAAAGCGTGATTCAAAATGCGCTGAGGCCTATATCTCAGCCCAATAACTACTGAACTTGCACTATGGTTGTCACCAAGTAATCCCAGTTCATTGTTTCCACACCAGTTCGGCACCACCATGGCTCACCACGAGCTTGACTAAATTATTCACTTCGAAACACCAGAAACCTCCATGTTGTTAGCGATGAGATCTACTCGGGGAATATGCCAACTCTTCAGATGCAGCGGGACTGGAGTCACTCGCGGGCTGTTGGTGGTCCTGGGAATTCGTGAGATGTTTGGGGGTGATAGCTCCAAGAGTCACTTGTTACTTGAGAAGCTTTTGTATTCTCTGGAGCAGGCGGGGAAGGTTTTGAAGTTCATGACAATGGCAATGACACAGACAGAGTCTATGGTCAGCACACGTGCTTGGATTAAGTTAGTAACCAAGGTTGTTCGAATTGCATTAATTCTGCCTCATGGGACTTACTGAGGCGTTGTCCTAATGATGTCGAGGCAATCGTTTGGGAGTAAGTCTGCCAGTTACAGTACTCGGGTCGTGATTTCATCAGTCATTTGGACATTACAGACAACATTTGGAAGGATAATGTGACGAATGTTTCGCGATCTGACTGGTGCAAATTAGTGGTCAATACCACCCTGCAGAATCTCACGAGAGTGGCGGCTCTTGATCCTTTATTAGACATGTACGTAACTGGTGCAATTCAGTTTAAAGAAGTAAGTTTGTCAATGCTATAAGCGTTGGTGCAGTGTGAGAGGAGCCAATCTGGAAACGACTGCAACATCTGCCTCGAACAAGTTATTGCGGACATGTTGGGAGACTGTTCCTCCTCAGTCGGCGCAAGGATTCTCAACCGTAGCTACTATTTAAGATATGAACAATACGCATCCTATGAAGAAAAAGAAAAAAAAGCTACGCCAGAGCCTGATCAAACCGCACACGAGGGTAGCAGATAAAGGAAGACAGCCTGCAAAAAAGTGTTGGAAAATTAAAAAATGGATGGGGATGGTGGAAGACCACCGAAAGAAAAGAAGCAAAGGCATATGGGCGGGGAGTTGTCAAAAGGAAATAAAGAGGAGACAGGCTGGGTGGACGCTTTCGGTGAGGTGGAGAGAAATACTAAAAAAAAGGAAAAGCACGAGCAGAGGCCTTCATGATTGGCCACAGAGATGGAGGGGGACACTAGGAGACAAACCGAAAAAGAGAAAAAAGAAGGAGTCCATTAGTGCCGAAAGAAAGAAAGTGATTGTCGGGCACTAAGAAAAAGGGACCTCCAGCTGTTCCACAGGGGAGAAATTGTCACAGAGATGGGGAGTGCTGGCAAAAAAATCGCCATTAAAAAAAAATAGAGAAGGAGAACCAGCAGAGGGAGACGGGGAGCTGGAATTACACAAGAAAAACACGAACGGAACTTAACCGAGGGAGAGAGAGGAAGAGCGACCGCAGAGAGCAAGGGAGGAGGAGGCCAGAATATTTCTCCCTTCGTCGCGCCATTGTCTCGGGTTCATCATCAACGCAACTCACCACGTCACGATAGGTAGTTTTCTCAAACCTGGTAGTCGCATGTATGGCAAGGATTGCGAATAGAGGACTATTTGAGCTTAAATGAGAGGAGTTTGGGAGTGACCAATGATCATTTGCTGTTGTAGTTGAATGTATATGCTATAGATGTGTTGAACTTGTACGTTTATTGATGATGGTTGATGTTGAGATGCAAGTTCACAGACTGTTATTTTCGGATCAACACGCCCAGTGGTCTTGTAACTAGATTTTTCATGTTTATATGACGAGATCTCCAAAATAAGTGTTCTGGACTTTCGAAGACGACTTCGAGATCTTCGATTTGATATATTATAGCATGAAAATGGACATTGTTTACCATGTCAAAAGGGGCCCGTGATTCAGGACTAGAATCTGTGAATGTGTTGATTTAAAATCTGAGATGGAGTTTTCTGATCTGACCTTCGATGCTTAGCGATTTTCCATGGGTTATTTTAGACTTTGTTTCATAAAAACGTCTTCATCAAATTTGTTCATAACATCTGGATGCATAACATATAAAAAATACAAAAAATATTCACGCACGTTTCATATTGTTAATGCATTTAATGAAATCATGCAATTCTGTTGGCGTCCTTGAGTCTGAGTGTTTTTCTGTGCGTGGTCATATTGATTCGTAGTTATCTCATGTTTAGAGTCTTCTTTTGAAAATTCACAAAAAATGAAAGTTGTTTATTGGGGTCTTGTTTAGTAGACTGGAAAGTTTGGTGCGCCAATTTTGAGATTTAAGTGTCTATTTGAGCTTAATCCTGAAGTATGTCTGTTCTGTAAAATCTGTTTGTTTGCTGCTGAGCTCTCATGAAAGACCATTTTCTACACGAAAATGAGTGTCTCTTCAATAAGAATGTAAAACATGGAAGTTGTCAACGACACATTTTTCCATCCACAAAAAAAAATCTCAGAAATTTTGCATACATTTCATTATTTCTTTTGTATTTTATGGTTACTGCTTTCTCCCTAAGAATGTTCATGGACAGTATGTTTTAATTCGTATTTTTTTGTTAATGCATTGGAAAATGTAAAAATGGTTTCAATGAAGTTTAATCAACACGTGTTAAACTTTCTTTGAGCGTTTGAATTGTCTTAACTCATCGGTGATTGTGCATGTCCGATTAGATAGTTCATTATTTTTATTTGGCTTTTGGCCCGATGCTTTGAAGACTGGAGGATGACCGATATCCATTCCGGTCCGTTTTGTTGTACTCCCGACCCACGAGGCTTGGCGATGGGTGTTTGACCGATGTCCATTCCAGTCCATTTTTGTTGTATTCCTGATCATGTCTTGGGTTTCATTAAATTGGTATGTAATTATTCACCCGACAAGTTGCGGGTTTTATTTTCACTGTCCTTAGGGTAGTTTTACTTTACCTACTCTCCCTCTTCATATCTTTGTTTGCTTTGGGGGATTTTGCATTCTTTTATAATACAAAAATAAATAAATATAAAAATCAAAAATATAAAAAAATGCCATTCATTTGCATTTCATATAGTATAACTCATGCATATTATGATAGGTCATTAATCCATGCATATTCATTTAGAAAAATCAAAAATTTAAAAAAAATGAGGGTTTTATCCCCTCACAGACAAATTGTCTTCAAAAAAATCCCAAAAAACAAGAGACGTGCCATTCTGATTGGTCAATCCTGATATTTTCAAAATTACGATTTTGCACTTCATAGGCAAAATCGAAGCATATTCATATTAATATACGCATGTTGCGTATGCCTATCCACGTACATACATGTCGTATCTGTATGTACGTATTCGTATGCCTGTATTCTTATACCTACGTGTGAGTGTCCGCGTACGCATGTGTCGTCACATGTCATGTACGTATTCGCATACACATGTCCGCATACCTATGCTATTCGCATGTCACGTATGTATGTCGTACTTATATATACACGTATGCATATCGTGTTCGTATGCCCATATACGCATGTCATATACGTATGTCATGCGCATGTCACGTACGTACTCACATACATATATCCCTATATGTATGTCATTCATATGTCACGCACGTATTTGTATTCGTATCCCCGTATGCATGTCGTATTCATACGCATGTCATGTACGTATGTCATTCGCATGTCACGTAAGTATTCGTATTCATCTATCCTCGTATGCATGTCGTCTTCGTACGCATGTTACATACGCATTTGCATACGCACGTCCACGTACGTATGTCATTCGCATGTTACGTACGTATTCGTATTCGTATTCGCATATCTACGTATTCGTGTGACGTATTCGTATATCCATGTTTGTATGCCATATTTGCACGTCATATTTGCATATCATTGCATTCCATTTAAAAAGTGAAAACATAAAAGTGAGTACCTCATTAGCGCCTTAGGAGTAAACCAAGCTTGGGTTGCAAAAAATAGGATGTCCATGGAATCAAGGTACCGAAAGGGCATTAGTTTTAATCAACTAGTGTAACCAAGTCCCCGAACTCATAATCTCTGGTTCGTAGAAGTAATTTAGTTTTCCCGCTAGGTTACTTAGGTTTCCAATCGACCTACCAAAAACGATTAGTGGCGACTCCAAATCTTAAAATCATTTAAATTAAAAACCCAAAGTTGCGATTCGGTAGGACTTGAGAGGGTCCGCGTTATGTTAGTTAATCTAATTAATCTAATAATCTGTTCACCCCGAAGGTTATTATTTTTTAGGGTCGCGACACCAGGTTACGACTAGATCCTCGCCTTTCGATAAGCTCCTCATCATTCAGTACCTGAAGCAGATAGGCCGCTGGTCATAGGGGACAGCAGGAATGATGCACTGGCCTTCAAGGAAGCCAACATCGAGCTCTCAATGGGCATTCAAGTCAACAATATCACCAAAGAGAGCTCAGACATCGTCATCCTCATGGCAACTTTGCCTCTGTGGCAACAGTGTGTGCTGTAGTGCGGTGGGCTCGATCACGATGTGACTGCCGTTGACGGGTTTCCTCTCAAAACGGAAGGTGCCGTCTTGCACGGAAATGGATCTCCTAACATTAAAATCCTCTAACGTTGTGTGACAATGAGAGAAAATATTAGGCAAGAATTTTTTTAGGGTTTGAAAATTTTTAGATCCCTTCTCGCCCAAATTTTTCCTCTCAATGTCACCCAGTGTGAGGGAATTTTAATGTTAGGGGATTTGGATTCGTCTCGCACGGTAAGAATGTAACCGAAGGGAGAGACGAAAAATCTAACAAGTGGGCCCATTGTAGACACGTGTCGCACGGTTAATGAGCTATTGTAAAGATAAGGTGCAACGGCAAGGCACCAAATATTTTCTCCCGTGTTTTGAGGGAGAAAATAGTTCTCGCAAGGTTGCGACGTGAGTCAACGAAAAGTCAAAACATAAATGGAGATGCGAGAGACACAAACCTGCGTTGTTTCTGTTCTCGTCTCGGTACAGTTCTTGTCCAGTTTCACAAACGATGTTGCGATTCCAACAGTGTTATTAATAGTATAGTTTCTACGTAATTTCGTACGGGCTATCAAGTTTTATGAAACAACATCAAACTAGACAGTAATTAGGGGAAATTTATTTCAGCAAACCATGTTGCGGACCTACACTTCGAAAAGTCACTTTGTCTTAAAAAAATCAAAAATAATTTTTCAAAACGCAACTAATGTCGATGCTTGGATTACAAGCTTTACTTTTGGGCAGAAGAACCTGAACACTTATTTTCAAGTCATTGATAGCGGCGGCCTCGACTTGGGGTCCATTGAGGCCAAGCCCAAGCCTAAAAATCTAGTGGTTTGGGTTTGGATCCACAGAGGCCCGTAGGACTCCATTATCATTGCCCAACCCCCCAGTGCCCTAGCATGGGTTCACAGTGGCCCAGCTAAGACTGATGCTCGTGCTCGGATATGAAAAACCTAGGTCCGAGTCCATCGGGATCAGGCTCAAGTCCACAATGCCCAAGCCTAAGACCCTATGCCCCTGCCAGGTTCATCAAGGCTAAGACCGTGACCTCGGCGCCTGTTGACACCTGATTTTTAATCACATTTTTTCTTTAAAATTAATATAAAATTTATAAAAATTCATAAAATTAAAAAAATCAGCTTTGGGGATCTTGGCCAAGCCTAGGGAACCAATTTTGACCAAAAAATGATTTTTCATATTTTCAGTATTTTTTCAGCATTTTTATTTTCGAAAATTCATAGAAAATCAAGAAAAAATGAGAAAATTACAAAATCAACTTTGGAAGCCTTCTCCAAGCTTAGGCTACCATTTTTGAAAAAAAAAAATAATTTTTCTTATTTTTTTATATATATTTTTAGAAGTTAGGTAAATAGTTGAAAATAAAATTGCATTTGAGGCAACAAAAATATGAAAAAAGAGTCAGTATTCTTGGTTTAATTTTCTCTTCATGTTGGTCAAATAAATTTTGAGAAACTCAATCTGAAATTCAAAATTTCTTTGCCAATTTTGTTTTTAGGTCATCTGAAAAATTTCTAGAAAATTCATTTTAGCTCCGTAATTTTTTTATTTTTTTACATTTATGAGTCGTGACGTTGCCCTCTAACATTCAAAATTTCTATCTCAACCCAATGATGCCCGAAATTGCCTAAATTTGGACAAAATGGAGTTTAATTAGAATTTCTATTCTTGATTTAGCCATCCCATTTGCCAAAAATGAAACTAAAATTGTTCGAGGGCTTCTCATAACAATCAAAACTCATCCTAGAGAGAAACTTTTGTCCTAACCTCAAAAGCAAAGATTTTCTACCGCATCAGCAACAAATTTTCACATGAATTAGGTACATGGCGAATGCTTTTGTCGTGGATCATGTTATGGACAATGGCACTGGCGGGGGGAATTTTGGGGAGATGGTGGCGCACTAAAGAAAAGGAGGAGTTTTGGTTGATGGTCAGGGCGCTCTCCTCTTCAAATGTCGGGGCCCTGTCAACTGCTTGACAAAGTCCCTCTCTCGAGAAAAGGAAAAATTCCAGGATGGTGAAGAAGACCCAGGTGTTCTGTAGAGGCCCCGATGCTAATGATACGTCCTCAAGTGAAGACGAGTTGGATGAAAATGTCGATCATCGTCGAAAGAGGAGAAAGCTTGGTAAGAAGGGTTAGAAGACAAAAGAAAATGGCCGACAAAAACTAAAGTGAATAAAGATAGAAAAAGGAAAAGTGGAAGCCATTTTGGGAGAGGTTGCTGCTGACTCGGTCGGGGTCTTCGTCCATTTCGCCTTGAACTGAGGGAAGACCGAGGTGGTTAAAGAGAAAAGAAATGCAAGCTGGGAGTTCACCGAGGAAGGAATAAAGAACGAGAAGTGATGAGAGTGGGTGCGATGATTGAAAAATGAAAAGAAGAGGAGGGAGTGATGCGTTGAGCCCTCTAGGTCAAAAAGTAAGGGAACAAAGAAATAATAATAAAAGAAGAAGAAGACACGCCACAAAAGGAAGAGAGTGGAGGGGGGTGTCCATCGGCCATTCCTAAAAGGGGGTCCATCTGCCATTCTTCAAGGAGGAGGTGGTGTTGATAGGATGGAAGGAAGAGTATGCGGCCTTCTACGAGGGGTTTGACCAACGATTGGAGAGGACACTTGGGGGTATCGTGGACTCGGAGGACCGGGGACTCAACATTTTCGAAGGAAATGCTCCAAAAAAAAGGGAGTGTTCAAGGTCATTAAGAAAAGGCTGGTCAAGAAATGCAAGGGAGCTCTTCTTTGAGATTGTGGGGAACAAGGAAGACTACTACCGGTTCTATGAGGCATTCTCAAAGAACTTCATACTCGGTATACACGAGGGTTCTCAAGAACAAGACGAAGCTTGCTGAGTTGCTACGGTACCGCTCCACGAAGAGTAGTGAGGAGATGATGCCCAGACTTTCCATGGACGGAACAAGCTGCACAGGCTAAACTCAAAGGGCAGAAAGCACCGAAACCCCGAGAGACCAAGAGCAATATTTGACGGATGGCTGACTGGTCTGGAGAAATGTCTCTCTCCACGACGCTAAGCCGAGCTCTCGAGTGCTATGATGACGGTCAAAGGAGAGGAGGCACGGAGGGGGTTGCTGCACCAAGGAAATTCGGTTTCTACTAAAAGCTAAGTCCAACATCTCTTTACCATTTTTTTATTTTGATGAAGTTCGGTGCAGATGCCTATATCTGATTTTCAGTTTTGTTCTCTTTCTAATTCACAAAGGCTCTTGGGATCCAATAGAGAGTCATTGTCGCCCCAGTCCCAGTCCCAGAACCAATGCATAAGAGGGAGAGGCAAAATCATGGATATTATACCAAGTGCATTGACTGTCAACGCAGCCAATGGGGCGGGAACCATTTTCGATTCAGACACGGTGTCCATTCGGCTAGCGGAGCCAGTGTACGTGATGGTGTGAGATGTGTTCAAGAAGCGAGTCGGTGAGAATGTAATGGCGACCTCGCTTGGAGGTTTCGAGATTAGCTACGCAGTCCCTATTGTCGCTCCGCCGATGACTTTCAGGATCGACGGAATGAATGTGACATTCCCTCAGGGCAATTTCCGGGTCCATAGCAAGGCCAGGGAGGACCAAAATGGTTTTGTCGTTGGAGGAGGAGGAAAAGAAAAAAATGAGAATCTTCCTCTGACGGCACCCACAGGCCAAGAGGGAGCCTAATCCACGACTTGAGCTGTCGGGCCAGCAGGCCCCTGGAGCTGCTGCGAGAGGTACTGACGAAGATCGACGTGTCGGAGGCTTCGTGGCCGTTCCCAGGATCTTCGAGGACACGGGAAAGCTAGATGGGTTCCTCTGGAACACGATGATCAGGGGGTTCGGCAACTGGGTCAGCACGAGAGAGTCTTTGAGTACTACAAGAGAACGTTGGACGAGGGAGTTGCACCCGACAATTTCACGTTCTTTTTCTTACTCAAGGCCCGTTGCCATTTGGGGTCTGTTCCTCCGAGCAAGCAGCTGCACTGTAACACCGTAAAGTGTGGTCTAGACAAGCATGGTTTCGAAAGGAATAGCCTTGTTCATATGTACGGAGTGATCAAGGATATCGAGGCTGTGACTGGACTGCTTAACGAAATACCTGAGCTGAATTCAATGGCATGGACGTTGTACTTGATTGCCACGTATCCTGCGGCCGGTGCGAAGAAGCCCTTGACATATTTGAGGATATGCTACGAAGTGGCATGGGACTCGACGAGGTCACTCTTGCTGTGGCACTCTCGGCTCGTTCCCAAGATTTGCGATGCATGGCCACTCGAAAGATGCTCTCAAACTCTTCTTGAGGAAGTTGAAGGAGGGAACCCAAGAGCTGGATCAGGTTACTTTCTTGAGTGTTCTGTGTGCTCGCAGTCACAGTAAGATGGTCGATGAAGCAAGAAGGTGTTTCGAATCCATGAAAAAGATTACCACGCCGAACCAACAATAAGGCACCATGGTTGCATGGCTGATATGTTGGGGAAGAGCAGGGTTCCAGGAGACCGGGCTAGCCTCCTCAACTCCTTCTTCAACGCTGGTAGCGTCAAGAAGGTGAAGATGTGCCACATTGGCGCGGTCGAGGGCGTGAGCTTCGAGCTCAAGTCCAGGTCGGCATGTTCCTCCGCGTCTGCCCTCTCAAGGTTCTGCATGAGCAAAACCCCGAGTGCAAGGTCAACCGGTTCGACACGAAGAAGAAGATCGGCCGCTTGAAGCACTTGGTCAAAACGCAACAGCGGATGCTCCACTTCAATGTCCTTGCGAAGTTATCGCAACTCCATTAGAAGTGCCTACTTGCCACTAGACTCTCACGCATTTGAAGTTTTGCGAGGATGAGCTGGAGACACTAGAGACAAAAGTGTTGCAGAGTAGTTTGTCAGCTGGATATTCTACTAGGAAAGCTAGAAAGGACACACGAGGGACGTTCATCATGGTGGATGGCTTCTCCCTTTGCCACTGTTACGTGGTGTGACTGCTGTGCAAAAACACTCATATAAGTCGTCACTTGAGATTATAGCCACGGTCGGTTACGGTTTTCATCGGCCACGGGGGTGAAGTTCGTGTTTTCCTAGCAACGGCCCCCATCTTCCTCGCTGGGGATGAATACACTTTCCCCAGCCCAAGCTCACCCTCTAGTCCCTGGAGATGGTAGTAGAGATGGCCCTCCTCAAACCTATCTCGAAATTCGCCAACACCCTAAGATTGATCAACCCCAGAAAGCCCTCGCGTTCCAGATTCGTCACCATCCAAATGTCGTTCACCGCTCAGCCGACCGCTCCCAAAAAACCCACCAAGAAGGCCAACAAGCAAGCTATCAAGGAGACCCTCTTGGCCCTGAGGTTTCGCACCACCGATTTCGAGGAGATGGAGCAGCTATTTAACACTAAGGTTAAAAAGAACCCGAACCGAGCTGAACCCGAGGCTCTGCTATAGGAGTTCAAGACTGATGTGTCCAGACTCACTTTGTGAAGAATAGAAAGTCTACGAAGTTGGCAAGGCCTACAAAGTTGACAAGGCTGGCCAGGAACCTCAAATAGCACCGAGTTTGACAGGACTGAGAAAGACGTCACTCCCATGGGTGGCTTCCCTCACTATGGTGTTGTGAAGGGTAATTACTTTATGATCAAAGGTGGTTGTGTTGGACCTAAGAAAAGGGTTGTCACGCTGCGTCAGCCCTTACTCAAGCAAACATCTCGAGTGGCTCTTGAAGAGATCCAGCTCAAGTTCGTCGATACTTCGTCAGATTTGGACATGGTTGATTCCAAACAACACAGGAGAACGCTGAACATCGAGTTCGAAAAGAACCTCGCTGAAGCTGTCGAGCTCGTGCGTGGTGATTTACTCGATATAATCCAGAACAGGGAGAAGAAGCTGCTCCAAGAGGGCGATGACCGGCGTATAAATTACAACGGGGACCTCTTGTCGAAGTTCCTTGCAGCCAGACACAGTGAGGAGATGGCGTGGGACGTGGTGATAAGATTCGTAATGGCCGGAGGAGATGACCTGGCTGTTCTGACTGCTCACTCAGAACTATAATGCCGAGCAAGCAATCATGAGCAAAGTTGACACCGTTCTTGACTGCAGCAATGACAAGTCCTTAGACTTCGAAGCGTTGAAGGAGACGAGGTTCTTGAAGGCATGCCTTTGCGAATCGATGCGGCTGTACCCGCCAGTCACGTGGGACTCGAAGCACGCCGTGGTTGATGGCTTGTTGCCGGACGGGACCCCTGTGAGGAAGGGCGATAGAGTGATGTACTTCCCTTACGGGATGGGTAGGATGGAGGAGCTGTGGGGGGAAGGACCTGTTGGAGAAATTGCAGGTGAAACTTCTGCAAAATTCTATTTTTATTCATAAAAGGAGGTTTTTTTTTTTCACCCTGGCGACATACAACTTAAACTTACTTATATGCACTCAAGGATAATTCTAGACTCACAATTAAGATTCAAACTTAATCCCAACAACTCTTTAACGTTAACACAATAAACCAAAAGATCTTAAACTCCCGAGAACTCTTTTATGCCAAACACAGTAAACTAAAAGGTCTTTTGACTTATCTAGAAAATAACAAATTAACTTTTAACACCCCCTCTTAATTTGTGATTTTCATCAAGTCTTTGAACTTCTCGAGCTTCTCCTTGGGTACCGACTTCGTAAGAATATCAGCTGGCTGATCATTAGTCCCAATGAACTCCAAGCAAATCTCTCCTTTGTTCACTAAATCACGAATGAAATGATGGCGGAGTTCAATATGCTTGCTCCTGGCATGAAACACGGGATTCTTCGTCATGGCTATGGCTGACATGTTGTCACAAAAGATGACAGTTGGATCTCCTTGTTTTTCTTGCAAATCAGTCAAAATGCGCCTAAGCCAAACAGCTCACAAGCTGCACTTGTTGCTGCTGCATATTCTGCTTCTGCAGAAGATAAAGCAACAGTATTTTGCTTCTTTGAGCTCCAGGAAATCAGCTTCGATCCCAAGCAGAAAAGATATCCCGAAGTACTTCTTCTATCATCGACGGAACCTGCCCAATCGCTATCTGTGAAACCAACCAGCTTATTGCTAGACTCTTTTACATATTTGAGCCCGAAATGTTTTGTTCCCTGCAAGTATCTAAGGATCCTCTTAGCAGCAGCATAGTGTATCTTGCTTGGCTTGCTCATAAACCTCGAAACAACACTAACAGGCTGCATGATATCAGGCCTTGTATTAGTGAGATAGATCAGAGATCCAACTAAGCTTCGATACATCTTTTCATCAACCATCTCAGCACCATCATCTTGCTGCAGCTTCTCATTAAGTGCCATTGGTGTTGGCACCGGTTTGCAGGACATCATCTGAAACTTCTTCAGCAGGTCATCGATGTACTTTTCTTGCAAAATGAAAATCTCACCTTTTGATTGCTTGACTTGAAACCCGAGAAAATACTTCATGAGGCCAAGATCAGTCATTTCAAACTCTTTCATCATGGCCTTTCTGAATTCTTCAACCATCTTCAAATCAGTTCCTGCGTAAATCAAGTCATCGACATACAAGCAAACAATCAGAAAATTTCCTTTTTCTCCGACCTTCACATAGAGTGATGGCTCACTTTGGCTCCGTTGAAGACCAATCTTTTGAAAGTAAGAGTCAATCCTGCTGTTCCAAGCTCGAGGGGCTTGTTTTAACCCGTAAAGAGCCTTTTGGAGTCGATAGACTTTGTCTTCCTTTCCCTTCACGACATAGCCTTCGGGTTGGTGTACATACACCTCTTCTTCTAGCTCCCCATTTAGGAAAGCCGACTTGACGTCGAGTTGGAACACCTTCATCTCCAATTGGGCTGCTAGAGCAAGAACAGTCCTTATCGTTTCCATTCGAACCACCGGTGCAAACGTCTCATTGAAATCGACCCCGGGCTGTCGTGAATAGCCCTTCGCAACCACTCTAGCCTTGTATTTTTGGATGCTCCCATCTTCATTATACTTACTCTTGAAGATCCATTTCAAACCAATCGCCTCTTTGCCATTCGGCAAATCAACTAGTTCCCAGGTCTGATTTTTCTCAATGCTTTTGATTTCCTCGTTCATGGCTCTTTTCCAAATTTCCTCTGATGCAGCTTCCTCGTAATTATGTGGCTCTCCCGCAAACAAAACAAAGTTGCTTGTCGCATAAACATCGGATAGGGAGCGATATCTCCGAGGAGAATCAGAATCTGAGCCATTACTTAAAGAATTAACCCTCGAAGTTTCTCCATCTGTTTGAACATTAAGAGGGGCATCAGCTGGGGGTATAATTCCAACTCCATCAGGTTTAGTCGGGATTTGAATTTCATCACCATCCCAATTCCATGCGGCAAACTCATCGAAGATAACATCTCTTGAAATAACCAGCTGATTTGTTTTCGGATTGAAAAGTCGATATCCTTTGGACTCATCACTGTAGCCTATAAAAATGAATTTTTCTCCTTTTTCATCGAACTTCTCTCGATTCTGAGGCAGAACATGTGCATAGGCAATGCACCCGAAGACCTTTAGCTGAGATACTACAGGCTTTCGCTCATGCCACGCTTCGAATGGAGTCTTGTCTCGAACCGCCTTTGTTGGAGAGCGATTTAGAATATACATCGCTGCATTCACAGCTTCTGCCCAGAATTTGTTCGGGAGACCTTTCCCTTTTAACATGCTGCGCGCCATTTCCTCGATCGTGCGGTTTTTCCTCACAACCACTCCATTTTGTTGAGGAGTGTGTCGTACTGTGAGCTGCCTCTCAATCCCGTTTTCTTTGCAGTATTCGAGAAAAGGCTTATAAATGAACTCTCCTCCACGGTCTGTTCGGAGAGTTTTAATCAAATAACCGCTCTGTCTTTCTACAAGAGCTTTAAATTGCAAGAAAATTCTAAAAGCATCCGATTTCTTATCGAGAAAATAAACCCAAATCATCCTTGTATAATCATCAACAAAGAGAATAAAGTATTGTTTGTTACCGAGTGAAGGAGTTCGAGTTGGCCCACATATATGGGCATGAACAAGCTCTAAGGGACTCCGAGCTCTCCAAGCTGTTTTGGGAAAAGGAAACCGGTGCATCTTCCCGTACACACAACCTTCGCAAACTCGGTCTTTAGGATGAATGGGAGGAAGCCCAGCCACCATGTCTTTCTGCCTCAAAAGTTGCAAGCCCTTGAGATTTAAATGTCCGTATCTCGGGTGCCAAAGATAGGTCTCATCGAGATCTCCACAATTGAGAGCAAAACTCTGCAACTTCATTGAATTGAACGGAAAAAGGCAATTTGCATTCATCTTCACCACAGCCACTGTTTGGTTGTTCTTCTTGTCGAGAATACCACACCGATCATCATAAAAAATCAGCTTATAACCATTCCTCATCATTTGCCCAACACTCAACAGATTATGGGCTATTTTTGGAGAATAATAGACATCATGAATATGTCTTTTGTTACCTCCATTGGCGTGGACAACATCAACACCTCGCCCTTCAATCTTCACATACTTGCTATCGCCGAGCTCCACTTGCGTGGAGAAATTCTCGTCTAGCTTGACGAAGGCCTTGCGATCTCCAGTTACATGGTGACTGCAGCCGCTGTCCAGAAACCACGTTTCAGCTGTGTTCTGCTCCACACCGGAAGAGGAATAGAACAACTTCTCTGTATCATCTTCTTTTGTGAAATTTGCTGCGGAATTCTTCTTCTCGGAACCTTCACCCTTGTTGTTGAACCAACAATCCCTCTCAGAATGATTGGGAATTTTGCACCGAGTGCAACGATAGTGACAATTTCGGGATTCATGACCGAGTTTCTTACAAACACGACAGTACAAGTCCGACTTATATTGTCCCGAAGACGACTTCTTTCCCCGTCCTTGTCCTTGTCCTCGGCCTCGTCCTCGACCCGAACCTCCGCGTTCGTTGTTGAAATTCCCTCTGTTGTCGAATGAAGCTCCTCGTTCCGCAACGCCGGGCTTCTTGTCCTTGAGATTGGCCTTCATTTGAAAAATGTGCTCCAGTGGCTGGTTCACATAGCTATTCACTCTCTTTTCATGTGCTTCAAGAGAACTAAACAACTCATATCGAGTGAGCTGTGACTTGTCCTTCGTCTCCTCGATGACAGCCACAATGTGCTCGAACTTTTGGGGCAAAGATTTGAGAATTCTTTCCACCACTTTCTTCTCCGGAATGTCATCTCCACAGCTCTTTATTTGATTGACAATCTCAGCAACCCTTGAGGAGAAATCGCGAACCGACTCCTTGTCCATCATCGACATGTTGTCGAAATCTTTCCACAAGTTCTGCAACTTAATGGAGATCACCTTATCCGCCCCTTTAAACTCCTCCTTCAGAACTTCCCATGCTTCTTTGGCATTCTTGATGCCGAAAATTCTGAGGTAAATGGATCTACTCACCCCCTGCTGTATTATTCTCAAGGCTGTAGCGTTTTTCTTTACATTTGCTTTCAATTCCTGTTGCTCTTCCTCCGAAAGTTCATTGTCAGACTGAACTTCGTATCCTTCGTCCACCACTTCCCACAAATCTTGGGAAATGAAGATCGTCTCCATTTGAGAACTCCAATATTCGTAGTGCTCTCCATCGAAGATAGGTATTTGGCTAGGGGAATAGGTGAAGAACGTGACAGGGGTAGATGTAGCCATGAAAGCTCTGATACCAAATTTGTTGGAGAAATTGCAGGTGAAACTACTGCAAAACTCTATTTTTATTCATAAAAGGAGTTTTTTTTTTCACCCTAGCGACATACAACTTAAACTTACTTATATGCACTCAAGGATAATTCTAGACTCACAATTAAGATTCAAACTTAATCCCAACAACTCTTTAACGCTAACACAATAAACCAAAAGATCTTAAACTCCCGAGAACTCTTTTATGCCAAACACAGTAAACTAAAAGGTCTTTTGACTTATCTAGAAAATAACAAATTAACTTTTAACAGGACCGACTCGAGTATTCTGGGACGCTCAAGAAGACGAAAACAGGCTCGTTTGACTAAGTTTGAGACAAAACCAGTTGCTGCCGTGCGTGGGCGTCTCGAGCCTCCCACAAGTCCAACCGTGCGCGAAGATCATCTCAGACTAATCCGAAGAGGGTGAGAGGTAAAGTTGCTTCGCCGAATTCTTTCGTATCATTTGTTTTCTCTGTAAAACTGTCGAGTCTTCTCGTTCGTATCGCGGTAGATGACGCCATGAAGAAGTTAGTCCGAGAGAAGAATACCCACGAAATAATAATAAAAAAATACAGATAAAAACAAGAGTATGTGTGTTGGGATTGTTCACGCGAATAAGGTGTAATTGGGTCTTAGGTCTAATACGTGGGTTTATATTTAAATTTGAGGCATCAAGCGGGCTTCGAATTTGGGCCTTTCTCAAAGAATATAATAATTTGATCCAAGCCCAAGTTAGGTTTTGTGTCTTAGACGATTCGGGCCTTTAAGGCGCGAATTGGGCCTATATGATCTGGTCGGGGTCAATTCGACCCGGTTCGAAAATATTAAAAAATAACAATAATAAAAAAATATATACACATAATACATAATTCGAAATTAAATAAAAAAATGATAAATGAAATTTTAAAAAATAATAATATTAATAAAGAAAGAAAGAAGAGAGAAGAATTCTAAAATCGAAAAAATTCTGAAAAATTCAGAAAAATCTTGAAAATTAGGAAACGGGCCATTTTGACTGGTCACTCCTATTTTTGGATGATTTGCATTCGTGATATTTTCAAAATAACGATTTTGCCCCATATGGGCAAATTATCTTGAAAAATTTCGAAAAACTCTCAAAAATTGTAGAAAATAAGGAATGACCACATTCAACTGGTTTAACCTATTTTCAACTCCTGATCCTTGAAAAAAGACCATTTTACCCTTCTGGTCAGTTTGACCCAAATATTTCCAAATCACCCCAAATGAATTTTCATGAAATTGGTACCGAAAGGGCGTTAGAGTAATCTAGCGTAACTAAGTCCCCGAATTCATTTTCTCTAGTTCATAAAAATAAATTAGTTCTCCCGCTGATTTATTTAGGTTTCTAATCAACCTACCAAACATGATTAGTTGCGACTCCAAAATAGGGCTTGGGAGGGTCCGCGTTAGGTTAGTTAATTTAATTAACCTAATAATCCGTTCACCTGATTGAAAAAATTAAATTATTTTTTAGGGTCGCGACAGTGCCCCCAACCCGAGTCCCCGATGCCCGAGCTCATGTTCATCGAGGCTAGGTTCTTGGGTGCCCATCCTGCGTCCTCAACACTTGAGATCGTGTCCATAGCGCCCAAGCCTAGGTCCTTGGTGCTTGTGTCCATGTCCATAGAGGCCGAGCTTGGAACCTTGGTGTTCATGTCAGGGACCGTGCACCCGCCTAGGGAATCAATGCCATGCTCGAGACCCCGACGCCCACAAATAATTCCTCAAGGTTCTGTTGAGGACCTCGGTGCCTGAGCTTGAGCCCCCGACACTTGTGTCTGGGTCCATCGAGCCTAGGATTGAGACCCCAAAGCCTATACCCCAGTCCTCAGTGCTTGCGTTGGGGTCCATTGAGGCTAGACTGGAGACCTTGATGCTTGTACCCAATTTTCCAACTATCTATGCGCAAGTCACTAGTGCCTAAATAATGTATGGTTATTTAGAAAAACTAGCATTTTCTTATCAAATGATGAAAAATATTTTCCAATTCATTTTCAGGTTTCAACAAAACTTCAGAAAGTATTGTTATTTTTCTGAAAAATAACTTCTTGAAACCATTTTTTAGAATTGTCACATTTTTCGTGAAATAAATGGAGCTTCTCTAATGGACCATTAAAAGTTCAAATTATGTTTTGAGTCTAAGCCCGTGAATGAAATCCTACCTGGAATAAATTGTTATTTGTGGACGCCCATATATATGTCATGGAAATCCAGATTTCTTTTTGGTATCATAGTCCGAATTTGGAGAAGGATTTCCCAATTGCGCAAGAGTTGTCGCCAAGCAAAGCAGAAAAAGGAAATACACACAAATCAGTATTCCAGTTGTTGGCTGAAAGTAGAAAGTCCTACATCTACTTTGAAGGGGCATTACCTCTTCAAAAACATCTCCCCTTGAAGAAAACACTAGGTGCTCTTGGTTGGACTTGATCCCAAGTATAACCTGTACAATATTGTAGGGGTGAGAAAAAAATCATGATCCAACCAAATCGGACCGGACTGTACCCAACCGGTTAATTTGGATGGTAACCAGAGGGTACGATTCAATTCCCGATTTCAATTTTCTAGAATCAGCAGGTATCTATTCGGTTTCTGGTTTTGGGTGGGAATCATCCAATCATCTTGACTGAACCGGTACTTTTATATAATATGAATGTATATTCATTTAAATATTTCATTACTAAGTGATGCATTAGGGTAAAAAGGTCTAAAGCTCACGAATTTTAGCCATCCTGTGTCACTTTCAAAGGCTGCCACTAAATTCAAAAGATAGAAAAAATAAAGTGATATGTTTCAAGCCCCCAAGAGTTCGCTGCTTTGTGGAGTTGCTTCAGTTAGTGGAGGGTGTTTCACTTTCATTTAGCAGATTAAGCTTTTGTCTTTGGTCAGTTGCCACAAAATTCTGAAGTAATGTCTTTGACTCATCAAACACTATTCAAGTACTATCCTCTTAAATAATTTGGATGTGGTGGAGCAACATACTTAGTTGTTTTACTGGTTTTCTCATGTTGCATGCGGTAATTAAGAATGATTCACGTGCAAAATGGTGAATAAATGCTACATGGGGAATGCAAATGAGCCCTCCTCTTTCAATTGCTAGAGACTGATTCCCTCTGTAGGACCATAATCGGGATCTAACTGGGTACCGGACCGGATCGATAGTTCGATTCTCGAGTAGATCCATAGAATTTTATTTGTGGCCATAAGTTGACCATACCACTGTCTGACTTTGGGGAACGGTCAGCTAAGCAATTTCCTTACTGTTACTTGTCTTTGCTATCATTTTGATATGTTGATTGATTTCCTCATGATGTTTTCATGTTTTGAGTACTTTATTTTAACGATTAGGACAAAGCAACTCAAATTGAATAACCGCGCATGAACACACAGTGGAAGAAATCTTCGGATTTCATAATTTGACAAGACTATATGAATTACCTCATAGGAAAATAAATGGACTATAGATATCAAAAGGGCACTAATTAGATGATTCGTGTAATCAAGTCTTCGAATTTAAAGTCTCTTGTTCGTAGGAAGTAGAATGTTCTCCTGCGTTTTACTTGGCTCCTAGCCGGCCCCAATAAACAAGCGATGACTTTCTTATAGGAAGAAATCCTATCTTTAAATCGATTGGATTTGAATATTTCAATGTCGTGTGCAAATGAAGGCCGGGGAGAACCTGCGCCGAGTGAGATAAAGCAAACCTCGAGTAAAGGTGACGCTAGTTCTTGAATCCGCTAAACCTCGCTCCACTTCGGGACCCCGCTTGGGATGGTCATGACAATACTTGGCTATGTGCGTCGAGTCAAGATGGAGAATCATTAAATTCTGTTTTGAGTCTTAAATTTTGTTTCAAGTTTGAAACCATGAGAGAAACCCCAATCCAAGTAGAAAATCCAATCCGAATAGGTCTTGCGGTTAGACAAAATTTGATTCGATTATGATACACTGGAGCAATCAAAATGAGTATTAAGAATTTCTTGTTCTAAGTTTTCTGTGTAAGTTTTCCATCATAGATTGTGAGATAATACTTGTGGGTTTCGCTTTGGATGTGATCTAGGGCTGGGAAAAAAATTTGAGCTATTGAGCGATTGTAACTTTATAATTCTCCAGATTCATAGTGAATTTCTTTTAAATTGACTATCTTCATAGAGTAGGTATTGATGCGCATAAATCTGTAGAGTCCTTATTGTTCCTTCTTTTTTTTTTTTTCCTTAGGTAATTTCTTCTCCTCACATTAGGCTTGAAAAGCAAAATTCATTAATTTTAGTGTTATTTCATGACGGTTTTGGTGAATGATTTCTTTGAATTGAAAAAATTCACATGAGCTAATTAGACATTGCTCATTGTTCTAACTCAGACAATTCACTGCATCTTAAAAACGGTTGAAGATCGGTGCACCTGGGACTGGAATGCACTTAATAACCCAACCGATAAGCCAAGACACGGCCGTGATTCCGACGCAAGCGCACCGTTGTGCCCAGCTCAGCCGCTCTGAGTCTGCCTCCCGCTTCTTCAGATGGTCTTTGCGCGTCCTCTTCAACCTCACCCGCGAAGATATATGCTCACCATATCTTCGAGCTTTAGCTGCTCGTGGGAAATCTGTGATGGTGAGGATGGCCGACGAATCGGACCACCCAGAAAACTTTATCCACCTTCGCGACTTTTGCCGGGAAATTGGCTTTCTTCTTCAGATGGTCTTTGCGTGTCCTCTTCAGCCTCACTCACGAAGATATGCTCCCTCCGTGACCACAGGACTCTTGCCGGGAAATTTAGACAGACTGAACGAAATTGGGCATTAACTTGATTCAATTCCTTGAGCGAAAAAAGCATTTATGTACGAAAACTGGTTTCATGTTAAAAAAAAAAAAGAAATACTAGAAAGAATTCTATTTTGAAACATTTAGGTAAGTTTTAGATAAAATATACTAGTTTTCATTAAATTTGTACATTTTCTTATTTCGGAAGTCAAAAGGTGTCATCGACAATTATTTTAAGAAGATAGCGGAATTTTTTTTTAATTTCAAATTCTTTTCGTAGCTATTGGAACGATTATACATAAGAGTGCTTATTGAATTTTTGACTTTAAAGTTTCATGTTAATTTACAATTTGGATATTTTCTTTCAGTAGATGTTTGGAGTTTTTTTTTTTTCATATTTCAACCATTTACTATAGTATTGTACTTTGATTTATTTTATTTTTTTGACCTTTTACTACTATAGTTTGCAAACCGCCTAAGAAACAACACACGGCATCGTTTTTTGACTTTCTCTCCTCCATATGATCTCAAATCCGCCTTTTCCAATTTCGGGACCTCTTTCGAGGAAACCCCGTTCGTTAGCAGCGGCGATCGACCGGCACCGATCCCACATTCTTTTTTTTTTTTTTTTTTGGTCGAAAGTCGAAACCAACCCATAAATTCGAACGTTGCTTTTGTCACGGCTAACCGAACACCAGAAACATCACCATTCCACAAATTCGAACATTGCCATTCGCGTCGTGCTGCCGTCTCGTAACAGGATCACGACCCTGCATCTTCCCCGAGTGATGACGAGCATTCTCAGCGGCCGCTACATCCCCTGCGAGGTCTCTCTCGACTTGCCCGCTGTGCGCAAGTTCACCAAGCAATGGCACTTGGCCTTCGCCGCCATCTATTGCGCCCAAGCCATCACTACGTCCGCAAAGAAAACCAAGAAACTCCCTAGGAGATCTCCTTCCTACACTTCGATCTCGATCCTCGACCAGGCTCAGAACGCGCGCTATGATCAACCCGGCTCCTTCCAGATTGATCAGTCGCAGCTCACCAAGCTGGTCAAGGACAAGGACCTCCGCCATCTCCAGGAATTTGGCGGGGTCGAGAAAGTAGCCTCCATGCTCCAAGCTGGTGTCCCAGCCGGGATAAGCGGCAACTCAGAAGACGTCTCTCGTAGGCAAGATGCTTTTGGCATCAACTCATACGAGAAGCCGCCAGCCAAGGGCTTCTTCCACTTCATGTTCGAGGCTTTCAAGGACCACATGATCGATCTTGTCTGCGCTGGGCTTTTGCTCGGATTTGGGATCAAGCAGAAGGGGGTCGAGGAAGGCTGGTACGACGGCGGGAGCATATTCATCGTAATGTTCCTCGTGATTGCAGTGTCGGCTGTGAGCAATTACCGACAGAACTTGCATTTTGAAAAATTGTCTTCAGTGAGCGGTAACATTCTCATTGATGTGATAAGGCAGGGTAGACGGCAACAGGTTTCCAAATTTGAGATCGTCGTCGGAGATGTCATTTGTTTGAAGATTGGCGATCAAGTTCCAGCAGATGGGCTATTCCTCCAGGGACACTCCCTGAAGGTATGGACGGCAACTTTTATTGGTTTGACCGCGCGAGATATGCATATTAACTCATGTTGGTTTCCTCCAGAAATGTATAGTTAAGCATTTGTCATTTTCATAATCTTAATTTTACGATAAAAGGGAACAGTAATCGTTTAAGTCGTAATTCTAGTCATAGTAGAACAAACTTAGTCATAGAATTTCACTGCAAAATGTGTAGGCAAAATGGAATCCATTTGTTCTTGTGTTCTACTCAGATTTCAGTTTCTTGATGGGCACTCGTCTTATCGTGCCGTCCTAGCGTCACTAAATCAAGAGCAACTTTTGTATTGTTAATTTAGGTTGATGAATCAAGCTTGACCGGCGAGAGTGATCACGTGGAAGTGAACAGCAATCAGAATCCATTCCTGTTCTCCGGAACAAAGGTTGCTGATGGGTGTGCTCAGATGCTGGTTACATCCGTTGGCATAAACACAACGTGGGGAGAGATGACGAGCCCGATCAGCCCCGACACCAGCGAGCAGACCCCTTTACAAGCTCGGCTCAACAGGCTCACCTCGTCCATTGGCAAAGTTGGCTTGGCAGTCGCTTTCCTGGTTCTCGTGGTCCTGCTGATTCGCTATTTCACGGGAAACACGCAGGACGAGAACGGGAACCGGGAATACGTTTCAGGCCAAACCACGGGTGACGATATCATGAACTCTGTGGTGGGCATCATTGCAGCTGCAGTGACAATCGTGGTGGTCGCGATTCCTGACGGCTTGCCACTCGCGGTGACCGTCAGTCTTGCCTATTCGATGAAGAGGATGATGGCGGATCAGGCCATGGTGATGAAGCTTTCGGCCTGCGAGACGATGGGGTCGGCCACCACTATCTGCACTGACAAGACCGGCACTCTGACAATGAACCAGATGAAGGTGACAAAGTTCTGGGTCGGCCAAGACTATGTCGCGGCAAACACGTACTCCGCTGTCTCCAATTTTATCCTGAATTTGATTCGGGATGGGGTTGCTTTGAACACCATCGGCAGTGTCTATAGGCCGTCTTTGGGATCAGAGTACCAGTGCTCGGGTAGGCCCACCGAGAAAGCGATTCTTTCCTGGGCGATTTCGCAATTGGCAATGGACATGGAGGAGACAAAGAAGAGCTGTGAAGTCATCCGAGTCGAAGCCTTCAACTCGCAGAAGAAGAGAAGCGGTGTCCTAATAAAGAAGAGCGCGGATGACACATTTGTTGGGGAAAATCCGGCAGCACTTCGCCTCTAATTAGGTCAATCCAGGATAAAAAATATTCCCCTAATTTCACCGATTTAATCCAGCAACAACCAACAAATATATCCAGACAAATATTCTCTTGCGGAATGATAAAAATAACACACCAAGATTTACGTGGAAAACCCAAAACGGGAAAAACCACGGACCACCCAAAATCTTCCACTAATCACCAAGAAATAGCAGGTATACAAAGGTCTTCTCTCTAGTCACACACTAGAGGCTATACATCAACAATACAACAATACTTCATCACCACAAAGGTGAAATACTACACAAATGGGCAAGAAACCCTAACCGCAATTGGAGAATCGGAGGAGAGTTTCAACGAACGAGGACCATCACCACGTAGGTCTCGGCCTCACGAACAACATACCCAAATTTGAGCCAATTCCGTCAACGTTTGGCCCTCAAATCTGGACTACAAATATCAAAACTCTCTCTTTTCTCCCTCGCACGAAGCTCTCTGTGTATGTTCTGTGAAAACTCTCTCTTCTACCTTCGCCTGAAGACACTCACGCACACATACACACAATATTTTATTTTATTTTTCTCCCTCATCATTTTGTCTCCTCTTTTTCTTTTCTTTTTCTTAAACAAATAAAAAAAAAGTTGGTGGGTCCCCCCACATGAGGGAGACCCAACCGACAACATTCCATGTGCACTGGAAAGGAGCGGCCGAGATGGTCTTGGCCATGTGCTCGAGCTTCTATGATGGGTCAGGGATAGAGAGAGATTTGGACGAAGATGAAAGGATGAGATTCGAGCAGATTATCCAGGGGATGGCCTCGAGCAGCCTCAGGTGCATCGCTTTCGCTCATAAACAAGCGTCCAAGGAAGCGATCAGAGAAAGAGAAAACGGGAAGAACATTCAAGAGGACGGCCTGACGTTACTGGGACTCGTCGGCATTAAGGACCCGTGCCGTCCCGGCGTGAAGAGTGCGGTCCAAGCTTGTCAGGACGCGGGAGTGAACATCAAGATGATAACGGGAGACAACATCTTCACCACTAAGGCCATCGCCACGGAGTGTGGGATTCTCAAGCCCGGGGATGACGCCTCCAACGAAGCCGTCGTGGAAGGAGCTGAGTTCCGCAATTACACGCCTGAGGAGAGGCTTCGGAGAGTTGAGAAAATCCAGGTCATGGCGAGATCCTCGCCTGAAGATAAGCTTCTCATGGTTCAGTGCCTAAAGCAGATAGGCCATGTGGTCGCCGTCACAGGGGACGGCACAAACGATGCACCGGCCCTCAAGGAAGCTGACATCGGGCTCTCGATGGGCATCCAAGGCACTGATGTCGCCAAAGAGAGCTCCGACATTGTCATCCTCGATGACAACTTTGCCTCCGTGGTGACGGTGCTGCGGTGGGGTCGATGCGTCTACAATAACATGCAGAAGTTCATTCAGTTCCAACTCACGGTGAACGTCGCGGCCCTTGTCATCAACTTCGTGGCGGCAGTCTCCTCTAGCGATGTCCCCCTGACGGCGGCCCAGCTCTTATGGGTGAACCTGATCATGGACACGCTCGGCGCCCTCGCCCTGGCCACAGAGCGGCCCACCAGGGAGCTCATGGAGAAGCCCCCCGTGGGCCAGACGGAGCCGCTCATAACCAACATCATGTGGAGGAACCTTGTGGCCCAAGCAACACACCAAATGGCCATCCTCCTCACTCTACAATTAAAGGGGGGATCGATCTTCGGCATGGACGAGGCGGTGAAGCAGACGCTGATATTCAACGCGTTCATCCTGTGCCAGGTCTTCAATGTGTTCAACGCGAGGAAGATCGAGAAGAAGAATGTGTTCGAGGGCATTCACAAGAGCAAGCTGTTCCTCGGGATCATCATAGTGACGGTGGTCCTCCAGGTGATGATGGTGGAGTTCTTGAAATGGTTTGCCGACGCTGAGCGGTTGAGCCGGGGCCAGTGGGGCGCGTGTGTCGGGATCGCGGCCGTGTCTTGGCCTATTGGTTGGGTCGTCAAATGCCTCCCAGTCCCTGATACACCAATCTTTAGCTACGTTGGACTCAAAAGCAAGGAGCTCGTGAGGAAATTGTGCGAAGAGAACAGTAGCAACACTAATTGGGTTTAACTCTGGTTCTTTTCATTGCACACGTATATTGAATTTGTTCTTGAAGCCGCGAGATATTGTTTTCTTCTTTTCCCTTAGGAAAATAAGGAATGTATAAGTTATTGATCGTTTGAGTTTAACCTTGTATATTCTTGAATCTTTAGCCCCACCCATGTTCAAGTAAGCATGCAACTTCAGACATGGGCATGAAGAAACCGACGAATTCCATAAGGCGGATAGCCTTCATATAGCCAAGAATGTGAAGGACAAAATCATGAGAAAACATGCATGAAGAACAAAATGACTGAATCGAAATGAATCGCGTGCGTAGACTCATGTGAATGGAAGGAACAAATTTAATAGTGCACATCAATCACATTTCTGATTAACTCAATTCAAGTCGACACTTATTTGTGGAATTTGGAATGCAGAGATAACAACTTCAAAGGTATAGTTCTTTACCGAAAAAAAAAACTTCAAAGGTATAGTTCGCTAATAGAATTGAATGAACGACATGAAAAGAGAGTTTAGGTGACGCGATTTTCTTTTGTCTACACTTTTTTTTTATTTTTATAGTTTGTCATCATGGATGATCATTTTGCTGCAAAACTTAAGTAGTTGGAAAACAAACTCAAAACATAAAATCTAAATGTGTTTCTTTATATTCACTTTGAGGACAATTGAAAGATCTTTGCCACCCGGAATTAAATAACACGATTTGCATGTCAAAGAGGTTTAGAAAGGGGTTAACCGAGACTTAAAATCTTTCTTTTTTATTTTAGTTGAATGGGATGAAGACCAGAAAACGTATTCTTGTTTCTATCTTAATTGAACAAAGCGTGTGAACAAAACAATTACATAAATTTTCTTTTGTCAGAAAACAATTACATTATTCAGTGGACACAGTATATATTTTTTTTAATTTTAAAAATATTTCCAGGCTCTCGGGTCAAAGTCGTACCATTTTGAAAGAGAGTAACACTATGCATATCTTTCAACTCTTAACGTGCTCATTGATCAATAAATGTGTTTCTGTATGAAAGGGGAAAAAGGTTAAAAAACAAGTATGGAAAGAAAAATCCAAGAAAATGTGCGTAGGCCTCTAGGGATAAACACAGTCCAAATCCAGGACAGATTAGTCAACCACGCAACTCCTATGTAAGTAAATAATGCTCTTTATGCAAAAAGCAATTATCAATACCATTGGTGTAGTCTTCGATGCCTATTTTCCTCAAAAAGACCTGATCTATCCCTTTTTAATTGTTTTTATGGATCTTAATGTCAATATGTGTTCTTATGATTCATGATAAACCATATTTCACCTCGTGTTCTCATGATACATGGCATCAATACCATTAGCCAATACCCTCGTGATATATGATAACTGGACCCGTCAAATGGATGGATCGGGTCGGATAAAAAAAGATTCGATCTAAATAGACCCATTTAACCCATTTTGATCCATTTCCATGTAATACAAATTTAGTGAGCCATACATGACTTGACTTATATCCAATCCATATTCGACCTGATCCATATGCCAAAAATACTTTCATATTTAACTCAACTTAGGAAAACTCATGCCTAAATTAAGATAAGAGTACGGAGTGAGTGAGGAAGAGATTGAATGAGGATAAGAAAGAATAAAGAGAGAGTCATAATGGTGGATTTGATCTAAATAAGTTGTAAACTCATTTATAACCCATTTACGATCCATTTTACTTTCTTCTTATGTTTAAACTCACTTATTACATGTTATTAACCCATCTGATAACTCAATCCATTAAATACAAATTATGAAAGGGGCCATAAACCCATTTAGATACGTCTAACAATGACCTACAAATTCTTCCGTGCCAATATACCATTCATTAACCATCTTTATAGTACGTTGATCACTTGAACTTTGGGGGATGGATCTTGCCCCCGAGAGCTCCAATAGCTTAGTTACTACATGCATATATGGCTCATCCTCCAACAATTTAATAAAATCCAAAACGGGTCACGTGTCATTTGCGCATTCAAATTCGCTACAATCCCGGGTTCTTCCTCTAATTACTATCTAATGTGATATTGTTTCATAAAACTTGACAATTTGTACTAAATGTGGCCAAAAGGGTCAAGAACACATCTCAACCTACATATAAGAACGTGGATTATAAATAGATTACTTAACAATTTAATGAATCTTAAATGATTTTAAATTGGTCCTAAATGGGTTACCTTACTATCTTAAATTAGTCATAAAAAGGTTTTTTGATTTTTTTTTAAAGAAATTATAAAATTTTCATGAAATATTTTAGCAATATATAGAAATATTTTAATAATATGAGTCGAGTATGGGCTAAAAAAATTGCATTACAATAACCGGGCCATAAATAGGTTAATAAACGTTGTGAGAATCGTAACATTGTTTGTTAAACCTGACTCGTAATCGGACCACGAGCCTCGTGTGTCTCTTTCGAGTGATGATGAGCATTCTCTATGGCGAGTACGTTCGCTACGAGGTCTCTCTCGACTTGCCTGTTGTGCTCAAGTTCGCCAAGCAATGGCGCTTGGCCATCGCCACCATCTATTCCTCTTGAGCCATCATTACCTCGCCAAAGAAAACCAAGAAATTCCCACGAAAATCCCCTTCCTAGACTTCGTCTCGATCCGATCATCCCAGCTCCTTCTTCTGGATTGATTAGTCACAACTCACGAAGCTAGTCAAGGACAAGGACCTCCGCCACCTCTAGGAATTCGGCGGGGTCGAGAAAGTAGCCTCCACGCTCAAAGCTAATGCCTTGGCCGAGATAAACGGCAACCTAAAAGACATCTCTCACAGGCAAGATGATTTTGGCATCAACTCATACAAGAAGCCGCCTACCAAGGGCTTCTTCCACTTCGTGTTCAAGGCTTTCAAGGACCTCACTGTCATGATTCTTCTTATTTGTGTTGTGCTTTTGCTCAGGTTCGAGATCAAAGAGAACAGGATCAAGGAAGGTTGGTGTGACGGCGGGAGCATATTCGTCATGGTTTTCCTTGTGATTGCTGCGTTGGCCGTGAGAAATTATTGCCACAATCGGCACTTCGAAAAATTGTCTCGCGTGAGCGGTAATATTCTCATAGATGTGATAAGGAAGGGTCATCAATAGCAGGTTTCCATATTCGAGATCGTCATCGATGATGTCGTTTGTTTGAAGATCGATCAACTTCCCGTAGACAGGGTTGTTCCTGGACGAGCACTCCTTATAGGTATGGACGGCAATCTGTACTGGTTTGTGATGGGGGTTTATCAATCGAATCGGTAGAATGGCAGATATAAAAAAAATAAACAACACGATTTACCCAGATTCACCTAGAAAAGAGCTACGTCCTGCAGTCTGTATTATTAGGTTTTCTGTCGTACGGTTACAATGAACGAAAAAACAATATATATAGGCTCAAACAGGCCCCAAAACTAATGGACCAAATTAAATAAAAGCTTAAAACCTATATTGTCTCGGGGGCACTGCCCCCATGTCCTTGCTTGCTCACCGGCGAGCAGGGCAGCCGTTCGCTCATTGGGGAGCAGAATCCCCGCCCGCTGACCAGCCAGCGGGACCTCCGTATTGGGGGCAATTCCATGCGTAGGGATCCTATGTCATTGGTTAATACTTCTATTTCCCTAAGCTCACGTGAGCATGCCCAATGTGAGAAATAAGGATTCCCAAAGTATTCACCAACTCTAATAGTTTAACACATTAGATATGCATATTAACTCATGTTGGTTTCCTCCAAAAATATATAGATTGGTATTACCAGGTTAGAGCACAGTCTAAGTAATTAGTCAAAAAAAAAATTGTACAAGTGCATCATATTCTACTTGATGCCTGGCAGTTTGTCATTTTGATAATCTTGATTCTATGACAAAGAGGAAAAGTAATGGTTTTGATATTCTAGTCATAGTAGAACAAACTCTGTTGAAAAGAAATTCTACTAGAAAAAGTTAAGTTTAAACGCAATCCATCTGTTCTTGTTTCATATTGGTTCATGTTTCATTTTGTTGTCTTTAAGTTAAGACCAGAACGCATCATATATGGTATCATCCTAGCGTCGGCAAACCATGTGTGACGTTTGTGTTGTCAATTTAGGTTGATAAATCGAGCATAGCCGAGGAGAGTAGTCACGTATGTTGAGATATGGTTCATACTACCTTACGCTAGGAAAACACGTGGGTCTCACTCCACGCTGAGGGGGGGGGAGGGGTCTAGAGGAGTCGCCCCGCGGGAGTCTCAAGGGGGCAGCGCCCCCTGGACACCAGAGGGTTTTTTACAATTTAAGTTAATATTTTTTTTAACAGTTTGGGCTTGAGTTCATGAATAGATGTTACTATATATATTCTTTTTCTCTTGTAATTGAGAGATGTAACGAGAGGTGTGAGGTGCAAATTATAGTGGAATCTTTTGCTAGATGTAGCCTTAGTTTAAGGATGAACCATGATATCGTCTCAATTTCTCTTTCTTACTTTTGCGTTTCACTTCGACTTGATTGTGCACCGAATCCTAACAACGTAGAAGTGAACTGTAATGAGAATCCATTCCTGCTCTCCGAAACAAAGGTCGTTGATGGGTATGCTGGTTACCTCTATCGGTATGAACACAACGTGGGGCGAGATGATAAGCTCGATCAGCCGCGACAACAGCGAGCAGACCCCTTTACAGACTCGGCTTAACAAGCTCACCTCATCCATTGGCAAGATTGGCTTGGTAGTTAATTTCCTGGTTCTCATGGTCCTACCGATTTGCTATTTCACGGGGAAACACGCAGGATAAGAATGGGAACCAAGAATATGTTTCAGGCCAAACCACAGGTGACAATTGTAGTCGTTCCTATGTGTGTTCACATAAATCAAGATGAAGGAACTAGACAAACCTGAATCAAGTGTAGACGAATGATTGGTTGGATGATCAATCCGAGCTCGACGAATTCATGTCGTGTCCTTAAGACAAATTTGTCCCCTCCATCGGTACCCAAGGTTGCGTGGACAATCGCCTCCCAAGATAGAATGGATCACACTTTCGTCGAAGTGGTACTTCCTCGATGAAAATCCTTCGAACGCAACTTCGGGAATTATCGCACAGATGAGAGTGAGCGATGGATGAATTTTCGAAAAACAGAAATGAATGCTCGCGTGTTCTTCGAAAAATCAAAATGTATTATATAAAGGTCCAGTCGAAGAGTCACGAATTCTTGATTATTTGGAGTTCGGTTATTACCGACATCTTCATTCGGCGTTCGGTTATTGTCGAATCAATGCCTTCGTTCGGTCGAACCGATAGCTTGAAGAGAGATAACGAATAGGCATCATCCGAAAAAAAAAATCGAACGAATATGTCTATTTGGAAAAAGAAAAATAAAATCGATAAGTTTAACTCGGACTCGGGCCCGGCCCGATTCGATCCGATCCGAGCCGAGCCGGCCGGATGGGCGGCGGCGGCGACGCGCACATGTAGACTGGTTCGACTTTGTGCAAGACCTCTCTCATCCACAAAAGTGGGGTGCCCATTGGGGCCCAAACTCATTGGAGAGGCTCAACTATTTAAACCCAATTTCTATCTCTCTTTTATCCCATGTGGGACTCCTTCAACCACATTCTCATTTATATTTTAAGGAATTTTGAAACATTAAAATCCCAACAATCCCCCACATGAATGAGAATTTCAAATATCATGACTCTTTGTGCATGTATGAAATGCAATGTGCGATTCTTCAATGAAAGAACGCTGCATTGGGATAAGTAGTCAAAGACCTAGAATTTTCCCTAGTAAAACCTATCGGACCTACTCGGTCAATCAGTAGACTTGATGTCTTTGAACTGTCGACCTTCGTTGTAAGTTTAGACAATAGGAGTCACACAGCTATCTCTCAACTAAAGTTGGTTCTCATTATTGTGTTCGTTTTGGCTATGAACACCGCCTGGTTTCATGAGTGCGTTCGAGAATTTGGTCTTTCATATTCTCTTAGAAGCGGCCCTTACTTTACACTCACATAGGTGATTTCTGATTGTGTGATATTTCATATACCTAAATCAGAATCATTAAAAGCTTATGCTTAACCTTCACTTATCTGTATTGTCCTTATACAGAAATTGAGTAAGAGTTGACAGTACTCTACACTGCCTGCATAACTTGGTTGTCCTTTTGAACTTAGATCTTGGAATCTCCAGTCAACTAGGTAGGGTTTCCGCTATGACGACTTATTTTATAGGCCTTAGACCCATTCCCCTTGATGTTTTCTTAACTATCTCTCTAGTTGGGCCTTTTGTTAATGGATCCGCAATATTATCTTTTAACTTCACATCGTCAATCGAGATAATTCCACTAGAGAGTAGTTGTCTCATGGTATCGTGTCTTCAACGTATATGTCAGGATTTTCCATTATACATAACATTCCTTGCCCTTCCTATTGCCGCTTGACTATCACAATGAATACATACAGCTGGCACTGGTTTAGGCCAATTAGGAATGTCTTCTAAGAAATTTCAAAGCCACTCTGCTTTTTCACCAGCTTTATCCAAAGCAATAAATTCTGCTTCCATAGTATACCTTGCAATACAAGTTTGTTACGATGATTTCCAAGACACTGCTCCTCCATCTAGTGTAAACACATACCCACTTGTGGATTTTGTGTCTCTTGTGTCAGTTATCCAATTTGCATCAAATATCCTTCAAGTACCACTGGATACTTTGTGTAATGCAAAGCATAATTTTAAGTGTGCTTCAAATAGCCCAGTACATGTTTCGTTGCTTTTCAATGATTGTCATTTGGACTGATTGTAAATCGACTCAGTTTGCTCACAACACAAGCTATGTCCGGCCTTGTACAGTTCATAACATACATTAAACTGCCTAGTATACTAGCATAATCATTTTGAGCTTTACTTTCACCAGTATTCTTTGAAAGATGTAGATTAACATCTATGGGGGGTTTTTGCTGGTATAATATCTAGATTCTTACATTTCTCAAGAATCTTCTCAATATAATGAGACTGCGATAAAGCTAGTCCTCCAGATGTCTTTTGGATTTTAATCCCTAGAATAACATCTGCGACCCCCATATCTTTCATATCAAATTTACTTGTGAGCATGCGTTTGGTCACCTTAACAACCTCGCTGTCGCTGCCCATTATAAGCATGTCGTCTACATACAAGCACAAAATGGAAAAGCCATTATGAGTATGCTTAAAATAAACACATTTATCACACTCATTTATCTTAAAACCATTCGACAACATAACTTGGTCGAATTTAGCATGCCACTGTTTCAGTACTTGTTTCAATCCATAGAGTGAGTTGATTAGACGACAGACCTTCTTCTCTTGTCCTGGAACGATGAATCCTTCAGGTTGTTCCAGATATATTTCTTCCTTCAAATCCCCATTTAAGAAGGCCGTTTTCACATCCATTTGATAGATTTCAAGCTTATATACCGCTGCTATAGCAATTAGCATCCTTATGGATGTAATTCTTGTGACAGGTGAATAAGTGTCGAAATAATCCAGACCTTCTCGTTGCTTGTATCCTTTTACTACAAGCCTAGCCTTATATTTATCAATAGTGCCATCGGCTTTCATTTTCCTTTTGAATATCCATTTACATTGGAGTGGTTTATTACCAGGAGAAAGGTCAACTAATTCCCAAGTATGGTTTGACAAGATGGATTCAACCTCACTATTGATAGCCTTTTTCCAAAACGGAGCTTCTGGGGATGTCACAGCCTCTTTAAAGGCCCGAGGCTTATTCTCTAACAAATATGTTAGAAAATCAGGTCCAAACGACTTAAAGATTTTTTGTCTTTTGCTATGCCTAGGTTCATCCTCTACAGGATCGCTTCTAGGTGTAGTCTCCCTAGGCCTTTTATCATTATTGATTGGCTCATATACTCTGTTATACGGAAAAATGTTCTCAAAGAACGAGGCGTCCCTTGATTCAATAATCGTATTAACATGTATATCTGGGATTTCAAACTTATGGACCATAAATCGATATGCATTACTGTTAAGAGCATATCCAACGAAGACACAATCAACAGTTTTCGGTCCTATTTTAACCTTTTTAGGTTTAGGAATCGCAATCTTAGCCAAACACCCCCACACTTTGAGGTATTTCAAATTAGGTGTTCTGTCTTTTCACTTCTCATAAGAAGTTTGTTGTGTCCTTTTGTGGGGCACTCTATTTAAGATAAAATTTGCCGTCAAAATAACTTCCCCCCACAAATTCTGTGGTAATCCAGAACTATTCAGCAACGCATTCATTGTTTCCTTTAATGATCGATTTTTCCTTTTTGCCATGCCATTTGACTGTAGCGAATAAGGATGTGTAATTTGGTGAATAATGTCAAATTCAGAATAAATTTCCTCAAAAGGAAATTCATATTCACCTCCTCTATCACTTCTTATCATTTTAATTTTCCTATTTAACTGAGTTTCAACTTTAGACTTATAAGTTCTAAAAGCATCCACAGCTTCATCTTTACTACTCAGCAAATAGACATAACAATACCTTGAACAGTCATCTATAAAAGTGATAAAATATTTCTTACCACCTCTTGACGGTATTGTTTTCAAATCACATATGTCAGTATGTATTAAATCTAAAGGTTCGGTCATTTTATTATCTATAGAATGAAAAGGAGGCTTAAAGAACTTTGATTCAACACATACTTGGCACTTTTCACTTGGGCAATCGGATTTTGGCAATAGTCCCATGTTCATCAATTTCTTTATTGACTTATAATTAACATGTCTTAATCTAGCATGTCATAAATCAGAAGACTCAAGCACATAAGCAGAAGCAGCTTTATTCTTAGAATCATTGGGTACAATAGTCATTACATTCAGCTTAAAAAGACCATCACTAAGATAACCCCTTCCTACATACATCTCATTCTTAGAGAGTACAAACTTATCAGACACAAACACCAACTTGAAACCATTCTTGATAAGGAGAGATCCAGACACTAAATTCTTGCGTATGTCTGGCACATGCAGTATATCGACCAATGTCACAGTTTTTCCAGACGTCATCTTCAGAGCTACCTTGCCAATTCCTTCAACCTTAGAGGTCGATGAGTTACCCATATAGAGTTTCTCATCACCTCCCATAGGCGTATAAGATGTGAACATCCATCAATTGGCACAAATATGGCGAGTTACTCTAGTATCAATCCACCATTCTTTAGGGTTTCCCACCATGTTGCACTTGGATATCATAGCAGTCAGATTGATATCGTCGACGCCATTAGAAATTTGTTCCACCACATTAGCTTGAGTATGCTTTCTCTTATTTGCTCTACAATCCTTGGCTCGATGTCTAGCTTTTCCACAATTGTAGCATTTGCCAATGAACTTTTTCTGGCCTTGGGTGGATCCCTCTCCAAACCTTTTCCTTTTCATGTTGGATTTCGGTCCACCTTCAACAACATTGGCCTTAGAGACCTCCAATTTGCTACCAACCTTCTTTTCAGAAAGTCTATTGTCCTCTTCGATCCTCAATCGAACAATCAGATCTTCAAATGATAACTCCTTTCTCTTGTGTTTCAAGTAATTCTTGAAGTCCTTCCAAGACGGTGGTAACTTTTTAATGAATGCAGCCACTTGAAATGATTCACTTAGAATCATACCCTCGGCATGAATGTTATGCATAATCACTTGAAGTTCTTGGACTTGACTTAAGACGGTCTTGAAATTGACCATCTTAAAGTCCAGAAATTTGCCGACTATGAACTTCTTCAATCCAGCATCTTCGATTTTGTATTTCTTGTCTAGACTGTCTCATAATTTCTTAGCCGTTTTCAACGGGCTATACACATTATACAGGGTATTGTCCAGACCATTGAGGATGTAGTTGCGACACAAAAAATCAGAATGTTTCCACGCATCTACCGCAGCAAACTTTTGCTTGTCCATTTCTACCTCCTCTAACTTAGGAGCATCCTCGGTGAGGAATCTTGCCAAGTTCAAAGTCGTAAGATAGAACAATATCTTCTGTTGACATCTCTTGAAATCAGACCCATTGAACTTTTCTGGCTTTTCTCCATGAGTTGGAACAGACGCAACAGGCGTCATTGATGTCGAAGCCATTTCTGTTACGAAAACGGAAATGATTGGACGAGTGAATATACGACAGCACGAGTATTAGAATTTTCAAAAAATAGCAACAGAAACTATTGGACTAGCAACATATGATGAAGCAATTTCTTAAGAATAGAAACAGAAATTATTGGAAAAGAAAAAAGCTTATAACGAAGATCATGAAAATGAATAGACAAATTTAATTCCTCGCAGTACTACGATGACAACAAATGATCATAAGACAATACTCGACGAACACACTTAAATGCGAACACACGATGGACAGCAAATTCGTCTTAAGATTATAGTCGTTCCTATGTGTGTTCGCATAAATCAAAATGAATGAACTAGACAAACTTGAATCAAGTGTAGACGAATGGTTGGTTGGATGATCAATCCGAGCCCGACGAATTCACGTCGTGTCCTTAAGACGAATTTGTCTCATTCACCGATACCCAAGGTTGCGTGGACAATCGCCTCCCAGGATAGAACAGATCACACTTTCGTCGAAGTGGTACTTCCTCGACGAAAATCCCTTGAACACGACTTTGAGAATTATCGCACAGATGAGAGTGAGTGATGGATGAATTTTCAGAAAACAGAAATGAATGCTTGTGTGTTCTTCAAAAAATCAGAATGTATTATACAAAGGTCCAGTCAAAGAGTCACGAATTCCTGGTTATTTGGAGTTCAGTTATTACCGAATCAACACCTTCATTCGGCGTTCGGTTATTATCGAATCAATGCCTTCGTTCGGTCGAACCGATAGCTTGAAGAGAGATAACGAATAGGCATCATCCGAAATAAAAAAAAATCGAACGAATATGTCTATTCGGAAAATTAAAAATAAAATTAATGGGTTTAACCAGAACTCGATCCGAGCCGGACGGACGGACGGTGGCGGCGTGCGCGTGGACCGGTCTGACTTTGTCCAAGACCTCTCTCCTCCACAAAAGTGAGGTGCCTCTTGGGGCCCAAACCCATTGGAGAGGCTCAACTATTTAAACCCAATTTCTATCTCTCTTTTATCCCATGTGGGACTCCCTCAACCACATTCTCATTCATATTTTAAGGAATTTTGAAACATCAAAATCCCAACAACGATATCATGTACTCCATGGTGGGCATCATCGCAGTTGCTGTGACAATCGTGGTGGTCGCGATTCCTGAAGGCTTGCCACTGGCGGTAACCCTCCCTCTTGGCTATTCAATGCAGAGGACGATGGCAGATCAGGCGCCGGTGAGGAAGCTTTCGGCCTGCGAGATGATGGGGTCGGCCACCACTACCTGCACCGACAAAACCGGCACTGTGACAATGAACCAGATGAAGGCGACAAAGTTCTGGTCGGCCAACACATTGTGGCAGTGTCTCCAAGTTCATACTGAATTTGATTCGGGATGGGGTTGCTTTAAACACCACCGGCAGTGTCTATAGGCCGTCTTTAGGATCGGAGTACGAATTCTCGGGTAATCCCACCGAGAAATTGATTCTTTCCTGGGCGGTTTCGCAATTGGCAATGGACATGTAGGAGACAAAGAAGAGCTGTGAAGTCATCTGAGTCGAAGCTTTCAACTCGCAGAAGAAGAGAAGCGGTGTCCTAATAAAGAAGAGCGCGGATGACACATTCCATGTTCACTGGAAAGGAGCGTTAGAGATGTTCTTGGCCATGTGCTCGAGCTTCTATGACGGGTTAGGGATAGAGAAAGATTTGGACGAACATGAAAGGATGAGAGTCGAGCAGATTATCCAGGGGATGGCGGCGAGCAGCCTCAGGTGCATTGCTTTCGCTCATTAACAAGTCTCCGATGAAGCAATCAAAGAAAGAGAAGACGGGAAGAAGATGCAAGAAGACGGCCTCACATTACTGGGACATGTCGGCATTAAGGACCCATGCCGTCCTGGCGTGAAGAGTGCGGTCCAAGTTTGTCAGGACGTGGGAGTGAACATCAAGATGATAAAAGGAGACAACATCTTCACCGCTAAGGCCAACGCCATGAAGTGCGGGATTCTCAAGCCGGGGGACGACGCCTCAAACGAAGCTGTCATGGAAGGAGCGGAGTTCTGCAGCTACACACCTGAGGTGAGGCTTCGGAGAGTCGAGAAAATCCAGGTCATGGCGAATCAAATGGTCGTCGTCCTCACTCTACAATTCAAGGGTGAATCGATATTCGGGGCCGACGAGGCAGTGAAGCGGACGCGGATATTCAATGCGTTCATCCTATGCTAGGTCTTCAATGAGTTCAATGCAAGGAAGCTCGAGAAGAAGAATGTGTTCGAGGGCATTTACAAGAACAAGCTGTTCCTAGGGATCATCTTTGTGACGGTGGTCCTACAGGTGGTGATGGTCGAGTCCCTGAACCGGTTCGCCGACACGGAGCGGTTGAGCTAGAGCCAGTGGGGGGCGTGGATCGGGATCGCGGCAGCATCTTGGCCTATTGGTTGTGTCGTCAAGTGCATCCCGGTCCCCAATACACCAATCTTTAGCTACTTGGCATTGAAAAGAAAGAAGCTCGGGAGAAAAACTGTGCACAGAACTAATTGGGTTTAACTCTGATTCTTTTCATTATACATGTATATTGAATTTGTTTTTGATGCCGCGTGATTTTTCTTTTCCTTTTCCCTTAGGAAAATAAGGAATGTATAATTTATTGATCTTTTGAGTTTAACCTTATATATTCTTGAATCTTTAGCCCCACCAATGTTTAAGTAAGCGTGCAACTTCAGACATGGGCATGAAGAAACTGGCGAATTCCATAAGGCGGGTAGCCTTCATATAGCCAAGAACGTGAAGGACAAAATCATGAGAAAACATGCGGGGAGAACAAAATGATCGAATCGAAATGAAACACGTGCGTAGACTAATGTCAATGGAAGGAACAAATTTAATAGCACACATCAATCACATTTTTTATTAACTCAATCCAAGTCGGGACTTATTCTCAGCATTTGGAATGTAGAGATAACAACTTCAAAGGTATAGTTCGCTAATAAAATCGATTGAATGACATGAAAAGAGAATTTACGTGACCCGATTTTTTTTCTAAGCTTTTTTTATTATATTTTGACATCATGAAGGACCATTTCTCTCCGAACATAAAATCTAAGTGTGTTTCTTTATATCCATTTTGAGGACAATTGGAAGATCTTTGCCACCCGGACTTAAATAACACGATTTGCAAGTCAAAGAGATTTAGAAAGGGGTTAATCGAGACTTAAAATCTTTCTTTTTTTATTTTAATCATATGGGATGAAGTTTTTCGACAAGAAACCAGAAAACATATTCTTGTTCGTATCTTAATTGAACAAAGCGTGTGAACAAAACAATTACATCATTTTTTTTTGTCAGAAAACAATTACATCGTTCAATGGACACAGTTTTCGAGGGAAAAAATTGAAAATCCTTAGCTAAATAGTTTCCAAGCTGTCCCTAAAGTTGTAGCGTTAATGATTTGTCCTGTTAGAGTTGGAGAGATTGGCCCTAGGCAAGATGTTAAAAAGTTTCATCTGAATTTTGAAATGTAAAGCTTGAAGGTATGCCTGCTCACAGGGAAAGGAAAAAGATTCTGTGAAAATTGAGAGACGGGGTGTATGAGCCTCAGCATGTTGAAATAAGGTATGCATTTAAGCCAGGCGCCGGGTTATTAAACTACAAATGGAGGCTCCTGTTGGAGTTAATAGCTACTATTAGTTGAATATGTGTTAAATCACAATCTTTTCAACCGGACGATTTAGTCAGGCCCTAATTAATTGATAAGACTATGATTTAAAGTTGTAGCATTAATGATTAGTCGTGCCGTTAGAGTCGGAGAGACGACAAACGTTTTTGAGCAAAAAGATCCCTAACTAAGCAAATATGAAAGAGAGTAATATAATGCATATCTTTCGGTATGAAAGGGGAAAGAAATAAAAAAAATTCTAGAAAAAAATATACGCAAATGTGTCGGCATAAGCTCCATGTAACTCATACATGGATTCGACCAAAAAAAAAGGATTAATACCGCAAAAAAAAAATTCAAATAAGTACACCAGTGACAAATTTACTATAAATTATTTTTTTATTATGAAAAATCTCAAATTGGTGCACCTGTGACAAATTTATCTCAAATCATTTTTTTTAACCGTCAAAAATCTCAAATTGGTACATTTGTGACAAATATACCCTAAACTAATTTTTTTACCACGAAAAATTTTAAACTATTACATTTATGACAAATTTACCATTTGTTAAATTGGATTAATACCACAAAAAATTTCAAATTGATGTACCTTGTCACAACTAAAAATCAAAGGTTAACGGATCATCAGGTTAATCAAATTAACTAACTTAATTCGAACCCTCCCAAATGCTGCTGAATTGTAACTTAGGTTTATTTTATGCAAAATTAATTCAACTCGGAGCCGCCGCTAATCATTTACGGTACTTTGATTAGAAACCTAAATAAATTAACGAGAGAAATAATTTTTTTTCACGAACCAAAGAAAATAAGTCTGGAGACTTTGTTACATTAATTTGGAGAAATTAATGCCCTTTTAGGACCAAATTTCATGAAAAATCTCTTTCGACTGATGATGTAAATGAAATGATTATTTCCCTGTTTTTTAGATTTTCTTCTTTCAAAATGCGATACAACCAAATTATATGACATAGCAATATGCATGAATTAATGACCTGGCAAGATATGCTCTAAACTATATGATATGCAAATGACATTTTTTATTTTCGGATTAAATGACGAACATTATGAAAAACATGCATTAAAATATGATATCATCCAATTTAGTTTAAGAAAATGATTTCTCAAAGTCCTAACTTATATTAGATGATAGTTATGATATAAAAATGGACTTCAGACATGATTAACTATAGAAAAATGAGGATTATTTTTTTGAGATTTTTTTATTTAATTAACGAAAGATGAAATGCAAAGATTGAACAAAAATATACAAAAATGTCCATATTATACCTTTGATTCTGAATTTTTTGATTAATTCGCTCGTACCCAAAGTTAGGGTTGGAGGAAATTTATTCACAAACTTTCATATTCGAGTTACTAAGCAAATATGGGTATAGAATAAAATCGTCCCTTAATACAAATGATGGAGCACGAAATTCCATACAAATTGCCTCTATACAAATTGCCATCGTGTTACACAAAATCATGGCGAAGGTATGGAATTTATTTTACCAAAGGGACAAGGCACATAAGAGCATATATTATGGGCATATTTATTAATAAATGTGCAAACTATGTAATAAAAGCAAACAATTAATCAAACATGACCAGATAAAAATGGTGATGGAACAACTTATTTAGATTTTTGAAGATTTCAAGGGATGGATAAAAAAATATGAATGGGGTCCACCTTTCCTCATCCAAAGTTCGATTTAAATTTGAGAAAATTATCCTTTAAGATTTGCAAGTTAATTTCAGATAAATCTAAAAAAATTTAGATAATTATCCAAACCAATCCTAATCTTATCCACAAATTAAATAAACTCAGAAAATTCAGAGGAGATAAGACAGCTAACTATCAGATAAGTGACCCAACCGATTCACATGTTATAGATACACATTCAAAGCAATAGATTCTCCACGACAAGTCTGATTTTATCCACTTCAAATATTCTGAAAAATTAGATAAAATTTAGTTTAGTAAAGGATTAATACCACGAAAAACGCTAAAGTGGTACACCTGTAGTAAATTTACCTCAAATTATTTTTTTTATCACAAAAAATCTCAAATTTGTATACTTGTAAGAAATTTACCATAAACTGATACACTTGTGATAAATTTACCCGTCATTAGTTTTTGTTAAATTTAATATCAAATTGTTGAGTTGGATGATACATGATAGTTCACAGGAGTACCAATTTGGGTTTTTTACTCTATGTTATCACAAATGTAGTAATTGGGGATTTTTCGTGATATTAAATTAATTTAATAAATCTTAAATTTGTCATTGGTATAATAGTTTGAGGTTTTTCGTGACAAAAACAAAATTAGTTTAGGATAAATTTATCTCAAATGTACTAGTTTGGGGTTTTTAGTAGTGAAAAAAATACTTTGGGATAAATCTGTTACAAGTGTACTAGTTTAGAATTTTTCGTGGTCAAAAAATAGTTTGGGTGTACCAATTTGAGATTTTTCGCAATATTAACCCTTTAATAAACCTAACCACAATATAGAGATAACATCAGAAAAATCGTAAGATAAAGCAACTCAACCACTCATGAGATAAAATTCAAACCAAATTAGCTCACCCGATAGCACATTGACATTCAAATTAAGCAAGCAATTCTCATAATATTTCAAGATAAAGATGTTACCTTATTCGGAGATAATGTTGCTAAAATTGAACCGAAATTAAATCAACTTAATCTTACTTGTGGATGGGACCGGCTCGACGGAGATGGTGCGGTACCCCAACAGCGGAGAGTAAACTTGCTCGAAGTGATCGATAATCGAGTTGGACCTTTCGACTCTTAGCCCTACAGGAAAGGCTAATTTCATTGTTAATTATTCAATGGAAAACTTGTAAAGATAGCACGAAGGACTCAAGGAATTCTTTGGCAATTCTTCAACTTTACAAGTTCGCACAGATGTCGCCTTCTCTTGCCTGAATCCTGACAACAATAAAAAACAGATTAGTGTTTAAAGATGAAAGCTTTGTGAGCAAATTCGTCAACGTAAATTCTCAAGTGGGCGTGGATGTGTCTCTTCCTCGTGAAGTCTACGCCATGCTGGACTGATTTGAACGAGTAACCAACACTGCTGAAGATTTGTCCACCCATCATGGGAGACCACAATCAGGGAAGGAATTGACGAAAATTGGACCTCGGAAAAGCGGCTTCGGGCCAGGCTTGCGTGGAAGATATCTCGACGGCCGTTCGAGAACATGCGAAAGCTAAGCTCAACTTTCATCGTAAATATGGACTTGTTTCTGTGAGCTCGCAAGCTCTAATCGTCAGACGGTGACTGAATCGAATCGGGGGACACCGGGATTTAGCTTGGACAGCGGCGGTTCTGGTTTCCTCGGAACAGCAGTTTCGTAGGAGTACAGAGTTCGTGGTAGTGACTGCTCGACCGGAAAACCTGCAAAAGAAAGAACAAACGCAAGGAGGTTCAAGACGCCGCGGGGTAGGCGTCGCTCGGTGCGGGACGCAGGTTGTGCCGATGCAAACTTCAAGTCTGGGCACCTGCCCTCAGTCGGCGTTGCAGCTGCGAGGCTACCAGCTGGTGAGCGGACCTCGAGCGCGTTTTCAAGTCTGGCGAAAAGGAAGTCTGCCGTGTGTTTAATTGAACTGGCCACCTTCTGCGCGTGAAGACTAAAAGCTCTTTTACAGGGTAACATTAGGTTTAATCTTTTCTTGCAAGGCCAATTGCCGGCCCCATGGCTCCATTGACTTAATTAAGCTCAAAGTTCCTTTAATTAAAGCTCAAATTAAACACATGGGCTCAATTAAATAAATCCTAAGCTTAATCACATGAATTCAATTCAGCTCATTAAGCCTGAAAGCTCCCCCATGACTTAGCCGAATTTTCAATGGGTTTTGGCCTAATCCGCATTTCAATTTCGGGTTCACTTATGTTGCCTATCCCATAAATTGCAAATGTAATGCACTCATGCTAAAATTAAATATGAAAACCAATATGATTTTTTTATAGAAATTAAAGTTCATTCTTGATTTTTATGCAAAATAAGGATTAAGGAAAAATCAAAATTTAAGTGTCAACACACCTATGACAAATAGAGTGTAAAAACCTCAAACTGGTATACTCATGAACTGTCACATACTATCCAACTTAGCAACTTGACTCTAAATTTAACAAAACTAATGGGGGGTAAATTTGTCACTAACATACTAGTTTTGGGTAAATTTGTCACAAGGATATCCGTTTAGGATTTTTTGTGATCAAAAAAATAATTTGGTGTAAATTTGTCACAAATGTACCAGTTTAGGGTTTTTCGTGATATTAACTTAAAAAAAAAACTCCTACATGAAGCAAAATAAAATATATAGTGGTGCAAGAACTCGAACTTCGATCCTTATTGATTGATAGGTTTGAAATGAGGCTTCTTGTCGATGATTTGGTCCCCCAAAACCTTAAAGCTGTTAATGTCAATCTACGTACTTATGACCTCATTTATCTTGTGACGTCGACTGATAATTTCATTTTTATTTATTAGAATAAATTTATCACATGTTAAAGTCAATGGTGGGATTAATTGACTCTTTGAGGAAAAAAGGTAAATTGTGGGTCTCCTTTTCGGGTTTTTTTTATTCCTATTTAGGTTTTTAAAAAAATTATCAAAATAGGGCAAAAAAAAATTACTTACCAAATTGGGACTCGCACGGCACTTCAAATGTTGCATGGGCCCGACGCGATAGTTTAAATGCCACACGGGCCTGCGTGGCACTGGGAATGCCACAGAGGCCCGTGTGGCCCAAGGGCTCGCAAGGCCATTTTTGTCGTTTTTTTTTCAATATTTTGTTATGTGTTTTTAATTATATTTAAAACATCTATATTTAAATAAATTTTTAAATATAAATTTTTATTTTGAGGCCCATTTTTATAACATAATTATCAATAAATAATTAAATTTTTTTAAAGATATATGTAATTAATTTATGTAGCAAATAAATAATGAATAAATAAATATTCATAAAATTTATTTATATTTATATAAATTTGTAAATATAAATAAATAATTTATTAAGATGAATTTTTTAATTAATATAATTTATTTAGTATGTAAATAAATAATTATTAAGATAAATTTTTATATAATTTTTATTAATTATTTACATACTAAATAAATAAATTACATACATATTAATAAAATTTTGATTAATTATTGATAATTATGTTATAAAAATAAGTTACAAAAGAAAAAAATTATATTTACAAAGTAATATTAAATTTGTAATTATAAATAATTAATCTATTAAGATGAATTTCTCAATTAATATAATTTATTTAGTATGTAAATAAATAATTAATTTGTTAAGATAAATTTTATTAATTATTTACATACTAAATAAATTAATTACATACATATTAATAAAATTTTTGATTAATTATTGATAATTATGTTACAAAAATAAGTTACAAAAGAAAAAAATATATATTTATAAAGTTATATGAATATGAAATTATAGAAATACGTAAAAAAAATAAGAATTTAAAAAATAAAATTTTCAATTAATATAATTTATTTAGTATGTAAATAAATAAATAATTTATTAAGGTAAAATTTTATATAAATTTTAATTAAAATATATTATTTTTAGAACATAATAATCAATAATTAATTAAAATATATATTAAGATATATATCATTAATTTATTTACTATGTAATTATAATTAACTAATTAAATTTTTATTTACATAGTAAATAAATTAATTACATATATCTTAATATTTTTAAATTAATTATTGATGATTATGTTATAAAAATAATATAATTGATTAAAATTTATATAAACTTTACATTAATAAATTCTTTATTTATTTACATACTAACTAAATTATATTAATTGAATTTTTAAATTCATATTTTTACATATTTTTATCATTTTAATAAATTTTTTTATTTATTTACATACTAAATAAATTATATTAATTGAAAAATTTATGCCTTGTGAATATTTTTATTAATTATTTACATAGTTAAATAAATTAATTACATATATCTTAATATATGTTTAATTATTTTATTTATAATTATGTCATAAAAATAATATAATTAATAAAAACTTATATAAAAAATTTATCTTAATTAATTAATTAATTAATCACATAAGAATAAATTATATTAATTAAAATTTTTTATTTTTTAAATTTCATATGTTTTACATATTTTTATAATTTCATATTTATATGACTTTGTAAATCTAATTTTTTTCCTTTTGAGAATTATTTTTATAACATATTTATCAATAATTAATTGAAATTTTTATTAATATGTATTTAATTTATTTATTTAGTATGTAAATAATTAATAAAAAAAATTATATAAACAAATTTATCCTAATAAATTAAATATTTATTTACTGAATAAATAAATTATATTGATTGGAAAATATATCTTAATAAATTAATTATTTATATTTACAAAGTCATGTAAATATAAATAAATTTTATGAATATTTATTTATTCATTATTTACATACTAAATAAATTAATTACATATATCTTAAGAAATATTTTAATTATTTATTGATAATTATGTTATAAAAATAAGCCTCACAATGAAAATTTATTTTTAAAAATTTATATAAATATAAATTTTTTTAATATAATTAAAAACACATTACAAAATATAAAAAAACGAAAAAAAGGCCTTGTGGGCCCTTGGGCCGCACGGGCCTACATGGTACTTTAAATGCTGTCCGGGCCTTCCTAGCATTTAGATTGCCACCCATGCAACATTTGAAGTGCTGCTCGGGCCCCATTCTAATAAATATTTTTTTCCCTATTTTGTAAAAAAAAATTAAAACCTAAATAGGAAAAAAAAACCCTCCTTTTCGTCAATCTTACAGACCTGTCACCTTGTAAATAGGATAATTAAATGTGCTTTTCAAACTATTTTTCCAAAAAAAAAAAAAGGACTCATTTTCAATATGGACACGTGCAAACAAAAGCAACAATTTTATTTCAATATGCATGCTTTCAAATAAGCGGACTTAGAGAAGCCACGCACAACTACATGAAACAAGCACCAAAGCTGGAGCGAGCGAGCAAATCTAGAATAGCAGATTCTTCCAAGGGTTTCATGCTTCAAACTTTTGAGCTTACTGGACAAAACTCTCTACATGGAGAAAATTGATAGGGTCATCCGTCTGCAAGATTAACGAAGGAGACTTAAAAAATAAATGAGAATGTAGAGTGAAAAATATCTGTGTAGAAGGAGGTCTTTGTTGGCGATTTTTGAAAGGAGGGAAACCCTAGTGTGGGAGAGAGTTGTTGTAGTTTCTCGAGTTTTACTCCCCAAGTGATTATCATTTCCATTATTACACATACCATTTTTTTCTTTATTTCTTTTTTTTAAAAGTTTTTTGTGGGATGGATGCGCTTATAGTTACTGGCCTAAGGCTAAAAAGAGATAAATTATTTAAAGAGTGACACCACTATATATCAACAGGCTTCTAAATCTTAAAAGGACACATTTAGACTAATTTGAGAGTGTATTCCATTCTTCACGATGAGAGGTTCAAATCTTCATAAATATCTCTAGGCTAGTAGACTTATTCCTAGGTAGAAACCCCCAGTTCAAAACTTAGAAACGATACCCTACCAAGACCAGAGTAGTTATCATGTCAAAAAAAAACAATGAGTATCGGGCTAATTTACTCTGGAACCGAAACCAACCAGGCTGGATCTAATTGTTTTCCAGATTGAACTTGCCCCAAGACTCACCCCTAGATTCGATTCCCAATCACGGTAAGCCAATGCCAAGAGCATGATGGAGTCGTGAAATTTGATAGAGGAAAGTTTTGCTAAAGTCGAAGTCCAAATAGCTCATGTATCCAAATCCATGATAAGTAGTGAAGGGCGTGGGGGGCGGCACCCTCTCCTACAAAATGGGGGTTCGGAAGCTACGTTTCCGAGGTAACTATTGTTTTATAACATAAAATACACGTAATTTTTATCATTAGTTTCAATGCTTTGGACTTCTCTTATATATTGGGGCAATCTCTCTTAAAATTGTAACTTGATACTGATAGTGAAAAAATTAACTAATGCATCATCATAATTGTTCTATTTTTGATTTTGAACTTTTCTTTTTGTGTGTGTCAAAATTTGTGTGTTCTCTTTTGTGGCTTTTTTCTCTTTCTCGTTGTTGACACCTAATTTTGACAGTCTTATGTTTTATTTTCTTTGTAAAATAGAATATGTCAAGTTTGTTAAAGATATGTCATTTCTTGCTTTATTGAAAAATAATAGAAAAAGAAAGTATAAAACAAGAAAATTGCAAAAAAAACCGGATCGGGCCGGTTCGACCCGAGACCGGCGGACGTAAGCCAGTCGCTCGCGGTCCCATCAGGCCTCTCATGGCTCGGCCCAGATATCTTTCTCCCATGTTCCCTTTATTTCATTTGTGGCCCGCTTTCCTTCTTTTCATGGGACCGGCCCAGTCCACAGCTCTCTGTTTCTTGCAGTCCACCACTGCCCAAGAAGCTTGGACATAGGTGAAACACGACCCTTTCTCTGGCAGAATTCACGGAGGTCCACAAAAGCAAAACATGGAGAGAAAGTTGGAAGCACGACAGAGGGGCAGGTTGGAGGAATCGGATCCCCTGCCATAGCTCTTCTATGGCAGGGGTGACATAGAAACAATTTCGGCCGTCCGATTTAAATGGACGGCCGAGATTGCGCCACGTCATCCGGAGCAAAAATTTGAGCGGGCACAATCAAATTTCAACTTTAAAAAAACAAAAAGCCCCCTTTTCTTTTCTGATAGAAAAGAAAACTTCCTCTCTCGCTCCCCTATCTCGCTCGATTTCTCCACGATGCCTTCTCCCTCCCAAATCGAACGACGCCCGCAGGTCCGCCTCCACCTCCGCCTCCGCCGTCGCCTCATCCCTCCTACGACACTCTGCCCTCTCTCTCCCTCCCGACTCAAGCGGGCGAGCTCCGCTCTCTCTCTCTCTACTCGCGGCCGAGCTCTGCTCTCTCCAGCCCGACAGAACACACCGCCGCCTCCGCCCCGCCTCGGCCGTCGCCAAATCGCTGCTAATCTCTCCTTCTCCATCTCCGTCCCTCCCGACTCGCGATCCGAGAAGCCCTAACTTTGCTCTCCCTCCCTTGTCTCACGTCTCCCTCCCAAATCGGCTCACGACCCTCGCAGGTCCGATGAACGCCTCCGACGCTCGAGCCCTTCGCCCCGGATCCCGGCATTTTCGGCTCGGAGAAGGCATTGCGGCTCCAGAGCAGTTCGCGCGCGCCACCGCTCGTTTCGGACACGGCTCACTCCGCGACGCCAACTGGTAAGGACATAAGGCGTTGCTACTGCGAGTACTGTGGAATCCGCAGGTCCAAGAAGTCCATCATTGCTTCTCGCATCCAGTCGCACCACAAGGTCCTTCCCTTTTTTCACTCAGTTCTCCTCGCTTCGTTGCCTTCCGATGCTTCCTAAGTAGCTCGGGTTCGTTTTGGCTGCGAGTTCTGATGCTACGATTTGATTAGTTCGACCAAGAACTGCCGATTTTGCGTTACGGAATGTGCTCGCGTTTGAATGTCCGCCACGATCGGAGCCGTTTTGTGAACTGGTTTTCTTGTTGCTTCGGTCTTTATCAGGATGAGATGGAAGCAGCAATGGTTCAAGGGGTTGAGGGGAAGGAGGGAACGAAGGCTAATACTTGCGAAGAATGCGGGGCCACGTTCAAGAAACCTGCGTGCTTGAAGCAGCATATGCAGGGCCATTCGTTCGAGGCATATCAATCTCTTTGTTCGTCTCACCAGAGAGTTCTCTTGTAGGGAAATCAAACTAGGGTTGTGGTAAGTCAAACAACGAGGGTGGTCCAATTGCTGACATTCCATGATGAAAGCTTAAAAGTATAGTTAAAGCTAAACTTAAATTATGGGTACGGGACTTGTCCTTTGTAGAATTCGTATTACTATTTGCTCCAGATCTTGTTGCTGGGGAAGCTGGTGGTTTAATTGTCTACGTGTTCTAGGTGTTGGGATTGTCATTGCTACACCTAGTCGTCTCTTAGACATGTTGGAAGCATATACGACAAACCTGCGGAGAGTGACTTATCTTGTGTTGGATGAAGCCAATCGAATGCTAGACATGGGATTTGAACCTCAGATAAGGAAGATTATAAATCAAGTGAGTCTTTTATATGAGTTCTTTTCTCTGTCTTTCTGCCTCTTTAGGGGGATGTATTTGCTCGAACCTGAGAACGTAGATTTAGGTTATGACATGCACATGCTTAGTTGTTCCTATGAATTTTTGTCATTGCTTCAAGTGAGGAATTTCAGAAATTTTGTAGATACGACCAGATAGACAGACACTATTGTGGAGTGCAACATGGCCGAGAGAGGTTGAAACTCTGGCGAGACAGTTCTTGAGCAATCCGTATAAGATTTGAGGTGTTATATATTGCGGGGTAACATTGTGATAGAAATGAATGTTCATTGACATTAGTGCCTTTTGGATATTGTCATTTTTAGGTTATCATTGGATCCCCTGATCTGAAAGCAAACCAATCTATAAGTCAAGTTGTTGAAGTAATAAAAGAGAGTGAAAAGTACAGCAGGGTTGTCTTTGGTCGCTATTACTTGAGTATCTATTGCTGCTGCAGGCTGATCAAACTACTGAAAGTAGTGATGGATGGGAGTCGAGTTCTGATATTTGTAGAAACAATAAGGGATGTGATCAAGTCACAAAACAGCTGAGGATGGATGGATGGCCTGCTCTATCTATACATGGAGACAAAAATCAGTCTGAGAGGGAATGGGTCTTGGCTGAATTTAAGAGTGGCAGAAGTCCCATAATGACTGCCACTGATGTTGCTGCAAGGGGTCTTGGTAGGATCACTGTGTGTTAGGTTCATAGGTCTCTTCATATAGGCTTGAAATTCCAAGGATAGGCGAGTTGGCCGGCTGCTTTCCAGTTTCCTTAGATTACAAGAGCCTGATGCTTTTCTCCATCAAAATAAAGTGGGATGGGAAGCAAGGTTCTGTCATCTGGCATTCACTAGTGTATTACGAATAGGATGTCCACAAAGTCATTGAGTGATGCTTATAGCTGATTTTCCAAGAATATAGGGATCATGACGGTTTGTATTCCTAATATGCTGGTAAATAGCAGTTTGCTTTACCATATGCAGGGATAAGGGGTGCTTGCCTTTTCTCTTCCATTTTCCCCTTTTGAAGCTATAAGATAGATTCTTTTCTGACTGTTTTGTACTTAATGCAGATGTCAAGGATATAAAGTGTGTGATAAACTATGATTTCCCAATGACACTTGAGGATTATGTGCATAAAATTGGCCGAACTGGTCGAGCTGGAGCGAAGGGCACTGCCATTACCTTCTTCACTGCCACTCTATTATTTTAGGAGATTATAGTTGCTGAATTTCTTTTATCTAAATCACGACAATGCAGCAGCAGCAGCAGTTCCTTCATGTGTTTGTGCACCAAAGTGACCTTAGTACTGCTCGAACTGTGTGGATCCTACTCTATTTATTTTAGGAGATTATAGTTGCTGAATCTCTTTCATGTTTCTGTGTATCATACTTTCTAAATGATGACAATGTAGCAGCAGCAACAGTTCTTTCATGTGTTTGTGCACCAAATTGACCTTGATGTGGCTTGTCACATGGTCCTTGACCAGGATCTCTCTTTTGGCCAGACCATCTGGTGATCTACCTGAGACTTGTCGTCATTTCAATACCTTAGAAAATTTGAGCTGCATTACCCTTCTCCCCTTGTGGGAATGCAAGATGGTGTTTTGGCTGCTGTTTAGTTTTTTCAAATGCATCTCAAATCAAACAATACGCGATGGGTCGCTTTTATGGTTCACGTGTGATAGGATTAAGGGTTGGATTGATTTGCCAAACATGCCACAAGGGGCAAAGGGATTGATGTTTTCCCAACAACTAGAACACGCAGACAATTAAACCACCAGCTTCCCCAACAAGATCTGGAGCAAATAGTAATACGAATTCTACAGAGGACAAGTCCCGTACCCTTATTAAGATCATTAATTTGTGGACATTGACTATATTATGAGCATGTTTACTATTGTAAATTAACAGGTGTCCATTGGCTAAAAGGACATTGACTAAATTATCCATCACGATTTGCAAGATGTAAATGGCTAAACGGGCACAAGGCCATATAGACAAGTCCTGTAGTACTCAAACTGTATACTTCAACAAAATAAAATCCCAGGTGACGAGAGCCAAATTTTCAGGAGTCATATAGCACCAATGCTAATGAGACCTATCAGCCAATATAAATTGGTCCCTCAACCATACAATACAAATACAGTTACATGCATCTCATCAGAAATTTCAACCACCTCTAGCTTCTCTTCTTGTGGCATCGTGAAGCAAGTCAATATCAACTCCATCAGGAGGTGGCTGAACAGACCTCACTACTGATCCTCTGATAAAGCAGGAGGTGCCCTCACGTCCTTCAGCACGTGGAACACGTCAGAGTCGGTATGTATAAGTGGCTTTCCCTGCTTATTATAGATGGAATTTCCCTCTTTATCCTGCAATTAGATAGGAATTGACCATACTCAGTGTAGGAGCAAACTAAAAGATGTTTAGATAACACCAAATTTTAATTTAAAATATAATCAAAAGTTAACACTTTGCAATCCTCGTCCTTAATTGTCTCAATCATCACACGATCCCAGTCAACTTCCAAGCTAACAGTTTTGGACAAGATGAGAGACAACCTGTTTATTAGCAGATGCACATCATTAGGATAGAATGATCACAAAGTCCAGATGAAAAACTTCTAGAGCAACGAACCGTATCATAGAGCGGGATATCTTGGACACTGTATGTGCATGCATGAAGAAGCGTCTTGCTTCATGGACTGTTTTCTTTTCCTTAAGTGCCTCGCACTCCATGATGGGTCCGCATCAAACCCCAAATTCACGCATGTGCTCAAAGCTTGACAAATCTAAATAAGATAGAGAGTTCATATATTCAAAGGGTGTATACAGAAACTTTCTAGATTTTGATGTAAATTCAACAAAACTTGAATTCGATGCTTTTGTGACACTAAACTAATTATCTCAAAATAAAAGGCAGAGAAGAAACGGTAGTCTTGGATGTTAAACCTTCCAGAATGCTTCAAAAATGCGAGGAGGGTTGTATAGAAATGCTACAGCAAGCCTCTCAGGGTAATGGTTCTGCAGAATATTAATAGTCTCTCTTGCAGATTTGATGGGCACATTGGTACTCAAGGACCACCCTGTGAAGTCTATCAACCATGCCATCTGTTCCTGACCCTCTGGGAGATTAAGGATGGCATTTTCTATCAAATAGACTAGATGTCGCATCTGGTTGTCAAGCAATTGTGTATTCTGCGAGATTCATTGTCAAGTTAATAGGTATGAGCAAATAAAACCTACAGAAATTAGTAACAACAGGTTGGATAAGTACCTGCATTCCAGGTCTCAATATAAGAACACTCCTTCCATGACGATCGTGAAAACTTGCTATGTATACTTTTCCAGTTTCACCTTCAATAGCAACTTCTTCCTGTTTTAGTAAGCATCACGTTGTCAAATGGAAGCGCTATTCAATGTTCCAATAAGTACCGTTGCATGTGTAACACGACCTGCTCACTAGCCATATTGTCAACTAGAAGAGTCTAAGTGATGATTTTGGAACGGCATGAGTGCAAATATATATTGGGACACTTATTGTCCATTGAACATGAATTCTCCCACAACTAATGCTTTATATTACTGCATCATCGCAGTCTCAAAGAAGACATAAAAGAGTGAGTGCCACTCAACTATTCTAGACATAAACCAATCCTGCAGTTGCATTCCTTCACAAAACCAGTTCTTCACTGTACTAGGAACTAAATCTACGAAATAAATTTAATTACCAGGTGAACACAGTAGTTAGGGTAACCAGCATCAGACTTATACTTAAGTTTAACAGGCAACCACCATCAGCATAAATTATCTATCACGAGACTTGTGCAGGCATTTATTCCCTGAGACATTTCAGCCATCTTACCCAGCTGATTTCCTCAGGCTTAAAAGCTGATCTCCATTTGAGCGTCTCGTCTAACAGTTTCTTTGCTTTGTCTATGTTCCAGTTTCGAGCTTCCAAGTATCTCCTCAGGCATGCATCATCACAATACTTCAAACTTCGTCCAGAGAGTAGTCCCATAGCAGTCTTAAGCTCACTCATCTGCATGCACATGGAGTTAAAATGTAACTGTATTTATCCTATATTCTGGGCAGGAAACATTAATAATTGTTCTGTGACTTCAGAAAATCTATGCATAGTGAGACATCAAATACATAGATGGGCCCTGGATAAGGAAAGGGGTACGGATACAGGAGATACAAGCAGTGAAATATTATCTGCAATAAGGGCACCTTCATGGTTTCTCATGGCCAGAAAAGCTATTGACTAAGATCAACCACATGGTCAGCCAGGGAAATCAGATAAAATACGAGCAATCAATCACAATGATACACTCCACGAAATGTTCGGTCCTTACAAACGCTGTAATTTTGAAATCTTAATTACCTTGGACTCAGACTGCAGCGAGTCATCCTCCTCACTGTGGTGAGAGTTGCTCCTTCGACGAAACATGGAGACTGAAGCCGAAAAATGATACACTCCACGAAATGTCCGGTCCTTATAAATTTTAAAACTTTAAGAGCAAAGACCACGAGCGAATGTGGTGCATCAAAACCATCTGCTCAACAAGACCGTGGCGAGACACTCATGACTATGTGATCAGAACCTCTCCACTCCACAAACCGTATCTCACTGTCGACCACCTCAATGACAGGTATAATCTAAGCAAAACTTCACTGAAATTTTTCAATGTACTAGCTTTCATGTTGCGTTTTCAAGAACACAAGAGAACTCTCTGGTGAGATGAACAGAGAGATTGATATACCTCGAACGAATGGCCCTGCATATGCTGCTTCAAGCACGCAGGTTTCTTGAACGTGGCCCCGCATTCTTCGCAAGTATTAGCCTTCGTTCCCTCCTTCCCCTCAACCCCTTGAACCATTGCTGCTTCCACCTCATCCTGACAAAGACCGAAGCAACAAGAAAACCAGTTCACAAAACGGCTCCGATCGTGGCGGACATTCAAACGCGAGCACATTCCGCAACGCAAAATCGGCAGTTCTTGGTCGAACTAATCAAATCGTAGCATCAGAACTCACAGCCAAAACGAACCCGAGCTGCTTAGGAAGCATCGGAAGGCAACGAAGCGAAGAGAACTGAGTGAAAAAAGGGAAGGACCTTGTGGTGAGACTGGATGCGAGAAGCAATGATGGACTTCTTGGACCTGCGGATTCCACAGTACTCGCAGTAGCAACGCCTTATGTCCTTACCAGTTGGCGTCGCGGAGTGAGCCGTGTCCGAAACGAGCGGTGGCGCGCGCGAACTGCTCCGGAGCCGCAATGCCTTCTCCGGGCCAAAAATGCCGGGATCCGGGGCGAAGGGCTCGAGCGTCGGAGGCGTTCATCGGACCTGCGAGGGTCGTGAGCCGATTTGGGAGGGAGACGTGAGACAAGGGAGGGAGAGCAAAGTTAGGGCTTCTCGGATCGCGAGTCGGGAGGGACGGAGATGGAGAAGGAGAGATTAGCAGCAATTTGGCGACGGCCGAGGCGGGGCGGAGGCGGCGGTGTGTTCTGTCGGGCTGGAGACAGCAGAGCTCGGCCGCGAGTAGAGAGAGAGAGAGCGGAGCTCGCCCGCTTGAGTCGGGAGGGAGAGAGAGGGCAGAGTGTCGTAGGAGGGATGAGGCGACGGCGGAGGCGGAGGTGGAGGCGGACCTGCGGGCGTCGTTCGATTTGGGAGGGAGAAGGCATCGTGGAGAAATCGAGCGAGATAGGGGAGCGAGAGAGGAAGTTTTCTTTTCTATCAGAAAAGAAAAGGGGGCTTTTTGTTTTTCTAAAGTTGAAATTTGATTGTGCCCGCTCAAATTTTTGCTCCGGATGACGTGGCGCAATCTCGGCCGTCCATTTAAATCGGACGGCCGAGATTGTTTCTATGTCACCCCTGCCATAGAAGAGCTATGGCAGGGGATCCGATTCCCAGGTTGGAAAGGACAAGGAGCAGGGGAACAAAAAACCCATGCAGTAGAGAAAAAAAGGAGGGGAGAGGAAGGAAAGGAGAAAAAAAAAAAAGGGCTAGAGTTCTCTCGGCAAGCTCTGTGGAGGAGGACCGAAAATGAGGGAGCTCGTTTGAGCTCAAAGAGGAAGAAAAAGGCAAGAAAAAAAAAGGGAGGGAAGAAAGAAGAAGCACAAGATCGGAAGGAAGAGGTTCCCAGTCCATCTTGTGCGCACGAGCGTCGGATCATCAACCCGGTGATGGCCCGAACGCGATATTACCCTGGACAACGCCATGGCAACGGCTGAAGGTGCATGATCGCGATCCGGTGTGCATTGAGACGACTGAAACTAAGTCCTCTTACCTTTTCTGGTTTGGTTCAAGTCAATCGCACTCCTTCTCCGTCTTTGCCTAATTCACAGAGCCTCATGGAGTTCTAGCGACGAAGAAGAAAGAAACCGAGAGGAAAAGAAGCCTCGGTGGAGGGCAGAAACTTCACCAAAAAAGGAGGAGCGGAACAGCAGAAAAAAGAAAACGAAAGAAAAACAGAGGAGAAAAGTTAAAAAAAAGAAAGAAAGAAAGAAAGAAAAAGCAGAGAAAGAAGGAGAGCTCCTGTAGAAGACGTCGTCTGAAGGAGATGATGTGAAGTAGGAGTGAGCAAAAAAACCATGATCCAACCAAATCGGATCGGACCGTACCTAATCGGCAAATTTTGGATCGTAACTGGCGGGTACGGTTCAGTTTCCGGTTCCAATTTTCCAAAGCCGGCGGGTATCGGTTCGGCTCCCGGTTTTGAGTAGAAATTATCCAACCAACCCAACCGAATCGGTTTTTATATAATATAAATAAGTCAATTATTTTAATGAAACCATCTCTTAAATACTTAGCCCATTCATCCCAAAAAAATAGCCTAGACCCGAAAAATAAAAAAAGACTTTACCCTAATTCAACTCTCTTCGCACTCAGTCGCTCTTGTTGTACAATTCAATTGCACATTTCTTCTTTTTTCCTAGTACAATGGGCAAATTGTCACTTAGCCGGTGCCATTGAGTTGCTGAAAATTTTGATTTACAAGGTTAAAAAAGAAAACGAAAGTTCTAAGTCTACCGTTATATAGCTTTATTGAGTCATATTTGTGGGATTAATATTCAATTTAATTTTTTCATGGAACAAGCGGGTGACATTAGAACTGTAACCAGGATCCAACCAAAAATCGAACCGGACTGGTGGTTCGGTTCCCGGATGGATCCATGGAACAAACGGTTGGTTCACGGTTCGCATTTTGCAGAACTGGTCCCTAACGGATGGTTCTCAGTTCTAGGGTAGAACCATCCATCCTGTGAACCGATCACCCCTAATGTGAAGAAGATGATGAATAGGGAGTGGTTTCGGGCTTAGTTTTGGGTTAGTAGTAGGCCCAAGCGGGCTGGTCTGATAAAAATAAAAGGGAGTCTGTTGGGCCTGGTCTTGTTAATTTAGGCCCGAATTAGCTTTTCCCTCATTTGAGTCTTGTGTAGCGGACTGGGCTCATATTCTAAGCCCAAACCGTGTGGGCTTCCAGGTCTGCAGGGCAGATTCGGTCCAGGCCCCTGAACTTGGTGCGGATCTGATTCATGCGGGGTCGGGTCATGAATCTGATCCGACCCGATTCGTTTTTTAAATATTAAATTAATTATAAAAAATTCCCAAAAATTGGGGATGTTTTCAGAAAATACCAAAAAAGGTCAAAAATGAAAAGTATGTAGAAAATGCCTATGTTTGCCTATATTGTTTAATTAGGCTTTTGCATGTCTGAGTGTTATTTTTCGTGTTTAATTTGCATGACTTAGTTTTAACTTAGCATGTAAATGTTCGAATAATTTGTTCCATAATGCATATCTAAGTAGATAAATAAGCATGGTAATTAGAGTTTAATTCGAGATGCTCGTTTTATCCTTTAATTGATTGAACATCGCTGATTATCTACTTTGAGTTGAATATACAATGTAGGAAATTAATATTCTAATGTGGCGATCAATGGCGATGCCCATGGAGAAAATAACCCATTGAAACTTAGTGATTGAAGATCGATGTTCAATCTAGTCCATTTTTATGTACTTAATCCGCGTATTAGAGTTGTTCTCTTTAAATATCGCAATTATGGATTTGGTCTGCATGTGTTCATTTCAGTCTTATATTTGACATATTTATCTAATTGAGTGTTTATTACAGGCCTACCTTTTGAAAAATTGTTTGTTAATCATTTTCCTAAATACTGGGTTAAGGATAAATAGGTAATTGCACGAAATGACAGAAAATATTATGCATGATCATCTAATATTAGTTGGATGCTTGGTAAGTTTAAAATGATAAATAGAATGTGTGATCATCTTAGAGAATTTTAACTAGTTAAATACCAAAAGGATGTTAATCATCTAGTTAGCATAAGTAAGTCCCTGAACTTAAAAACTCTAATTGCGTAGGAATCAAGGTAACACTTTCATGTCTCAATTGGTTTCTAAACGGCTCTAATAGGCTAATGACGACTCCAAATAGTATTTAAATTACTAATCATGAAAATAAAATTCAACATCACGCGAGATATGACTTGGGAAGTCCAAGCCATTAGTCGATGACAATACCTCTAAAGCCAGCCAAACTCTCGAGGAGAGGATAAGATAGGTCGTGACAGTCATTCCTAATGGAACATGCATAAAAGAAAGATGGGCTCTTTTTTTTTCAATTTAGGATTTAAAAAATATTTACTAAAATAGGCTAAAAAAATTTTACTACCTCAGGGTTTGCACGACACTATCAATGCCACACGAGCCCTGCAAGACAGTGTAAATGCCGCCTGAGCCTGACCAGCATCCAAAGTGCTGTGCGAGGCCCAATGCTGCACTCTAAGCATCGCGCTAGGCCTCGCGCAGAACAGTGGATGCCACATGAACCTGTATACCTCACGGGCCCAAGGCTTGCATGGCCCAAACACTTTAAAGAATTTTTTTTCAATTTTTAAGTGGTTTTAATTATATTTATAACATTTATATTTATATAATTTTTAAATGTAATTTCTCCTTTTTTAAGCTTATTTTTATAACACAATTATCAATAATTAATGAAAAATTTTATTAATATGCATGTAATAAATTTATTTAGTATGTAAATAATTAATAAAATATAATTAATTTATGAAGATAAATTTTTCAAAAAATAATTAATTCATAAAGATGAACTTTTATTATATTAAATGTAATTTATTTAGTATGTAAATAAATAAATAATTTATTATGATAAATTTTCCAAAAAATAATAAATTCATCAAGATAAAATTTTCAACTAATATAATTTATTTAGTATGTAAATAAATAATTAACTTATTAAGATAAACTTTTTACTTAAATTTTTATTAATTATTTACATACATAGTAAATAAATTAATTACATACATATTAATAAAATTTTTAATTAATAATTGATTAATATGTTATAAAAATAAGCTTCAAAAGGGAGAAATTATATTTAGAAAGTTATATAAAAATGCGAAATTAAAAAAAGCTGTCGTACTGGCCTCTTGAATATTTTTTACTAAGTATTTATATGCTAAATAAATAAATTACATACATAATAATAAAATTTCATATTTTTTATTAATATTTTTTTAATTTAGTATTTTTACTTGTTTTTACAATTTTATATTTATATACATTTTTCAATTTCGTATTTTTTAAAATTTTTTTATAATTTTATATTTATATAACTTTCTAAATATAATTGTTTTTTGTTTTGTAGCTTAATTTTTATAACATAATTATCAATATTTAATTTAAATATTTTTTTTTAATTTCTAATTCTTTATTTGTTTTTATAATTTTATATTTATATAGCTTTCTAGATATAATTTTTTTCCTTTTCAAAATTATTTTAAAAATAATTATCAATAATTAATTGAAATAATTTTTTTAAATTTTTTAATTTTATATTTATTTAAATTTATAAATATAATTTTTTTCCTTTTCAAAATTATTTTTGACATAATTATCAATAATTAATTGAAATAATTTTTTATTTTTTTATTTTTTTAATTTTATATTTATATAACTTTCTAAATATAATTGTTTTTCCTTTTGAAGCTTATTTTTATAACATAATTATCAATAATTAATTAAAAATTTTTAGTAATATGTATGTAATTATTTTATTTAGTATAGAAATAATTAATATAAAAATATTCAGGATGCCGGTATGGTAGCTTTTTTTTAATTTTGTATTTATCATATAACTTTCTAAATATAATTTCTCCCTTTTGAAACTTATTTTTATAACATAATTATCAATAATTAATTGATATTTTTATTAATATGTATGTTATTAATTTATTTGGTATACAAATAATTAATAAAAATTTAAATAAAAATTTATCTTAATAAATTAATTATTTATTTACATACTAAATAAATTATATTAATTGAAAATTTTATCTTAATGAATTAATTATTTTTTGAAAAATTTATCTTAATAAATTAATTAATTATTTACATTCTAAATAAATTTATTACGTGCATATTAATAAAATTTTCAATTAATTATTGATAATTGCATTATAAAAATAAGCTTAAAAAGAAAGGAATTATATTTAAAAAGTTATATAAATATAAATGTTATAAATACAATTAAAATCACTTTAAAAATGAAAAAAATTATTTAAAGTGTTTGGGCCGCGCGGGCCCTAGAGTGCCACCCGGGCCCAAGTGGCATTTAGATCGCCGCTCGGGGTCCGTCTGGCATTTATAGTGCTGTGTGGATCTCAAAGTTGTAAATATTTTTTTTAGTATATTTTGGTAAATATTTTTTTAAAATCCTAAATTGAAAAAAAAAATCCGAAAGATGGAGACAATTAAAGTAAAAAATAATCAAAAACCAATATTATACAACCTTAGATAAGATATATAAAAGGAGGCAGGAGTCTAAAAAGACGGAGACCCATCAACTTTAATAAGGGGAAAAAGAGTCCTGTTATTGCTGCGTCTTTTGCCAAATTCTTAAGGGATCAGATGCCTTGCCCAACCCATTTTATAGAAACATCCTTGATACGGTCTCTTAACTGTTATCCACAATTAGTTTCAACGTGATGTGTGGTTGGGTTGCAAAGAGTCTAGGGAGGGTTGTGACTAATAGGATTTGTTGCCTGACCTAAAAAATCAATCGTGGTTTGCACATTTTTAAATAAAAAGATTAATATCACAACAAATCTCGACTTGATACACTTATACCACATTTTTGTTAAATTAATGTCGAGAGTTCGAGCCGAGAACGAGATTCGACCCGATTGAAAGACGTAGACCGACCTATGTTAAATGAAGTATAAACGAAAGAATCCTAATTGGACTTTGATTTGGTTGCCTTTTCTTTCCCCGCACTTGGACAAAAGCGTTCAAGGGCGCTTCTTGGTTCAATCGTGCCAATAGCTCTTACTTTTGGCTTGAACACCCCATGATTTATGTTAAGTTTTACATTTTTTCCTATTATCGAAAGTACCTTTTCCATTCGATAAATAAAGTTGATGAATTTCTAAATACAAAATATTCTAGAGGGGTTGGGGAGGTTTATGTTCAATTGAGTTGGTTGTTTCTACACTTTGGGCTTAAGTGTAATTTAGATGTAGGAAATACTCAGATGTATGAGTGATTGTAACTCAGTGATTCTTCGATTACAAGTAAATTATTTATTGTTGGCTCTCCCCGTAAAGTATGTATCAACTATCAATAGTTGGACTTTATCATATAAATGATTGTCCTTTTTTTTATATTATTTCTCATTTATTTCTCTAGTGATTTCACAGCGACTTAATTGTAAGAAAGATTTATGTATTGTTTCTTTATGGTGGGAATTTCAATAGAAATTGATCTCCTAAAACAATGTTGTTTTGAGAAAACTAGATACAAAGAAAATGAACAAAAATTGAGAATGTTGCTAATTTTGCCCAAATAACGCTATTGCGTTTCAGACATCTACTGAAATCCTTTATTTTGCCCAAATTTTGCACTAAGATTTTGGTAGATGTGTTAAGGGTGAGTCAAATTGAAATTTTTTACAATAGGAAATTAAGTCGAAATAAAAGCGGCATAAATATATCAACGTAAAATTCTTTATGATATTAACCCTAAATACAAAAAGGTGCCTTGTGACATGTCCTAAAAGGAGCATGACAATGCAAGAAGCAGAATTACGTTAATGTAGACTCCGAAAATTCGAGACAGCTTTTGCAAAGAGAAGCGAACATTCAAGCTTAGCTAAAGGGAAGCATGCATGCACTCGACCTAAAGTTATTCTGGTTCTCTCCGTTTCGGTTTTGCTCGAAAACTTTTTATTCCTGTCTTTTTATGCAAATTCATGAACCTTTTATTTACAATGCTAAAATTTTTACTTTACTCATTAACATATAATGGCAATTGATTCCGCTCATCATAAAAAAAAATCACTACAAAAATCCTAAATCTATTACAGGAAAAAGAACCAAAAAGTCTAAAATTTTTTGTTTTAATATCGATTTAGTCTTAAACTTTTTTGTATTTGTATTATTTGAGTTCATTCGGTCAATTTTGACTGAAAATCACCAATGTGGATGCTGTTCATGCCATGTTAGACAAGCGGCGCTGACGTAGACTTTTATTAATATTTTGAATTTTTAAATAATTTCTGTGGTTTTCATCCTTTTTTCCCTTTTTTTCTTCTTTTTTTTTTCCTTTTTGAAGGCCGCAGGCCAATCCTCGCAAACCTTGGGCGAGAGTGTTGCTGCCCTCACCGGGTATGAACGTAAAGCCAAGTCAACATTGGCTATTCAAATGAATTGAATTGACATAAATATATAAAGCTTAGGATGGAATTGTCATAATTGTAATAAGTTTGGAAATTTTTTGGTAATTTTTCTAAATATTTTTAGGCTCTTCTCAAAGTCGTACCATTTGAAAGAGAGTAATAGTATGCATATCTTTCGACTCTTGACGTTCTCAATGATCAATAAATGTGTTCCTGTATGAAGGGGGGAAAACGTCAAAAGTAAGCGTGGAAAGAAAAATCCAAGAAAATGTGTGTAGGCCTCTAGGTATAAGCACGGGTCAAATCGAGGACAGATTAGTCAACCACGCAACTCCTACGTAAAGTATATAATGCTCTTTATGCAAAAAGCAATTATCAATACTACTGGTGTAGTCTTCGATGTCTATCTTCTTCGAAGTGACTTGATCTGTCCCCTTTTTATTGTTTTTTAATGATCTTAATCTCAATATGTGTTCTTATGATTTATGACAAACCATATTTCACCTCGTGTTCTTGTGATATGTGGCATCTATACCATTAGACAATATCCTTTTGATATATAATAATTGGACCCATCAAACGGATAGATCAGGTCAAATCGAAAATGATCCGACCCAAAATAGACCTATTTAACTTGTTTTAATCCATTTTCATGCAATACAAACCTAGCAACCCATAGACAAACCAACTCATGCCCGATCTATACTCAATCCGACCCGTATTTCAAAAATACTTTCATATTTAACTCAATCCAGAAAAACTCAAACTCAAATGATGTGAGATTGCGAAGTGAATGAGCAAAAGATTGAATAAAGGTGAATTTGATCCAAGTAAGTCGTAAGCTCATTTATGATACATTTACGATTCATTTTATACTCTTATATATTTAAACTAATTTATTGTATATTATTAACTCATCTAATAACTCAACCCATTATATATAAATTACGAAATGGGTCATAAACCCATTTAGATACATCTAACAATGACCTACAAATTCTTTCGGGCAATATACCATTCGTTATCCATCTTAATAGATGTGTACCATCTTAGTTCGTTGATCATTGGACCTTTTGGGGATGGATCTTGCCCTCGAGAGCTCTAATAGCTTAGTTACTACCTGCATATATGGCTCATCTTCTTGCAATTTAATAAAATCCAAAACGTGTCATGTGTCATTTGCGCATTCAAATTCCGCTACAATCCTTGCCTCTACCTCTAATTACTATCTAAATTGGTATTCTTTCGTAAAACTTGATAATTTGTACTAAATGTGGCGAAATGGGTCAAGAACACATATCTCAACCCGCATTTAAGAGTGTGGGTTATAAATAGATTGCTTAACAACTTAATGGGTCCTAAATGAGTTTTAAGTTAGTCATAAGAAGGTTTTTTTTTATTTCATTAAAGAATTTATAAAACCTTTTTGAAATATTTTAGCAATATATTGAAGTGCTTTAGTAATATGGGTGAATTATGAGTTGAAAAAATTGTGTTTCAAGAATCGGGTCATAAATAGATTAATGAGTCAATTTGGATCGGATTATTTATGATCTGATCTAATTCACCCGTTAAACATGTCTATTTTGTACGAAATTACGTAGAAATTGTTTTACTAATAAATGCTTTAGGGATCTTAACGTCGTTTGTGAAACCGGACAAAATATTGGCTATTATATTGTACCAAGAAACAACGCAGAATTGGGTCTCTCGCATCGGCATTTGTCTTTTGACTTTTGGTTGACTGCCACGTCACCAGCTCGGAACGGACGCAAAAGTCAAAACGCGGGGCGCGGGAATCCCATAACGACGAACAAGAACAAGTAACTCAATTCGCGGATCGCGATCATCAAGAAACGCGAAGAATAAAAAGCAAAACAACGGCGTGGGCCGCGTCAAGGCAAAGGAAGTCAGCTTAATCCCTTCGCAGAAATCAGCTTCCGTCTTTGTGCTCTTGCCTTTTAACACTAACTCTACTTTCACTTGGTATTTGTTTAGATATATAACATATATATATGGTATAATACAAAAAATTTAGGATATGAAAAAAAAATTTGAAATAAGAAATTATTAAACGAGATAATACATAAATAAAATAAGAAATTAGAAAATTGAGAACATAATTAAGAGTTGATAGTTAGAGAGAACTAGAGAGAACTGAGATGAAGAGAAAATTTGTGTGAAAAAAAGAAAGAAAAATGAAAGGGGTATTTATAATTTTTTTTTATCATACGTATCGAAATTACGGTTCCAATTCTAATTCCACATTTTAAGGAACCGGAATTGGGCACTTATGGCGACAGGCCACATTTTAAGATATATATCTTAGCTAACTTCTTCTTCTAGCATTAGGCTTGAAAAGCAAAATCCATTAACTTTTCTGTTTTATATATATATCTTAGCTAACTTATTCTTCTAGCATTAGGCTTGAAAAGCAAAATCCATTAATTTTACCGTTATTTCATAACAGTATAAAGGAGCAATAAGGACTCTAGAGATTTATGCGCTTCCATTGGAACTTCAATACCTGCTCTATAGAGATAGTCAATTTAAAAGAAATTCACCATGAACCGAGAGAATTATAAAGTTACAATTGCCCAATGCTTCAAATTTTTCCCAGCCCTAGATCACATCCAAAGCAAAATCCACAAGTATTATCTCACAATCTATGGTAGAAAACTTACCCAGAAAACTCAGAACAAGAAATCCTTAATACTAATTTTGATTGCTCTATTGTATGATAATCGAATAAAATTTTGTCTAACCACAAGTCCTTTTCGGATGGGATTTTCTACTTGGATTGGGGCTTCTCTTATGGACTCAAACTTGAAATAGAATTTAATGATTCTCCACCTTTACTTGATGCACACAGCCAAGTATTGTCATGACCGTCCCAAGCAAGGTTCCGAGGCGGAGCGGGGTTTAGAGGATTTAGGAACTAGCGTCACCTCTACTCAAGGTTTGCTCGATCACGCTCAGCATAGGTTCTCCCCAATCTTTATCGCAAGCGACATTGAAATATTCAAATCCAATCGATTTAAAGACGGGACTTCTCCCTATAAGAAAGTTGTCACTAGTTTATTGGGGCGGGCTAGGAGTAAAGTAGAATTCAGGAGAACATTCTACTTTGTACAAAGTAGAGACTCTAAATTTAGAGACTTGATTACACGAATCATCTAATTAGTGCCCTTTTGATACCTGAACTCCATTTATTTGCCTATGATGTAATTCATATGGTCTTGTCAAATTATGGAATCCGAAGATTTCTTCCACTGTGTGTTCATGTGCGGTCATTCAATTTGAATTGCTTCGTCCTAATCGTTAAAGTGACGAAGTCAAAACATGGAAACATCATCAGGAAATCAATCAACATCTTAAAATGATAACAAAGACAAGTAACAGTAAGGAAATTGCTTAGCTGACCGTTTCCTAAAGGTAGACGGTGGGACGGTCAGCTTATGGCCACAAATAATATTTGTGAAAGCCGGATCACTTGCTGGTTTGGGCTCGAAGAGTCTATTCCCCCTTGACAGTATTGTACAGATTACACTTGGGATCAAGTCTAACGAAGAGCACCTAATGTTTTCTTCAGGGGGAGATGTTTTTGAAGAGGTAATGCCCCTTCAAAGTAGATGCAGGACTTTCCACTTTCAGCCAAAGATTGGGATACTGATTTGTGTGTCTTTCCTTTTTCTGCTTTGCTTGGGGACAACTCTTGCACAATTGGGAAATCCTTCTCCAAATTCGGACTATGATACCAAAAAGAAATCTAGATTTCCATGACATATATTTGTGCATCCGCAAATAACAGTTTATCCCAGGTAGGATTTCATTCATGAGCTTAGACTCGAAACATAATTTGAACATTTAATTGTCTATTAGAGAAGCTCCATTTATTTCATGAAAAATGTGATAATTCTGAAAAATGTTTTCAAGGAAGTTATTTTTCAGAAAGATAACAATACTTTCTAGAGTTTTGTTGAAACCTGAAAATGAATTGAAAATTTTTTTTCATCTTTTGTAAGAAAAATCTTATTTTTCTAAATAGACATTCATTATTCGGGCACCAGTGACTTGCGTATAAGTAGTTGGGAAACTGGGTACAGGAACCAAGGTCCCAAATCCAACCTCAGTGGATCCCGACGCTTGGGCACAGCCTTTGGGGTCTCAATCCTTGGCTTGATGGACCCAGATGAAAGTATCGGGGACCCAAGCTCAAGCACCGAGGTCCTCGACTGAACCTCAAGGACTTGTTCGCGGGCATCTGGGTCTCAAGCCTATTCGCGGCCGTCAAGATCTCCAGCTTGGCCTTGATTCCCCAGGTGGACACGCGATCCGTGGCATGGGCATTGAGGTCCCAAGCTTGGCCTCCATGGACATAGGCACAGGCGTCGAGGACCCAGGCCCAGGCACCGTGGACGCGAGCTTGGGCATTGAGGACTCGAGGTTGGGCACATAGGCCTAGCCTCAATGAACAGGAGCTAGAGCATCAGGCACTTGGGTTGGGCATCGAGGTAACGGTCCTAGCCTTGATGAATTGGGTCAGGTCTCAAGCCTAGGCATTATGGACCTGAGCCTGATCTTGATGGACTTGGGCTTAGGTTTTACAAATCCAAGCAGCCTCGAGTCTCAACCTGGCCTTTGTGGTCCCATGCTAGGGCACTGGGGAGTTGGGCAATGATACTGGAGTCCTAGATGCCTCCGTGGACCTAACCCCAAACTACAGGATTTCTAGGCTGGGCTTGGCCTTGACCTCGATGGATCCCAACTCGAGACCGCTGTCAATGACCTAGAAATAAGTGTTGGGGTTCTTGTGCCCAAAAGTAGAGCTTGTAATCCAAGCATTGACATTAATCATATTTTGGAAAATTATTTTTGATTTTTTGAAAGAGGAAATCATTTTTTTAAAAATTTAAGCTTAGATTCGTTCATCAGTATATATGCTTATGTATGAAAGAGGGAAAATGACAAAAGTAAGTGCGGAAAGGAAAATCCAACAAAAATGTCTCGCTATTTGACAAGCGACCGTTCGGAGTGTGGGTCCACAAGATGGCTTGCTGAAATAATTTTTCCCCTAATTACTGTCTAATTTGATGTTGTTTCATAAAGCTTGATAGTCCGTACGAAATTACGTAGAAACTGTACTATTAATAACGCTGTTGGAATCGCAACATCGTTTGTGAAACCGGACAGAAGCTGCTTCTTCTGTACCCGAGACGAGGAGAGAAACAACGCCGCATTGGGTCTCTCGCATCCGCATTCATCTTTTGACTTTTCGTCGACTCCACGTCACCAGCGTGGAACGAACTCAAAACGCGGGAGAAATTTTCTATTGGGCGCGGTGCCGTGCCACCTCATCTTTACGGTAGCTCATTAACTGTGCGACACGTGTCTGTAATGGGCCCACTTGTTATTCTTTCGTCTCTCCTTCGTCAGATTCTTAACTGTGCGACCCGACCCAGCATTGGGCGGGTTTTCCCTCACTTTCGTCGGCAGCTTCCGTGACGCGGAACCCGTCGTCGGCAGCTGCCGCCTCAATTTTGCTGTAAAATCCTATGAGTCTATGACGACGAAGTGAAACAAGAACTCAATTCGCGAATCGCCATCATGATGGAAACGCGAAGAATCAACAGCGAAAAAGCGGTGCGGGACGCGTGAAGGCTAGGGAAGTCGCTTAATCCCTCCGCCCAAATGGCGGTCAGCTCAGCATGTTATAAAGAGAGATGTGATCCAACACATCATCACTCCACAAATTCGGAAAATTGCACGTTCTCACCGGCTAAACCAAACACCAAACATCAGGGCTTTACTCTTGTCTTGCCGTTTGCATTGTGCCACCACCCTGTCCTGTAATAGGATCACGAGCCCGTGTGTCTCTTCCGAGCGATGACCAGCATTCTCCGTGGCAAATACGTTTGCTGCAAGGTCTCTCTCGACTTGCCCGTTGTGCGCAAGTTCGCCAAGCAATGGCGCTTGGCCTTCGCCACCATATATTCTTACCGAGCCATCACTACCTTCCGAAAGAAAACCAAGAAATGCCCTCGAAAATACCCTTCCTACACTTCGATCTCGATCCTCGATCAGGATCAAAGCGCTCGCTCTGATCATCCCAGCTCCTTCCAGATTGACCAGTCACAGCTCACCAAGCTGGTCAAGGACAAGGACCTCCGCCACCTCAAGGAATTCGGGGGGGTCGGAAAAGTCACCTCCACACTCGAAACTGATGTCTTGGCCGGGATAAGCGGCCACGCGGATGATGTCTCACGCAGGCAAGATGCATTTGGCGTCAACTCATACAAGAAGCCGCCCGCCAAGGGCTTCTTCCACTTCGTGTTCGAGGCTTTCAAGGACCTTACGATCATGATTCTTCTCGTTTGCGCCGGGCTTTCACTTGGGTTCGGGATCAAGGAGAACGGGGTCAAGGAAGGGTGGTACGATGGCGGGAGCATATTCGTTGCTGTGTTCCTCGTGATCGCCGTGTCAGCAGTGAGCAATTACCGCCAGAACCGGCAGTTCGAAAAATTGTCTCAGGTGAGCGGTAATATTCTCATAGATGTGATAAGGATGGGTCGTCGGCAGCAGGTTTCCATATTTGAGATTGTCGCCGGTGACGTCGTTTGTTTGAAGATCGGCGATCAAGTTCCGGCAGATGGGCTATTCCTTGACGGTCACTCCTTGCAGGTATGGACGACAATTTGTACTGTTTTGACGCTTTAGTTATGCATTATTAACTCATGTTGGTTTCCTTGAGAAATATATGTAATAGAATTACCAGGTTAGAGCACAATTTTGATTAATTAGTCCAAAAAATTGTACAAGTGCATCATATTATGCTTGATGCCCGGCAGTTTGTCATTTTGATAATCTCGATTCTATTACAAAGAGGAAAAGTAATGGTTTTGATATCCTAGTCATGGTAGAACAAACTCTTTTGAAAAGAAATTCCACTAGAAAAATTTAAGTTTAAACGATTGTTCTTGTTTCGTATTTGTTCATGTTTCATTTTCTTTGCTTCAAGTTAAGATCAGAGCACGTCGTATGGTATCATCCTAGCGTTGCTAAATCATGTGCGATGCTTGTGTTGTCAATTTAGGTTGATGAATCGAGCATGACCGGGGAGAGTGATCACGTAGAAGTGAACCGAAATGAGAATCCATTCCTGTTCTCCGGAACGAAGGTTGCCGATGGGTATGCTCAGATGCTGGTTACCTCTGTCGGCATGAACACGACATGGGGCGAGATGATGAGCTCGATCAGCCGCGACAACAGCGAGCAGACCCCTTTACAGGCTCGGCTCAACAAGCTCACCTCGTCCATTGGCAAAGTTGGCCTGGCGGTCGCTTTCCTTGTTCTCGTGGTCCTGCTGATTCGCTATTTCACGGGAAACACACAGGACGAGAACGGGAACCAGGAATATGTTGCAGGCCAAACCACGGGTGACGATATCATGAACTCCGTGGTGGGCATCATTGCAGCTGCAGTGACAATCGTGGTGGTCGCGATTCCTGAAGGCTTGCCGCTCGCAGTGACCCTCACTCTTGCCTATTCGATGAAGAGGATGATGGCGGATCAGGCGATGGTGAGGAAGCTTTCGGCCTGCGAGACGATGGGGTCAGCCACCACTATTTGCACCGACAAGACCGGCACTCTGACAATGAACCAGATGCAGGTGACAAAGTTCTGTGTCGGCCAAGACTCTGTGGCGGAAAACACGTACTCCTCTGTCTCCAAGTTTGTCATAAATTTGATTCGGGACGGGGTTGCTTTGAACACCACCGGCAGTGTCCATAGGCCGTCTTTGGGATCGGAGTACGAGTTCTCGGGTAGTCCCACCGAGAAAGCAATTCTTTCGTGGGCGGTTTCACAATTGGCCATGGACATGGAGGAGACAAAGAAGAGCTGTGAAGTCATCCAAGTTGAAGCCTTCAACTCGCAGAAGAAGAGAAGCGGTGTCCTAATAAAGAAGAACGCGGACGACAGATTCCATGTGCACTGGAAAGGAGGGGCAGAGATGGTCTTGGCCATGTGCTCGAGCTTCTATGACGGTTCGGGGATAGAGAAAGATTTGGACGAAGATGAAAGGATGAGATTCGAGAAGATTATCCAGGGGATGGCGGCAAGCAGCCTCAGGTGCATCGCTTTCGCTCATAAACAAGTCTCCGAGGAAGCAATCAAAGAAAGAGAAGAAGGGAAGAAGATCCAAGAGGACAGCCTGACATTACTGGGACTTCTCGGCATTAAGGACCCATGCCGTCCCGGCGTGAAGAGTGCGGTCCAAGCTTGTCAGGAGGCGGGAGTGAACATCAAGATGATAACAGGAGACAACATCTTCACCGCTAAGGCCATCGCAACGGAGTGTGGGATTCTCAAGCTGGGGGACGACGCCTCCAAAGAAGCTGTTGTGGAAGGTGCTGAGTTCCGCAATTACACACCTGAGGAGAGGCTTCGGAGAGTTGAGAAAATCCAGGTCATGGCGAGATCCTCGCCTTTCGATAAGCTCCTCATGGTTCAATGCCTGAAGCAGAAAGGTCACGTGGTTGCCGTCACAGGGGATGGCACAAACGATGCACCAGCCCTCAAGGAAGCAGACATAGGGCTTTCGATGGGCATCCAAGGCACCGAGGTCGCCAAAGAGAGCTCGGACATTGTAATCCTCGACGACAACTTCGCTTCTGTGGTGACGGTGCTGCGGTGGGGTCGATGCGTCTACAATAATATCCAGAAGTTCATCCAATTCCAACTCACCGTGAATGTTGCAGCCCTTGTCATCAACTTCGTGGCGGCGGTCTCCTCCGGCGATGTCCCCCTGACAGCCGTCCAACTCTTATGGGTGAACCTGATCATGGACACGCTTGGGGCCCTCGCCCTGGCCACGGAGCGGCCCACCAGGGAGCTCATGGAGAAGCACCCCGTGGGCCGGACCGAGCCGCTCATAACCAACATCATGTGGAGGAACCTTGTGGCCCAAGCAGCATACCAAATGACCGTCCTCCTCACTCTACAGTTCAAGGGGGAATCGATCTTCGGCGTGGACGAGGCGGTTAAACAGACGCTGATATTCAACGCGTTCGTCCTGTGCCAGGTCTTCAATGAGTTCAACGCGAGGAAGCTCGAGAAGAAGAACGTGTTCGAGGGCGTTCACAAGAACAAGCCGTTCCTTGGGATCATCTTCGTGACTGTGGTCCTCCAGGTTGTGATGGTTGAGTTCCTAAAGCGGTTTGCCAACACGGAGCGGCTGAGCTGGGGACAATGGGGCGTGTGCGTCGGGATCGCGGCCATGTCTTGGCCTATCGGTTGGGTGGTCAAGTGCATTCCGGTTCCTGATACGCCAATCTTCAGCTACTTGAGATTGAAAAGCAAGAAGCTCGGGAGGAAAATGGTGCACAGATATCAGTAGCAACACTAATTAGGTCTAACTCGATTCTTTTCATTGATTACAGGTTACATTGAATTCGTTCTTGATGCCGCGTGATTTTTTTTTTTTTTGGCCTTTTCCCTTAGAAAAAATAAGGAATGTATAATTTATTGTTCTTTTGAGTTTAACCTTATATATTGTTGAATCTTTAGCCTCACCAATGTTCAAGTAAGCATGCAACTTCAGACATGTTTAAATAAGAAGAAACCATAAGGCAGGTGGCCTTCACATAGCCAAGAACGTGAAGGACAAATTCATGAGAAAACATGCATGAAGAGCAAAATGACTGAGTCAAAATGAATCGCGTGAGTAGACTAATATTAACGGAAGGAACAAATTTAATAGCGCACATCAATCACACTTCTGATTAACTCAATTCAAGTCGAAACTTATTCTCAGAATTTGAAATGTAGAGATAACTTCAAAGGTATAGTTCAGAATCAATTGAATAACATTGTTCATACCTAATTTTTAGTCTTTTTATTTTTGTAAAATTAATTAAAAATATAAAAAAAATTCATAAAATTGTAAAATAAACTTTGAAACCCTTAGTCAAGCCTTAGAAATCAATTTTGAAAAAAATTATTTTTGTAATTTTCGACATTTTTTGAATTTCTTTTTATTAGAAAAATAGCCAAAAATCATTAAAAAAATAGTATTCGTGGTAAAAAAATATGCAAAAAATAGTAAATATTTTTTTTAATTCTCCTTTTATTTTTTTTGTTTAAAATTCAGTAAATTCAATTCGGGATCATATGAGTCTTCGTAAACATAATCCCGAATTGAGCCAAAAAATTACATTTCGAGTCCTTCTAACTTTTCTTTTTACTTTTCCTAAGCCATGAAATTTGCTTCTAATGCATCATATGAAAATTTCAGTCCAATTATTTGTGAGATTGCTCAGTTTTTGCGAAAAGGACTTAATTGCACTTTTTATTTTCAATTTAATCCCCGATTTTCACTCTTAAGTGCAATTAATCATTTTTCAGAGATGCCCATGCAAATCCAACACCACCATCCAGCATTTTCATCATTTTGAATCCATTGGTGGGGTGGTTTGGCTCGAATTTGTTATTTAGGTCTTGGATTACTCAGAAATCAATTTCAGGTCAAAATGAACAATTGGGGTTTTTGCTCAAATTCGAACTAATTTTGCTCGATCTCATCATTTTTAGATGAAATAAATGCTGCAGAGTCGAATTTTAGTGTTCAACTGCGAAAACTTGGTCATCTTTAAGCCCGATTTGGCGATTTTTTAGCAACTGGATCAATCCGATCGGGCGGATCCAACCCGTTGACACAGTTAGTATTCACCTTCTTCCCCCAAAGAGCATTTCACGCACAGCTGGTTGTTTGGTCGGAAATGACCAAAATTGGCCACCGAATCGGATCCAATCGACGACCAACGTGGCTGGGCTTTGTGGTACACTTATGTCCGGTTCCATTGGGTCTAGTTTTACGGCTTGGCGTTGCCGAAGCCAAGATACCCGGCTCCATTTCCACCCTTGTGCGCCCTCCGACCACTGACCTGGTAGGTCGGCAAAAGTTGAGCCGAATTCGAGCAACCCATGCCACGTACTCCTTTCAACTTTGTTTTAGAACGTTCCCCGTCACCTTTTAGCGTCTCGTGGGTACGGAATCGGTACGAGAATGGGCGAGCTGGCCATTCGGTTCTGGGAAGGAAGACAAAATGAAGAAGTGCCGTTGGAATATTCAAGCTGGCGAGCCACGTATAGGAGAGAGAGTGTGCGTACGAAGGTGAGGAAGTGAGCATAAAAGGAGAGGGAGGCCAAAGCGTCGGGGCTTCTGCGAATTGGAGGGAGAGAGGGGCGGCCATGGCCGATTCTGGACGTTCTTCAGTTGTTGAGCAGTGAGGTCCCAAGAGCGAAAATCGAGCGTGTGTGAGTGACTCGAGCAAGTTCCACCCCTGGTCGACCTTCACCTACACACAAAAGCTCTCCCATTCATCGTTGCCCCTTATCGTCCCCGGTGTTATCCGAAAAGGTAGTGTAAACCTCCTTACCTGAGCAACTCCTCCTTTGGTTCTCGATTTTGATTCAGTTTGGTTCCGTTTGACCTTCGGGTCGAACGGAGCCAAACCGACCACTCTCAAATGTTATTCAGTGCATATCAAGTCCCCCTCAACTGATTGTGTGCATTGGTTTTGCTCGTAGATCCCCGGATTCACGTTTTTCTTATCGCACGCCGTATGCTTGATGAAAATGCTTCGGATGTCCTCAACCCTTGATTTTAAGCCCCTTTTTCCGCGCCGTTTCATATGATTTGATTGCCATGTTTGGTTCTATCTCGTTCTACTTGTGTTTCATATGATTTGATGTTTAGTTTTGTTGCTGGTTGCGCATAGATATCAAGATACCAGCTCGGGAATATGCCTTGGTGACCTATCCATGTTTGTGCAAAAAAATTTCTAGGTGTTGGGGGTGAAAAAAAATGGTCCGACCCCCCCATTTTCAGCTCATTTTTCATCGTGTTCCTGTGCTCTTTTTTTTTTTTTTTTTTGGTCGTTCTCGGATTGTTTACATTCTGTGTGTGAAGTAGAATGTGCTTACGGGAGCTTTTGCTCTTGATTGTGCTTATGGAATGAGATATGGAGTTGAGAACACCCCCCATTGATCTGTTTGTGACCCGAAAACAGTGCAAGTGGGTAATTTCGGGGCTAGTTTTTGATGTGATATGGTGCGTTTTTCAAGCCGTTTTTTGGATCCACATTGTTCGTGGTGTGTAATATTCTACATCCATGCATAGATCTCCACTTGATGGTGATATGTGCATATCTTTCAATATGAAAGGGGACAGAAAATTTAAAAAAAAACCAGGAAATATATATATATATATATATATATATATATATATACACACACACACCTAGACGTGTCGGTATAAGCTCCATATGACTCGTACGTAGATTCGGCCAAAAAAAAAATCGTGCATGGAGAAAAATAAAATATGTTATTGGTGTAGGACCTCGAACTTCGATCCGAAATGCAGCCTCTTGTCGATGATTTGTCCCCTAAAACCTTAAAGCTGCTGATGTCAATCTCTATACTTATGACCTCATTTCTCTTGTGACGGTTGACTCATAATTTCGTTTTTATTTATTAGAATATTTGTTAGTGTGATAAATTTATCACATCCTAAAGACAATTGAGGGATTAATCGACTCTTTGAGGAAAAAAGGTATTTTGTGGCTCTCCCTTTCATCGATCTTTGGGAACTGTCATCTTAGCATTTCCCTACTCGCTAGAGTCGCTACTAACACCTTGTAAATAGGATAATTAAATGTGCTTCTCAAGCTCATTTTCCAAAAAAAAAAAAAGCTCATTTTCATTATGCACACGTGCAAACAAAAGCAACATTTTCATTTTAATATGTACGCTTTTTAGATAAACTAAATGCTAAAACTGTAGAAGAACCATAAGCTGAAGCAAGCGAATAGTTCTATAATAACATATTCTTTCAAGGGAAGGGTCTCGCGCTTCAAATTTCTGAGCTTATCGGACAAAACACTCCACATGGAGAAAATCGACGGGATCATCCGTCCGCAAAATTAACGAGGAGACTTAAGAAAAAATGAGAATATAGAGTGAATGAAAAATAGAGGGGGAGGGAGAGAGACCAGGAAAAATGTTCCTCTGCAGAAGGAGGTCTGGAGCGGCAATTTTTGGAAGGGGGGAAACCCCAATGGGGGAGAGAAGAGTTGTAGTTTCTCGAGTTTTACTCCCCAAGTGATCATCATTTCCATAATTACACATACCATTTCTTTTTCTTTATTTCTGTTTTTTTTTTCTAAATTTTTTACGGGATGGATGCAATTATGGTTACTGGCCTAAGGCTAAAAAGAGATAAATTATTTAAAGAGTGACGCAACTGTGTATCAGCAGGCTTCTAAATCTCGAAATGGCACATTAAAATTAATTTGGGAGTGTATCCCAATGTTCATCGTAAGAGGTTCGAATCTTCATGAATGCATACCTCTAGGCTACTATACTTATTCCTAGGTAAAACCCACCGTTTCAAAGCTTAGAAACAATACCCTACGAAGACCAGAGTATTTATCACATTAAAAAAATGAGTATCGGGTCGATTTACTCCGGAACTGAACCAACCGGGCCGGATCTAATTTTTTTTCCAGACGGAACTTGCCCCGAGACCCACCCCTAGATTCAAGTCCCAATCGCGATAAGCCAATGCCAAGCACATGATGAAGTTGTTAAATTTGATAGAGGAAAAGTACTGCAAACGCTGAAGTCCAAATAGCTCACGGACCCAACTCCAGTGGTAAGTACCCGAGGGGGTAGGGGGGGCACCCCCGCCTGTAAAATGGGGGTTTGGGGGCTCTCGAGGTGACTATTTTTTTTTTTTAACATAGAATACACGTAATTTTTTATCGTCGGTTTGAATTCTTTGGGCTTCTCTTATATATTGGTCGATCTCTCTTATAATTATAACTCAATATTGATAGTGAAAAAAATTAACTAATGCATCATCGTGATTGTTCTCTTTTTGATTTTGATGGTTTTTTTCTTTTTGTCAAAGTTCGTGTGTTCTCTTTGCTGGCTTTATTTTTTTCCTCTTTCTCGCTCCTAAAGGAGCATGTATAAAAGAAAGATGGAGACACGTAAGGTAAAAAAAAAATATTCTAAAACGGAGATTATACCACCTTAGATAAGAGATATAAAAGGAGGTAGGAGTCTAGGAGACAGAGAATCATCAACTTTAACAGTGGGAAAAAGAGTCCTGTTATTGCTGCATCTTTTGCCAAATTCTTAAAGGATCAGATGCCTTGCCCAAGCAATTTTATAGAAGCATCTTTGATATGGTCTCTTAACTGTTATCCATAATTAGTTTCAACGTGATTTGTGATCGGGTTGCAAAGAGTCTAGGGAGGAGGGTTGTGCCTCATAGGATTTGTTGCCTGACCTGAAAAACTAATCTTGGTTAGTACATTGTTAAATAAAAAGGATTAATATCGCAATAAATCTCAAATCGATACACTTATGTTACATTTTTGTTAAATTAATGTTTCGAGTTTGAGCTAATTACGATATCTGACCTGATTGAAAGACGTGGAAATGAAGCGTAAAAGAACAAAAAAAAAATCCTAATTGGACTTTGATTTGGTTGCCTTTTCTTTCCCCGCACTTGGACAAAAGCGTTCGAGGGCGCTTCTTTGTTCAATCGTACGAATAGCTCTTACTTTTGGCTTGAACACCCCATGATTATTCCATGAGTTTTACATTATTTTCCACTATCGAAAGTACCTTTTCCAGTCAATAAATAAAGCAGGCGAATATCTAAATATAAAATATTCTAAAGGGTTTAGGATGTTTGCATTCAATTGCATAGTTTGTTTCTACCCCTTGTAAGGGGGAAATTGTCAAAAAAGTCCTAAACCTATTGCACTTTTGCCGATTTAGTCCTAAACCTTTCAATTTTGCCGATTCAGTCCTAAACCTTTTCATATTTTGCCGATTCAGTCCTAAACCTTTCGATTTTGCCAATTCAGTCCTAAACCTTTTCATATTTTGTCGATTTAGTCCTAAACCTTTCGATTTTGCCGATTTAGTCCTAATTCTTTTCATATTTTTTTCGATTCAGTCCTAAACTTTTTATTTTTTAAAAAATATCTTGGAAATAAATCCGAAAATTAAAAAAATTATAAGAAAATTATAAAAATATATTAAAAAAATTTAAAAAAACTAAAAAAAATTAAAAAAACTACAAAAATAAAAAAAAATTTAAAAAAAATTAAAAATTTAAAAATTTAAAAAAATTTAGAAAAAACTAAAAAAAATTTAAAAAATTTAAAAAATTTAAAAAATTTAAAAAATTTTAAAAAGGAGTGAGCCCTCGCCGCTGCTGCCCCACCATCGCCGGCTCGTCCATTTTTTTCAGTGTTATTTTCAAAATATTTTAAAAAAATTTAAAAAATTTAGGACCAAATCGTCGGTTTTTTTTCTCTTTTTTTCAGCTTTTTTTCCAAAATATTTTAAAAAATTAAAAAGTTTAGGCCCCTCATCGGCTAGCAATGGTGAGTTAGTCCTAAATCTTTTCATGTTTTGCCAATTCAGTCATAAAATTTTTAATTTTTTAAAAATATTTTGAAAAAAAGCTAAATAAAAAAAAAACAGATGAGCGGCGACGGTGAGTTAGTCCTAAATCTTTTCATATTTTTTCGACTCGGTCCTAAACTTTTAAATTTTTTAAAAAATATTTTGGAAATAAAGCTGAAAAAAAAAAAACGGGCGAGCCGGCGATGGTGGGGCAGCGGCGACGATGGCTCACTCATTTTTTAAATTTTTTTTAAATTTTTTTTAATTTTTTTAAAAATATTTTAATTTTTTTAAATTTTTTTAATTTTTAAATTTTTTAAAATTTTTTTAATTTTTTTAATTATTTTTAAATTTTTTAAATTATATATATTTTTTTATAATTTTATTATAATTTTTTTAATTTTCGGATTTATTTTCGAGATATTTTTTAAAAAATTAAAATTTTAGGACTGAATCGAAAAAATATGAAAAGATTTAGGACTAAATCGGCAAAATCGAAAGATTTAGGACTAAATCGGCAAAATATGAAAAGGTTTAGGACTGAATTGGCAAAATCGAAAGGTTTAGGACTGAATCGGCATAATATGAAAAGGTTTAGGACTGAATCGACAAAATATGAAAAGGTTTAGGACTGAATCGGCAAAAGTGCAATAGGTTTAGGACTTTTTTGATAATTTTCCCCTTTGTAAGTGTAATCTAGAAGTAGGAAACACTCAAACATATGAGTAGATTGTAACTCTGTGATTCCCCAATTACAAGTAAATTATTTATCGCTAGCTCTCCCCATGAAGTAAATATCAACTGTCAATAGTCGGACTTCACCATATAAATCATTGGCTTCTTATTTATTTATTGTTTCTCGTTTATTTCTCCAGTGATTTCACAAAGCCTTAATTTTAAGAAAAAATTATGTATTGCTTCTTTTTTGTGGGAACTTCAATAGAAATTGATCTTCTAAAACAACGTCATTTTGAGAAAACTAGATACGGAGAAAATGAATAGAAATTGAGAATTTTGCTAATTTTTCCCAAATAACACTCTTGTGTTTCGGACATCTTCTAAAATCCCTTATTTTGCCCCAAATTTGTACTAAGATTTTGGTAGATGTGTCAAGGGTGTGTCAAATTGAAATTTTTTATGATAGAAAATTAATTCGAAATAAAAGTGGCACAAATATATGAACCTAAAATTCTTTAGGATATTAACACTAAATACAAAAAGGTACCTTGTGACATGTCCTAAAAGGAGCAAAACAATGGAAGAAGCAGAATTACGTTAATGTAGACTCCAAAAATTCGAGATAGCTTTTTGGAAAGAGAAACGAACATTCGAGCTTAGCGAAAGTTATTCATGTTCTCTCCATTTTGGTTTTCCCAAAATCTTTTTATTCCTTTCTTTTTATGCAAATTCATGAAATTTTTATTCACAGTGCTAAAATTTTTACTTTACTCATTAAGAGATAACGATAGTTGATTCCGCTCATCATAAAAAAGAAAATTACCAAAAAAATTTTAGATCTATTGTAGGGGAAAGTACCAAAAAATTCATAAACTTTTTGTATTGATAACAATTCAGTCTTAAACCTTTTTATATTGGTACCAATTGAGTTTTCTTTTGGTCAAAAATCACTTGAGTTCATTTGGCCAATTTTGATTGGAAATTATTGATGTGGATGCTGGCTGTGCCATGTTGGACGAATGGCACTAACTTGAATTTTTTCTATATTTTTAATAATATTTTGATTTTTTTATAATTTATGTTATTTTCTTCTTCTTTTTCTTCTCTCTTTTTTTTTTGAAGGCCATAGGCCAAACCTCACCGGCCTTGGGCGAGGGTGTCGGGCCCTCGCAGAGTCGGCGACTTCCGCCGGCCACTAGCAAGGGCCATGACCCTTGCCCTAGTAGCTAGCGGCCTCTTGCTGGCTCTTTAAAAATAAAAGAAAAAAAATCAAGAAAAAATTATTACAAAAAATAAATAAATAAATTATTAAAAATTAGTTGCGTCAGCATCACGCCAACGTTGGCTGATCAAATGGATTGAATTGATAAAAATACAAAAATTTTAGGAATAAATTGACATAGTTATAACAAGTTTAGGATTTTTTTTTTGATAATTTTTTCAAATATTTTCAGGCTCTCCTCAAAGTCGTACCATTTTGAAAGAGAGTAATAGCATGCATATCTTCCAACTCTTAACGTTCTCATTGATCAATAAATGTGTTTCTGTATGAAAGGGGAAGAACGTCAAAAGTACGTATGGAAAGAAAAATCCAAGAAAATGTGCGTAGGCCTCTAGGTACAAACACAGTCCAGATCCAGGACAGATTAGTCAACCACGCAATTCCTATGTAAAGTATATAATGCTCTTTATTCAAAAAGCAATTATCAATACTATTGGTGTAGTCTTCGATGCCTATCTTCCTCGAAATGACTTGATCTATCCCTTTTTAATTGTTTTTATTGATCTTAATGTCAATATGTGTTCTAATGATTCTTGATAAACCGTATTTCACCTCCTATTCTTGTGATACATGGCATCTATACCATTAGCCAATATCCTCGTGATATATGATAACTAGACCCGTCAAACAGATGGATCGAGTCTGATCGAAAATGATCCGATTCAAATAGATTCATTTAACCTGTTTTGACCCATTTCAATGTAATATAATCTAGTGAGCCATGCACAACCCGACTCATATCCAATCCATACCCAACTCGATTCATATTCCAAAAATACTTTCATATTAAAGCTCATGCCCAAATCGAGATAAAACTACGGAGTGAGTGAGCAAGAGATTGAATGGGGGTAAGTAAGAATAAAGAGAGAGTCATAAAAGTGGATTTGATCTAAGTAAGTTATAAACTCATTTATAACTCATTTACGATCAATTTTCATTTTTATTATGTTTAAACTTATTTATTGCATCTTACTAACCCATCAAATAACTCAACCCATTATATATAAATTATAAAACGAGTCATAAACCCATTTAGATACGTCTAACGATGACTTGCAAATTCTTCCGTGGCAATCTACCACTAGTTAACCGTCTTAATAGTCTCGTAATGAGTACCATCTTAGTTCGTTGATCACTTGCCCTCGAGAGCTCTGATGGCTTAGTTACCACCTGGATTTATGGCTCATCCTCCTAAAATTTAATAAAATCCAAAACAAGTCACGTGTCATTTGCGCGTTCAAATTCACTACAATCCTGGCCTCTTCCTCTAATTACTATCTAATTTGATATTGTTTCATAAAACTTGATCATTTTGTACAAAATGTGGCGAAATGGGTTAAGAGTGTGGGTTATAGATAGATTACTTAAATGACTTTTAAATGCGTTCTAAATGTGTTACCTTACTATCTTAAGTTAGTCAAAAAAAGGTTTTCTGATTTTTTATTTTTTATTTATTTAAAGAAATTATAAAACCTTTTCGAAATATTTTAGCAATATATGGAAGTGTTTTAATAATATGAATCGAGTATTAGTTGAAAAAGTTGCATTATAATAATTAGGTCGTAAATGAGTTCGATTAGAATCGGATTATTTATGACCCCATCAAATTCACCCGTTCAATAGATCTAATTTGTACGGGGAAACTGTTTTATTAATAAACGCTGTAGGAATCGTAACATTATTTGTGAAACCGGACAAAATATTGGCTATAACGTTGTACCAACGAACAACGCAGAATTGGGTCTCTCGCATCTGCATTTTATCTTTTGACTTTTAGTTTATTGCCACGTCACCAGCTTTGAACGGACGCAAAAGTCAAAACGCGGGGCGCGGAAGCCCGTGAGCAGCTGCAAATCCTCTGACGACGAAGATGAACAAGAACTCAATTCGCGTATCGCCATCATCAAGAAAACGCGAAGAATCAGAAAGCGAAATAACCTTGCAGCTCAGCTCGGCGTGTTATATAAAAAGAGATTGCTCGGGGTATTGTCTCCCAACACTTCCCTCCACAGATTCGATATATTGCACTTCTCAGCGGCCAAACCGAACGCCGAACATTAGAGCTTTTCGCTTACTCTTTGCTCTTTGCATTGCGCGACCCAGTTTCGTAATCGGATCACGAGCCCGTGTGTAACTTTCGAGCGATGACGAGCATCCTCCATAGCAACTACGTTCGCTACGAGGTCTCTATTGACTTGCCCGCTGTGCACAAGTTTGCCAAGCAATGGCGCTTGGCCTTCGCCACCATCTATTCCTACCGAGCCATCACTACCTCCCCAAAGAAAACCAAGAAAATCCCTAGAAAATCTCCTTCCTACACTTCGATCTCGATCCCCGATCGGGCTCAGAGCGCTCGCTTTGATCATCCGGGCTCCTTCTTCCAGATTGATCAGTCACAGCTCACCAAGCTGGTCAAGGACAAGGACCTCTGCCACCTCCAGGAATTCGGTGGGGTAAAGAAAGTAGCCTCCACGCTCAAAGCTGATGTCTCGGCCGGGATAAGCGGCGACCCGGATGATGTCTCTCACAGGCAAGATGCTTTTGGCGTCAACTCATACAAGAAGCCACCCGCCAAGGGCTTCTTCCACTTTGTGCTCGAGGCTTTCAAGGACCTCACGATCATGATTCTTCTTGTTTGTGCTGGGCTTTCGCTCGGGTTCGGGATCAAGGAGAATGGGGCCAAGGAAGGCTGGTACGACGGCGGAAGCATATTCGTCGCGGTGTTCCTCGTGATAGCCGTGTCGGCCGTGAGCAATTACCGCCAGAACCAGCAGTTCGAAAAATTGTCTCAGGTGAGCGACAATATTCTCATAGATGTGATAAGGAAGGGTCGTCGGCAGCAGGTTTCCATATTCGAGATCGTCGTCGGTGACGTCGTTTGTTTGAAGATCGGCGATCAAGTTCCAGCAGACGGGCTGTTCCTCGACGGGCACTCCTTGCAGGTATGGACGACAATTTGTACTGGTTTGACGCATTAGATATGCATATTGACTCATGTTGGTTTCCTCCAGAAATATATGTATTAGTATTCCCAGGTTAGAGCATAGTTCGAGCAATTAGTCCAAAAAATTGTACAAGTGCATCATATTCTGCTTGATGCCTGGCAGTTTGTCATTTTGATAATCTTGATTCTACGACAAAGAGGAAAAGCAATGGTTTTGATATTCTAGTCACAGTAGAACAAACTCTGTTGAAAAGAAATTCTACTAGAAAAAGTTAAGTTTAGAAGAAATCCATTTGTTCTTTGCATGTTTCGTAATTGTTCGTGTTTCGTTTCTTGGCTTCAAGTTGAGACCAGAACACGTCGTATGGTATCATCCTAGCGTTGCTAAACCATGTGCGACGGTTGTGTTATCAACTTAGGTTGATGAATCGAGCATGACGGGGGAGAGTGATCACGTAGAAGTGAACCGAAATGAGAATCCATTCCTGTTCTCCGGAACGAAGGTTGCTGATGGGTATGCTCAGATGCTCGTTACATCCGTCGGCATGAACACAACGTGGGGCGAGATGATGAGCTCGATCGGCCGCGACAACAGCGAGCAGACCCCTTTACAGGCTCGGCTCAACAAGCTCACCTCGTCCATTGGCAAAATTGGCTTGGCGGTCGCTTTCCTTGTTCTCGTGGTCCTGCTGATTCGCTATTTCACGGGAAACACGCAGGACGAGAACGGGAACCGGGAATATGTTTCCGGCCAAACCACGGGTGACGATATCATGAACTCTGTGGTGGGCATCATCGCAGCTGCAGTGACAATCGTGGTGGTCGCGATTCCTGAAGGCTTGCCGCTCGCAGTGACCCTCACTCTTGCCTATTCGATGAAGAGGATGATGGCGGATCAAGCAATGGTGAGGAAGCTTTCGGCCTGCGAGACGATGGGGTCAGCCACCACTATTTGCACCGACAAGACCGGCACTCTGACGATGAACCAGATGAAGGTGACAAAGTTCTGGGCCGGCCAAGACTCTGTGGCGGAAAACACGTACTCCTCTGTCTCCAATTTTGTCCTGAATTTGATTCGGGATGGGGTTGCTTTGAACACCACCGGCAGTGTCTATAGGCCGTCTTTGGGATCGGAGTATGAGTTCTCGGGTAGTCCCACCGAGAAAGCGATTCTTTCCTGGGCAGTTTCGCAATTGGCCATGGACATGGAGGAGACAAAGAAGAGCTGTGAAGTCTTCCGAGTCGAAGCCTTCAACTCGCAGAAGAAGAGAAGCGGTGTCCTAATAAAGAAGAGCGCAGACGACACATTCCATGTGCACTGGAAAGGAGCGGCAGAGATGGTCCTGGCCATGTGCTCGAGCTTCTATGACGGGTCGGGCATAGAGAAAGATTTGGACGAAGACGAAAGGATGAGATTCGAGCAGATTATCCAGGAAATGGCGGCAAGCAGCCTCAGGTGCATCGCTTTCGCTCATAAACAAGTCTCCGAGGAAGCAATCAAAGAAAGAGAAGAAGGGAAGAAGATCCAAGAGGACAGCCTGACATTACTGGGACTTGTCGGCATTAAGGACCCATGCCGTCCCTGCGTGAAGAGCGCGGTCCAAGCTTGTCAGGACGCGGGAGTGAACATCAAGATGATAACAGGCGACAACATCTTCACCGCTAAGGCCATCGCCACGGAGTGCGGGATTCTCAAGGCGGGCGACGACGCCTCCAACGAAGCCGTCGTGGAAGGAGCTGAGTTCCGTAATTACACGCCTGAGGAGAGGCTTCGAAGAGTCGAGAAAATCCAGGTCATGGCGAGATCCTCGCCTTTCGATAAGCTGCTCATGGTTCAATGCCTGAAGCAGAAAGGTCACGTGGTTGCCGTCACAGGGGATGGCACAAACGATGCGCCAGCACTCAAGGAAGCAGACTGTTAGAAAGTTGATCCAATTTCTAGAATATTCTAGGATAAATTTTTGTAGAATAGTCTAGAAAGTTAAGAATATTTATGGTACTTCTAGAGAATTCCTAGGATATGTCTAGAAGGATAATGTGTAGAAAAATCTAGAAACAATATGCTCTAGATTTTGTAGAAAACTCTAGAATAGTGTCTATCTAGGATACTCTAGAATTTTCCTGTATGACGGTGGAAGATGGCTATAAATAGGCCATGAAGTGCTAGAAAGTGTAGAGAAAAACCAACAACCAAAAGCTCTCCTCTTCCTTTGTATCACTCACAAAAACTAATAAAAGTTTTCGTTTCCATTGTGCTCATTCACTTACAAAACTAAATACCCTTCCGCAAAAACTAACAGTGGTATCAGAGCCTCGTTCGGTTGGTTTTGGGCGTTTGTCCTAGCCACCCTCTCCTAAAAACACCACACCCATGGCTAATGTTTCCTCATCCTCATTTCCCATTCCCATTTTCGATGGGAATAACTACGACTATTGGTGCATCAAAATGACTACATTCTTGATGGCCCAAGACTTATGGGACATCGTGGAGAAAGGTTATGAGACTCCGCGAGAAGGTGCCTCTGTTCCGAAAGATCAACTACAAAAGGATGCAAGGGCATTATGCGTTATTCAGCAAGCACTCTCGGAAACCGTTTTTCCGAGAATAATTGGAGCAAATACGGCGAAGAAAGCTTGGGAAACACTGCGAGAAGAATTTCAAGGATCAGATAAGGTACGCACTATTCGGCTTCAAACTCTAAGAAGAGATTTTGAGAATGCTAAAATGAAAGTAAATGAGACCGTTCAAGAATACTGTGGAAAACTAAAGGAACTAGTTAATCAAATGAGAGCCTATGGAGATGGAATCATTGATCAAAGGGTCGTAGAGAAAATATTAGTCTCCCTCACAAGAAAATACAATCCTATTGTTACAACGATAGAAGCAACTAAGGATTTAACGACCCTGACAATAAGTGAATTGATTGGCTCTCTAGAAGCGCATGAGAAAAGACTAATGGCACAAGATGAGGATTCAGTTGAAAGTGCCTTCCAGTCTAAAATAAACATACGGTCTCATCAATCTAAAACTGGTGGAAGGAGCTCATGGAAAAATAAAAGAGGAGGAGAAACTACTCAAAAGGAGAAATACCCACCTTGTGGCATTTGTAAGAAAAATAATCATTTGGAGTAAGATTGCTGGTTTAGAAATAAACCACAATGCCGCTTTTGTAAAAGATATGGCCACATAGAAAGAGATTGTCGCTCGAAAATAAATTCTCGAGCCAACTATACTGAAGAAAAGGAAAGACAAGATAATACATTTTATGCAGGTCAAGCGGCAAATGATAAGAAAAGTGACACATGGTATATTGATAGTGGATGTAGCAATCATATGACAAGGGACGAATCTATATTCATCGATATTGATACATCGGTGAAAAATCAAATTAAATTGGGCAACGGCGCAATAGTTGACGCGAAAGGGAAAGGAACTATCGCCGTTGAAACAGATAAAGGCCCAAAATACATTCATGACGTATATCTAGTGCCAAGTCTTGCACAAAATCTACTTAGCGTGGGCCAAATGATACAATGTGGGTATTCTCTATACTTTAATGGAGATGACTGCATTATCTACGACAAATATAAAAATATTATTGTCTCTGTTAAAATGGAAAATAGGAATTTTCCTATTCGATGGAATTATGTCAGAGATATGGCCATGAAAGCTCAACTTGATGAGTCATGGCTCTGGCATCGAAGATTTGGCCACTTTAATTTTGCTGGACTGAAAATTCTCCATCAAAAAAATATGATGAGAGATTTTCCAGCAATTTCGGAAATTTCAGATGTCTGTGAAGGCTGCCTCCTTGGAAAACAACAACAGCAGTCCTTCTCATCTGGAGGTGCATGGAGAGCTAACAAGCCTTTAGAACTAGTCCATACGGATGTTTGTGGTCCAATGAGGACTCCTACAGCCAGTCAGAATAGATATTTCATTCTATTCATTGATGACTACACAAGAATGACGTGGGTCTACTTTCTTCGAGAAAGATCGGAGGTTTTCTCTATTTTCAGGAAATTCAAGAACCACGTCGAAAATCAAAGTGGCCACAAAATCAAAGTCCTGAGGAGTGACAGAGGCACAGAATATAACTCAAGGGAGTTCAACAAATTCTGTGAAGAAAAAGGAGTTCACCATCAACTAACTGTTGGCTACGCTCCTAGAGCAAAATGGGGTAGCAGAAAGGAAAAATAGAACTGTCATGGAGATGGCAAGGTCCATGCTAAAGGACAAAGGCCTTCCCAATTCGTTCTGGGCAGAAGCAATATACACGGCTGTATACATCTTAAACAGGTGTCCAACTAGAGCTGTCCAAAATAAAACTCCAGTCGAAGCATGGAGTGGACGGAAGCCTTCGGCGAAACATCTCAAAGTGTTTGGTTGCATATGCTACGTTCACATTCCATCTCAAAAGAGAAGCAAGCTCGATGAGAAGACAGAAAAGGGAATCTTCCTTGGCTACAGTGATCAATCAAAAGGTTATCGCATCTACAACCTAAGAACTAAGAAGCTCGTGATTAGTCGAGACGTTGAGTTTGATGAGTATGCCACCTGGAACTGGGAGAATGAGAAGATCGAGAAGAAGTATGTCATCTTGCCTGACACACCACCTGCTCGTGAGGAGTCAACAACACAAGAAGAAGGTGAAGCATCAGACTCCACCACTCACGATGTAACGCCACCATCTTCTCCGAGAGCAACAGAAGAAGAATCTACTCCAGAATCTCCAGTAATGAGAGTAAAATCCCTTAGAAGAATTTATGACACATGCAACTTTGCTGCTTTAGAACCAGAAAACTATGAAGAAGCATCCAAAGAGGAAGTTTGGATAAAAGCCATGGAGGAAGAAATCAAGATGATCGAGAAAAATGAAACTTGGGAGCTTGTCAATTGCCTTAAGGACAAAGAGATCATTGGCGTCAAATGGGTCTACAAGACGAAGCTCAACGCAGATGGATCAATCCAGAAGCATAAAGCAAGGCTCGTGGCAAAAGGATACTTGCAACAACCAGGTATCGACTATACTGAAACTTTTGCTCCAGTTGCTCGTCTTGATACTATTCGTGCTCTTATAGCCCTAGCAGCACAAAAAGAATGGAAGATCCATCAACTAGACGTGAAGTCAGCATTCCTAAATGGATATCTTCAAGAAGAAATATATGTGGAGCAACCACAAGGCTTTATAGCCAAAGGACAAGAAGAAAAAGTCCTAAAACGTAAGAAGGCTCTCTACGGATTAAAGCAGGCACCACGAGCATGGTATAGCAGAATTGATGAATACTTCACCAAGCAAGGATTCAAGAAAAGCATGAGTGAGCCAACGCTCTACATCAAGACCCAAGGTAAGTTTGACACTCTTATTGTCTCTCTATACGTGGATGATCTTATATATACAGGGAACAATGAGAAGATGATTCGAGTTTTTAAAGAAGAAATGATGAAGACATTCGAGATGACAGACTTGGGCTTGATGCACTACTTCCTCGGCATCGAAATCATCCAAAATAAAGGAATTTTCATTTCACAAAAGAAATATGCCGAGAACCTCCTGAAGAAATTCAAGATGGATTATTGTAAAGCAGTTACAACACCACTCGTGACAAATGAGAAACTACTAAAGGAAGATGGAGCAAAAAAAACCGACGCCTCCCTCTACAGAAGTCTGATTTGCAGTCTGCTATATCTCACTACCACAAGACCAGACATCATGTACGCGACAAGTCTACTATCACGGTTCATGCAGAGTCCGAGTCAAATTCATTTTGGAGCTGCCAAAAGAATTCTACGATACTTAAGAGGAACTACAGATTATGGCATTTGGTATCAGCCCAGTGCAACGGCTAAGCTCATCGGCTACACCGACAGCGATTGGGCAGGTTCTACTGATGATAGGAGGAGTACTACTGGCTATGCATTCACATTGGGTTCTGGAATATTCTCATGGGCATCCAAAAAACAAGACTCGGTGGCACAATCTACTGCGGAGGCTGAATACGTCGCGGCTGCTATAACTACCTGTCAAGCAATATGGCTTCGGAGAATTCTAGAAGACCTTGGAGAAAAACAAATGGAATCAACTCCAATATTTTGCGACAACAAATCGGCAATAGCTATATCCAAGAATCCCATCTTTCATGGAAGAACGAAACATATCGACATCAAATATCACTTTATTCGCGAAGCGCAAAGCAATAGAGAGATCAAGCTCCAATATTGCAAGACTGAAGATCAAGTTGCGGATATATTCACCAAAGCACTGCCGCCAACAAAGTTCGAGGCACTACGGAGCATGCTTGGAGTATCACGAAATTGGATCAAGGAGGAGTGTTAGAAAGTTGATCCAATTTCTAGAATATTCTAGGATAAATTTTTGTAGAATAGTCTAGAAAGTTAAGAATATTTATGGTACTTCTAGAGAATTCCTAGGATATGTCTAGAAGGATAATGTGTAGAAAAATCTAGAAACAATATGCTCTAGATTTTGTAGAAAACTCTAGAATAGTGTCTATCTAGGATACTCTAGAATTTTCCTGTATGACGGTGGAAGATGGCTATAAATAGGCCATGAAGTGCTAGAAAGTGTAGAGAAAAAGCAACAACCAAAAACTCTCCTCTTCCTTTGTATCACTCACAAAAACTAATAAAAGTTTTCGTTTCCATTGTGCTCATTCACTTACAAAACTAAATACCCTTCCGCAAAAACTAACACAGACATAGGGCTTTCGATGGGCATCCAAGGCACTGAGGTCGCCAAAGAGAGCTCGGACATTGTAATCCTCGACGACTACTTCGCCTCCGTGGTGACAGTATTGCGGTGGGGTCGATGCGTCTACAATAATATCCAGAAGTTCATCCAATTCCAGCTCACAGTGAACGTTGCGGCCCTTGTCATCAACTTTGTGGCAGCGGTCTCCTCCGGCAATGTCCCCCTGACGGCAGTCCAGCTCTTATGGGTGAACCTGATCATGGACACGCTTGGTGCCCTCGCTCTGGCCACGGAGCGGCCCACTAGGGAGCTCATGGCGAAGCCCCCCGTGGGCCGGACGGAGCCGCTCATAACCAACGTCATGTGGAGGAACCTTGCAGCACAAGCAACATATCAAATGGCCGTCCTCCTCACTCTACAATTCAAGGGCGAATCGATCTTTGGGGTCGACGAGGCGGTGAAGCAGACGCTGATATTCAATGCATTCGTCCTGTGCCAGGTCTTCAATGAGTTCAATGCGAGGAAGCTCGAGAAGAAGAATGTGTTCGAGGGCATTCACAAGAACAAGCTGTTCCTCGGGATTATCCTTGTGACGGTGGTCCTGCAGGTGGTGATGGTCGAGTTCCTGAAGCGGTTCGCCGACACGGAGCGGTTGAGCTGGGGCCAGTGGGGGGCATGTATCGGGATCGCGGCAGCATCTTGGCCTATCGGTTGGGCCGTCAAGTGCATCCCAGTCCCCGATACACCAATCTTTAGCTACTTGACATTGAAAAGCAAGAAGCTCGGGAGGAAAATTGTGCGCGGAGAACAGTAGCAACACTAGTTGGGTTTAACTCTGATTATTTTCATTGTATAGGTATATTGAATTTGTTCTTGATGCCGCATCATTTTTTTTTTCCCTTCTTTTCCCTTAGGAAAATAAGGAATGTATAATTTATTGATCTTTTGAGTTTAACCTTATCTTGTTGAATCTTTAGCCTCACCAATGTTCAAGTAAGCATGCAACTTCAGACATGGGCACAAAGGAACCGACGAATTCCATAAGGCAGGTACCCTTCATATAGCCAAGAATGTGAAGGACAAAATCATGAGAAAAAACCGCTTGGAGAACAAAATGACTGAATCGAAATGAATCACGTGCGGAGACTAATGTCAATGGAAGGAACAAATTTAATCACATTTCTGATTTAACTCAATTCAAGTCGAGACTTATTCTTAGAATTTGGAATGCCGAGATGACAACTTCGAAGGTATAGTTCGCTAACAGAATCGATTATATGACATGAAAAGAGAGTCTAGGTGAATCGATTAAATAGCTCACGGATCCAACTCCGCGGTAAGTGGTAAGTAGTGAAGGGCATGGGGGGCGACACCCTTCTCTGTAAAATGGGGGTTCTGGGGCTTTATATATATATATATAATATAGAATGCACGTAATTTTTATTGTCAGTTTCAATTCTTTGGACTTCTGTTATATATAGGTCAATCTCTTTTATACTTGCAACTCGATACTGATAGTGAAAAAAAATTAACTAATGCATCATCGCAATTGTTCTCTTTTTGATTTTGAAGGTTTTTTTTTTGTCAAAATTTGTGTGTTCTCTTTTCTAGCTTTTTTTTTTTTTCTCTTTCTCGTTCCTAACGGAACATGTATAAAAGAAAGATGGAGACACATAAAGTAAAAAATAATCTAAAACCAATATTATACCACCTTAGATAAGATACATAAAAGGAGGTAGGCGTCTAGGAGACAGAGAATCATCAACTTTACCATTGCGAAAAAGAGTCCTGTTATTGCCGCATCTTTTGCCAAATTCTTAAAGGATCAGATGCCTTGCCCAAGCAATTTCATAGAAACATCTTTGATACGGTCTCTTAACTGTTATCCATAATTAGTTTCAACGTCATTTGTGGTCGGGTTGCAAAGAGTCTAGGGAGGGTCGTGACTTATAGGATTTGTTGCCCGACCTGAAAAATCGATCTTGGTTTGTACATTTTTAAATAAAAGGATTAATATCATAACAACTCTCGAGTTGGTATACCTATAACACATTTTTAAAGCGTTCGAGGGCCCTTCTTGATTCAACCGTACGAATAGCTCTTACTTTTGGCTTGAACACCCCATTATTTATGCCATGAGTTTTACATTTTTTTTTCTATTATCGAAAGTACCTTTTCCATGCGATAAATAAAGTAGACAGATTTCCAAATATAAAATATTCTAGAGGAATTGGGTAGGTTTACGTTCAATTGAAGCCTAAGTGTAATTTAGATGTACGAAACACTCAAACATATGAGGGACGATTCTCCAATTACAAGCAAATTATTTATTGATGGCTCTCTCTGTGGAATACGTATCAACTATCAATAGTCAGACTTTACCATATAAATCATTGTCTTCTTTTTTTAATTATTTCTCGTTTATTTCTCTAGTGATTTCACATTGACTTAACTGTAAAAAAGAGTTTTGTATTGTTTCTTTATTGTGGGAATTTCAATGGAAAGTGATCTCCTGAAATAAGTTCATTTTGAGAAAACTAGATATGAAGAAAATGAACAGAAATTGAGAATTTTGCTAATTTTGCCCAAATAAAGCTCTCGCATTTCGAACATCTTCTAAAATCCCTTATTTTGCCCCAATTTTGCACTAAGATTTTGATAGATGTGTGTGTCAAATTGAAATTTTTTATGATAGAAAATTAATTCGAAATAAAAGAGGCACAAAAATAACAACCTAAAATTCTTTAGGATGTTAACCCTAAAGACTAAAAAAGGTACCTTGTGACAAGTCCTAAAAGGAGCATAACAATGCGAGAAACATTATTACGTTAATGAAGACTTCGAAAATTCGAGATAGCTTTTGGAAAGAGAAACGAACATTCGAGCTTAGCTAAAGCCTAAAGGTGGGCATGCTTGCACGTCAGCCTAAAGTTATTCTTGTTCTCTCCATTTCCCCGAAAGGTTTTTATTCCTTTCTTTTTATGCAAATTCATGAACATTTTATTCACAATGCTAAAAGTGTTGCTTTACTCATGAGGAGATAACGACAATTAATTCCGCTCATCATGAAAAAAAAAATTACCAAAAAAAAAATCCTAAATCTATTGTAGGGAAAGATATCAAAAAAGTCATAGACTTTGTAGATTGATATCAACTCAGTCCTAAACATTTTTGCATTGATAAGACTTAAGGTTTTTCTTTTTTGGTCGAAAACCACTTAAGTTCATTTGGTGAATTTTGACTGGATATTGCTGACGTGGACGCTAGCCGTGCCATGTTTGACTAGTGGCACTGACTTGGACTTTTTCTATCTTTTAATAATATTTATAATTTTTTTAATAATTTATGTGGTTTTCTTCTTTTATTTCCTGTCTTTTTCTTTTGAAGCCATTGGCTACTAAGCCAAAGCCTGTGAGCCCTTACTGGCCACTAGCAAGGGTGGTGACCCTTGCCCTAGTGGCCGGTGGCCTCTTGCTGGCTTTTAAAAAAAAATCAGGAAAAAATTTGTTACAAAAAATAAATAAATTAAAAATTATCCACGTTAGTGTCACGCCAATGTTGGCTGATTAAAGAGATTGAATTGGTATAAATACAAAACTTTTAGGACTAAACTTTCATTTACAATAAGTTTAAGATTTTTTTTTTATAAATTTTCCAAATATTTCCAGGCTCCCCTCAAAGCCGTACCATTTTTGAAAGAGAGAGATTGTATGCATATCTTTCAACTCTTAACGTTTTCATTGATTAATAAATGTGTTTCTGTGTGTCAAAAGTACGTATGGAACGAAAAATCCAAGAAAATGTGCGTAGGCCTCTAGGTATAAACACGGTCCAAATCCAGGACAGATAGTCAACCACGCAACTCCTATGTAAAGTATATAATGCTCCTCGTGCAAAAAGCAATTATCAATACTACTGTTGTAGTCTTCGATGCCTATCTTCTTCGAAATGACTTGATCTATCCCTTTTCAATTGTTTTTAATGATCAATATGTGTTCTTATGATTCATGCTAAACCATATTTCACCTTGTGTTCTTGTGATACGGGGCATTTATGTCATTAGCCAATATCCTCATGATATACGATAGCTGGATCCATCAAACGGATGGATCGGGTTAGAGCGAAAATGATCCAACTTAATAGACTAATTTAACCTAATTTGACATATTCTCATGCAATACAAATCTAGTGAGCTATACACGACTCGACTAATATTCATTCCATACCTAATCCGATCTATATTTCAAAAATATTTTCATATTTAACTCAATCTACAAAAAATACCCAAACTGAGGTAAGACTGCAAAGTGAGTGGGCAAGAGATTGCATATATGGCTCATCCTCCTACAATTTAATAAAATCCAAAGTAGGTCACGTGTCATTTGCGCATTCAAATTCACTATAATCCTGGCCTCTTCCTCCAATTACTATCTGATCTGATATTGTTTCATAAAACTTGATAATTTGTACTAAATGTGGCGAAATGGGTCAAGAGCACATATCTCAGCACACATTTAAGAGTGTGGGCTATAAATAGATTTCTTAATAATTTAATAAGTCTTAAATTATTTTAAATGGGTCCTAAATGGGTTAAGAAGGTTTTCTATTTTTTTATTTATTTAAAGAAATTATAAAACCTTTTCAAAATATTTTAACAATATATGAAAGTTTTTTAATAATATGAGTCGAGTATGAGTCGAAAAAATTTACATTACAATAATCGTATCATAAATGGGTTAATGAGTCGATTAGGATCGGATCATTTATGACCCGATCAAATTCACACGTTTAGAGGATCTGGTTTGTACATGGAAACCGTTTTATTAATAAACGCCGTAGGAATCGTAACATCGTTTGTGAAACCGGACAAAATATTGGCTATTACATTGTACCAAGAAACAACGCAGAATTGGGTCTCTCGCATCGGCATTTGTCTTCTGACTTTTGATTGACTGCCACGTCACCAGCTTTGAACGGACTCAAAAACGCGGGGGCGCGGAAGCCCGTCGGCAGCTGCTACCTCAACTTTGCTGCAAATCCTCTGACGACGAAGATAAACAAGAACTCAATTCGCGAATCGCCACCGTCAAGAAAACGGGAAGAATCAAATGCGAAACAACCTTGCAGCTCAGCTCGGCGTGTTATATAACAAGAGATGCTTGGGATATTGTCTCCCAAGTCCCAAAACGTCCCTCCACAGATTCGATATATTGCACTTCTCAGCGGCCAAACCAAACGCCAAACATTAGAGCTTTTCGCTTACTCTTTGCTCTTTGCATTGCGCGACCCAGTTTCGTAATCGGATCACGAGCCCCGTGTGTCTCTTTCGAGCGATGACGAGCATTCTCCGTGGCGACTACGTTCGCTACGAGGTGTCTCTCGACTTGCCTGCTGTGCGCAAGTTCGCCAAGCAATGGCGCTTGGCCTTTGCCACCATCTATTCCTACCGAGCCATCACTAACTCCGCAAAGAAAACCAAGAAATTCCCTAGAAAATCCCCTTCCTACACTTCGATCTCGATCCCCGATCGGGCTCAGAGCGCTCGCTTTGATCATCCGGGCTCCCCCTTCCAGATTGATCAGTCACAGCTCACCAAGCTGGTCAAGGACAAGGACCTCTGCCACCTCCAGGAATTCGGCGGGGTCGAGAAAGTAGCCTCCATGCTCATAACTGATGTCTTGGCCGGGATAAGCGGCGACCCCGACGATGTCTCCCGCAGGCAAGATGCTTTTGGCATCAACTCATACAAGAAGCCGCCCGCCAAGGGCTTCTTCCACTTCGTGTTCGAGGCTTTCAATGACCTCACGATCATGATTCTTCTCGTTTGTGCTGGACTTTCGGTCGGGTTTGGGATCAAGGAGAACGGGGTTAAGGAAGGCTGGTACGACGGCGGGAGCATATTCGTCGCGGTGTTCCTCGTGATCGCCGTGTCAGCCGTGAGCAATTACCGCCAGAATCGGCAGTTCGAAAAGTTGTCTCGGGTGAGCGACAATATTCTCATAGATGTGATAAGTGTTAGAAAGTTGATCCAATTTCTAGAATATTCTAGGATAAATTTTTATAGAATAGTCTAGAAAGATATGAGTATTTAAGATACTTCTAGAGAATTTCTAGAATATTCCTAGAAGGGTAATGTGTAGAAAAATCTAGAAAAATATGCTCTAAATTTTATAGAAAAGTCTAGAAATGTGTTTATCTATGATGTTCTAGAATTTTCCACTATGGAGGTGGAAGAGGCCTATAAATAGGCCATGAAGTACTAGAAAAAGAAAGTGTGGGGAGTTTGAGAATAAACTCCTGTACTCCTCCACCAACACCTCCTCCATCAACTATATTTGTATTACCATTTCCGTAAACTAGTGAAACGATCCTTTCTCCCCTAAACCTTGCCTACATTCCTTAAAGTATCCGACCCTTGTCCATCCTCTATAAAAATATGCACATACCCTTGCACATATCAAAACATAAATTTCTATTAAAACCACGCATCCGCGCACAATCTAATTTTCAACATGGTATCAGAGCTAGGAATATTCGAATGGTTTTGGGCGTTTGTCCTCACCATCTCAACTAAAATCAAAGCTAGAGCCCTGAGCCTGAGCCCTAGCCTGAGCCAGAGCCTACATAGCCAGAGCCAGAGCTGGAGCCAGAGCCTAAGCCAAAGCCTGAGCCAAAGCCAAAACTAAAACAAAGGCCAACATCGCCACATGAACAAAAACACCTAGCTATATGCATGCCTGACAAAGGTTCCCATCTCTATATTCGATGGAACAACTACAACTAAAAGTCTTTGATGGCCCAAGAAATTTGGGACTTCGTTAGAGAACATGTTTGCTTATTTGAAGGCAAGTGCAAGTGTTATGGCAAATCAAGTATAGAAAGATGCAAGGGATCGTGGAATGAATATGGCACAAAAGGTATGGGACATCATAAGAAGCATTTCTAGCCAAGTTCGAGACTACACAAAGCAATGGAGAGATCGAGCTCCAATATTGCAAGACTGAAGATCAAGTTGCGGACATATTCACCAAAGCACTGCCGCCAATAAAGTTCGAAGCACTACGGAGCATGCTTGGAGTATCACGAAATTGGATCAAGGAGGAGTGTTAGAAAGTTGATCCAATTTCTAGAATATTCTAGGATAAACTTTTATAGAATAGTCTAGAAAGATATGAGTATTTAAGATACTTCTAGAGAATTTCTAGAATATTCCTAGAAGGGTAATGTGTAGAAAAATCTAGAAAAATATGCTCTAAATTTTATAGAAAAGTCTAGAAATGTGTCTATCTAGGATGTTCTAGAATTTTCCACTATGGAGGTGGAAGAGGCCTATAAATAGGCCATGAAGTACTAGAAAAAGAAAGTGTGGGGAGTTTGAGAATAAACTCCTGTACTCCTCCACCAACACCTCCTCCATCAACTATATTTGTATTACCATTTCCGTAAACTAGTGAAACTATCCTTTCTCCCCTAAACCTTGCCTACATTCCTTAAAGTATCCGACCCTTGTCCATCCTCTATAAAAATATGCACATACCCTTGCACATATCAAAACATAAATTTCTATTAAAACCACGCATCCGCGCACAATCTAATTTTCAACAATAAGGAAGGGTCGTCGGCAGCAGGTTTCCATATTCGAGATTGTCGTCGGTGACGTCGTTTGTTTGAAGATCGGCGATCAAGTTCCAGCAGACGGGCTGTTCCTCGACGGGCACTCCCTGCAGGTATGGACGACGATATGTACTGGTTTGACGCGTTGGATATGCATATTGACTCATGTTGGTTTCCTCCAGAAATATATGTATTAGTATTCCCAGGTTAGAGCACAGTTCGAGTAATTAGTCCAAAAAATTGCACAACTGCATCATATTCTGTTTGATGCCTGGCAGTTTGTCATTTTGATAATCTTGATTCTACGACAAAGAGGAAAAGCAATGGTTTTGATATTCTAGTCATAGTAGAACAGACTCTGTTGAAAAGAAATTCTACTAGAAAAAGTCAAGTTTAAACGAAATCCATTTGTTCTTTGCATGTTTCGTAATTGTTCATGTCTCGTTTTCTTTTCTCCAAGTTGAGACCAGAAGGCGTCGTATGGTATCATCCTAGCGTTGCTAAACCATGTGCGACGGTTATGTTGTCAATTTAGGTTGATGAATCGAGCATGACAGGGGAGAGTGATCACGTAGAAGTGAATCGAAATGAGAATCCATTCCTGTTCTGCGGAACAAAGGTTGCTGATGGGTATGCTCGGATGCTCGTTACATCCGTCGGCATGAACACAACGTGGGGCGAGATGATGAGCTCGATCGGCCGCGACAACAGCGAGCAGACCCCTTTACAGGCTCGGCTCAACAAGCTCACCTCGTCCATTGGCAAAATTGGCTTGGCGGTCGCTTTCCTTGTTCTCGTGGTCCTGCTGATTCGCTATTTCACGGGAAACACGCAGGACGAGAACGGGAACCGGGAATATGTTTCCGGCCAAACCACGGGTGACGATATCATGAACTCTGTGGTGGGCATCATCGCAGCTGCAGTGACAATCGTGGTGGTCGCGATTCCTGAAGGCTTGCCGCTCGCAGTGACCCTCACTCTTGCCTATTCGATGAAGAGGATGATGGCGGATCAAGCAATGGTGAGGAAGCTTTCGGCCTGCGAGACGATGGGGTCAGCCACCACTATTTGCACCGACAAGACCGGCACTCTGACGATGAACCAGATGAAGGTGACAAAGTTCTGGGCCGGCCAAGACTCTGTGGCGGAAAACACGTACTCCTCTGTCTCCAATTTTGTCCTGAATTTGATTCGGGATGGGGTTGCTTTGAACACCACCGGCAGTGTCTATAGGCCGTCTTTGGGATCGGAGTATGAGTTCTCGGGTAGTCCCACCGAGAAAGCGATTCTTTCCTGGGCGGTTTCGCAATTGGCCATGGACATGGAGGAGACAAAGAAGAGCTGTGAAGTCATCCGAGTCGAAGCCTTCAACTCGCAGAAGAAGAGAAGCGGTGTCCTAATAAAGAAGAGCGCAGACGACACATTCCATGTGCACTGGAAAGGAGCGGCAGAGATGGTCCTGGCCATGTGCTCGAGCTTCTATGACGGGTCGGGCATAGAGAAAGATTTGGACGAAGACGAAAGGATGAGATTCGAGCAGATTATCCAGGGAATGGCGGCAAGCAGCCTCAGGTGCATCGCTTTCGCTCATAAACAAGTCTCCGAGGAAGCAATCAAAGAAAGAGAAGAAGGGAAGAAGATCCAAGAGGACAGCCTGACATTACTGGGACTTGTCGGCATTAAGGACCCATGCCGTCCCGGCGTGAAGAGCGCGGTCCAAGCTTGTCAGGACGCGGGAGTGAACATCAAGATGATAACAGGCGACAACATCTTCACCGCTAAGGCCATCGCCACGGAGTGCGGGATTCTCAAGGCGGGCGACGACGCCTCCAACGAAGCCGTTGTGGAAGGAGCTGAGTTCCGTAATTACACGCCTGAGGAGAGGCTTCGAAGAGTCGAGAAAATCCAGGTCATGGCGAGATCGTCGCCTTTCGATAAGCTGCTCATGGTTCAATGCCTGAAGCAGAAAGGTCACGTGGTTGCCGTCACAGGGGATGGCACAAACGATGCGCCAGCACTCAAGGAAGCAGACATAGGGCTTTCGATGGGCATCCAAGGCACTGAGGTCGCCAAAGAGAGCTCGGACATTGTAATCCTCGACGACAACTTTGCCTCCGTGGTGACGGTGCTGCGGTGGGGTCGATGCGTCTACAATAACATCCAGAAGTTCATCCAATTCCAGCTCACCGTGAATGTTGCGGCCCTCGTCATCAACTTCGTGGCGGCGGTCTCCTCCGGCGATGTACCCCTGACAGCAGTCCAGCTCTTATGGGTGAACCTGATCATGGACACGCTTGGTGCCCTCGCTCTGGCCACGGAGCGGCCCACTAGGGAGCTCATGGCGAAGCCCCCCGTGGGCCGGACTGAGCCGCTCATAACCAACGTCATGTGGAGGAACCTTGCGGCACAAGCAACGTATCAAATGGCCGTCCTCCTCACTCTACAATTCAAGGGCGAATCGATCTTCGGGGTCGATGAGGCGGTGAAGCGGACGCTGATATTCAACGCGTTCGTCCTGTGCCAGGTCTTCAATGAGTTCAACGCGAGGAAGCTCGAGAAGAAGAATGTGTTCGAGGGCGTTCACAAGAACAAGCTGTTCCTCGGGATCATCTTCGTGACGGTGGTCCTCCAGGTGGTGATGGTCGAGTTCCTTAAGCGGTTCGCCAACACGGAGCGGCTGAGCTGGGGACAATGGGGCGTGTGCGTCGGGATCGCGGCCATGTCTTGGCCTATCGGTTGGGTTGTCAAGTGGATTCCAGTCCCTGATACACCCCCAATCTTCAGCTACTTGGGGTTGAAAAGCAAGAAGCTCGCGAGGAAAATTGTGCCCGCAGAACAGTAGCAACACTAATTCGTTCTAACTCGATTCTTTTCATTGAGTGAGGAGTGTGTAATCTATTGATTGGTCTTTTGAGTTTTGGCACGGGGTCAAAAGGATCGAGCTTGGCGTATCTGGGCTCGTCAAATTGAATGGCTCGACGCCAAAGCCCGAAACTATTATTTTAGAAATTTTTCATTTGTACATTTCAAACTTCAGATTTTTTTTGTAAAAGAAAAGCTTGACCTAATAAATTGTTGAATCTTTATCCCCGCTCTGAGTTCCAATGGAAGTTGACGTTTCTAAAAGTTATGTTCTAGCCAGTTAAGCTTTAACAAGTGGGGGCTTGGAAGGATGATACGATTACCTAAAGGGTAGAAGTTTTGTGAAGGACAAAATTATGAGAAAAATTGCCTGAAGAGCAAAGTGGCTAAATCGAAATGAATTGCGCATAGACTATGTCAAGGCAAGGAACAACATCAATCACATTTCTAATTAACTCAATTCAAGTTGGGCATTATTTTCTGAATTTGGAATGCAGACATTGACAACATCAAATATATAGTTTACCAACAGAGCGGTCAAATGACACGAAAAGTGAGTTTAGGTGACCTAGATCTTTTCGTCTGAACTCTTTTTTTTTTTTTTGTCATCATGGACGATTATTTTTCTGAAAAGCTTAAGTAGTCAGAAAACAAAGTCAAAATGAAATCCGAGTGTATTTCTTTATATGCATTTTGAGGATATTTGGAACTTTGCTGGGGACTGTGTGCCACCAGGACTTAAACAACATGATTTGCATGTCAAAAAAGATGTTTAGAAAGGGATTAACCGAGACTTAAATCTAGGAAAGTAGATCTTAAATGGGATGGAGTTTCAACAAGAAACGAATTGTATGGTACAATTCCAAAGCAAAGAGTCGCGATTTTCGATCAATCGTCGACTCAGTTGAGAAGAAAGATTTTCAGGGATATATCCTGTCTCTATAAGAATTCTACTTCGAAATAGGAAACCTCCAGACAAGAAGCACAATTGAAACTCCCCGAGATGACCTTCCTCCGTTGGATGACGGAGCGACTGTCCTTTGTCAGCCACACAATTCCATTGAAAGAGAGATGGACATGTGTTTTGCTCTGTATAGGTCCCCAGCAGCACTCTTTAGACTTGTATTAAACAGAAAGCAAATTTGTACCTGGCCTCCGGCTGTCGGTCAGGCTGGCAACACCCCAAGGTTCCCTCAATGAAGCCACAGGTAGGCTACATGTGTGAATTTGATTTGATTCCTTGAGGGAAAAGAAAGCATTTCCTGTGCGAAAATTGGTTTCATAAACACACACACAAAAAAGGGACATATATTAGAAAGTGTTCTATTTTGACACATTTTGTTCAATCAGTTTTCATATATGTATATATTAGGAATCCTCAAATTTGTTCATTTTGTTATGTTAGTCAACATTTATCGTAAAACAATAGCGAATTTTCGTTATTGCAAACTTTTTTAGTAGTTATTGTAATGGTTATTGTTTCACTGGAATTGTTTCACCACAAACTATCTTTTACCGAAAGTCATGCTTCTTCTTTTAAATGTGACAAGGGGTTCTAGAATGGTTTTGCACAGGAGAATTCCAGATAGTCAGAAGAGTCAACACATCGAAATTTGCATAAAATCGAATATGATTACAAGAATATTGTCTTGACTAGAATTTGACTCGATTGTGAGAGTCTATAAGTACAAGTCCAAAGAAATCGATAAAGGTGAAATTGAAAGAAAGTGCACAAACATGAACTAAACTAGAGTTTGACTCGATAGAATGGTCTGGCAAGCACAATTGCCATCAAAAGTAACGAACCAACGCAAACGAAAATAGTGTCAGAGTTTGACTTGATGAGAAAGCCTCGAATACGCTTCGATAATGCACTAGAGTTTGACTCGATGGCACATTATCTGGGATAATGATAAATGCTGGAGTTTGACTCGATGACAAAAAATCTAAAAAGTTAAAGCTAAGGAAAGTGAATGTAGTATGATAAGTAATGATAAAATAAATTTGTTGATTTGTTCGGAGGATTTCTCTGTGGATGTTTAGTGATATTTATAATGGTTAAAGTGATAACTGCTTCTCAACGGTTATAATCCTAGTACGTTAACAATTGCCGCATTCCTCAGTCTTTTTTGAATTCTTTTTTATTCAATCTTTGAGCAATTGTTCGACTCTAGATAACTGATAATGTTGGCGCTTCTCTTCAATTTCAATGTGTATTAGTTGTGCCCATATCATTTGCATCTTGGGGCTTTGAAGTCCGACAATCCAGTAACTGCCGATAGGACTCTTACTTGTTCCCTTTCGATCGTGAGGAGTATGTTCATGTCCCCCACATTTCACGAATTCATCGACTTGTTCTTAGGGAATCATTTTGCCCCCAAAACTGTCCTCCCGCCATGAAATTCAAAGAAATAGCTTTCATATATTTTGGCGCTTCTTGAAAAAGACCTTGAATTTGGTGAGATTGCTCCTTGTTGATACTTAATTTACTAACGGGTTTGATGATTTCTTCAACAGATGCCCATCGGTACCATCACGTGCCCTGCATGAGCTTTTTTGTTTTTTTTCTTTTGTTCTCTCTCTACATGCCTTCTCCTCACGTGTCTATCACATTTGTCGATCCCTCACGTGTTCTGCGCATTTGTCGATTCCTCACGTGCTTTGCACGTGTGTTGATCCCTCATGAGTACAGCATGCGTCTCGGAAGGTGAGTTATTTCGAGTGTCAACAGTTGTACATAAGTTACTTTGTTGAATTTGTGAGTTTACATTTGCAGTATAATACATCGTAATTTAACTCTTTGGATATCTTTGTTTCAATAGATGTGCAGGGTTATTTTTCGCATTTTAACCATTTACTACAGTACTTAACTTTGATTCGGTTCTTTTGATTGCCTTTTACTGCATCTTGCATCACTCGTTCCCTCCTCTTTTATGATTCCATCTCTTGAGGAGGAAAATACGTTTCCCTAGCCTAGGGCATTCATTTCTTCACGCCTCTTTCCATTTCATTTTCAAGTAAGTCCTTTGGATTCCCAGAACATTTTCACGAAACCAACACTGCCCTTGTCTGTTCCATTATAGCCGTGCTTTCCTCCATTATCTCTGTCAAATTCTTTGATTGGCGAATTACGAATTTGAACATCACTAACAAATAAACTTAACAAGAGATATATGCGAATTTTCTATGGAAAATGCGACACTAGCGTCAATCAATCGAGGCTAAAGTGCAAATACAGGATTCCTTTTTGCTAAAGAATGATGATGACAAGACAATGTTCGGCTTCGGATGCCTCGACGATGTTGGGGTAATTGCTGCAAACCGTGTAAAAGAAACCACACGCCCCCGGACAGCATTATCTTTTGACTTCTCGTTGACTCCACGTCATAGGCCCCCGTGTGATCTCGAATCCGGGTTTCCCACTTTCGGGTCTTCGTTTCGGGGAAACCCGGTAGCAGCTACCACCTGCCCTTGTTCCTTCATGTCGCCGTAACCGTCACGGCAACTCTCGACATAGGAAACCTCCAAACTTTCCCATAACGTTCACTTAATGAAGCCACAAAAATAGGCAATCAAATATAAATTTGACTTCATCCCTTGAGGGAAAAAGGCCTCCTATCCTAAGTACACCAACATAACATAACACATCGACACGTCATTTCTGAAAAACAGAGAATTTCAACATGATAAACCATCATGTACATATAAAAATATCATCAGTGAGTTTCTTCTTCTTCTTCTATTAGAGATTCACGATTATGTTTTTGTTGGATTGGCTGGGCATATTAATTTTAGAGTAACTGGGTATACCACTTAAGTATATAAATTTTTCATAATTCTATATTTTGATACTTAAATTATTAAAATTGCTTTAAATTAATCACGTGAGTGCCAAAATGGTGTGTTGAGATGCCAGACTTGTGTGTCGCTGGCGTGTCTAAAGCATTGACCTCGTGTCCATTGCATGTCAGAAAGTGCTAGAAAGAATTGAAGTATCAGACATAACACGCTGGCCATTGGAGAGTGTCGGTGCTTCCTAGCTTCTGAAAAAGCTAATGAAAAAAATAAGAGCAAGATTCTCATTTCGTTTTTTGTTTTCACTAAGATAGGAGATTAAAAAGTTCTCCACGAACCAAAAGGCCCTTATTTTTTCTCTTTACTCTCCATCAGAATCAACTCATTTTTTTGACTCACTCAATCCTCTTTAAGATTCCATCTCTTCTGGAGGAGAATACTTTTTGCTTAGGCTAAGTCATTCGTTTTCCTTCACACCTCTTTCCATTGTATCTTGCCTTTGGTGGAGGAAAGTTCCTATCGAGAGTACCTGGAATTCCCAAAACCATCTATCCAGACTTTCAGTTATTTCATTCTAAAGCATGGAAGATCACAAATTCTTTGCTACCTTTCAATTTTGAAAAAAGAAGGAAGAAGATCGTGTAAGTAGAAGATAAAATTGAAAAATAAGTTGCCCCACTCAATGCTCCTTAAAATTCCATCTCTTCTGGAGGAAAATACTTTTTGCTTAGGCTAAGTCATTATTTTTCTTCACACCTCTTTCCATTGATTCTTGCCTTTGGTAGAGCACGAGGAAAGTTGCTAGCTAGTATCTAGAATTCCCGGAACCATCTGTCCAAAATATCTGCTATTTCATTCTAAACCATGAAAGATCATAAATTCTTTGCTATCTTTCAATTTTGAAAAAAGAAGGAAGAAGATCGTAAGTAGAAGATAAAATTAGAAATAAGTTGCTCCACCCGAAATCCCCCAACCTGAGCTTGAAGATAAGTGAAGAGGGACTGCTGGTGGGTTAAGCTTTAGACCCATTAAAAACCCACATTTTATTTGGCTTTATTACTGAAACTCATATAAAAAAAAATTATCAAAATTTAGCTATCTCTTGTACGACCCAACTCATTATATACGGGTCAACAAATAGGTCTACAACTCATTTTGAGACATCTGATCGATATAAACATGAAAATCGCTCGCAAATAAACTTAGCAAGAAATAGACGAGGAACAATAACTGACCAAATGAAGGATTGAGGAAAAGTTTCCTCACCTTGTGTCTAGACCAAAGTATAAACGTAGGGTTCCTTCGATCAAAAGAACAATAATAAAGCCAAAAAAAAAAATACTTTTTGAGTTGGCATGACTCACTCACTCCTCTGTTAAGTTTCCATCTCTTTTGGAGGAAAATACTTTTTCCTTAGGCTAAGTCATTCTTTTCCTTTACACCTCTTTCCATTGCATTTTGTCCCCGGCGGAGCGCAAAGAAAGTTCCTAGGAAGTAGAATTCCCCGAATCATCTGTCCAAAATATCGGCTATTTCATTCTAAAGGATGAAAGATCATAAATTCTTTGCTATCTTTCAATTTTGAAAAAAGAAGGAAGAAGATCGCAGGTAGAAGATAAAATTAGAAAACAAGTTGCTCCACCCGAAAACCCCCAACTTGAACTTGAAGATAAGTGAAGAGGGACTGCTGGTGGATTAAGATTTAGACCCATCAAAAACTCATATTTTATTTGGCTTTATTACTCAAACTCATATCAACCAGTTTATCAAAATTTAGCTATCTCGCATACGACCCAGCTCATTATATACGGGTCAATAATTAGGTCTACAGCTCATTTTGAAACATCTGATTGGTATAAACACGAACATTGCCAGCAAATAAACTTAGCAAGAAATAGACGAGGAGCAATAACTGATGAAAGGAAGGATCGAGGAAAAGTGTCCTTACCTTGTGTCCAGACCAAGGTATAAACATAGGGTTCCTTCAATCAAAAGAACCATGATGACGATGTCCGGTTTAGCAGATGTCGGAGCAATAACCGCAAACCATCTAAGAAACGAAACACGGCATCGCTTTTCACTTGTCTCTCTTTTTTGGGTCGTAGGCTTTTGACTTTCTGTTCGCTCCATATGAACTCAAATCTGGGCTTCGTTTCGAGGAAACCCGTTCGTTTCTTAATGCCTTAAACAATGGAGATCCCCCTCTAGTTATTATTTAAGTACATGCAAACCCACTCCACGATCACCATCCCCCAAATTCGAACGTTGCACTTTTCGCGGCTAACCCAACACCAGAAACATCACCATTCCCCAAATTCGAACATTGCCATTCGCATTGTGCTGCCCTGTCTCGTAGCAGGATCCCGACCCTGCGTCTCTCCCGAGCGATGACGAGCATTCTCAGCAGCCGCTACGTCCGCTACGAGGTCTCTCTCGAGTTGCCAGCTGTGCGCAAGTTTGCCAAGCAATGGCATTTGGCCTTGGCCGCCATCTATTGCTCCCGAGCTATCACTACCTCCGCAAAGAAAACCAAGAAACTCCCTAGGAGATCTCCTTCCTACACTTTGATTTCGATCCCTAATCTGGCTCAGAGCGCTCGCTATGATCAACCCAGCTCCTTCAGGATTGATCAGTCGCAGCTTACTAAGCTGGTCAAGGACAAGGACCTTGGCCACCTCCAGGAATTCGGCGGGGTTGACAAAGTGGCCTCGGCCCTCGAGTCTGACGCCTCGGCTGGGATAAGCGGCAACCCGGACGATGTCTCTCGTAGGCAAAATGCATTTGGCGTCAACTCATACAAGAAGCCGCCTGCCAAGGGCTTCTTCCACTTCGTGTTTGAGGCTTTCAAGGACCTCACGATCATGATCCTTCTTGTCTGCGCCGGGCTTTCGCTCGGGTTCGGGATCAAGGAGAACGGGGTCAAGGAAGGCTGGTACGATGGTGGTAGCATATTCGTCGCAGTGTTCCTCGTGATCACAGTGTCAGCCGGGAGCAATTACCGACAAAACCGGCAATTTGAAAATTTGTCTCAGCTAAGCAGTAACATTCTCATCAATGTGATAAGGCAGGGTCGACGGCAGCAGGTTTCCATATTCGAGATTGTCGTCGGAGACGTCGTTTGTTTGACAACTGGTGATCAAGTTCCGGCAGACGGGCTGTTCCTCCAGGGGCACTCCCTGCAGGTATGGACGGCAACTTTTACTGGTTTGACTGCACTAGATATGCATATTAACTCATGTTCGATTCCTCCAGAGATATACAGTTAAGTAATTAGCCCACAGCAATGTAGAAGTGTGTGATATTCAGTTCGTCATTTTCATAATCATAATTCCATGATTAAGAGGAAAAGTAATTGTTTTAAGCCGTTGTTCTGGTCGAAGTAGAACAAACTTAGTGAAAGAAATCTACTACAAAATGTGCAGTCAAGAGAGAATTCATTTATTCTTGTGTTGTTATTCACTCAGATTTCAGCTTCTTGACGGGAACGCATTGTATCGTGTCATCCTAGCGTCACTAAATCAAGATCAACTTTTTGTATTGTTAATTTAGGTTGATGAATCCAGCATGACCGGGGAGAGTGATCACGTAGAAGTGAACAGCAATCAGAATCCATTCCTGTTCTCCGGAACAAAGGTTGCTGATGGGTATGCTCAGATGCTCGTTACATCAGTCGGCATGAACACGACATGGGGTGAGATGATGAGCTCCATCAGCCGTGACAACGGCGAGCAGACCCCTTTACAGGCTCGGCTCAACAAGCTCACCTCTTCAATCGGAAAAGTAGGCTTGGCAGTCGCTTTCCTGGTTCTCATGGTCCTGCTGGTTCGCTATTTCACGGGAAACACACAAGACGAGAACGGGAACCAGGAGTTCATTACGGGCCAAACCACGGGTGACAATATCATGAACTCCGTGGTGGGCATCATCGCAGCTGCAGTGACAATCGTAGTGGTCGCGATTCCTGAAGGCTTGCCGCTCGCAGTAACCCTCTCTCTTGCCTATTCGATGAAAAGGATGATGGCGGATCAGGCCATGGTGAGGAAGCTTTCAGCCTGCGAGACAATGGGGTCGGCCACCACTATTTGCACTGACAAGACCGGCACTCTGACAATGAACCAGATGAAGGTGACGAAATTCTGGGTCGGCAAAGACTCCGTGGCAGAAAACGCATACTCCTCTGCCTCCAAGTATGTCCTGGATTTCATCCAGGATGGGGTCGCTTCGAACACCACGGGCAGCGTCTATAAGCTGTCTTCGGGATCGCAGTACGAGTTCTCCGGTAGTCCCACCGAGAAAGCGATTCTTTGCTGGGCTGTTTCACAATTAAGCATGGACATGGAGGGGATAAAGAAGAGCTGTGAAATCATCCAAGTTGAAGCCTTCAACTCGCAGAAGAAGCGAAGCGGTGTCCTAATAAAGAAGACTGTGGACGGCACGGTCCACGTGCACTGGAAAGGAGCTGCGGAGATGGTCTTGGCGATGTGCTCAAGCTTCTACGATGGGTCGGGGACAGAGAAAGATTTGGACAAAGATGAAAGGATGGGATTCGAGCAGATTATTGAGGGAATGGCAGCGAGCAGCCTCAGGTGCATTGCTTTTGCTCATAAAAAAGTCTCCGAGGAAGCCATCAAAGAAGGAGAAGACGGGAAGAAGATCCAAGAGGACAGCCTGACATTGCTAGGACTTGTTGGTATCAAGGACCCATGCCGCCCTGGTGTAAAGAGAGCGGTCCAAGCTTGTCAGGACGCGGGAGTGAACATCAAGATGATAACGGGAGACAACATCTTCACCGCCAAGGCCATTGCCGCAGAGTGCGGGATTCTCAGGCCCGGGGACAATCCCTTCAATGGAGCCATCGTAGAAGGAGCTGAGTTCCGCAGCTACACGCCTGAGGAGAGGCTTCAGAGAGTCGAGAAAATCCGGGTCATGGCGAGATCCTCGCCTTTTGATAAGCTTCTGATGGTTCAGTGCCTGAAGCAGAAAGGCCATGTGGTTGCCGTCACTGGGGATGGCACAAACGATGCACCGGCCCTCAAGGAAGCCGACATCGGGCTCTCGATGGGCATCCAAGGCACTGAGGTCGCCAAAGATAGCTCCGACATTGTCATCCTCGACGACAACTTTGCCTCTGTGGCGACGGTGCTGCGGTGGGGTCGATGCGTCTACACTAATATCCAGAAGTTCATCCAGTTCCAACTCACGGTGAACGTCGCGGCCCTTGTGATCAACTTCGTGGCTGCAGTCTCCTCCGGCGACGTCCCCCTAACGGCGGTCCAGCTCTTATGGGTGAATCTGATCATGGACACGCTGGGCGCCCTCGCCCTCGCCACTGAGCGGCCGACCAGGGAGCTCATGGAGAAGGCCCCAGTGGGCCGGACCGAGCCACTCATAACCAATGTCATGTGGAGGAACCTTGCGGCACAAGCAACGTATCAAATGGCCGTCCTCCTCACTCTACAATTCAAGGGCGAATGGATCTTCAGGGTCGACGAGGCGGTGAAGCGGACGTTGATATTCAACACGTTCGTCCTGTGCCAGGTCTTCAATGAGTTCAACGCGAGGAAGCTCGAGAAAAGGAATGTATTTGAGGGCATTCACAAGAACAAGCTGTTCCTCGGGATCATCCTTGTGACGGTGGTCCTGCAGGTGGTGATGGTCGAGTTCCTGAAGCGGTTCGCCGACACGAAGCGGTTGAGCTGGGGCCAGTGGGGGGCGTGTATCGGGATCGCGGCAGCATCTTGGCCTATCGGTTGGGTCGTCAAGTGCATCCCGGTCCCCGATGCACCAATCTTTAGCTATTTGGCATTGAAAAGGAAGAAGCTCTGGATAAAAACCATGCAGAGAGAACACTAGCAACTTTAGTTGGGTTTAACTCTGACTCTTCTCATTGTATAGGTATATTGAATTTGTTCTTGATGCCGCCGTCATTTTCTTTTTCTCCTTCTTTTCCTTTAGGAAAATAAGGAGTGTGTAATTTATTGATCTTTTGAGTTTAACCTTATATATTGTTGAATCTTTAGCCCCACCAATGTTCAAGTAATCATGCAACTTCGGACATGGGCATGAAGAAACCGACAAATTCCATAAGGCGGGTAGCCTTCATAATGCCAAGAACGTGAAGGACAAAATCATGAGAAAACATGCATGAAGAACAAAATGACTGAATTGAAATGAATCGCGTGTAGACTAATGTCAACGGAAGGAACAAATTTAATGGCGCATATCAATCACATTTCTAGTTAACTCAATTCAAGTCAATACTTATTCTCAGAATTTGGAATGCAAAGATAACAACTGCAAAGGTATAGTTCACTTATAGAAACTACTGAATGACATGAAAAAAGATTCTAGGTGACCTGATTTTTTTTTCTACATTTTTTTATTTTTTTTATTTTGTCATCGTGGATGACCATTTTTCTGCAAAACGTAAGTAGTCGGAAAACAAACTCAAAAGATAAAATCTAAATGTGTTTTTTTATATCCATTTTGAGGACAATTGAAGATCTTTGCCACCCGGGATTAAATAACAGGATTTGCATGTCAAAGAGGTTTAGGAAGGGGTTAACCGAGACTTGAAATCTTTCTTTTTTTTATTTTAATTGAATGGGATGAAGTTTTTTCAACGAGAAACAAGAAAACATACTCTTGTTTCTATCTTAATTGAACAAAGCGTGTGAACAAAACAATTACATAATTTTTCTTTTGTCGGAAAGCAATTACATCATCCAGTGGACACAGTTTTCGAGGGGGAAAAATGAAAATCCTTAGCTAAACAGTTTCCAAGCTGCCCCTAAAGTTGTAGCGTTAATGATTAGTCCTGCTGTTAGAGTTGGAGAGATTGGTACTCAGCAAGATCTTAAAAGGCTTCAATTCAACCCTAGAACGAAAATTTGAAAGGTATTTTTGCTTATAGGAAAAGAAAAAAAAATCTTAAAAGGCTTTATTTGAACTCCAGGATTTCCCTAAAGTTAGGGATAGGGCGTGCGGGCCATGGCACATTAAAATAAGGTGTGCATCCAAGTTAAGCATTCAGTTACTAAACTACCATTGGAGGCTCTTGTCAAGAGTTAAAGCACCTACTCGTTGAATCTATGTTAAATCATAATTTTATCAATAGGACGATTTAGCTAGGTCTCTAGTTGATTGATAAGACTATGATTTAAAGTTGTAGCATTAATGATTAGTGCTGCCATTAGAGTTGGAAAGACGACAAAATTTTTTGAGCGAAAAGATCCCTAACTAAGCAATTATGAAAGAGTGTAATAGAATGCATATCTTTCACTATGAAAGGGGAAAGAAATTTAAAAAAAAAACTAGAAAAAATATACATAGACGTGTCGTATAAGCTCCATGTAACTTGTACATGGATTCGACAAAAAAGAAAAAGAAAAGGTTAATACGGTGAAAAATCCTAAATTGATACGTCTTTGACAAATTTACTCCAATTATTTTTTTGACCACGAAAACCCCACACTGATACATCTATGATAAATTTACCTCAAATTATTTTTTTTATCGTCAAAAATCTCAAATTAGTGCATCCGTGATAAATTTAATATAAACTAATTTTTTTAACCATGAAAAACTCAAAGTATTACACATGTGGCAAATTTATCCTTCATTAAATTATGTTAATGCCACGAAAGATCTCAAATTAATACATTTATGATAAACAAAGGATAAAAATTTCAAACTAGTATACATGTAAATTATCATGTACCATCCAACTAAGCATTTTAATATTAAATTTAACGAAAACTAACAGAGAGTAAATTTATCATAAGTGTACTAGTTTGGAGTAAATTTGTTACAAATATACCAATTTATATTTTTTATAATCGAAAAAATAATTTGAGGCAAATTTATTATAGGTATACTAGTTAAGAGTTTTTCGTGGTATTAACTTAAAAAAAAATCATCCATGGAGCAAAATAAAATTTATTATTGGTGCAAGAACTCCAACTTCGGTCCTTATTGATTGATGGGTTTGAAATGCGGCTCCTGTCGATGATATGATTATCCCCAACAACAAACCGCCCCCCCCAAAAAAAAGAAAAAGAAAAAAACGTTAAAGAGCGGCTAATGTCAATCTGACCTCATTTCTCTTGTAACGGTTGACTCATAATTTCGTTTTTATTTATTTGAACATTTGCTAGTGTGCTAAATTTATCACCTGCTAAAGACAATGGTAGGATTAATCGACTCTTTGAACAAAAAAAAGTAATTTGCGGGTTCTCCCTTTCATCAATCTGACGGAGCTCTCATCTTAGCATTTCCCCTGTCGCTACCAACACCTTGTAAATGGGATAATTAGATGTGCTTTTCAAACTCATTTTCCGACCCAAAAAAAAAAACTCATTTTCAATATGCACATGTGAAAACAAAAGCAATAATTTTATTTCAATATGCACACTATCAGATAGGCCGACCGCTAAAGCAATAAAGGAGCCGCGAGACTATATGGAGCAAGCACTGAAATTGGAACGAGGGAGCAGATCTAGAATAGTATACTATTTTGAGGGTCCGTATGAGCCGAGAAAATCAAGGGAATCGTCCGTCCGCAAAATCAACAAAGGAGACTTAAAAAAAAAAAAGAAATAAGAGTATAGAATGAATGAAAAACAGAGAGGGGGAGGAAGAGAGAGCCCGAAAAATGTCCCTGCAAAAGGAGGTCTTGGGCGGCGATTTTTGGGAGGAGGGAAACCCAAGCGGGGGAGAGAATTGATGTAGTTTCTCGAGTTTTACTCCTCAAATGATTATCATTTCCATAATTACACATGCCATTTCTTTTTTATTTATTTCTTTTTCTCCTTTTTTTTTTTCTAAATTTTTTGTGGGATGGATGCGCTTATGGTTACTGGCCTAAGGCTAAAAAGAGATAAATTATTTAACGACTAACGCCATTATGTATCAGCAGGCTTCTAAATCTTGAAAGGACACATTTAGATTAATTTGAGACTGTATTCCAATCTTCATGGTAAGAGGTTCAAATCTTTGTGAATACCTCTAGGCTACTAGACTTATTCCTGGGTAGAACCCGCCGGTTCAAAGCTTAGAAACGATACCCTACCAATATCAAAGTAGTCATCAAGTTTTAAAAAAAAAATGAGTATCAGGCCAATTTACTCTGGAACTGAACCAACCAGGCTGGTTCTAATCGTTTTCCAAATTGAACTTGCCCCAACACTCAAACCCTTGATTCGAGTCCCAATCGCGATAAGCCAATGTCAAGCACATGATGGAGTTGTGAAATTTGATGGGGGAAAGTACTGCTAAAGCTGAAATCCAAATAACTCACGAATCCAACTCCATGGTAAATGGTAAGTAGTGGAGGATGTAGAGGCGGCACCCTTGCCTGTAAAATGGGGGGTTCGGGGTTTCCTGATTTTTTTTTTTTATAAATAATATAGAATACACGTAATTTTTATCGTCAGTTTCAATTCTTTGGACTTTTGTTATGTATTGGTCAATCTCTCTTACAATTGTAACTAGATACTGATAGTGAAAAAATTAACTAATGCATCATCGTAATTGTTCTCTTTTTGATTTTGAAGGGGGTTTTTTTTTGTGTCAAAATACATGTCTAACGGAACATGTATAACAGAAAGATGGAGACACATAAAGTTAAAAATAATCTAAAAACCAACATTATACCACCTTAGATAAGATATATAAAAGGAGGTAGGAGTCTAGGAGACAGAGAATCATCTACTTTAACAATGGGAAAAAGGAGTCCTGTTATTGCTGCATCTTTTGCCAAATTCTTAAAGGATCAGATGCCTTGCCCAAGCAATTTTACAGTAACAACTTAGATATGGTCTCAACAAACCTATGCCACATTTTTTGTTAAATTAATGTCGAGAGTTTGAGCCAAGTACGAGACTCGACCCGATTGAAAGACGTGGAAATGAAACGTAAAAAATAAAAAATAAAAAATAAAAAATAAAAATAAAATCCTGATTGGACTTTGATTTGGTTGCCTTTTCTTTCCCCGCACGTGATTTATTCCACGAGTTTTACATTATTTTCTACCATCAAAAGTTGCTTTTCCAATCAATAAATAAAGTTGACGAATATCTAAATGTAAAACATTCTAAAGGGTTTGGGATGTTTACATTCAATTGAGTTGTTTGTTTCTACACTTTGGGCTTTAGTGTAATCTAGATATACGAAATACCCAAACGTATGAGTGATTGTAATTTTGTGATTCTCCGGTTTCAAGTAAATTATTTATTGATGGCTCTCTCTGCAAAGTAGATATCAATTATTAATAGTCGGATTTACCGTATAAATCATTGGATTTTTTTTTATTTTTTCTTATTTATTTCTCTAGTGATTTCACATGGACTTAATTGTAAGAAACATTTATGTATTGTTTCTTTATTGTGGGAATTTCAATAGAAATTGATCTCCTAAAACAACTTCATTTTAAGAAAACTTGATGCAGAGAAAATGAACATAAATTGAAAATTTTGCTAATTTTGCCCAAATAACACTCTTGTGTTTTGGACATATGTTGAAATCCCTTATTTTGCCTCAATTTTGAACTAAGATTTTGGTAGATGTGTCAAGGGTGTGTGAAATTGAAATTTTTTATGATAGAAAAGTAATTCGAAATAAAAGTGGCACAAAATATCAACTTAAAATTCTTTAGGATATTAACCCTAAATACAAAAAGGTGCCTTGTGACATGTCCTGAAAGGAGCATAACAATGCAAGAAGCAGAATTACGTTTCCGAAAATTGGAGATAGCTTTTGGAGAGAGAAACGAACCTTCGAGCTTAGCTAAAGTTACTCTGGTTCTCTCCGTTTTGGTTTTCCCGAAAACATTTTATTCCTTTATTTTTATGCAAATTCATGAAATTTTTATTCACAATGCTAAAAAATTTTACTTTTCTCAGTAAGAGATAACGACAATTGATTCCGATTATCATAAAAAAAAAAAGGAAAAATTACCAAAAAATCTTAGATCTATGCAAGGAAAAGTACCAAAAAAATCATAAACTTTTTGTATTGATATCAATTTAGTCATAAATCTTTCTACATTGATAATACTTGAGTTTTTTTTGGTCAAAAATCACTTGAGTTCATTTGGCCAATTTTGATAAGATATCGCTAACTTGGATGGTAGTTATGCCATTTTGGATGGGTCGTGCTGACTTAGACTTTTTCCTATATTTTTAATAATATTTTTGAAATTTTTTATAATTTTTTATTTTTCTTCTCTGGTTTTTTTTTATAAAGGCCACAAGCCAAACCTTGCCGGCCTTGGGTGAAGGTGCTGGGCCTCGTAGAGCTGAAAACTTCTGTCGGCCACTAGCAAGGGTCATGGCCCTTGCCCTAGTGGCCAATGGCCTCTTGCTGGCTCTTTAGAAAAAAAAAAGTCAAGAAAAAATTATCTCAAAAAACAAATTAATTAAAAATTATCCGTGTCAGTATCACACCAACGTTGGCCAATCATATGGATTGAATTGATACAAATGCAAAAATTTTAGGACTGAATTGATATAATTGTAATAAGTTTAGAATTTTTTTGATAATTTTTTCAAAAATTTTCAGGCTCTCCTCAAAGTCATACCATTTTGAAAGAGAGTATAGCATGCATATCTTCCAATTCTTAACGTTCTCATTGATGAATGAATGTGTTTCTGTATGAAAGGGAAAGAACGTCAAAAGTACGTTTGGAAAGAAAAATCCAATAAAATGTGCGAAGGCCTCTAGATATAAACACGGTCCGAATCCAGAACAGATTAGTCAACCACGCAACTCCTATGTAAAGCATATAATGCTCTTTATGCAAAAAGCAATTATCAATACTATTGGTGTAGTTTTCGATGCCTATCTTCCTCAGAATGGCTTGATCTATCCCTTTTTAATTGTTTTTATTGATCTTAATATCAATATGAGTTCTTATGATTCATGATAAACCGTATTTCATCTCGTTTTCTTGTGATACGTGGCATCTAAACTATTAGCCAATGTCCTCATGACATATGATAACTGGACACGTCGAACAGATGGATCGGGTCGGATAAAAAATAATCCGATACTAATAGACTCATTTAACCTATTTTGACCCATTTCTATGTAATACAAATCTAGTGAACCATATATAACACGACTCATATCCAATCCATACCCAACTCGATTCATATTCCAAAATTACTTTCATATTAAAAAAAAAACTTATTCCCAAACTGACATGAGACTATGGAGTGAGTGAGTAAGAGATTGAATGGGGGTAAGAAAGAATAAAGAGAGAGTCATAAGAATGGATTTGATCTAAGTAAGTTGTAAACTCATTTATAACCCATTTATGATCCATTTACCGTTTTTATTATGTTTAAATTTATTTATTGCATATTACTAACCCATCAGATAACTCAACCCATTATATCTAAATTACGAAATGGGTCATAAACCCATTTAGATACATCTAAGGATGACCTGCAAATTTTTCCGTGGCAATATACCATTCGCTAACTGGCTTAATAGTCTCGTGATGTGTACATCTCAGTTCGTGGATCACCTGACCTTTTGGGGATGGATCTTGTCCCCCGAGAGCTTTGATGGCTTAGGGTGCACATGACAATCATTCTGTTCCAGAAATTATTTCTGGAACAGAAATATATTTTTCTATTTCTGCCAGAAACAAAATTTTTTTGTTTTTGGTTTTGGGCCAAAATCTATTTCTGGAACAGTTTTTTGTTTCTGGAATAGGTTTGGAACAGAAATAGCGAAACAGAAACGTTCTCGTGCGTCCTTAATTACTACTAGCATATATGGTTCATCCTCCTGAAATTTAATAAAATCCAAAATGGGTCACGTGTCATTTTCGCATTCAAATTTGCTACAATCCCAGCCTCTTCCTCCGATTACTATCTAATTTGATATTGTTTCATAAAACTTGATAATTTGCACTAAATGTGGCGACATGGGTTAAGAGCGTGGGTTATTAATAGATTGTTTAAATGAGCTTTAAATGGATCCTAAATGGGCTACATTGCTGTCTTAAGTTAGTAAAAAAAAAGGTTTTTTGATTTTTTGATTTCTTTAAAGAAATTATAAAACTTTTTGAAATATTTTAGCAATATATGAAAGTGTTTTAATAACATGGGTCGAGTATGAGTAAAAAAAAAGTTTTGCATTACAATCACGGAGTCATAAATAGGTTAATGAGTCGATGAGATTCGGATCATTTATGATTTGATCAACTTCACCCGGATCTAGTTTGTACATGGAAACTGTTCTATCAATGAACGCTGCGGGGATCGTAACATCGTTTGTGAAGCTGAAGCCGGACAAAATATTGGCTATTACATTGTACCAAGGAACAACGTAGAAATTGGGCCTCTCGCATCTGAATTTTATCTTTTGACTTTTAGTTGACTGCCACGTCACCAGCTTGGAACGGACTCAAAAGTCAAAACACGGGGCTCCGAAGCCCCGTCAGCAGCTGCCCGAACTTTCCTGCAAATCCTCTGACGCGCTAAGGCAAAGGAAAGTAATCTAAATTCGTACAATATTAGTCAAAAAAGATCGAATTGGCATATAGCTTAAACCTTGTGGCCCAAGCAACACACCAAATGTGAATGATTTTTTTTTCCCCTTAATTTTTTGATCTTTTGAGTTTTTGGCACGGATCAAAAGATCGAGCTTGGTTTTTCCCAAAAAAAAAAAAAGATCGAGCTCGGCTTATTTGGGCTCCGCAAGTCGGCCTAGTCTTGTAAAATAAAATAGAATGGATTGATGCCAAAGCCCAAAAATATTAGTTTAGAAATTTTCATTTGTACATTTCATATTTGAGATTCTCATAAGATATGTTTAACCATATATATTGTTGAATCTTTAGCCCCCATCAATGTTCAACTAAGCATGCAATTTTCATTTTTCTCGAGGGCGTACCCTATGAAGATCTCTATGCACCCTCAAACCCTCCGCGTCACGAACAAATCTCAATCTTTTTTTTTTTTCCTTCTTCTTCTTCGCTTAATTTTGGGCCGCACAAAATAATATGTCGTGTCGGGTGACGTAGCGAATCGAATACATAAATTTCAAGATATATTTAACAGATCGACGTCTAGACCCGTTACGCCGAGCTCCGTAGTCCGGCTTGGCTATCCTATTTTCAGGCCGACATCGATTTCCGGCCTAGCTGGAAAGATCTTTCCCAATCAGAAAAGGTGGTCGGAGGAAAATATTTCCGACCCGAGATGGAAGAAAATCTGTTAGGTGTTATGATGAAAATGTAAATTTTCCTACGTCTACCGATGCCGCTCTTGGTTGTCCGACCTTTTGTGGGTGCCATTATATTAGATGGGATGAGACGGGACGCACAGATGTCCATCTCTTGTCTGGATTTTCCTTCGATTCGACGTCAGGAACGACATATGCGATGAAGGCTATTGCAGTAATTTAGGGACCCCGTTTGATTTGATGCGGAACGTGATTCTTGAGGGAAGAAGGTTCCGATTCCTATGTATTTCGTGTTTGGATATTTAAAAAAAAAAAAAAAAGGTAGGATGTGGGCTTGGATTTCGCGTGCGATTTGGGTTTCTCCATTGGGATTCCATGTTGGAACAAAGCTGTGTAAAAGCGCAACTCCACCGCGGACGGCCACCGCCGCAGCTGGTTCTCGCGTGCCCTTTTGATGTATGAAGTTTAAAATCCACTCCACGGATCGAAATTCGCGGTTGATTTTGCGGAAACACCAATAACTCTTGTGTAAGTGAGGTCGAGACGTGTGATGGCTCCTTAATTTTTTTTTTTTTTCCCAAGTAATGCGTTTCACATCCTTGACTCGCTGTGATCATGCATTATGACTATATCATATCACATGTGTGCAAAATAGCATATGGTGAGAAAAATAAAATATATTATTAATATAAGACCTCGAACTTCGATCCTTATTGATTGATGGGGTATGAAATGCGGCCTCTTATTAGGCGGGGGTGCAGCACCGCTGCGAAGGAGAGTAATAGCGTGCTTATCTCTCAACTCTTAAGCGTTCTCATTGGTGGTGAATATAGAGATGCTTCCGGAGGAAATGGGAAAATTTCAAAAGTACGCGTGGAAAACAAAAGAAAAATCCAAGAAAACGAGCGTTTGGTTAAAAATTGTTGACGTGGATTCCACGTGGCATAGCTAGTGTTAACGTGGATAATTTTTTAAAATTTATTAGAATATTTGCTGGTGTAATAAATTTATCACATGCTAAAGATAATGGCCAGATTAATCACCTCTATGATGAAAAAAAAAAAAGTAATTTGTGTGTCGCACGCTATTTGACAAGTGACTGTTCGGAGTACTGTGGGTCCGCAACATGGCTTGCTGAAATAATTTTTCCCCTAATTACTGTCTAATTCGATGTTGTCTCATAAACCTTGACATTCCGTACGAAATTACGTAGAAACTGTACAATTGATACCGCTAACGGAATCGCAACGTCGTTTGTGAAACCGGGGACAAAAACTCTCCCGCGAAGGAAAACAGCGCAGCATTAGGTCGGGCGGGTGTCACGCCTCTGCATTAATCTTTTGACTTTCGTTGACTCCACGTCAACCAGCTTGGAACGAAATAAAAACGTGGGAGAAAATATTAGGCGGGGTGCAATGCCAGCTCATCTTTACAGTAACTTACTAACTGTGCGACACGTGTCTACAATGGGCCCACTCGTTAGATTTTTCGCCTCTCCTTCGTTAGATTCTTAACCTGCGCGACAACGGAGCAGTGGGTACTGGGTGGGCGTTTTCTCACGTCCGTCGACAACTTCCGTTTGGCGGAAACCCCGTCGGCAGCCGCGGCCGACAATTTTTGCTGTAAATTGCATGCACGACGACGAAGTGAAACGAGAATTCCATTCGCGGATCGCCATCATCTAGAAACGCGAAGTATCAAAAGCGAAATTAAAACGGCGGTCGGCTTAGCATGTTATAAAAAGAGATGCGCGATCCAACACATCGTCACTCCACAAATTCGGAAAATTGCACGTTCTCACCGGCTAAACCAAACACCAAACGTCAGCGCTTTACTCTTGTCTTGCCGTTTGCATTGTGCCGCCATCCTGTCCTGTATAACAGGATCACGAGCCCGTGTGTCTCTTCCGAGCAATGACGAGCATTCTCCATGGCGAATACGTTCGCTACGAGGTCTCTCTAGGCTTGCCCGCTGTGCGCAAGTTCACCAAGCAATGGCGCTTGGCCTTCGCCACCATCTATTGCTCCCGAGCCATCACTACCTCCAGAAAGAAAACCAAGAAATCCCTACGAAAACACCCTTCCTACATTTCGATCTCAATCCCCGATGAGGCTGAAAGCGCTGGCTCTGATCATCCCAGCTCCTTCCAGATTGATCGGTCACAGCTCGCCAAGCTGGTCAAGGACAAGGACCTCGGTCACCTCAGAGAACTCGGCGGGGTCTACGGAGTCGCCTCGGCCCTTGAAACCGATGCGTCTGCCGGAATTAGCGGCGAACTGGCTGACATCCATCGAAGGCAAAATGCGTTTGGCACCAATGCATACGAGCCGCCTGCCAAGGGCCTCTTCCACTTCGCGCTCGAGGCTTTCAAGGACCTCACACTCATGATTCTTCTTGTTTGTGCCGGGCTTTCGCCTGGGTTGGTCAAGGACCATGGGTTCAGGGAAGGCAGTTATGTTGGCGGGAGCCCATTCATGGCGGTGCTTCTTGTGATCACGGTGGCGTCTGTGAGCAATCACCGGAAGAACCGGGAGTTCGATAAATTGTCTCGGGAGCGCGCTAATATTCTCATCGATGTAAAAAGGAAGAATGGACAGCAGCAGGTTTCCATATTCGACATCGTCGTCGGTGAGGTCGTTTGTTTGAAGTTTGGAGATCAAGTTCCGGCGGACGGGCTGTTTCTTGAAGGACACTTCTTGCAGGTAGGGACGACAATTTGTACTGGTTTGACCACATTAGGTTTACATATTAACTCACTCATGAGGTTTCCTCCCGAAATATATAGTATTAGTATTACCAAGGTTGAACCCAGGTTGAGAAGTAGTCAAGTAATTGCCATGGCCGGCCACCCTCGCGCTTGCCCGGCAGACGTCGCCGGCCCCTCCGGCGATGGGCAGCACCTCCTAACAGTTTAATTATACTTTCGTGATAAATTTTAGGATTTCTAATGAATATATCCTTAATATTTATTCAGGTTTCTTTTTCTTTACTTCTAAGTTAAGACTAGAATGCATTGTATCGTGTCATCCTATTGTTAACAAAAGCATGTGCGACGTTGCATTGTCAATTTAGGTTGATGAATCGAGCATGACCGGGGAGAGTGATCGCGTAGAAGTGAAAAACAACCAGAATCCATTCCTGTTCTCCGGCACCAAGGTTGCTGATGGGTCTGCTAAGATGCTGGTTACATCGGTCGTGATGAACAGGACTTGGGGGGAGATGATCAGCCGCAACAGCAATGAGCAGAGCCCATTACAGGCTCGGCTCAACAAGCTCACCTCCACCATTGCCAAAGTCGGCTTGGCGGTAAATTTCCTGGTTCTTGTGGTCGTGCTAATTCGCTTCTTCACCGGCAACACACGGGACACGAACAGGAACCGGGGATCCGATCCAGGCCAAACGATGGGTGACAATATCATAAAATCCGTACTAGGCATCATCGCAGCTGCAGTGACAATCGCAGTGGTCGCGATTCCTGAAGGCTTGCCGCTCGCGGTGACACTCGCTCTCGCTTATTCGAGGAATAGGATGATGGCAGGTGATGCGATGGTGAGGAAGCTGTGGGCCTGCGAGACAATGGGTTCGGCCACCACTATTTGCACCGACAAGACCGGCACTCTCACAATGAACGAGATGAAAGTGACAAAATTCTGTGTCGGCCAACACTGCCTGGCAGAAAACGCCTGCTTCTCTGCCTCAAAGTATGTCCTGGATTTGATTCAGGATGGGGTCCCTTTGAACACCGGGGGCAGCGTCTGTAGGCCGTCCTCGGGATCTGAGTATAAGTTCTCGGGTAGGCCCACTGAGAAAGCGATTCTATCCTGGGCGGTTTCGCAATTTTCCATGGACATGGAGGAGACCAAGAAGAGCTGTGAAGTCATCCGAGCCGAAGCCTTCAACTCGCAGAAGAAGAGAAGCGGTGTCCTAATAAAGAAAAGCGCGGACGACACATTCCATGTGCACTGGAAAGGAGCGGCAGAGATGGTCTTGGCAATGTGCTCGAGCTTCTACGACGGGTCGGGGATAGAGAAAGATTTGGACGAAGATGAAAGGATGAGATTCGAGCAGATTATCCAGGGGATGGCGGCAAGCAGCCTCAGGTGCATCGCTTTCGCTCATAAACAAGTCTCCGAGGAAGCAGTGAAAGAAAGAGAAGACGGGAAGAAGATCCAAGATGACAGCCTGATATTACTGGGACTTGTCGGCATTAAGGACCCATGCCGTCCCGAAGTGAAGATTGCGGTCCAGGATTGTCAGAACGCGGGAGTGAACATCATGATGATAACGGGAGACAACATCTTCACCGCTGAGGCCATAGCCAGGGAGTGCGGGGTTCTCAGGTTTGGTGACGATGCCTTAAATGGAGCCATCGTGGAAGGAGCAGAGTTCCGCAGCTACACAGCTGAGGAGAGGCTTCGGAGGGTCGAGAAAATCCGGGTCATGGCAAGATCCTCGCCTTCTGATAAGCTCCTCGTGGTTCAGTACCTGAAGCAGAAAGGCCACGTAGTTGCCGTCACAGGGGATGGCACGAACGATGCACCAGCCCTCAAGGAAGCAGACATAGGGCTTTCGATGGGCATCCAAGGCACTGAGGTAGCCAAAGAGAGCTCGGATATCTTAATCCGCAACGACAACTTCGCCTCTGTGGTGACGGCGCTGCGGTGGGGTCGATGCGTCTACAGTAACATCCAGAAGTTCATCCAGTTCCATCTCACAGTGAACATCGCGGCCCTCACGATCAACTTCGCAGCCGCAGTCTCCTCCGGCGAGGTCCCCCTGACGGCTGTCCAGCTTTTATGGGTGAACCTGATCATGGACACGCTCGGCGCCGTCGCCCTGTCCACAGAGAGGCCCACCAGGGAGCACATGAAGAAGACCCCCGTGGGCCGGACGGAGCCGCTCATAACCAATGTCATGTGGAGGAATCTGGTGGGGCAAGTAATTTACCAAGGGGCCGTCCTCCTCACTCTACAACTCAATGGCAAATCGATCTTCTGCGTGGACGAGGCGGTGAAGCGCACGCTGATATTCAATGCGTTTGTCCTGTGCCAGGTCTTCAACGAGTTCAATGCGAGGAAGCTCGAGAAGAAGAACGTGTTCGAGGGCATACACAAGAACAAGACCTTCATGGGGATCATCTTGGCGACGGTGGTCCTCCAAGTGGTGATGATCGAGTTCCTGAAGCGGTTCGCCGTGGCGGAGCGGTTGAGCTGGGGACAATGGGGTGCATGCGTCGGGATCGCGGCCGCGTCTTGGCCTATCGGTTGGGTCGTCAAGTGCATTCCGGTCCCTAATACACCAATCTTCGGTTCATTGGGATTGAAAAGCAAGAAGCTCGTGAGGAATGCACATTTTGGGGTTAGGAGCAGGCGGGTCGTGCCTAATGGGTTTTTCGTCACGGGTCAGTAGAATGAGCGTGGCTTATCTGGGCTCGGTATGTCGGCCTGGCCTTGTAAAAGAAATTGACTCAAATCCAAATTGAAGCGCTTCAAGCCGAAACCCGAAATTTCTTCTTTCCACAAGCCTAAAGTACCGTGCATTAACAGTTTTGCTTCTTATTTATGCTGTAAAATAAGAGGATTGGCTTCAACTATAAGCAAATCATGTCGAGGCAAGGAACAAATTCATGACCCCAATAGCCAATAATGTGAAGAGGGAATTCGCGATAAAAATGTGAAGCGCGAAAAGACCGGATCGGTGTGAATTACGCGCATAGACCACGTCGAGTGATGACGAGTATCGGTCCCATGTCTAATTAATTCAATTCGAGTAGGGTCTTTCGATGGGAGAAAAGAAAAATTCAAGTCGGGTCTCGTTCTCGGAATTTTGAATGCAAACATGACAACAACAAATGTAGACACTTCATGAAATTGAAAACGGACCGATGAATATGCAAAAGTAAGACATAATAATAAGTGAAGAAGGGTAATAATTCTACGTCGAGAATAGCAAGTAAAGCTTCTAGTAAAAATGGATTTGCCAAAAAAACAAAATCAATTAGTTAATTAGGATAAAATCAAAAGATAGAAAGGAGGAGGAGGGGGGGATCCACGTACGCATGTCTCCGTCCCAAAAGTTGCATGAAAAGACGCATGAGCACCAGTCAAAAAAGGCAAAGGTAAAAGATCAAAGGATAACGTCGATCTTACACGACCACATTGTGGTCCGCCGTTCCCTAACAAAACAAAAAACCAACTTTTGTCATCTCCAATGACAATCTAAAGCACGAAAGCGAAACGCGACCACCCCCCCTCCCCTCTCTTCCGTCTTCAACACCGCACTTTTGACGACAGTGAGGGGTCGGAATTTGCCGCCCAAACCGGTTCGCGATGGTTCTCGAGGGAAATTTCAAAAAAAAAAAAATCTCAAAATTTTCTCAAATAAAAATTGAAAATGGACTTCATTTCAAATAAAAATTTGAAATGTCATCATTATCTCAAAGAATGACTTGTAAGTAATTATGATTGTTCAAATAAGGATCTGATCTGGCTGGCCGATCAAATTTTTTGGCTGATAAAGAGCATTTTTGTCAAAAATATAAAATTAATCTAATTTTTTATTTTATTAAATGAAAAAACAAAAACAAAAAGTTAGAAAAGGAGTAAAATATAGATTTAACCTACCTCCCGCCTATGGCTGCCGCCCTATCTATAGCCAATGGGGCGGCGGTGATGACCCTCGAGGTCACCGACGCCTCGGCGAAGGTTTAACGTGAAAAATTCATGATTTGAAAAGCATTTTTTTTTATAAATGATGATCAAGATTGCTTATAAAAGTAACCAAAAGAAAAAAAATATTTTTTTTCCATTCATGAAACTGTTTTAGGCATTAATTGTCTTGGATGGTGAAACCAGCTTTGGGTGATTAATTATTTTAAGGAATATAATCGATTAATTTTTTTTTTTTGCTAAACAAATGAATTCTTAATTATTATTTTTTTTCACGTGAGCACAAAAAAAATATTAAGCTCCGAGGTCTTTTCTTTTCTTTTTTTCTTTTTTTTTTGTTCTTTTCCAAACGTAGTGTCGTTTTCATTTATCTCCCCCACTGGCCAAACCCCATGAAAGCTGGCCATCATGAACGCGAGATATCATGGTAAAAAAAAAAAATTCTTTATTTTTCAAAGCCGTGTAGCCAGTTCTCTGGATAGGTACAACTCGGCCTAACTTGCTCACTGTACGGACGGATATGGAAATTTGGGGGGGAGACATATCAGGTGTAACATGAGGCCTCGGTGTGTTCGGTGGTCCGGCAAAGTCCGACCCGATTGTGTCGAGTAAGCTGTCGGGTGCACTCAAGACCATCGCGAGATGACGAGAAAATTATTCAAAAAATCGTTCAGTCTTAATTTTTTTTAATTTTATCAATTAAGTGCTAAATAATTTTACCGTTTCACCAATTGAGTCAATTCGGCCTATTTTTGCCTAAAATTGCCAACGTAAACGCAATCCATTCTACGCAGCACGGCTAGCGTTGAAGTAAATAATTTTTAATAGTATCTTATTTTATTTTTATTTTTATTTTTTTGATTCTGTAGTTATCCTCCTTTTTTTTGCTTTATTTTTTCATGTGCTTTATGATTGGTAGGCAAGAGTCATTGGCGACCCTCGCCAACCGCGAAGGCCCAGGGCAAGGCCATCACGCCCTCACCCACGGTCGGTGAGGCTTCGAAGCCCTTGCCTAGGGCCATCACGGCCTCGAGGGTGGTCGGTGTCTCTCGTCAGGCTAGGGAATAAAGACAAAAAGGAAAATAATAAATAAAAATTTTAAAAAATATTAAGTATCATTAGAAAGTATCCATGTCATTGCTAGTCATGTCACATCGATTTACGGTCAAAATTGATTGGATGGGTTTGATTAATAAAATTAAAAGATTCATGACCGAATCAGTAAAATTGAAATAAATTTTAGACTTTTTGGATAATTTCCTCATGTGACACATTCTCATATCGATAGGAGATTGTCGAAACGATATGACATGGAGAGTGCAACAATCTACCGACTTAGAATCGATGCGGAATTACACAAAAATTTCTTTTCTTCATTTTATAATTGATTTTTTTGTTTTTTTTTTCTTTCCCTTTTGGTCTTTGATTTTGTGATTAAAGAATTAGACCTTGGGAGGGACTTGAGATTTTGCGGAGATGCGTGGGGGCAGATCACATGGGCCCTCACAAGCAACACTCATTAGCCCATGGACTTCGATGGGATGACGTGGCCGCAAAAAGACGACTAGAAGACAAAACACTTTTTTTCCAACCTCCCTTTTTTCAATTTTTTTTTTATTTTTTAAATCTCCTGAAGTGAAATCCAGCCTTTTGTTTTATTTTTAAAAAATTTTTTTGGGGGGACAGTAATTTCCTTTTGTGCCTTTTCTGCAAGTATAAAAAAAAAAGAAATCTTAATATGCAAAAGAAGAGAAAGTAAATTAAAAAACAACGGAAAAAGCGTATGATTAAAGGGGAGATGTGAAAGTACTTTGCGCTTCAAAAAGAGTTACTGACCGTTCTATGCTTTTGGGGTGGCCTTTTGATGGCCACCCCACCCTCCCCTCTGCTCTATTTTTCCTTGCTCGAAGCCGGAGACGACAGTCGAAATGACGGAAATACCCTTCCGCCCCGGGGCGCAAGGCGACGAAATTGCCCAAAGTGGTCTTGTCCAATTCGGGGAAAATATGATGAGCCACGAGAGATGGTGGTGATCTGCAATCAGCGCACAATAATTCAAAGCTGTTGGTGCAATGATGAATGACCGAGACATTAAACCCCCTTTGCCCCTCTCCATCTCTCTCTCTCTCTCTCTCTCTCTCTCTCTCTTGACCATGTCTCTGTGGAGGGGGTGGGGGCAACAGCAATGATTTGCCCTAATTTTTACCAATTTGGAAGTCGTCGTTGTGATGAGTGCAACCTTTTCAAGACTCGCTGTGGGAGAGAGCACTTGGGGTCCGTCCTCTCTTTTTTTGGCCCTCCATCCGATCTTTTACAGCACGACATCTAATCAATTTCGAACGCATGTAACCTTGGCGCACTTACACGAAGCAAAATCCACCGCCGAGCACTCGGTCAAACGAAGCTTCAACAAGGCACGTGCTTGATCCTCCCCGTGGCGAAATCCATTATTGTCTCTCCTTAAAGGTCGCATGAGTTATTGTGCTTATTCAATCTCATTATTATTATTAACGCAACTCGAACAATCTTCAAAACCCCATCTTTTGAAGTACGCCAACGCCCAACTAAATCTAGACACTTAAAAGGAAATCATATCCTCCTTCAAATTCTGAATGAATGCGCCTCACTCTAGTCAATGTTCTTATAATACCACCGAGCGTTCTGATCCTAACACCACAAACGCATGTGACGTCGCGCTTATTGCTGTTCTTCACCGCACTTTGCCATTATCTAGGCATCAATGAGAAAATATACCGGTTCCTGTTTAGAGTAACGTGAAACGAATAACCAGAATTCAGAATCCGTTGGTCAAACGATGAATTATCGCCGATAGATGAGAAATAACCGGCGCTCTCTGTTGATCCCTCGGAAGCAGCATGGTGTTTGCTGACCTAGAGGAATTACCAACAGCAATAATACGAAGATAGTAATGCAAAAGCAAGTTCTAGCAGGATTCAACTTTACTATTTGTGGCAACAAAATTGGAGGCCCAGGCACATCCTCAGGACAACTGAGCTTTTAGCTAGACGTGCAAGATCTTTGCAGACAGCCCTAGCTTATGTCTTCCTCTTTTATGAAAAAATTGTCTGGTTAGGTCTAGTTTTTTCTTTTTACCCTTGGGACATACTTCCCTCCCAGCAGAGAGACAAAGTTTTTGTGGCAGAACCCTGCAGAAACCCCAACTGTTTAGGAGAAAACCGACACTACCAAGCGCCAAAACTTTTCCTCTTTGGCTCGTTTACCATGTTTATCTTCTTCTTCTTCTTCTTCTCTTCCTTCTCTCCCCTAGCCAAAAACATAAAAGAAGTTGAACCAAAGAAGGGAGGACGAGGATTTGTCGGCCTGTATTTGTTTTTTTTTTTTTTTTGCCATTTTTTCTCGTATAACTTGATGGGGCCTTTCTTCAGTCTGTTTTTAAGTTTTGTTTGTCGTCGAATTTAGTTGTAGCTCGGGACTTGTGAGAGTCGTTTGCCTCTTGGTATCTATGGTTTTCTAGTGAGTTTCATTTTTGCCTCCAGCAGTATTTTAGCAGACAAATGTTCGGCAAAAACTTGCGCCTGACATGGTTTAACGTCCGTGCAGCGTACATGCTCCCGATGAGACTTGAGAGTTTAAAAAACAGAGACAGACAGAGAGAAAGATGAGTAGCGTCTTGTTGAAGATGGTTTTTTGCTATGATGAATTAGATTGCATGCTTCTGACAAGTAGGTGATCCCCCCGGAAGCAAAAGGAAAAAGCGAGACGACACTGTTTCGAGTTTCAAAAGATCTTGTACGATTGCGGTAATAATAACGGCCATGAGGAGCTGCTGGTAAATATCAAATGATGTTCTTTCTCCACACTTCGTGCAACATAATGATGACAAAACGCGACGAACGAGGCTATACTTTTAGGCCGTGTGTCGTAATATTTCTGTTCTCCAAACAATTTTCAGGATAGGATAGAAATACTTTTTTATCTCTCTTTTCCTAACAACGATTTTTGAAAACAAAAACGAATTTAGTAACTACATAAAATTCATCTTCTTCAAACAAAAAAGAAACAGAAATGCGTTTGGTAACTGCATAAACTTTTTGTCCTTGAAATAAAAAAAAGAACAAAAATATATTTGATAACTGCAAAAAAAAATGTTCATAATTTTTTCATTTATTCTATTCCTAATTTTTTTTAATATGGATGAGATCAATAATAAAAAAATGAAAGAGAAAAAATTAGAATTGAGCTGTAAGAACATGAAATATGTCTTCCATGGATAGGAAAAATTACAATTATGAGTTATGCATAAATATTTCCAAATAGATAAAAATATGATTACATAATTGAATGTAAATACTATTTGATAAACTGTAATTGAAAAGTGTATTTGAATACAACTTTGACGTAAATATTGTTTGATAAAAAAAAATACCCTTTGTAAATGATTGGATTTCTCAATTAATTTTTATTATTTAGAATTTTTTTTATTTCTTTATTTAATTATTTTTCATTATTTATTTTTCCAATCTTTTTATTTTAAAATTATTTTTTTATTTTTAATTATTTTCATTTTAATTATTTCTATTTTCGTTTTTATTATTTTATTTTTATTATTTCAAAAAAATTATTTTTTATTTTTAATCATTTTATTTTAAATTAATTTCTTTGATTATTATTTTTTATTTCTATTTTTAATCTTTTTTATTTTTTGAAAAAAATTAATTTTTATTTTAATTAATTTTTATTCTTTAATTATTTTTATTTTTAATTACTTTCAAGAAAGCGTTCTCAATTGTTTCAAAAAAAATGTTCCAAATGTGTTGTTAAAAAGTGTTTCAGGAACACAAACAAGTTTTTCTTGTTTCTACTCCAAAAGTGTTTCTGTTTGTTAAAAGTGTTCCGGGAACACTTTGGGAGTAGAAATATTTTTTCTGGAGTATTACCATACACAACTTTAGAATTTAGCGGGGATTACGATAACGGGTTATTGTATTATTTCACCTCTGAATAGCTGGTTAATTTTGCCTGTGCCCTTAAATTACGAGAAGAATCAATGTAATTACTCCCTCTGATGATCGGTGTGAGAGCTTCACGCACGCTACGGATCGTTTGAGGTTTGTACTATGAAAAGATTGTAAATCAAATACCATTTACGGCCCATCATTTTGATAGGATAATCGAAGGACTATGGTAACCTCACAAATCATAGATGCGATATAGGTACAAAACTCATTCACATGAAGGGAACTGCATGAAAAAAAAAATATCCAAAAAGTCATAAATCCATTACAATTTTATCAATTTAGTCCTAAACTTTTTTTTTTACATTTTATCAATTAAGTCAATCTGACCAACTTTGATCAAAAAGGCGCTAACGTGGACATAGTTATCCTATGTGGCACGTCTAACATTGATGTTGATAAGTTTTAATTATTTTTTAATTTTTTAAATTTTTTTCCTTCTTCCCTTCGCCCGTCTCAGCTTAGCGAGGGTCACTCTTGCCTGGGTGAGCGTCGACAGCCCTCTCTCAATCTAGTAAAAGGATGCCATAGCCCAATTTGGCGACGACAGCCCTTTCCGAAGGTCGACAATCTCCGTGGGCCTTTGCCTAGGCTCATAGATGGTCGGTGGAAGGAAGATGAGAATAAGAAAGAAAACATTATATAAAGGAAAAAAAGCAAAGTATAATATTACAAGAAATTATTCATGTTATCGCCAGCCATGCCGCATAGAGTGAGTTGCTTTCATGTTAGCGATTCCCAATGAAATTTGATCAAATAGACTCAATTGACAAAAAGTGAAAAGCTTTAGAATTTAATTGGCAAAATTAAAAAAAAATTACGATTGATTTGGCAAAACTGCAATAAATTTTAGATTTTTTGGATAATTTTTCCAAATTACATGCAATACTTCCGCAAGCAAGTTTGATTTTGTGCCTTGGCCTTTGTCGTATGTCAACGTGTACCTAGGAATTATCGTGGGTAAATTTTTTCTTTTTTGTACATTTCGTAAAATTACCTCTATTCTGATTTATTTTAGGCAATTAATCAAAAAATTCTAAATTATATAAAAGTTTAGAAAGATCCATCAAAACAGCAATCTCGAACAAAAAATTAAAATCATGTTTCATTTGATATAAACATCTAAATCGATTGTGTTACCTAAACCAATTTCATCACGGTTGCTCAAAAAATTAATGAGAAAGCAACTATATGCATTTTTGTTGACACCCAAAAATAACCAACTTTCAATTATTGTTGGCAAGTATCAGACCTAGTCGATAAGAATAGAGTTTGGTCAATAATGAACAAAGTTACAAACAACTTAAGAGAATTTGTAACTCTCCACTGAAGTACATGGCGACGCAATGTGAGTTACTACAGAGAGTCTTGAAATTTCTCGTAGAGTCATCGATATCAATAGTGAATAATCAACGGGAAGATAACTATTAGTCGATTATAGCTTATTCATTTGTGAAATAACTTCCGAGAACCACCAAACTGTTGGTTGGTTGTTTTATCTATTCATGCAGTAACTTCCTCTCGTGAGTTATTTATTCTTTCCAATTCGGTAAGCACTATGTTTACTTACCATTTCTAAGGGTTATTGTTGACACCTGATTTTTAATCATTTTTTCTATTGCTAAAGTAATAAAAAAATTCATAAAAATTCATAAAATTGAAAAATCAACTTTGGGGACCTTAGCCAAGCCTAGGGAACCAATTTTGACCAAAAAACGATTTTTCATATTTTTAGTATTTTTACGTATTATTTATTTATTTATTTTCGAAAATTAATAGAAAGTCCATAAAAATTCATAAAATTGAAAAATCAACTTTGGGAACCTTAGCCAAGCCTAGGGAACCAATTTTGACCAAAAAATAATTTTTCATATTTTCGATATTTTTCGGTATTTTTATTTTCGAAAATTCATAAAAACAAAAAATTAAGAAAAATGAGAAAATTAAAAAATCAAGTTTGGAGCCTTGGCCAAGCTTAGGCAAATATTTTCGAACAAAAAAAATAATTTTTTGTATTTATATATATTGTTTATATATTTTAGAAATTATGAGAATATTTAATAAATAATAGCATTTGAGGCTACAAAAATATATAAAAATAGTCAATATTTTTATTTTAAATCCCTTTTCATGTTGGTTATCACAAATTTAAAAAATCCAATTCGGGGTCGTGTATTCCTTCATGAGCCTAATCTCGAACCGGGTCTAAAAAATTCAATTTGAGTCAATTTATTTTCATTTTTTCACTTTTAGGAGTTGTGACATTGTTCTCTAATATTTCAAATTTTTATATTGGCCCAAATTATACTCAGAATGACTCAATTGTGCAAAAGGGCTTTAATTAAATTCTGCATTATTTTCAGTGGCAAGAAATGAGCTTAAATTTGACATGTGGTGAATTTTGACTAAGTATAGGGAAGGTATGTCATAAATTGTAAGGAGATTTGGACTTAAAGAAATATTTTTTCAGGGACTAAATTGTAAATACTTAAAATTCAAGGACTAGAGTGCAAATACCTAACTCTTGAAAGATTATTTTATAAATAATAAAAAGAAGAGTTAGTGGATAAATTAGAATAGAGAAGGGAAGATGAAGAAGAGGAGATGAAGAAGAGAAGTTGGAGAAGAATGGATGGAGAAAATAAGATAAGAATAGAGAAGGGAAGATGGAGATGAAGAAGAGTTAGTAGAGAAATTAGAATGAAAGATAAGAATAGAGAAGGGAAGATTGAGATTAAGAAGAGTTAGTGGAGAAATTAGAATGGGAGATAAATATGGAGAAGGGAAGATGAAGATGAAAAAGAGTTAGTGGAGAGATTAGAATGTGAGATAGAGATGGAGAATGGAAGATGAAAATGAAGAAGAGTTAGTGGAGAAATTAGAATGGGAGATAGAGTTAGTGGAAAAATTAGAATGGGAGATAGATGAGTAGGTTATAAAAGGAGGAAGAAGTGAGCTTGAGAAAGGATTCTTGAGAGAGAAAATTTGAAGTGTTTGGGAGAATTTTTTGGAGAGAAAATTTTGGATGTTTGAGAGAGTTTTGGGAGATTGAAGAAAATTTTGAGAGAAAGAAAATACCAAAAGAGAGAGAATTTTGAAGATGATGGGAGTTTAAAGCTAGGGGTTATCATCACAAATTCCTTCATCGATCAATATAAATCAAGAGTTCATCCTCGTCAACGAGCAAACAAATTCAAGCTAAGTGTTTTTATTTATTCATTTATTTATGGTTTTACTCGCAAATTAGCACAAATTGTATACACTTTCTCCATCTCCTTTTTCTTCCATATTTTATGTCAGGAGAAGGATATCTCTACGTCAACAGCAAAAATCTCGTCGAGATACAAAAATCGGCCCAGACAAGCTCCTAAGCTGTCCACCGATTTCTCAACTGATCTGTGACTAAAAGTCCCTCTTAATTCAAAAGAAACTCTCTATATTGGGAACATAGAGAGCGAAAATCAATTATAGAAATCCCTCCCAAAAAAATGGGAGATAAGTACTCTTTCTACTCTTCTGGTTTTAGATGCAGATTAGCACATATTTTGTATACTAACACTTCACTCTATTTTATGTCAGGAAGCCGCAGCTCTATATCAATGGTCAATCCTATGGAAGCACAAAATCGGCTTGGAGGAGTTCTCAAGCGCGCACAAATTTCAAATTGTTGAATCAATTCGTTGTATTTCATTTTAAAAAATTCATACCCCAAAATGGAGAGGACAAAGTCCATCCGCAATTTAAATACCTGCACCATAAATCCCAAAGGGAAGAGCCAAGCCAATGCTTAGCCTCCCATTGGAGGTTTTTACTTATAGTAGTTAAATACCTGCAACTTAAATACCTGCACCTTAAATCCCAAAGGGAAGAGCCAAGCCAATGCTTAGCCTCCCATTGGAGGTTTTTACTTACAGTAGTTAAATACCTGCACCTTAAATCCCAAAGGGAAGAGCCAAGCCAATGCTTAGCCTCCCATTGGAGGTTTTTACTTACAGTAGTTAAATACCTGCACCTTAAATCCCAAAGGGAAGAGCCAAGCCAATGCTTAGCCTCCCATTGGAGGTTTTTACTTACAGTAGTTAAATACCTGCAACTTAAATACCTGTACCTTAAATCCCAAAGGGAAGAGCCAAGCCAATGCTTAGCCTCCCATTGGAGGTTTTTACTTACAGTAGTTTAAATACTTGCAACTTAAATACCTGTACCTTAAATCCCAAAGGGAAGAGCCAAGCCAATGCTAGGCCTCCCATTGGAGGTGTTTATTCACTGTCATGTACTTCCTATAATTTAATTTTTGAATCATCAGACCCAAAAGATGAGTAGGTCGTAATACTGCACAGAAGTCGTTAACACACTCCCTCTTTCGGCTTCAGGGAATCTTTAACACTTAAAAAAATATAACAAATAAAAATATATACCATCCATGCATCCTATTTAAAAAGTGAAAACACAAAAGAGAATACCATACTAGAGCTTTAGGAATAAACCAAGCCTGAGTTGCCGGATTAGGATATCCATGAAATTAAGGTACCGAAAGGGCATTAGTTTTAATTAACTAGTGTAACCAAGTCCCCGAGCTCATAATCTCTGGTTCGCAGGAATAAATTAGTTCTCCTGCTAATTTATTTAGGTTTCTAATCGACCTACCAAGAACGATTAGTGGCGACTCCAAATTTCAAAATCATTTAAACAAAAACCAAAGTTGCGATTCGGTAGGGCTTGGGAGGGTCCGCATTAGGTTAGTCAAATCTAATTAACCTAATAATCCGTTAACCCCTTTTAAAATTTAAATTTTTTTTAGAGGGTCGCGACAGACTGGCGACTCCACTGGGGACGGGATTTTTAAATTTTCGAAAAAAGATAACAATTGGAATACTTGAATATTTTTCGAAATTTTAAAAGTCTTAGTGGACTTAGGCCAATGAAAATTTCATGGATATCTCGCTTCTGGCGATCTTGTTTGGGACTCATTCTATAGGTGTTATATGTTTTTGCAGGATGGGAATTATAAGGGGCGGAGTGTTTGGCTAACCCCTTTGTTTTGCAGGCTGGTGTTGGGTTTATTTGTTTAATTTCGCACATTTTTAGAAGCGCTGTTTTGATATCAATTGTTGTGCATGTCTTGCATACTCTGAGGATCACGACACCTGCACACACAAGCGTCTAAACCCAAGTCGCGAAATTCTTCCTAGAAAACCATAGATAGGGATCGAATATGCAAAGCTCTTGCGTCGATTGCGCTCGGGTTGACCATATTTTATCCCGCTCATTATCTGAATTGACAATTCTTCCCATTGTGATTTGATTGCGCGGAGGGTAAGTTTGTCAATTCAGATAGTGGGGGCCTTTTTAGGTCCATACCTTGTCTCTCCTTCTTTTATTTTCTAGAGTCCACTCCTCACTTGAGTCATGCGCATGACTATGTGATTTGCATTTCTCCAAAGTAAAAGTAAATTCTCTAATTTTATCTTGTATTTATTTTCGGTCGGTCCATGCTAGGTGTTAGTCAGTTTTTGAGTTTGATATTACGACCATTCTTTTAAAAGAAAATAAAAATTAAATTTGTCCCTCATTTCTTTAAAAAAAAAATTTTTGAAAAAATGATGTGAAAAAATCCCTTCATGGGAATTTTATTAACCAATAAGGGATTTTTGTCATGTTTTTATTGCTTCAATAAAAATGAAATTTTCCTGAAAAAATTTTCCTCCGAAAATTTATTTCAATAAAAAGAAAAATTCCTTCAAAAAAAACTCTAGTAGACATCAAGTGATTTTATCACATTTTTCAAATTATAAAAACTTGCAAGAAAATTCTTCTCGAGAAATTCGCTCATGTTTTTCTAAGAAAATTTTCTCTAAATAAAATTAGACTAATGTCTCGGGGGAATTGTATTGACCAATAAGAGATTTTTGTCATGTTTTTCTTACTTCAATAAAAATGAAATTTTCTTGACAAATTTTCCTCTGAAAATTTATTTTGATAAAAAGAAAAATTCCTTCAAAAAAAAAACTTTGATAAACATCAAGTGATTTTATCACATTCTTTCAAATTATAAAAACTTGCAACAAAAATCTTTTCGAGAAATTCGCTCATGTTTTTCTAAGAAAATTTTCTCTAAATAAAATTAAACTAATGTCTCGGGGGAATTTTGTTAACCAATGAAGGATTTCTGTCATGTCTTTCCTGCTTCAATAAAAATAAAATTTTCCTGACAAATTTACCTCTGAAAATTTATTTTGATAAAAAGGAAATTCCTTCAAAAATTTTAGTAAACGTCAAGAGATTTTGTCACATTCCTTTAAAAAAAATAAAAATAAAAAGAGTAATAAATCTGCAAAAAAATTCTGCATCAGAAATTAACCCATTTCTTCCTAAGAAATTTTTTTTTCTCTGATTTCTCTATAAAGTAGAAAAAATCAAATTGGACTAATATAGGAGTCATAGACCGACATTCCTTGTGTCGCATACTAATTATATCCTTTTCTTTTGCAGGGAGATCCTAAATACCCCAGACGGGTGTAAAAATTAAGTTCAATAATATATCAAGAATCATCTTCAGAAATACCAAAAGACGAAAAACACCAAGGCTTCAACCGTTAATTCAGGGGGGCAAACGAACACTGTCCATCTTTGACAGACAGAGTTGTGTCAATCCGTAAACTTGTATGGGCAGTGTATTCTGATATGACGGTGGATTTATACTGATTAAACACGGGGGTATATTTAATGTATTGTAGGGGATCCCGCGTCTTTTGAAAGACAATATGGATTATATAATCAGAAACCATGAAATAAGTACCTTAACCTGATTAAATCAACCAGAGACCGGTCTTAAAATTTTCTCGGATCCGAAACACGCGGAGGGTTTTAGAGAACCGAGGTTTTATTAATGAATGTGGCCCACGGACACTCCCCCGATGCTACAGGTGCCCTATACATACGAGTGGACGCCGAAAGCAACAAAACACGGTTGAAGTGGAGCACGCAACAAATGGCCGAATTTATTGGCACATTGATCGAGTGGCGGCAGCTTTATTAATTTACATGATTGAATGCGGGTCTCTAGGCGGCTGGTGGAAAGCCACACTGAATGCCTCTCTAATGTTCTTGATATCATCGTCTACCGCAACCCACGAGAGCATCATGAAGAAGATTAAACCTAGACGAATACGTCTACTTAATTTCATCGCACGTTCTCGCTTTTTGTCGATATCCAAAATTAATGCACAAGCTAGAAGTAATCATTTCCCTTTCCCCCATATTAAATGCTCGGAGCCGTTAACCGCACCAAACTCGAAAAAATTAATATCGAGACGAAATCTGCGTAAATATGAAGGGTAAATCCGTATCGTTCCAATTTACCCTTAAATTGCTCTGGTTTTAAATTTGATCCCTTCTATTTTCAGGAATTTGCAAAAGCGACTCGAGAATACAGTCGTATTCAAAAACCAAATTTCCTGGTCGGGCTAAATTGGGGGCAAATCAACTCATGGACATTACCACGGGATGGACAACTTCGGTTAAAGAAAAATACAAGCGAAAGATCCGAACAATCTCAGACATGGGTAATTCTGTATCGTTCTAATTTACACATAATCATCTCAAGTCTCGAATTGTTTTATTCCATTCTTAACAGGGATTGCAAATTACCTCGAGAAAATACCGTAACATGGCCCAAGGTGATACAACAAGGCTGCGTTATCCACAAGGATTAACCTTTGAAAGGAAAGCCCCATGGACACCTACGGTCCAATGGACCGAATGGTATGAGGGGATGACAGTAGGTTCGAAATGTCCCGAGTTCGATCCCCAAGGGTGGGGAATGTTGTAAGTATTATAAATAAATGAAACAACTTTTTGTGCATTTCTTTTTGCAAACAGGAATACTCGACAAGTAATATCAAAGTCAGTATTTTACCATAGTCTTGCCATAATGGTGAGGCGCCCAACAAAAGTCGAGGAAAATTCAATCTAGCAAAACTGGTAAAAGACTCGTGCAAGGCATTCAAGACGAAGGATAAATCAGTATCGTTTCCAATTTATCCCTTTTAATATTGGCTGACATGTCTCCTTTTCTTTTTACAGGAAATATTTATACTAACATTTAACATGTTGAAGGAGACAAATCCCAAAAGAAAATTATGATCATCTGACAAGATCTATTTTGGTGAAAAATGGGGCAAATTAATCACAAGTTCTGAAGCAAAAAAAGCAAATACGTCTTCCTTATCTCATTTGATTTCAAGAATAATTTCTCTGCTTTTTGCAGGGGCATTCAACCGCTAAACCACGGAGTCGCTGTTATTAAGCAAACCGAAATGCTCCATCACCCATATGCTTCATCGCACAGGGGCAAAGTTGAGATGAACCGCCCCTCGACATAAGGAGTAAGCTTCCCAATTTGTTCGGTCCGCCCACATACCAGGGGCAATTCAAATCCGCCTATATTTGCACATTATATAAACACACATTATGCTAAAAAATTGTCACATCCGCATTGTGTTTACACAGTTCATGAATTATGCATGACCATTCCGCGTGTTTAATTTACCAACTCCAACTTAGAGCATAAACTGCACAGGAGACATCAAATGTGCAGAATGGGGCATGACAGGATGAGGAAATGCAAACTATTTCCACACAAGTCTAACATTTTAATCTACGGATAAACATCATTTCCCCAGAGTGAGAGAAAGCCCCTTCGAACTAAAGTCCCCCATTCAGATTACATTCGAGGCGTTCATATTATGAGAACCTCCTTAAATAGAATTGGTAATGCAAACTTGACAGAATAGTTTTGCATGATCCACATTTTGATTGATTGCATCATGAGTTATCACACAGACTATTTCTAATCATTGCCAACTTAGCTGAACAATTTTGTATGAACCAATGAACGCATTGATGAAAATGCTTGCACATGTTAGCTCTAACATTGCCTGACAGGCAACACATTCTCGGTGTTTGAGTTACCTTCCAAAGTCTTGAAATTCATTCGGCGATTATTGAATGAACAAGTCTGGTTGTCGAGAAGACACCAAGCATTTCTTCCAAATTCTCAGGTAAGTATATCTTCAACCTGAACCTTTCAAGAGAATGAATTCTGACGGTTGTTGGGGTACTCGAATCCATTGCGGTATATACAGGTATCCACCTTATTCAATAAAGCATGATTTGTCTCAAGGACAGAATTGTTCGAGACCTTTTGATCTCTGCCTCTTTGATTTATTCCTAAAGCGACAAGAGAATATAATTTGGGTTTGAGCTTCCGCAGGATTCCTGGTCTCCCCACATTTCAGAATGGCACCCTTTGAGGTACACCAAGCCCTTCTTACAGGCAAACCAAGTCCTTCTTACAGGCATAAAGTCCTTCTTACAGGTAAATCAAGTCCTGCTTACATGCAAACAAAGTCCTTCCTACAGGCAAATCAAGTCCTTCTTACAAGCATAAAGTCCTTCTTACAGGCAAATCAAGTCCTTCTTATAGGCACAAAGTCCTTCTTACAGGCACAAAGTCCTTCTTACAGGCAAATCAAGTCCTTCTTACAGGCACAAAGTCCTTCTTACAAGCAAATCAAGTCCTTCTTACAGGCATAAAGTCCTTCTTACAGGCAAACAGAGTCCTTCTTACATGCAAACAAAGTCCTTCTTACAGGCAAACCAAGACCTTCTTACAGGCAAATTAAGTCCTTCCTACAGGCAAAGCAAGTCCTTTGTACAGGCAAATCAAGTCCCCTTCTTACAGGCAAATCAAGTCCTTCTTACAGGCACAAAGTCCTTCTTATAGGCAAACCAAGTCCTTCTTACAGGCATAAAGTCCTTCTTACAGGCAAATCAAGTCCTGCTTACAAGCAAACAAAGTCCTTCCTACAGGCAAAGCAAGTCCTTCTTATAGGCAAATCAAGTCCTTCTTACAGGCACAAAGTCCTTCTTACAGGCAAATCAAGTCCTTCTTACAGGCACAAAGTCCTTCTTACAGGCAAATCAAGTCCTTCTTATAGGCACAAAGTCCTTCTTACAGGCATAAAGTCCTTCTTACAGGCATAAAGTCCTTCTTACAGGCAAATCAAGTCCTTCTTACAGGCACAAAGTCTTTCTTACAGGCAAATCAAGTCCTTCTTACAGGCAAATAAAGTCCTTCTTACATGCAAACAAAGTCCTTCTTACAGGCAAACCAAGTCCTTCTTACAGGCAAATTAAGTCCTTCTTACAGGCAAAGCAAGTCCTTCTTACAGGCACAAAGTCCTTCTTACAGGCAAAGTAAGTCCTTCTTACGGGCAAATCAAGTCCTTCTTACAGGTAAATTAAGTCCTTCTTACAAGCACAAAGTCCTTCTTACAGACAAATCAAGTCATTCTTACAGGCATAAAGTCCTTCTTACAGGGAAATCAAGTCCTTCTTACAGGCAAACTAAGTCCTTCTTACAGGCAAACCAAGTCATTCTTATAGGCACAAAGTCCTTCTTAGAGGCAAATCAAGTCCTTCTTATAGGCACAAAGTCCTTCTTACAGGCACAAAGTACTTCTTACAGGCAAATCAAGTCCTTCTTACAGGCATAAAGTCCTTCTTACAGGCAAACAAAGTCCTTCTTATAGGCAAATTAAGTCCTTCTTACAGGCACAAAGTCCTTCTTACAGGTAAAGTAAGTCCTTCTTACAGGCAAATCAAGTTCTTCTTACAGGCAAATCAAGTCCTTTTTACAGGCAAATCAAGTCCTTATTACAGGCAAATTAAGTCCTTTTTACAGGCATTAAGTCCTTTTTACAGGCACCAAGTCCTTTCTACAGGCACCAAGTCCCTCTTACAGGTATCTCCATGGGGTGACCTACCATACGGGTCAAATCTCAATCAAAATTTAATCAGTAGAATCCTTTTATTAGGAATCTACCATGGTACGACCCACCATACGGGTCAAATGGTATGACCCACCATACGGGTCAAATTTTAATTCAATTTTTAATCAGTAGAATCTTTTTATTAGGAATCTACCATGGGTTGATCCACCATACGGGTTCAAGTTCAACCACCCTAAAGTTTTTTTTATATAACGAATCCTTAGGTTCTCATTTCATTTTCAGTGGAACATTCATGTCACGACTCTTTTTATTTCCTTGTATTGAGTCAATTAGAATTCAGGTGTCATCTCGTCTTTGAAATGAACCTCTACCGAGCTTCCTTTCAAAGAGGGGCAGCTGTTGACACCTGATTTTTAATCATTTTTTCTATTGCTAAAGTAATAAAAAAATTCATAAAAATTCATAAAATTGAAAAATCAACTTTGGGGACCTTAGCCAAGCCTAGGGAACCAATTTTGACCAAAAAATGATTTTTCATATTTTTAGTATTTTTACGTATTATTTATTTATTTATTTTCGAAAATTAATAGAAAGTCCATAAAAATTCATAAAATTGAAAAATCAACTTTGGGAACCTTAGCCAAGCCTAGGGAACCAATTTTGACCAAAAAATAATTTTTCATATTTTCGATATTTTTCGGTATTTTTATTTTCGAAAATTCATAAAAACAAAAAATTAAGAAAAATGAGAAAATTAAAAAATCAAGTTTGGAGCCTTGGCCAAGCTTAGGCAAATATTTTCGAACAAAAAAATAATTTTTTGTATTTATATATATTGTTTATATATTTTAGAAATTATGAGAATATTTAATAAATAATAGCATTTGAGGCTACAAAAATATATAAAAATAGTCAATATTTTTATTTTAAATCCCTTTTCATGTTGGTTATCACAAATTTAAAAAATCCAATTCGGGGTCGTGTATTCCTTCATGAGCCTAATCTCGAACCGGGTCTAAAAAATTCAATTTGAGTCAATTTATTTTCATTTTTTCACTTTTAGGAGTTGTGACATTGTTCTCTAATATTTCAAATTTTTATATTGGCCCAAATTATACTCAGAATGACTCAATTGTGCAAAAGGGCTTTAATTAAATTCTGCATTATTTTCAGTGGCAAGAAATGAGCTTAAATTTGACATGTGGTGAATTTTGACTAAGTATAGGGAAGGTATGTCATAAATTGTAAGGAGATTTGGACTTAAAGAAATATTTTTTCAGGGACTAAATTGTAAATACTTAAAATTCAAGGACTAGAGTGCAAATACCTAACTCTTGAAGGATTATTTTATAAATAATAAAAAGAAGAGTTAGTGGATAAATTAGAATAGAGAAGGGAAGATGAAGAAGAGGAGATGAAGAAGAGAAGTTGGAGAAGAATGGATGGAGAAAATAAGATAAGAATAGAGAAGGGAAGATGGAGATGAAGAAGAGTTAGTAGAGAAATTAGAATGGAAGATAAGAATAGAGAAGGGAAGATGGAGATTAAGAAGAGTTAGTGGAGAAATTAGAATGGGAGATAAATATGGAGAAGGGAAGATGAAGATGAAAAAGAGTTAGTGGAGAGATTAGAATGTGAGATAGAGATGGAGAATGGAAGATGAAAATGAAGAAGAGTTAGTGGAGAAATTAGAATGGGAGATAGAGTTAGTGGAAAAATTAGAATGGGAGATAGATGAGTAGGTTATAAAAGGAGGAAGAAGTGAGCTTGAGAAAGGATTCTTGAGAGAGAAAATTTGAAGTGTTTGGGAGAATTTTTTGGAGAGAAAATTTTGGATGTTTGAGAGAGTTTTGGGAGATTGAAGAAAATTTTGAGAGAAAGAAAATACCAAAAGAGAGAGAATTTTGAAGATGATGGGAGTTTAAAGCTAGGGGTTATCATCACAAATTCCTTCATCGATCAATATAAATCAAGAGTTCATCCTCGTCAACGAGCAAACAAATTCAAGCTAAGTGTTTTTATTTATTCATTTATTTATAGTTTTACTCGCAAATTAGCACAAATTGTATACACTTTCTCCATCTCCTTTTTCTTCCATATTTTATGTCAGGAGAAGGATATCTCTACGTCAACAGCAAAAATCTCGTCGAGATACAAAAATCGGCCCAGACAAGCTCCTAAGCTGTCCACCGATTTCTCAACTGATCTGTGACTAAAAGTCCCTCTTAATTCAAAAGAAACTCTCTATATTGGGAACATAGAGAGCGAAAATCAATTATAGAAATCCCTCCCAAAAAAATGGGAGATAAGTACTCTTTCTACTCTTCTGGTTTTAGATGCAGATTAGCACATATTTTGTATACTAACACTTCACTCTATTTTATGTCAGGAAGCCGCAGCTCTATATCAATGGTCAATCCTATGGAAGCACAAAATCGGCTTGGAGGAGTCCTCAAGCACGCACAAATTTCAAATTGTTGAATCAATTCGTTGTATTTCATTTTAAAAAATTCATACCCCAAAATGGAGAGGACAAAGTCCATCCGCAATTTAAATACCTGCACCATAAATCCCAAAGGGAAGAGCCAAGCCAATGCTTAGCCTCCCATTGGAGGTTTTTACTTATAGTAGTTAAATACCTGCAACTTAAATACCTGCACCTTAAATCCCAAAGGGAAGAGCCAAGCCAATGCTTAGCCTCCCATTGGAGGTTTTTACTTACAGTAGTTAAATACCTGCACCTTAAATCCCAAAGGGAAGAGCCAAGCCAATGCTTAGCCTCCCATTGGAGGTTTTTACTTACAGTAGTTAAATACCTGCACCTTAAATCCCAAAGGGAAGAGCCAAGCCAATGCTTAGCCTCCCATTGGAGGTTTTTACTTACAGTAGTTAAATATCTGCAACTTAAATACCTGTACCTTAAATCCCAAAGGGAAGAGCCAAGCCAATGCTTAGCCTCCCATTGGAGGTTTTTACTTACAGTAGTTTAAATACTTGCAACTTAAATACCTGTACCTTAAATCCCAAAGGGAAGAGCCAAGCCAATGCTAGGCCTCCCATTGGAGGTGTTTATTCACTGTCATGTACTTCCTATAATTTAATTTTTGAATCATCAGACCCAAAAGATGAGTAGGTCGTAATACTGCACAGAAGTCGTTAACACACTCCCTCTTTCGGCTTCAGGGAATCTTTAACACTTAAAAAAATATAACAAATAAAAATATATACCATCCATGCATCCTATTTAAAAAGTGAAAACACAAAAGAGAATACCCTACTAGAGCTTTAGGAATAAACCAAGCCTGAGTTACCGGATTAGGATATCCATGAAATTAAGGTACCGAAAGGGCATTAGTTTTAATTAACTAGTGTAACCAAGTCCCCGAGCTCATAATCTCTGGTTCGCAGGAATAAATTAGTTCTCCCGCTAATTTATTTAGGTTTCTAATCGACCTACCAAGAACGATTAGTGGCGACTCCAAATTTCAAAATCATTTAAACAAAAACCAAAGTTGCGATTCGGTAGGGCTTGGGAGGGTCCGCATTAGGTTAGTCAAATCTAATTAACCTAATAATCCGTTAACCCCTTTTAAAATTTAAATTTTTTTTAGAGGGTCGCGACAGTTATAAATACTTCAAGTGTACTATTTGTAAAATCCCTTCAATCAATGACAGAATTCAATATTCTTGACTTTTATCTTTACTTTTCACAATTTATCTTAAACATAACTTTGCATTCTCGTGCCTTTCGATTCCCTTTCTTTAGTCGTAGTTTTGAATACTTCGTCGTCGAGTACATTCCAACATCGTATCTATCTATCTATCATCTCACTTTGTGTTGATTAAATTCCTACAATGTGTTTTGTGCTTCGTCATCGATCAAATTTTGACAAAGCATAACTACTCCTTGTGATCCATTGAACCTCATGTCTGGAATCGCTATGGAATTTGTCTCCTCTTAATAAAACCGAAAAACCTATTTCGGTGAAAGGTATTTCACTGGTCGGGACATTTCCGGCGAAACAATCTTCAAAAATTACAATCTCAATGTCCAAACCTCGATTCTTAGATGAGAAAATTGTTGAACAATAACTGGCAAAATAAACTATATGGATATATAAAATTGCACGCAGGAAAGAAGTAGTGCAGCAACCAAAAGCGAAAACTACTCGATATATATCCAAAATTAGTAAAGAAAATGTAGCCATTCTATGTGCTCAGACATATATAATCCATGGAGGGGAAAACTTATTAAATGTAGGCCCGTTTCTTTTTGTGAAAATAAATGATTTTAAAAATATTTTTTTGAGAATGATTATTCGCATCATTTGAAATAACTAGTTGATGAAAAATATTTTCATTATCGACAACAATTCATGTCTAAATATTTTCGTAAACAATGAAATTTTTTTTGTTCATTTATTTTGTATTTGATACAAGCGATCATTCTTGAAAAATTATTTTTCAGATTATTTTTCCTGAAATAAATGTAGGCATAAATTGAATATATCCGGGACAATACTCAGAGCTAAAATTCATGAGGTTAGTAAATGCTAATATCTTTTAAGTGACTGGATACGACGGTTAAAAAGGATGGTTATCTCCAAAAACTTACTCTTTTATCAGAAGTATCTCAACTTCATGGGTTTTTAAATGGTAGCTGCTAAGAAATATTTAATTTGACATGATTTTAAATGAATTGAGAATTCGAGGTAAAATGAAATATTTGGCCTGTGCCAAGATTTGATGATTTCTTAACTGTACTTAGAAAAATTTTGTTTACAGCTAAATCACGAATAATAATCCTTGCATATTATATATTGCTGATGAAATGCATAGTTCACCATGAACAATGCCGTTGATGCAATATAGAGTGATTCTTCTTCCGCATTCGTATCATAATACAAGCTAAATGTCGACTTAAAGCATATATTGATGATCTATTTTGAATTGAATTGAGGTAATAGGAGATATTTATCATTTTAATCCTTGGGTCATCTATTACATATCACACAAAAATGAATGGAAATTTATTCAATATGCTTAATTACGAATATAATTTTAAGTGAATACTTTGGAATATTTTTAAATAAGGGCATGAAATGCTATCATCTTCTCAAATAAGGCATGACATGGACATTATTTAAAATAAGCACATGAAGTGGCAAATTGTTTGAAATAAAAGTCTAAAGTGGACTTTATTTCAAATATGAGCTTGAAGTAGCAATATCATTATTAAAGATGGGTCTGATATAGTCAGCCGAATGGTATTTTCGTCATTTACTTTAAAAAAATTCCTTTTATCCTTTTTCTTTTCTTTTTTTTCTTTTATCCTTGCCTGAGGCTGGCGACCTTCGCAGCCATCAACAAGGTTCGATGATGGCCGAAGAAAAAGAAAAAAGAAAGAAAGGACCAAAAGAAAAAGAAAAAGGAAAGTAAAAAAATTCAAATTTTTTTAAAAAAATTCTTAGAGTTTTTTTACTAAACTGCCCCTTCTCCATTGGTCGAAATAGTTATATGCTCATCAGCCAGTGAAAAGTCATTATCTGAGAGGATTTGGCTATTTCAGGCCTTTATTAAAACGAAGTCCATTTCATGCATTTTTTTTTTAGAAAATGAACACACTTCAAGCCATTATTTAAAATTTTCTTGGATACTTTTAATATCTCTAGGTAGATTGATTATATATGTATAAGATAGATATAGTAATGTCCTATTTGTTATTACCAAAAATATTAAATAGCTACAGATATAGCCAAAATCTCTGCTCATGACCAGCCAAAATTCAACTTGATCGATTTCTTATGGGAAAAAACCATCTCGTTCTTGTTGAGGCTTGAAGCCCCCTTCCATTCAAGGAAACTTGTCCAATCGGTCTTAAATTTATTCTATCAATGTCAAAGCAATCATAGATTTCTTAATTTTATCAATTTAGTCATAAACCTTTGTGTGTAAATACAAAGTAGTCATTCCGCTAATCTTTGTTGGAAGTCGTTGACATAATGATGTACCACATAGGACGATTGGCAATAAATGGACTACCACGCCAGCAACTTCTTGCGAAAATTGACCGGAATGACTGCATCGGTACTTCTCGCAAGAGTTTAGGACTAAATTTGGCAAAATTAAAAATGCTAAGACCGAATTGACATTCGTAAAATGGGTTTATGGCTGACTGGATGATTTTTCCCATACGGTGGCTACGTGTACTGCTAGATCACGTACCACCATCACCAATGGCATCTAGAGGTGAACCTTGTTACCTTTTAAAGTGGCACAAGAGTAAATTATTCCTGTACTCGAGTGAAACATTCCCACGCGTACGCAACGGATTTAAAATATCAATTCCATAGAAAATATTTCAATGGCTCGTGGAAAATAATCACACCCCTTTTTGACACCCCTTAAAGCATGGGTTTCAAGTCATATAAAAGCTCAACATCGTGCCTACACGTGAAACTATGGGTAGTCGGACCGACGTAGAGTCCACATGGCTCTTGCACCAAGCCAATGACGCCATCACCATAACTTTGTATATCTTTATAAGTAACACACTGAAACTACGAATATTAAATGATGTGGCAAACTCTATCCAATGTAAGATACTAAATATTCATTCGAATGCTCGACTGTAGTCTTTCTCACATCATCTTAATATACTAATCTTGATGTATTTTATATTACTCGAGCCTTTACTTAGTGTCATCCTTAATCTCAGAAGCACTAAAGCCACAAAAGAGCCACCCCCATGTGCAGCTGAGCTGAGCTGATTAACATTGCTCGAAACAAACAATCAAAAGAAGCTTCAAAAACGAAAGGGGTTGGCCCTAATGTGAAGCTAATCACCTCCCCACCTGCCTCTAGTGTAGACCCGATTAGGATAATCACACCCATGCGTGCCAAGCACAGATAAAGGAGATCGAAACGGGATGATGGAAAGAGGTTAAAGAAATGGTCACAAGGAACAAGCAATGGTACATGCGTGTATCGACAGGCCAGATAAATATAAAGAACGTAGCAATAGGATCGAAGACCCACGACATTGTGGGCCTCCTTCTCGATTTTTTTTTATAACATTATACGAATATAATACCTTAGTGATCCCATGATGGAAGAAATCAATACATTCATTTCTTAATCCTTTTAACCATAACCCTTGCGTTTGACTTCGCTTTTCCCTATAACCCTAATTCTGCCCCCAACATTCCCAAGAAACAACTTTTGAGTTATTTATAGGAATGATTTTAATATCATATGTGGTCATGTAAAGCAGCCTCTTGAAGCGTATGGAGGGTGGTAAAAGTGTCCCCTTAGCCTATATGCGTACCACTTTTCTTGGTCACCACTTTTGATAATTCCCATCCCTTTAATTAGGGAGTTCAATGCAAATATTATATGCACAGTGGATGAATATCATATGTTTTGTCCAATCACCAATTATTCCATTTATTGCTTCAAAATCCACAAGAAGAATTGGTTTTTTTCCTTTATATTTTTCTTTTTTCTTTTTACATATGTATATATCATACTCGGTAATATAAATTTGTCGTGATTGCAATATAGTGGTGAGAAACCGGTCAATTTCCAGCCGGTTCACAAGGGGAACAATCCAAATTCAAATTCTAGAAACTAGGAATCGGGCGAATCGGCCATGGCGCCGATTCTATTCCTAGTTCCAACGCTTGAGAATCGATCTGAACATGATAGATTATGTCTGAAATCTACCCATTTTGAAATCGATCATTTCATATATATATATATATATAGTGTGAAGATGAATTATTGCCCTTTTAGTTGCTCTAAAGGTCAAATTAAATTTTTTGAAATTCCACGTAGTCACCTTCAAATCTCTTTATAAAACGAACACGGGATGCCTCCAAGATAGAGATGGGTGGGATCAGAGCAGCAATGGAGCAGTGCAAAAAAGAAAAAATTGGTGGGATTGGGATGTTGGGATTGGGATGTGTGGGAGAGACGTGAGGGAATGTGCACTATCTTGGAGATGGGCCCCACCGCACGCGCCAAGAAACACTCTCCCTGCTTGGGGATGCTCAAACCAAGCCCTCCTCCACTCAATAATTCCCAAACGCCCCCTTTTCGTCCACGAGCTTCCACACCTTCTCAAATGAGTGTTAGTAGTTCGTACCATGAAAAGTCCAAAATTAATACCCATGTATAAATTTATTTATTTTTTAATCATAAAAATTTCAGACTGATACATCCGTGATAAATTTACTTTAAACTAATTTTTTGATAAAAAAAATTCCAAGTCGATATGCTTGTGATAAAGTTTACATTCTTTTCATGATTCATATTGGAATTAGCAAATTCACACATTCTAGTTCTTCATGGGCATGAGATGAAAAACCTAGCACACTCTATGGGTATTATTAGGGGTGATCAGTTCCCGATCAAGTCTAGTTTCACCCCCAAGAACCAAACCCATAAGATCGGTTCTCAATTTTTGAAATTAGAGATAAGACCAAACTGATTGGTTCAGTGCAGTTTCGGGCGATTCAATGAAACCAGTCACATGTACTTGAAATACATTCACGCATGCAAAAAAAAAAATCACATTGCTTCAAAAATAGGGTAAAAATTATGCGAGCATTGATCGCGCTCAACGATTACTACACTTGATCTAAGCTAAAGGGGGCAGAAAAGCATGCTTTGGGTGAGCACATGGGCTTGGCTTTTATGCACAATCCCTCTTACGTTCTCTACATTCCTGTTTGATGTGGGACTCTCAGAGCAGCAAGGATGTTTTGGGTGCCCATGGCTTCGCTTGGGAACTCTTACAGGTCAGGGGGAGTGAGGGAGACGGAGGGGGCAAGCGTGGATAGCAATAGAGAGCTTTGCAGTCCCACATCGATTGCTAGAGAGATGGAGGGAGTGATCGCGTAAAGCAATAAAGAGCTTTGCAGTTCCACATCGACTGCGAGAGAGACGAAGGGAGTGAGCATAGACAACAATAGAGAGTTTTGTAATCCCACGTCGATTGCTATTTTGAATCAAGTCACTTTCATTTCATGATCATAAAAAGTAAATTTTTTCTTCATAGATTTATAACAAATAGAATAAAATTTTATAAAATCATAATCGATTTGGTTTGGGTGGGTGGTTCGGTTGCATAACCGGAAATCCGAGTGAAAATTACATGTTCCAATTTTATGAAATTAAGAACCGGACCCAATCGATCGGTTCGGTTTGATCCGGGCGACTTTCGATTCGGTCTATTGTTTTTGCTCATCCTTAGATATTAATTATCTCAATGATCAAAAGCCTTCGGCACCCTCGAGAGGAAAACAAAAACCTAATGGAATGGATACCGAGACTAGTTCAATAAAGTGGTTCAATCATTAGGGTTTACGATCCAATGTGGGCATTCTTTGCATTCGAAAATAGGAAAATCTTTGGGGGTGCATCAGCTCGGCACGTTGCTTTCAAATGAGTACCCAATTTTGATTTGGCAATTACATGTCACTTCAGCCAATGCACATGGCGGTAACATGAGATTAAAGTCCCCCACCCAATGGCCCATGTATTGATGTTATCATAATAGTTTCCAACTTTTTCTTTCAAATTGGGGGGGAAAAATCCAAAAAACTTTTTTGTGGATCAAAACAAAACAAGCCCATGCCCCCCTCCACTCACTCTCCTCCAACTCCTTTTAATGTTTTTTTTAATATATGCTTTTTGGGAATGCTTTTTTGAATATTGAAGATATGTAATGATATGGCGCATTAATGGTGGCATGGAACTTCGTGTTCCATGGCTCCAAATCCTCCCAACAAAGGGTACATTCTCCATTTATGCTCCTCCTTTGTATCATCATCACTAACCTATCTCTGCATTGATTCTCTCGCTCATTCCTTTCCCACTTTTCATCTGCTCTCTCTCTCTCTCTCTCTCTCTCTCTCTCTCTCTCTCTCTCTCTTCGTGGTCCTTCCCTCAGGTCATTTAAATTCATTGGCCTCGCATCCTGGATTTTGGGGAGTAACGTGTGGAGCTTGTGATGTTGATATTAATGTCGTTTGGACTTGAATGGCGAGCAGAATGCGACTACCGATGCAAGAGCGAAAGCGAAAAGATGAGGGTAGTGTCGTCGTTTGCAACAAATGAAGCCTTCTCTTGTTTTTGCAATAACGATAACAAGGAAAATGCTTTCTTCACGTTAGTGTCAAGGACTATATTACAGTACTGCACAATCTTAAGAGTAAACTTAAGAGTAAACTCATACATCATCATAATATGTTTTGTATAAAATACTTATTAATCAAGAGATCATGTGGTTAAAAATAACCGATAATGCTGTTAGATTATTGAGTTATCAGCTTCCTAATAATAATACCTCCTTTAAAAAAAGTTAGTAATGATGAGATCTACGCATCAAATTGGGATAGTGCTGAAAAGAACAATGCATTTTATATGTCAACTTATGGGAGAAACATGTACTTTTTTGTGGAAATATCGCCATTAAAGGCGTGTTTTTTTTTTTGGTAAGGTGCCATTAAAGGTGTGTTTGTTTCACAAAAAATCAAAAATTTTAAAAATAATTTTCAAAAATAAATACTTATTTCACTCATAAAAATGAATAAATGCAAAATATTTTCATCACTATGAAAATAGTTAAGTATAAAGTGTTATCAACAATGAAAATATTTTCCGTTGACAAATTTTTCTAAAAGATACAAGCATTTGTTTTTGAAAAATATTTTTTAAATCTTTGATTTTCTGTGAAACAAACACACTATAAAGCTCCATTTGTTTTGCAAAATATTTTCGAGTAAATAATAATTTGAATCACTTGGAGTAATTAGTTAGTGAAAAGTATTTTTTTTTATCATCAATAATAATTTATGTCTAAATATTTTCAAACCATAGAAATATTTTTTGTTTATTTAATTTTTTCAAGTAAAACGGAAGATCATTTTTAGAAAAATATTTTTTTAATCATTCATTTTTTCCAAACAAATCAAGCCTAAACGTAACTTAACAAGTCTTGTCCTGCGTGTATCTTAAATAATTACCAAAATGGGAGCTGTCTATAAATTGGATTTATGCACTTTATATTTTGCACCCGCTCTTCCAACGATAAAATTTGCAACTTAATTATCCCTCCTACAGCAATATATGTTTAATGCCGAAAAAAATTAAACCCTTTTAGTAAGAGCATGTTAATTTCCCGTTTCTTGCTAGTGTAGTTACTATTTTCATATTAGAAAAATTTGGAAAAACTTGCACCACAAGTGCCAAATCTTATATACGGAATCCTAAATCTATATCCTCAAGTGCAATCGAGTCCTAAACTTTTACTTAACAATGCAATCAAGTTCTAAACTTTTATTGAAGAGTAAAATTTAAGAATGGCATTTATGTGATTTTTGGGTCCCGTATATGAAATTTAAAACTGTTCATCGGAATAATTTAAGTGCATTTTTAATAATAGTTTGAAGAGTTGATTGAAGCAACTGAAATATCAAGGATGTAATTTCATCCTGTAAACAAGGTCTGGAACTTCAAATACAATTAATCGTAATGAGCATCATAATTCCTCCCGGTGAAAATGAGTTGATAGGGGCCATGAATGTTTAAACGGAAAGTAGTAGAAATTAAATCAAGCAATCATTATTTAGTCATTTTTCCCGCAACAATAATAAAGACTGCGTAAAATTAAGGAGGAAGATGATATCCCAGTTATTTCTCAAACCAAATATCTAATTCATTTGAAAAAATTACGTGGCTATTTCTATTTGTTAAATATATCCATGAAGTTAAATTCCATATTCTATTTTTTTTTTGTCGAACCTAATAAATTCCATATTTGATCCTACGTAAAAGATCCTTGATGATGCCCAATGACATAGGCAAGTCTATTCTCATCAATGGTTGCATCAGTTCAACATAAAGGTAATTCCCAAAATGGTAACGTGATTAATGGCTGTTAAATTCATCCGTGAAGAATGATTAAAAAGAAGTACGTGGAAATGGTTAGGACCGTACAGGCGGCCATCTTTCTCATCTAAAAAAAAAAAAAGACCAATTCGATAAATTACTGCTGTTAAATTGCGAAGAAATGAAGCCAAAACTTTGTTATTGTGCTTTAATCTCACGTCGGTGCTTTAACCTCACGTCCATGCTTTAATCTCTATGTAAGCTCGTCCGTATTCGGTGGCCGGATAGAAGAAGAATGGGATAGGATTTCCTACATATTATACGTTATTTGATAGACGAATATTTATATAAACACCAGTTAAATGATTACTTGATATGTGTGGGATAAAATTGGATTACTTTATATACTAGTCAAATGATTACTTGAGGACGGTTTCGACCTCGAACTGAGTCGACCTTGTAAGATATCACGAGACCAATGCCAACTGTTCAAAAAGCTTTCGTTATTAGATGAAAACGCAATTTAATATTTAATTATTCTAATATTTTCCTAACAGTCAGTCTAATCTTTTTGCCAAATATTAAATGTGGAAATATTTTATTGGGAAGATAAATATAAGTTTAGAAAAATTTGAATTCAGGACCTTGTACTCTAATATCACGAGAGATTTCATGGGATCACGGTCAATTATTTTAAAAATCAAATGCATACATAATTTAATATTTAATTACTCTAATAAACCTATAACCGTATCAATAAACTCATTTATTCCCACCGATTTGCCAACCAAGGATAACCAAACCCGGTGCTCACCCCTATTTCCTTTTTTTCCGTTGCAATGATGCCCTTTAATTATTAGTAGGAAAGAAAATCCAATTTTCCAAACAAACCACCCGGAGAAGCAGAACCCCAAACGAGGAATCAAAACAGTTCAAGAGGCCACATGATTCACGACGACTCTAACGCTGTTATCATCATCAACATTAAAAGGGCCATGATCACTCTTCTGAATCATTCCATAATGACACAAAGGATCTTGCACAGCGATCTCCTTTGGGGCACGTACCTTTTCTCGGATCGGAGAGTGTTTAATGTTACAGACTCCGACGTCTCGTCGGCCGATCGTCGGCTCCTCCCTCCATTAACTGATGGTTGCTGTTGTTGATCAGGCCTCGCAAGTGATGATGTTAGCGTTGGATTCCATCATCGTCCCCATCAAGCAATCCTTTCGAAGCAAGTGGTCCAATTCGTGTCCATGCCTCAATGACATTGAAACTTCTACGGCCAAGAAAATCTTTCCATGCAGGTACTTGAAACCACACACACAAACCGCGCCGCCGCCCCCCGTCCCCCCAACCCCAACACACGCACACACAGCCCACAAAAAAGAAAAAAAGAAAAAGAAACTTTACATCACCTTCTTGCCCCGGCTAGGGTTTTTGAAAGGAGTGAATCATTTCCATTGATGAGGGTATGGAATGGCTTGTGCTTTTTTTTTCACAGTTCTTTGCTTTCAAAACGTGGTGGATCTTGAGGGTATAAAACCAAAAGGAAAAGGCATGTGCGTGCACTGTGTTTGCTCTGTTATGGATGTATAAAACCTAGAAGAATGCCTAGTAGTAATTCAGCTAGTTTGGTCAGATATTCAACTTGGGTATTTAGATGATCATCTTGAGCTCGACCAACGTTAGTTTCCTGCATCTCGGACCTGACTTCAGCTCGGAGAAGAGATGTGGAGCACGACTAAAACGATTCGTGATTTGAACTCCTTAAGCATAGGATTAATAATTTAGCCCGATTATATTTCAAAGAGGCCGAAAACCTGCACTTATTCGATTCTTGAGACTTACAGGATCTTCCATAGGACTGTAAAGTAGCCGAACCCTTGCACTTTTACCCTTAATTTATCCAACCCCCCCCCCCCCGCCCCCCCCCCCCCCCCCCCGCCCCCCTCCCAAAAAAAAATGATGGCATTTCAAAGAAGTGCAAATCCCATTGACGTCGTGTTCCATTTTAGATTTTCTTTTATTACATGGAATATTTGACACTTTCGGCTCCACCAATCTTTAGTGATATATTGGTTAAGGCTCTATCCATAAGGTGGTAAGAGTGGCCCTCGAGATTAATATGAGTGAGAGACGTTATGATATGAATTGTCCCGTTTAATTTGCACTTACCCATTCAGCCAATGGCTTGAGAGTGATTCCTATATTTTTCTCACTTATGTGGGGATAGATAAAAAAAAAAGTTCGGGAAAAGTATAAAAAAAAGTCTTAAACATATTGCATTAGTACCAATTGAGTCTCAAACTTTTTAATTTGATCAATTTTGGTCCTAAACATTTTCACAATAGTATCAATTCAGTCAATCTAACTAATTTTGACAAAAAAATTATTGATATGGATACCGGTCGTCTTACATAACATGGTTGATACAGACGTGGGCATTTTTCTGTAATATTTTTAAATATAATTTATGTATATTATTTGTTTTTTTTTCTTTTTTTCCCTTCTCTTTTTGCCAGGGTTGGCGATCGGCCAAGGGTCCATCTCACTAGATCTAGTGAGAAGGCCTCGTCGACACTCGCCCTTGCTCAGGCGAGGCCAGCCTATAGCAGCCACATCCTGTGGCCGATACCGGCAAATAGAAAAAGGGAAGAAGCAAGAAAGAAAATAAATCAAAATAAATTAAAAATATTTATAATGTCCACATAAGCGGTGACCATGCCATGTAGAATAACCAGCATCCATGTCAGCAATTCTAGTCAAAATTAGATGGATGGACTAAATTGGTATAAATGAAAAAAAGTTTAGGATTAAATTTTATGATTAAATTGGTATTGATACAATATGTTTATGACTTTTTTTTTTATAATTTTCTCAAGAAAGTTCAAATCGCATTTTTTAAAAAAATAAAAATAAAGTATTGGCATAGATGGCATGGGAGCTTGCTCCTTTTATTGCGGTATAGGGCTTAAGACTCGTCTGGGCGTTGGACTCGTCGAAGGCTGGCTCGGGCCCCGCATGATCATTATACCGAAAAAGAAAATAGTTGTTTTTTTTTTTCTAACTCTAGCCTGATACTTTTTTTTTAATGGAGATGTACAAGTTAGAATAATTTAAAATTGCAAAGCAAAGCATAACCATATTTTTTAGGTAAACAAAGTATTACCATATTTTACTTGGGAGCTCCATTGCTTGTCGAACAGTAGGTCACAATGGCGACGATATCAAATTTCTAACCGTTAATAAAGCCTCTAAAGACGAGACAACATTTAATGAATATTAAAGTGGGAGGGCACGATGAAAATAGAAAAACCACAACGACACACTGCTCAACAGTCTAATTTACGTTGAAATAAATTGGCTGGTGTCGTGGTTATAGATGGATCCAACCGGAATATGTCTAATTCAGATATGAGATTCACGATATTCAAAATACAAAGATGGGATGGACCAGAGAAAAGAATCGCCGTGACTGGATCGAGGGTGCTTCCGCGCCTTGCATACCACGAGATTATTTTGGCATTGGCAAACGATTTCATATAAGAGGGGTTTTCGCCAATATGACTGCCTTTGGTCGCACCATAACCAATGACCGCCGCGGTAGCTACCTCGACGGTGGTCACTGTTGCCTTAAGACATCGATAGCGAATAGCTATGGTCATCATCTAAAAGGGGCGAGAGAGAGAAGGAGAGAAATTAGGCAAGGTTAACGGGAGAGATAGGAGAGGCTGTGCAAGGTGATGAAGACCGCCACCGCATACGTTGGCGTCGTCGAGGCCATGCGATCAGCTCGAGTTGCTATTGCCTAAGGCGGAGCAGCCCCACAAGGTATTGGTTGCATCTTGAGAGAGAGAGAGAGAGAGAGTCTTCCTCCATCCGTAATTGGAAGTGAGTTGCAAATATGGACATTAACCACATGTAAACTCAACAAAGAAGAAGAAGAAGAAGAAGCTGTGTTTATATGTGTAATTGCTACTACTAGTTAGAAGACCGATTGAGAAATGAAAAACATAACTCATAAAAATCAATAATTATCCTCAATAATTCTTATTTTCCTATATGGCTGGATAAATGACAAATTAGTAACAACTTTTTACCTAAAATAGCTTACCTTGAAGTCTTCAAAAATCGAGTATATTAAGGTCTGTTTGGTAACGATTCTATTTTTTGAAACTAAAAAAGAATCGGGAACATGTTTGATGATGTAAATGATTCTAATTCTTATTTTGTTTCTGAGAATAGTTTTGGAGTAAAAACAAGAATAAAAAAAAATTGATTCTAAAAAAAAATCACTTTTGAAAATCATAAAAGAGACAAAGTCTCGATTCTTTTAAAAAGATTAAATCAACTTAGATTTCCACTTGAACTTTTGAACTAAAAAAAAATAGATTTAAAAATTTACCGATATTTAATTTTTTAAAATTAAATTTAAAAATAAGCTTTAAAATTTAACCAAAAAATTTTAAAGTTTTTTTGGGGGGAACTAAAAAATATAAAAAAAAAATTAAAAAATTGAAATAAAAATAAAAACGGGGGAATTTAAAAAATGCATCTTTTATAAAAATATTTAAAAATTGAAAAAAATTAAAAAGATTTTTAAAAAAAGATGATTTTTTAAAAAAATTCTCGCCGCTTGGTTGTTTCCAGAAACAAAAATTTTATGCAATTATTAAATGTGTTTTGGGATCAGAAATTTTGTGTAGTTATCAAATACGTTCTGATTTTTTAAAAATCATCTGGAGAGCAGAATCAGAAAATATGATTTTAATCGTAATCATTTTTTTATATTAGAATCGTTGTCAGACATGCCTTTCGTGTCGATAAGTATTTGCCAGAGTCATAACCAACCTAAATTGATTGTGAATTTTCTTTCTCCTATTCTTAGGGACTTGCCTTTATATGACCGTAAACTAGTTCATAAACTGGAAGGCATTATCGATGAGTAGTTGTGATTACCTACAGTATTTTTCTTAATCAATAATAAAATCGACAACCTTATAATCAGCAATTTTCTTCTCAAACTTATTGGGTGGTTGAAACTTTTATCCTTTTGATCCAACGGATCCCATAAATTATCTGACTAGACCATAGCATTTTCATAAAATTTGCCCTAAATATGCCTTACATGGTGAATTAACTTGACCCCAAAATTACTTGAAAAGTTTTTACCCTGGCTGTGGGCCAATCGCCCGTTACAGGTCGCCATAGCCCTCCGTTAAGACAAAAGACTGAGTATACAAAGAGTTTCTTACAAATGAGAGAGAGAGAGAGAGAGAGGAGGAGAGGAGGAGGAGGGGGGGGGGTGTTTGTGCTGCAAACTTCGATTTGTTCCTCTTCTTCTAGGTATGACTGCTTTTGTAAAATCCCAAAAGATAATTCCTTTGGACTATTACTCCCGTCACGTGACCATATCTCTCTCTCTCTCGTTAGACGTCCGACAAATTTCATTTTTGGACATAAACATTTGACAGATTATGTTATGGGACATAAACATAGCCATTGAGGCACATGAACGCAAGAGTATGGAAAGCATCGGGGAGAGAGGGAGAGAGAGAGGATTTAAACAAATTAGTTTTATTTTTTCGGGGTTGCAGAGAAAAATGTAATTGCTTTGTTGATCACACTGTCATGCTGGCTCCGGAGACGAAAATGGAAGAGGAGGGGGAGGCTTTTTGCAGCAACTTTGTGTGAAAAAGCAAAGGTTTCAAGAGAGGGAGAGGTTTCGATCAAAGATAGAGAGAGAGAGGCAGAGGCCCCTCCTAGAGCTCTTTTACACGTGATAAAGAAAGCAACCCCAAAAGCACTTGCATGCGTGTATAAGATTCATCATCGCCATCATCAGCCCATTTCTTGTCCCTCTGTTCTAACCCAGTAACCCCCAGTCTCTCTCTCCAACTTTGAATCTCTCCAGTTCCCAGAAAGACCAACCTTTTGCCCCTCTCTCTCTCCCCCTCTCTGTGGGTGTTTGAATCAGACGCATCTTACGTTATAAATGTCTCTCTCTCTCTTGTCTGAACCTGCGCATTGCGAGACGAAGTTCTCTGCTGTCTTCGTGTGCTAAGCTCGAGAGCTCATTTTGCTGGGGTCGGTTGGCTGGTGAGTTAGTAAATTCTCAGCTTCTTATGACTTATTAATAATGTTTGTTTATGTGAGCCGCTCTTCCTTCTTAGCATTTAATTTCGCCGTATCCTTCAGATAGTGATTTCACTGCCCTTTTCAAGGTTTATTCCTTGTGCTTCATTTTGTTCTTTTCTATGTGTTCTCACTCTCTCTCTCTTCTCTCTCTCTCTCTCTCTCTCGCTCGCTCGCTCCCACTCCAACAGACTCGTCCTTTCCAAAATTTTTCTTTCCTAGCTTAAAAAATATTTTTTTTTAAACAAATTATGTTGGTGTTTTTATCTGCTTGGTCTCACTCGATGCTTTCCCAGCACAAAATTTTCGATTTCTTGCAGGGGACAGGATTGGATCCCAGTTTTGTCTTCTGGGTATTTTCCGCTTATTAGGTTCTATTAAGAAAACCAGACTTGGGGATTCTCCGTTTATCGGGTTCTATTAAATAAATCAGATATTCTTTTGCATTTCATCTCTTTTTTTTTGTTTGTTGTTGGGTCTTCTTGCCTTGTGATTGTCATCTTCAAGGATTCATGATCATTGGTTTACCGGATAGAAGAAGCATCTAAAACAAGTTTTATTAGTTTCGGGGTTGACTGTCCGCTTTGTCTTCGCATTCGTGAGGTTTCCGTTTTCTTTCATGCTGATTCCTTTGCTGGGTCTTTGAAAGATTTTCTCGGCTGATATTACCAGGGGCAAAAGGAGAAAAATTTGTGCTCGATGCTAGTTGGACCTGTAGGATTAATTTATCCTCACTTTTGCTTGAAAATTTGGGGTGATCTGTGTGCTGAATCAGAGGTAAAAATTGACTGTGTTCCAGTCTTGCGAAGATAGTAATGCTTGTAATATGCAACAAAGGGTGGTCTTTGTTCCAGCTCTCTTCTTTTGAACTATTGCGTGCCGAAGCTGAACCCAAGATTTTACGCACTCATTGATGAGATTTTCCATTCATTCACTGTTCTGCAATTGTGGCCAGCTCCCTGACATGCAAGATTTTACCTTTTTCTCATTCTTTTCTTCAACTTTATTTTTCTCTCAGCTGGAATAATTCCGAATCTCTTGAAATAAAGCCAAGGCCAAGAGGAGTCGGTACTATTTGCGACGTCTGTTTGGAGTTTCAGTTATCCCAAGCAGATGCCTACGAGGCAAATGAAAGAGAGCGCAGAGCAACACCACCAACCCCTTGTCATCAAGACCACCCAACTGCAGAATCCCATGAATAATCAGCCGCAGAATTCCCCGAAGACCGCGCAGAACGGCAAGGGCCCGCCGACCTCATCACCTCCTTCGAAGAGCAGAGGGAGGAGGAGGAGAGGGAGAGGCGAGCGGAAGTCCGACCAAGGTGACGTCTGCGCGAGGCCGAGCTCTCGGCCGTGTACTGGAGAGATTGTCGTGCCGAGGGCTCCGAACGGGTGCGCACAGAATGGTGGTGGGAACCGGGTGGATTTCCCGACCTCGAGCCGGTCCTTAAGCTTGGCTCGCAGGCCCGGGTTTGGGCAAGTTGGGACGCGGTGCATTGTGAAGGCCAACCATTTTTTTGCAGAGCTACCGGAGAAAGACTTGAATCAGTATGACGTAAGTAGCTCTGTTCTCTAAAATGGTGTGATTTTTGTGTTTTTTACTTACCTTTTTTCGTCTGGGTGTTGAAAACATGTCTGCTAGCTGATCTTTGCAGAAGATAAATTTGAGATAGTTCTTAATCTGTGATACAACAGTTGGGACCCTCAATCTGACAGACAATGTGGTTTGATGTCATTACATGGGTGTCTTTTTCTTCTTTATCTTTTGTGGTCTTTTACATTTGGAGCTGACAACAAAAGTGGTTTTCAATTTGCCTTGTCCTTTTCAGATGTTTTAACTTGATTAGCTGTAGATGGAAACATCCGCGCTTCAGAATTTTGTTCTTATTGTTTTGCTCGGCTGTCTGATTTTTTCCCCGAGGCTGTCTTTGTGCTCATGGCAGGTCAGCATAACACCAGAAGTTGCATCAAGGACTGTGAACAGAGCCATCATGGCAGAGTTGCTGAGGCTGTATAGAGAATCTGACTTAGGAATGAGATTGCCAGCTTATGATGGGAGGAGGAGTCTGTACACTGCCGGTGAGCTTCCCTTTGCTTGGAAGGAGTTCACAATTAAGCTCTTAGATGAAGAGGATGGAGTAAATGGACCCAAGTAAGTTTCTGTGAATCGAAATGTCTGTTTATCAATCTCTTTATAGAGTTACTTTTTATGTAAAATTCACTGGGAATCTGCGTTGAAAACTGTAGGAAATGATAGACTTTCAAGCGTTTACTCCGCGTGCATTAGGCAATACTCTAAATTTAAATTGCTTGTTCACTGAATCACAGAGAGTTGCATTGGCGAAATTCTTTCTTATGCTCAAGTCTTGGGCATTTTTTGTAATTTTTCAGGAGAGAAAGAATATATAAGGTGGTTATTAAGTATGTTGCACGGGCAAACATGCACCACTTAAGCCAATTCCTAGCTGGTAAGCGTGCCGACGCCCCTCAGGAAGCTCTTCAGGTACTTGACATCGTTTTGAGGGAGCTTTCTACGAAAAGGTAAATAATATCCTCTTATAACTGATTTTCCACCTCACCCTAAAGAAATGACTTTTTTGAGGATGCAACGTATGCAGGTTTTGCCCCATCGGTCGATCATTTTTCTCACCCAATATAAGAACACCCCAGCAACTAGGTGATGGCTTGGAATCATGGTGCGGTTTTTACCAGAGCATTAGGCCTACTCAAATGGGCTTATCCCTGAATATTGGTAATTGGACCAAATTGATTTCACTTCTTAAATGAAACCAACTAGTGGATTTGGTCTCCTTGATACACCACGTAGCTTCCTTTTTCTTCTTTGAAAATCCTCTTGTACATCACAGATATGGCTTCGGCTGCGTTTATTGAGCCTCTTCCGGTGATAGAGTTCGTGGCCCAGCTTCTAGGCAAAGATGTCCTGTCGAGGCAATTATCTGATTCTGATCGCATCAAGGTCTGTTATCTTACATGATGTCTATGAGTCGACTTAGCAAATGGGGTATTATGAAGGCTAGATATTGGAGAAAGTATACTATGGAGTGGCATGATGGGGACCAAATCAATCAGCTGTTGAAATTTTGTCTTTTAAAAGGGTAGTTCTCACAATAAGTTCTATTTTTCCATGGATTGTTTTGCCGAGGCACTCCATAATGTGTTTCCTCTTTGAGATCAACAAAAAGTTGGATCAGTGTCTGGTTGATCTATTGAAAATAAATGGTTATGTCTTAATGAATTCATGATGGTTTACTCGCTCTCTCTGATGAAAAATATTCCGCCAGATTAAAAAGGCTCTTCGGGGGGTAAAAGTTGAAGTGACACACAGAGGGAGCGTACGGAGAAAGTATCGTGTTTCAGGTTTGACATCTCAGCCAACGAGAGAGCTAGTGTAAGTTTTCACTCGTATCTGTCACATGAAAGTCAGGCAGTAAACTGAAGCCATCTATAGTTGAAAATAAGCTAAATCTCTCCGTTATTGGCATGTCTCAAACATTGGTTTCTAGATTTCCTGTCGATGATGATTTGAACATGAAGTCTGTTGTGGAATACTTTCAAGAGATGTATGGCTTTACAATACTGCATACACATCTTCCTTGCCTCCAAGTAGGAAATCAAAAGAAGGCAAATTATTTACCCATGGAGGTAACAAGTTATCACAAATTATCAAGTAAATTCCTTCTGGGAAAACTTTTGCTAATGTTTTCCTATTATAATTTACATTACTTTTACTTTGTCAGGCATGCAAAATTGTTGAAGGGCAGCGATATACGAAAAGGTTGAATGAGAAGCAGATTACTGCCTTTCTAAAAGTTACATGCCAAAGACCTAGGGATCGTGAAAATGATATTCTCCGGGTAATGTTACTTTATTTGTATTTTTTTTTTGTCTTTGATGATATAAAGTTAGCCTTCTGATATGTTTTTTTTTGTTGACTTATCACGATGTATCAGTCATCTCAAGCATGTCATCAGTGCAATCATTAAACCAAGAACATTTGCTTTAAAACTAAAAATCAAGACTTTTTATCTTTATCATACCTTGGATGCATCTCATCAATCATGTTTTTGGCACACACCATCTTCCTCATTAATAAATCCTGATAGAGTCCGTTTTCTTTTTGCTCATGACATTCATTCTTAATTGCTTCTATCTGTAGCAGACACAAGTCGATGAGGCCAACCTTTTGGTCAGTGCAGGCTTTTTTCTTATTTTTATGTGAAAGCTGCCTTAGCAATTTCCAATTCATGAAATATACTAAGCTTTTTAGATTAGATAAGACCTTAGCCTAAGACTGGGCGGATGGCCCAAAAATTTGCTTGTTAGCACTTTGATAGTTTGGGAAATTCAACATGCGGCTGAGGCTCGTGGCTACTCCACTCTCCCATCTTTGATATGGTTCCTAGATAACAAAGCATACCTGGCCAAGAGGAATGGCAAATGTCCTGGTGGAGTTCCCCCTACTTGTCCTGGGGTTGGGGATGAAATTTCTGCCTCGGAGTCGGGACTTCTGTGGCCTCGCCCTGGATATGATGCCTTTTCATTTTTGGGTAAATACTGAATAGAAAGGAGCGTTTGTTATTCATACTATTACTGGTATGATCGCTAAATTATTCTCTTTTTGCACGTATTTTTATATTCCTTTAAGAAATCTTAGTCAAAATCATTGTCTTATTAAGTTAATTGTTAAAATTGATATAGAGAAATCTCTATCAGAATGTCTCATTTAGGATTTTGACTAGGATTTTGACTAAGAGTTAAGGTTCTTAAAGAAAAGTGCAAATGGGGCAGGGTACTTCAAATAGTTGCGCTAAGCGGAATGGGGAGGAGGGCAGGGGTGCAGGGCTAGACGGGGAACATTGACTCACATACCGCCCCATTGACATCCAGATTAGGACAGCCTTTTCTATTGTATAGGTCAAAAAGAAGGGAAACGTATATCAATATCCAATTTCAATTTTCTGATTTTTGAGTTCGGCTCGAAGGTCATGTATTTGTGCTATATTCTATCATGCTGTATTATTTAGAGGACTAGCTTTTTTCCCCACTTGAACTTTGCTGTTTATGTCTTGATGGGCTTATTATTCATTTAAGTCTTTTGGATCATGTAAACAAATGCAGACTGTTCACCACAATGCCTATGATCAAGACCCTTATGCCAAGGAATTTGGGATCAAGATCAGCGAAAAGATGGCATCTGTTGAAGCTCGTATCCTTCCAGCCCCTTGGGTAATATTTTTAAACCTTTTCTACTACATTGCATATGATGTACAGGGAGCTCATACGATTCCTGTGTAATGACACATATATGCAGTTGAAATATCATGAAACTGGGAAAGAGAAGGATTGTTTGCCCCAAGTTGGTCAATGGAATATGATGAACAAGGTATCTCAGCACCCCTATAATATTCATCTTCATTTATTATGAGTTAAATACAGCAGGGACAGTTGCGTCATAGTTTTATAGCTATGATTATAAACACAGAAAGTTTTTCATGTCAGTCAATGAAAGTTTGTAGAGGTGAAATAAGAAGTCTTCACTACAGATTCATTTAAACTTGCATGGTCTTTTTTTGCTCACATTTTATTGGTCTAGAAGTTGTTTTGTGTACTTTCGATGCTTGTACTGCTTCACCTTGAAGTTGTTCTGTTCGTATTGTGCAGAAAATGATAAATGGCATGACTGTCAATCGGTGGGCATGTATCAACTTCTCTAGGAGTGTGCAGGAAAGTGTTGCAAGGGGCTTCTGCAGTGAACTCGCTCAAATGTGTCAAGTTTCTGGAATGGTAGTACTCTGTTCCTTTTCCTTGGTCATAAGAAACTTGCATAGGACTCTTTTTTATATGGTGTTCCTTTTTTTTTCTTTTATCATGTTCTGGTTTTTTTGTTTTATTCCTTTGACTAAAGTTTCTATACTTTTTGCTGTTTGAAGGAATTTTATACTCAGCCCGTCATACCCATCTATAACGCGAAGCCAGAGCAAGTAGAGAAAGCTTTGAAGCATGTTTACCATGCATGCATGAATAAAACCAAAGGAAAAGAACTAGAGCTTTTATTGGCAATTTTGCCTGACATTAATGGCTCCTTATATGGTAGGCCGTACAAGCGATTTGGTTTAATGTTGGGTCAGCGAAACTAGTTTTAACCTATAAAACTGACGTTTTTCCATTAATATTTTGTAGGAGAACTCAAAAGAATATGTGAGACTGATCTTGGTATAATATCACAATGCTGTCTCACGAAGCATGTTTTCAAGATCACCAAGCAGTACTTGGCAAATGTATCGCTGAAGATCAATGTTAAGGTGATTTGTAACTCCTGATCTTTTGCTTTTTCCAAAAACAATGGAAAGATCTGCACATATTTCTTGCTAATTTCACATGTTTTAATGGCAATTGATATCCTCTAATTTCCACATATCTTTCTTCAGCCATGTCCACTGTTTGAAGTGGCCTACTCTTAGATTGTTTGTCCCCGTCATCATGATTGATTGTATACTACCTCTTTGTGCAGATGGGTGGCAGAAATACTGTTCTTTTGGATGCAATTAGCTGCAGAATTCCATTAGTTAGTGACATACCAACTATAATATTCGGAGCAGATGTGACCCATCCAGAGAACGGGGAAGACTCTAGCCCCTCAATAGCTGCTGTACGTATGCTGATCGATTTACTGCATCTCTACAATCTTGAGCGTATACATGTTAGTAACACAGGCTTTTCTCATAAATGATGCTCTCTATGTAGGTAGTAGCATCTCAAGACTGGCCTGAAGTTACAAAATACGCTGGACTGGTTTGTGCTCAAGCTCACAGACAGGAACTTATCCAAGACTTGTACAAAACATGGAATGATCCAGTTCGTGGAACTGTTAGTGGGGGCATGATCAGGTACAAGGATTCTAACTTGGTTACAACTGCTTTTCTTGCATGGCACAAAGGGGGACTCTAATACTTATGTTGTGCGTTGTCTTCGCACAGGGATCTTTTGGTGTCCTTTAGAAAAGCAACAGGGCAGAAGCCACTGAGGATAATATTTTACAGGTTCATATCGTCCTTCACATTGTTCACTACATGCTCTTAATTAAAAAGGCTAAATTTGAATCCTTGTTTTGTACCCAACTAAACATGTTATGGATCCTCGAGGTGTTTGTATAATTAACTGATAAGAAGAGGGATGATCCAAGTATGTGTTTTCCGTATTCTAAATCTTTTTCTGTCTGCTATTGTTTTGTAAGTTGAGTGAAAAATTTTACTGTGTCTTGTCCATTGCTGCTGGTGACGGGGGTGTTTTTCTTTTCCTTGTTCTTTTTCTTTCTTTCTTTTTTATTTTAGAGAGAGACGCATGTTACGCAACGTTTTGTCTTTTTAAAGTAAAGGTAGGTTCATCCATTTTTGATTTAGCTGTTCGATGTTCTCATATTGCTTTATGAAATGTGCAGGGATGGCGTGAGTGAAGGGCAGTTCTATCAAGTTCTCTTGTATGAATTGGATGCGATTAGAAAGGTAAGGATTTGTGTACATATACATGTATGCCTTTTTTTTTTGGGTCTTTATCTACTTCATACAGAACTGAATGTAGTGTTGCCCTTGGAAAATTACTTGCAGGCTTGTGCTTCACTAGAACCAAACTATCAACCGCCCGTAACTTTCATTGTGGTGCAGAAACGACACCATACACGGTTGTTTGCAAACAATCATAGAGACAGAAGCAGCATTGATAAGAGTGGCAATATTCTGCCTGGTAAATTATAAAGTTTGATCTTCATGTAACTGCACAATTTTGCTTCTTTTTGGAAATGTGACGTCATCAAATTTGTTGTTTTAGGTACTGTGGTTGATTCAAAGATCTGTCATCCCACAGAATTTGATTTTTACCTCTGTAGTCATGCTGGAATTCAGGTAAATTTCTTTGCTTGATCCTTTCCTATTTATCAAGTGTCCTTCACCCTTATCTTTTTAAACAGTAAAGGAAAAGATATGCTAGGAGCTTCAAAAGTTTCCTCTTGCAGTATTTTAGACAGAAACTAAGGATTTTTCAGTAGGAACCAGTGTTGGTGGATATAATCACTTTCTTGTGAAGTGAGAATATGTTAGGTGGACACTGAATATAGCATTGGAGAATAAGGTAACAGGAATTATTGGGTGGAAATTGCAGACTATTCTGAAGTAAACGGGATATGAAACTGAACCATCTGGGCAGTTGACCTTTCGGTCCTCCTGTGACTGGCAATTGAATTGGCAGCCAGGATCTTAATTTGATGATGGGGCCATCGGGAGAAGACTTGCATATTATGCGCACCTAGTGAGTAGGAAATGAGAAGTTCAGGGAAGCAATTCTCATTTTGATCACTTTATCCTTATTTGACTGAAATGCGACACTATTGGTTACTTGTATGTGAGATTTGTTCCTTGGACCTCAAATTGTCATCGGAAGTAAGACTCGAAGAAATGTGGAGACCCTACTTTCTTTAGACTTTGAGCGGATATGATCAAATTGTTTGTATATGGTCATTCCAATGTGGTTCTACGTCCAAGTACATGGTCATAGAAGATATATATTGTCGTCTTTGTGAAATTTCAAAGACATTAATTTTGCATCTCCTTGCTCATTGATAGGGAACAAGTCGGCCAGCTCATTATCACGTTCTATGGGATGAGAATAATTTTACAGCAGATGGAATTCAGTCGTTGACAAACAATCTCTGCTACACATACGCAAGATGCACGCGTTCGGTCTCAGTTGGTAAGCTAACCCTTATCACGTCGACTATCAAGAACTTCATGTGATCATTGCATTGCCATGTTTTTAACTGGACCCCCCCCCCCCCTGGGTTCATTGCAGTGCCTCCGGCGTACTACGCACATTTGGCTGCTTTCCGAGCGCGCTTCTACATGGAGCCCGAGGCGCAAGAAAACGGATCGACAGGGAGCGGCAGCGGGGGTGGAGATCACAAAACCAAAGCAGGGCACGTGACTGGAGAGTCCGGCGTGAGGCCACTGCCGGCTCTGAAGGAGAACGTGAAGAGGGTTATGTTCTATTGTTAGAATGGGCCGGGGGACGCGGCGGCCACTAACTTTCGATGTTCGAGTCTCAGAGTTACCGGTAGATGTGTACATGCTGTGTCTATAAAGCTGTAGATGGTTGCCCCAGAAAATTGAGTGAGTTAGAGAGAGAGAGAGAGAGAGAGAGAGAGAGAGAGAGTGCAGAAAGTGTTTTGGGCCCCCTTTTGAAGTGGTGGACGAGAGTTGAGAGTTGCAAATAGACAAAATAGTCAGAATCAGATAGGAGATGATAGAGGGTAATTCTCTCATCCTGGTTGTAACCATCGGTTCTAGGAAGGAGGGGGAATTTCGTGAATCAGACTAGGCCTTGTAAAGAATGTTTTTTTTTTCTTTTCTCAGTGTAGTCAAATCAAATCCTTAAAGTTGGCAAAATCTTGTCTCATCTCGGCTTGTGCTCATGTGGATCATGTCTTTCCCCTCCACTGTAGACTATCAAATGGCGTACTTCTGTCTTTTGGTCTCATCTCGTACTTGGTACGTGCGGTGCCCGACGGTTGTTTTAATGAAATATTCAAACCAATTTAACTAATTTTCATGTATTGAGGGAAAAAAAAATATCGATTGAGGAGAATTAATGAAAACGTTCATTCTGTTGAATCAGAACAATGATGGTGAGACGGTGGCACGTGAATTAAGATCAAATAGAATGAATGGCTAATGGTGGCCCCGTTTCAATAATGAAAAGAAGAGGAACACCCGTGGTTCAGTCGACCAAGAGAATAATTTCTCAAAAGCTTAAGTTCATGGTGGTAAATTCTTGATTCATTTTGTCACCTCTGGGGAGGATTTGTTATCTTTTAATAGAGAATGATATGAGGGATTGCGGTCATTAATTTGGTTATTACAACTATCGCACAACCCAGTTATATTTTCTACTATTTCGGGATCAGAACAATCTGGCATCCTTATCGTTCCAACACTGCCTCTCCAAGCTAGAGTGAAGACGTCCTCGGAGGTCAACTTGGATACCATATTCTAGAAAACACCTTTAGAGAGAGCCTTGCTAAATACGTGTACAAGTTGTTCATCACTACAGACATAAAAAGTTTCAATTGTCTTGCCTTGAACCTTCTCACGAACAACGTGACAATCAACTTCTATATGTTTCGTCCGGTCATGGGAAACTGGAGTTGAAGAATAAGACTTAGGAGTTCCAAACCCCAATTCTTGCACAAGCAAATTGAAGCAATACCACAACAATATGCTTTTTACTTAATCAAGTGATCAAGTTGCCCGCTACAAAGGCGTGGAAGCCTGTTGTTGATTTTCTACCGGTAGGGCTCCCAACCAATCTGCATCAGTGTGTCCTCACTACCAGTATGACAATGTTTCTTCATCAGAAGAACATGACTTGGACTAGACTTTAGGTACCGAAGTATGTGAGCCACAAGCACCGTACATCCTTTAGTAGGAGCATGCATGAATTGGCTTACATAACTGACGACGTAAGTAACATTTGGCTGAGTAATGGTTAAGTAGATCAACCATCCAATCAACCTTTGAAACCGACCAATGTAAGGTAATTGGGGTGACGTTGTCAACGAACTTAATAGTATAGTCCGTGGGAAACTCTACTAGAGCAGCTCCAAGTTTCCCAATCTCTTCTACAAGTCAAGAGTATATTTCCTTTGAGCGATGGATAATCCTTTATGATAATAATTCATCTCTATACCAAGAAAATAGCATACGTGCCCCCAAATACTTGTTGTCAAACTTCACATTCAAGTGTTGCTTGAGAGCCTTGATTTCATGAAGATTATCACCAGTAATAACTATATCATCCATGAAGGCAAGGACAACAAATGTTCATTTGGCATTCCACTTCACAAACAATGAGGAATCTGTATCGCCTTTTTTGAATCCTACATGTTCAAGAGCGTGAAACTCACCGACGAGTTCCGCATTAATTGCACGGTGAAGTCCAATTGAGTTGGGACGATCTCCCATGGTTTTTGCCGCTATTCTCATTGCAATATTTGAAACACGATTAAATCATTGCAAGAAAGAAAAGAAACAAATGAAATTGACCAAAAATTTTAAAAAGTAAAGAGCGTTCAAGAATCAAAATTGATATGTGAGTGAAAATTGGGTGATGATAAAATAAAAAAAAATGAAACGAACGGGGCAAATTTTTATAGAAGTCAAAGTTTTTACTGGACTTCAACAAAAAAAAAAGTTTGGAAAAACTTTAAAAAATGCCCAAAGTCCTTTTAAATTCTCAAATAAGGGCTCCAAGTGAATCTTATTTTAAATAAGAGTCTGAAGTAGTCATAAAATCTCAAAAAAAAAAACTTTAAAAAAAAAGACACATAGGCTTGTGGCCACTAGACCATCATTGGTGGGGGGTTGGCGAGGGCGGCGAAAGTGGTGGGGCCGTCGGTGCCTTGATGAGGATCGGTGAAGGCTAGCAAGGTCGGTAATGCCTTAACGGGGGCCGACAACCAATGGTGAGGGCCTACTGGCCCTCACCAAAATAGGGAGAGGGTCGTGCCCTCTCCTGGATTTGGGTGAGGGTTGACGACCACAGGTGGGAGGGCTGCCCCTCTTGCTTGTGTGTGTCGGTTTTATTATTATTATTATTATTTTTGAAAAACAAAAAAAAGGAAAAATAGAGAAAAAAAATAAATGAAAAAATCAAAACAAGAAATGATGAAAATTCCCTTCAGGCTAGGCTTTTTTTTTTTAAACTCTATGACCACTTCAGGCCCTTATTTGAAACAAGATTCATTTGATGCCCTTATTTAAGAATTTGAGAGGATTTTAGACCATTTTTTGAAATTTTCTCAAAAAGCTTTTACTAGCCACATTTAGCTTATTTTATTTTATTTATTTTTTAAAGCTATGGCCCAATGTCGGCGTTGTTGGCTAGCCAATGGGCCGGAATGGGTCACGGACAACCAAAAGAACTATATTAGGGCTTGGACCAGCCCATTATGTTCTATGGGCCTAGGATGGCTCAAATCGAAAACGGGGTCGTTCCATCCTAAGTCTCGTTAACGATGTTAAGTATGTCCAAATCAAGGTCAGGTCAATACGCGCACCTCCTCTTATCCACTTTGTACGTCAAAAGCAAGCACTTTGACCGGGGGCCAAAAAAAAAAAAGCACCACATGCTCGCATTACCGGTCTAAAATCCAAAAAACTCAACTTCAGTATTTATCTCAATTATATCTAAAATTCTTTTTAGACCACCTTGGGCCATGGTTGAGGTTTGAACGCAAGATTAACCGGAACAAGGAACTTCCAATTAGGTCTATCCTTACGTATCATCACCTGTTCGAGAGACGTGCATTTATGAAATGCTTATCAAGATCTCTTAAGCTCATGGCTCGTTCTTTTCGAGCCTCTCTATGTTCTTTAAATTTTAGGTTTTTTTTTTCTTCCTTCTTCTTTCGTTTGCGCCATCACGGTGATTTCTTTCATTGCTTTTAGTTTCAAGCATTTGCAAAAATATATAGAAACATGCAACTTGAAAGAAGCATATCATGAAGTTAATGCGGTAGTTTGGGCAGCCAATTCAAATTCGATCTAGCCAACACCATTGGTTTTGGTGCTGCATCTTGTTTCCATTTAGATAAGTTGGGCCAAAATGCAAAGTAATTTTTATCAATTTGATGTCGCAACTAGCGAGTAATTTCCATCACTAGAGAATTTTACTCATATTTCTTTTCATAAACACACTTTTCTTTTTCAGAAAAAAAAAAAAGAAACATTCGAAATATGGAAAAGGTAGCGGTGGCGGCGCCTCTATGTCGGACAGCCGCGTGTGTGACAAGATCCCGAGCAAAAGCCGGTTCATCCACTTGCCGGACTAAATTTTCTTATGTTCTTTTCCCGTTATTATTTCCTTTATTTTTGTCAATAAGTTGTTTTTTATTTTATGAAAGTTATGAAGACAATTAAGGTTCTTTTAAATAGGCCTAATATCCAAAGGAACCTCTAAGTATAGCATTTATCTCGATTATATCCAAAATTATTTTTTGTTTCCTAAAAAATCTACAACTTTACTTTTATCCCCATTCTACTGGCTTAATACCCAAAAAAATCCAACTTGAGCATTTATCTTAATTATATCCAAAAAACTTTTATCTCATAAAAAACCTATAACTTTTACTTTTGTCCTAATTCTACAATTGTCAGTCTTTCATCCATAATCACCATTAGTCAATCTTATGTGACTCGAATTTTCTCACTGAACTTATTAATGAATCCTTGAAATTCAGAAACAGTAGGTTTCACGAACGATAAGATTTGAGGTTGTTCGTCCAAATAATCAGATCTCTATATCTAACCGTTGATTGGACTATTGAGTGTTGAGGAGAATCTGAAACGAGCCATTTTGAGTGGCTCTGTATCTCCCAACAACATATAGGGAAAGTAGAGAACAAAAGAGAAGTCAAGGTTTTCTTCATGTCAGTTTTGCTGAGTTATTATTCATTAATGACGTCAAAATATTACGTAGAATTAACTAATGATGATTATGGATGGAAAAGTAATTGTGGTAGAATTAGGATAAAAGTAAAAGTTTGGGCTTTTTATGAGATAAAAAAAAGTTATGTATATAATTAGGCAAATGTTAAAGTTGGAGGTTTTTTTTTTCGGTATTAGACAAGTAGAATTTAGACAAAAGTAAAAATTGAAGGTTCTTGATGAGATAAAAAAAAAATTGAATATAATTGTGACATATGCTAAAGTTAGAGTTTTTTTTTTTTGAGGTATTGGGCCCTTAATCAAATATAGCAATGCCCGATTCCATTTGAGATGCTCCTTCCTCGATCATGTTTTTGGTCCTACCTAAATCATTTGCCGGTAGATCAATCTATTCGTTTAGTGATTGACAAATGGGAACATCAGAGCATACATTGCCGGTATAAGAAAACAAAAAAGAAAAGAGTTACGCAGGGGGTCTATACCCGTCATCGATTTGATAGCCCCGACAATACGTTCTCCCACTTAAAAAGACGAGTTTAGTGAGATGATTTGACGCGTATGGTTTAGTCCGCCGACGAAAAGCGTGGAACCCTCCATGGATCGGCCAAGGGAAACCCCACAAGTTGCTATCGATCTACTGAGGATCGAGTGGCTCCAAATTCGAATATTTGCTTAGGTGATTGCATGGAGATCGATCACGCGTGCCCAGGACATGCTTGTCTTGGAGCTAAAGCACGACACTATGCCTATTCTTTCTAATTTTCGCGAGACTGAAGTCCAAAATAGTTACGCAAAGAGCCACTGACATCATTTTTTTGCAATCATAGATTTCTCAGCTTCTATTTCTGTAGTAGTAGCAGAAGAACAGCAGCACAGTCCAAGCAACCCCCGGAACATACTCCGCCAACTAGGGTTTTCTCTCTGGAAGGCAGCCGCCACCTAGCTCAGAAAAATTTCTGAGCTGCCATTGAAGGGAGGGAGGCCTTCCATCCCCCTCCTTCTCTCCCTCCTTCTCCTTCTCCTTCTCCTCTACCTCTTTCGTAACCTGGTTTGTCTTTAATTTTTCTTGTGTTCGTGTCTCTTTTCTCTCCCGATCTGCTCTAGGAGTTTGTGTTCGTGAATAATTTTTTGCAGCTAGTCTTGAGTGGACGTGAATACAGGTTCAACCATTCATATGATTGACAACTAATAAAAAAGATGTTCGCAATGTGACTTCACAACCTCGATTAGGCCACTCTCTTCTCTCAATTTAGATTTGGGTCAAATTTTGGGGGGTTTTGCTCTCTTGAGCTATATCTAGATATAAATTTGGGAGTTCTTTACAGATATTTCATCTATCTTTTTTCAACATGTCAATGTTGGTGCTTTTGCAAGATGATGGTGATGAGGGCATTCATTTTAGACGTGTACTGTAAGGCTTTGCAAATGGAGTGGGCGAGCTTGGTGGCATTGATAGCAGCATCTTCAGCTTCTATCAAAAGCTTGAAAGCCATTCCAATCATGATCCTCAAGGGAGAGGAAGAGGTTGTTGAGGACGACGTTCAATTGGTTTTAGGCCAAGGTTAGCAGACAAATCCACAGTGGAGTGCTTTAGATGCCATAGGTATGGGCATTACAAGTCAGAATGTTGAACTAATTTGAATAGACAAAGTGTCGAAAGAACTAACTTTGCAGAAAAAGAAGAAGTGTCTTTATTGATGGAGTGCCATGAGAAGGAAGAAACTCAACCAAACATGTGGTATCTTGACACTGGTTGTAGCAACCACATGTGTGGAGACAAGAAGATTTTTTCCGATCTAGACGAATCGTTCCACAACTCATGAAGTTTGGAGATAATTCCACTATTTCTGTTATGGGAAAAGGGAAGGTAACAATTCATACGAAGGGAAATTCTATGCAAACCATCTCAAAGGTTTTCTACGTCCTTGAGTTAAAGACCAATTTGCGAAGCACTGGCCAACTACAAGAGAAGGGATATGAAATCTCTATCAAAAGTGGTATATGTAGAATACAAGATGAAAAATTGGGCTTAATTGCCAAAGTCAATATGATGGACAATCGAATGTTTCCACCGTATCACCACAACACTACAAATTCATATTTCTCTGCAAGATTGAAGGAGGAAGCTTGCCTGTGGTATTTTCACTACAAGCATCTCGATTTTGGTGGGTTGCAAACACTACATCAAAAAAGGATGGTGGAGGGTCTTTCTCACATACACATTTTTTCCTTTCTTTAGTTATAGAACTCATTGTGTTTGGTTAGCAAATGAGGCCTACGTTGTTGATGCGAATTAGGAAGATTGTTTGTTGAACTTGACTGTTGTTGGGAATTAGATGCCATTTTGTGCAAACAAGGAAAATCACCACTATCAAGTTTTGAGAGGTTTTTGATGACCATAAGATAATCTTTTTTGTTTGAATCTTGGATCAACTGCTTTACAGATTGGCCATGTTTGTAGATGGCATATTTATTTATTTGCAGGATCATAAAAAATGATAATTTATTATGTTTATACACAAATATACATTTAATATACAATGTATTGAAATTATCTTTTTCATTTAAATCACTTGTTGGCACATTGTGTCACATGTTGTGTCGGTATTGCATAGATTATGTAAGCAAACTTTTTTCCAACCTGTGCACTAATAGTGTTCTAGTGCATGGTGCTAATGCCTCTCGACATGGCTTCTTTTTGTTGACATGTGGTATTCAGAATGGGTAGGTGCTTCATTGAATCTCTCAGTCTTTTTCTAGTTTGGGATGTCCTCTCTATCTCTCGATTGTTCTAATTTTCCTTTGTAGCATACTATGCTAAATTCTTCTGCTTGTTTTTTGACTTCTTTTTTTAATTCCTTCTTGTGCTAAAGCCTCAACATAGTTTACTTGTATTGCCGACTTCATTGATTGTAGATCACATTTTGATTTGGTAGTTTTATCGGGAAGTTGTAGTTGCTATTTCTTAAATCTTGATAGATGGATTCAATGAGTGAATTGCTGGCCCAAATAGAAGGGGGAAGGGATATGATGTGGGGAAGCACTGTAAAATGACAGACAAACCCGAATGTTTATATTGTGGGCTTCCTATTGGTTGTAAACATGGGACTAGTGCGATGTGTAATCATATTTACCTAGATGTAAGCAATATCCTTACGGGAACATGGAGAAAGGCAAAAATGTGCATTGGGTCAACTTGTTGGGCTTGGATCGAAATTCGACTAAGATGCTAGCCAGAAAGACATATCGATCATGTTTATTACTACTAAAATGCTTTCAAGTTAATAGAAAATAAGACATTTCTACAATTCGTGAATAGAATCCAACCGAAGTTTTTAATTCCCTCAAGAAACTCCTTGAGGCAAGCTTGTTATGAGTTATACTTGGAGCAAAGAAACAAATTGAAAACATAAATTTTTTTTTAATACATCTCCAAGAGCATGTCTTACAACTAACACATGAACCTTGTGTCAATACTTTAGTCACATGGAAGTTGCAATTTTTTTTCTTTTTGAATTTTTGTCAAATTTCGAGACATTTGGGTGAGATTATAGGAAAAGCAGTGGAGAGATGCTTGACTGGTTGGGGATTAGAAATATTTTTTTCATCACCGTGGATAATGCAAGCTCAAATGACTTGGCAGTTCAATACTTGAAAAAGAGACTCATCTCTTGGAACTCTCTACTATTGAATGGAAAATTACTCCACACGAGATGTTATTCTCACATATAGAGCTTGATTTTGAGAGAAGGTTGAAAGAAATAGATGATTCACTTGTTAGAATACACTCGGCTGTGTGTTATGTGAGGTCCTCTCCATCAAGAATGTAACGGTTTAAGAGGTGCATTGAGTTAGAAAATATCGAGTCCAAGAGTGTTGTATGTTTGGATATGGAGACTTATTGGAACTCAATATACATGACATTGAAAGCAGCTTTGAAGTTTGGAAAGGCTTTTATCTCGCTAGAGATTCAGGATTGCAAATTTGTTGAAGAGCTTTCCAAGGTGAGAGGGTTGCCTATTAGTAGTGAATGGGCATATGCCCATGGAATTCTTTCTTTCTTGAAGTTGTTCTATGATATGACCTTAAAATCATTGGGTACTTCTCATGTCATTAGTAATGATTTGGTGAAAGATGTCTATGGGGTTCTTATGATGATTAATAGATATTGTGGGAATGATACAAGAGTTTGCGAGAAATGGCCAAGAAAATGGAGATCAAATTCAGTAAGTGTTTTAGCAATGGGAACAACATCAATCTAACTTTGTTCATTGTTTGCATACTTGACCCTTGACATCAATGGGAGTATGTGAAATGGGCGATTAATCAAGTTTATGAAAGCAAGCGGCAAAAACTTTAAGAGATAAAGTAATATCATCTCTAAAGTTATTGTTTTGAGCAATATCGTACCAGTGTATGCCTCCAAAGCGACTTGAGGTCGAAGGGTTCAGGACCAATGAGCGTGGCAAAGTCCGCATTGGTTGGTGTGGACATTTTGACTGAAATGTATTTTAGCCAAGCAGGACAACAATATTTCGAAGAAAAATCTGAATTAGATAAGTATTTGGAAGAATGATGTAAATGTTATGGCGTTGAATTGATACTTAACTTGGTGGAAAATCAATTCTTCGAGGTATCCTATCTCAATTGTAGCATCAAGGGTTACATTCAGTACAGGAGGTCATATACTTAACGTGTTTCATAGCTCCTTGATCCCAAGCGTGGTGGAAGCTCTTATATGTACTCAAGATTGGTTATGATTTGCACCACTTTTAGTTTCAATTGAGGAAGAATTAGCGGAACTTGAAAATTTTTAGTCAAGTGAGAAATCACCATGGAATTTTTGTATCCTTTACTATTATAATAAATACTATAATTCTCATTTTCATTATGAAGTTAATGCAGATTTGTCTACTTTCTGATTGGGTTGTTTCAAAAATACATTCTTTAATTTCCCCACCCCGCCACTGAGTCGCAGCACACCATCCTTCCCCTCTCTCTTTGTCCTTATAAACCTCATAGACGCTCGCCATCGTTCCTCCCTCATGGAGCCCCCCCCCCCCCCCCCCCCCCCAACGGGACTCCCCCGCTGTTGTCGTCGCCGTTGGCCTCCCCCAATTATGTTAAATTCTCTTAATTTCCCCTGCTAAGAAGATGGGATGGCCTAGCCTCCAGCACCAGGACGGGAGCATTTTACAAAGTTCGTGTTCATGACGATGTTCGTGTTATGTGAGAGCTGGTCTGCAAAATGTTCTGTGTTCATGATTTCAAATGAAGGGCATGCAAATAATAATGTTGTGATCCTCAATTGAAGTTAGCTTATGCGAGTTGTTTAGTAGGGGCAATAAAGAGGATTAACATTCTTCAATTGAGGATCGTAACATCATTAGGGCATATTCATCATTTTTTTTTCTTTTTTCTTTTTCAACCGACGAGGATAGCTGCCCTTGCTGGCCATTTGGCAAGGACCGACATTGGTTGCCTTGCCTCGATGACCACAAGTGAGGCGGCCTTCGTGGCCGTCGAGGTGAGCCCTCATAGCGGTGATGGCGACCTCGCCTCGACGGTCATGAGGTTGGCAAGTACTGACCTCGCTTTTGGTTGGCGAGGACTTGATTGAGGGTCACCGCCCTCGCTGACCGCAACAAAGGAAAAAAAAATGGGGAAAAAGAAAAGAAAAGAAAAAGCAAATGACGAAAATGACCTTGGTCGAAACAAAAGGTTCAGTTCTTTATTTCAAATTTTTCCTTCCTTTTCTCTATATATATATATATATATATATATATTTTTTGCTTGTAATTACTTGAATTTTTTTTAATGTTGTTTCTAATGGCACCACCCACGGATATATAAAGGTTCTAATTCGAGCAACGTTTTCGCCCTCTAGAGGCCATCATTTCCGCTTCTCCACCACCACATTTCCGACAGGTTCAGGTGCGAGAGAGATTCGTCTCCTTCGATCTGCCAACCTCCATATCAGCATTGTTTTCAATTCAATCTCGTCATCCTGTAAACCGAAGAGCTCGACTGTGATCGAGAATGGACAGCATGAGGAGGTCGCTCTTGGGCGTTCACAGAATCTCCAGGCACGCTGCTCCGAGGCCCTCCTCAGGTTTTTTCGCCGCTCTGCTCGCTGACCATTCGATTTGTCGTCCAAATGAAGTTGTTTGATGGGTTGTTTGTTTGCCGTCTCTTAGGGTAGGCCTCAAAATGGTTGGGCGTCGCATTTTTCTGGCACTGGTGACGGCGATGCTAGCAATCGATTCCTAGACATTAATTTATCCAATGAAGAGAGCAAGAGGCAATTGTGCAACAGGTCCTTTTTTTGTCATTGTTTGCTGTTGCACTTTATGGAACTTTTCAGATGTTATTGCGAATTGATTTGGATAACGTGGTATGATTGATTGGTTTTGGGTTTGCGTCGAGATAGGTTGTTGTACAGGAGCAGGCAGAGAGGGTTTCTAGAGCTGGATCTGGTGTTGGGGAAATGGGTGGAGGACAATATTTATTCCATGGATGTGAATGGGATTAAAGCACTCATCAATCTTCTTGACTTGGTATTTCTTCCTCAGCCCTGCTCTGTCTCTTTTCTTTGGCTGATCACAATCTGGTTATGCAATTTCAACTTTTCATAATCTTGTTTGTTGTCTTAGATGACCTGCGCAAAGGCATCCCGCCTTTTGTATTACCTTTGTCCTTGGCAACAATTTATGACTGTAAGCAAGATACAGTGATTGATTGAGATCTGTGAGTTATGAAGGAGATACAACTATTCTTAATCTTTTGCACGCGAAATAGATTTTTATTGAAGATTTATCCCAATACAGTGATTTGGGTTGATGTGTGGATAATGGTGATAGTTTTGTTAGGTTTTTACTGAGTCTAAATTTTATTCAACGCTTTGGCCAGAAAAATATCAAGCATTGAAGCTTAAAATCTTGCAAAATGATCAGTTTAAAGTACCCTTTTTTTTTTTTGGGTCTAAAGTTTAAAGTACTTACTGAGTCAATGGTTTTTGCTCCTATCATATGTACCTTTTCTGGAGTCAGGTTATTTTGTTTGAAAAAAATGCTTATTTCAGACATGCAGCTGCAAGGCAAGAGGTGCAATTCTAGAGTTTGCGAGTGTTTTATATATAGAGAGAGGCAATTGAGCCAGGCATTGGTGGCATAACCTGTTGCCTTTTGAAGCAGTGTAATCTAGGTTGCTGTGCCTGTGGTGGTGCAGAGAGAGAGAGAGAGAGAGGCAATTGAGCCAGGCGTCGGTGGCATAACCTGTTGCCTTTTGAAGCAGTGTAATCTAGGTTGCTGTGCCTGTGGTGGTGCTTACTTTGTTGTCTTCTCTAATGTAACTTTGCCTGAATTTTTGGGGATGGCATAAATTGTTATTGTAATAGTGCCTGGGCGTAAAACTACAATTTGTGCTCTTAATGGCTGGATTATGCTTATTTTTTGTGAGAGCTGGTCCCCTCGTGTTCATGATTTTAAATGAAGGCATGCAAACGATGTTATGATCCTCAATTGAAGTTAGCTTATGTGAGTTGCTTAAGGACTTTGTAAAATGATCCTATCCCATCTTCTTAGTAGGGGCAATTAAGGGAATTAACATAATTACTATTTCTATTGAACTTTTATGAAATGGATATCTAAGCTTTCGATCTGAAAACCATTTATGCTTCCAATACTGCTTTTTGTGCAAATAGTATAGTATCGTTTGAGCTCTTCTCAATGTTTATAACTATAGAAGAATATGCACATGCCTGTGATTCTCCAAAAGTAATCTTTTGTCTAAGAGCAATATGTCAACAGGTATGTCAATCAACAATAAACTTTGTTAAATTAGATCAAAAGATCAATTTACTTATTTTTACTGATATCCATCATTCAATTTCTCCCTATTTTTGTAGTCAAAGAGAATAATTGAAAGTAAGAAAATATCAGGCAATGCTGACTGCCAAAGAGGGGGAGGGGGTTGTTGTGTGTTTGCAAACGATGGGAGAGAGGCTTACCCAGGGGCTTGCCAAACAACGCATAGCTTCATATTTCAGAAAGAAAAGTTAGGGATGGTAAAGGATTATGAAAGAATAATCAACTTTCTTTTTTCTTCCTATTGAAGTGAATGTCTCGGATCCTCAGTCTCTACTCTGCAGAAGGACAGAAGATATAATGGCCTGCAAAGAGTAGAGTTCTGTGTGCCAAAAAATAACATGTCGCTGCAATAAGTTATGTGAACATCTGGGGTGGATAAGGATCCTCAAGCCTGAGATGATTGCTTCTCCATCATTTTCTTTTTGTCCAATCCCCTGATTTGAAAAAAGAATGAGTTCCTCACGTAGCATGTTCCTTGTGGCAGGAGCTAATAGCTCATTGATTGTAACAGTTACGATGCTGTGGAATCAATAATCACCATTTGAACCATGGTTAAGGAGATGAAAAAATTGTTGTCCGGCTGACATTGGGTTTCCTTCTGTCTCGGAGTGGGAATTACTTTATTTAGATTGTTAGCACTTAACAGACCAGCTTTTAATGCAGGAAAAGACCAAATAACGGTCCTTTAGTCCATTAATTTTTCTTGCTCAGTATCTTCTTGTGCTGAACAGGAAGCACCGAAATTTCTATTTTTCACATTTAGAGTTATCAATTTCTGTTAATAGGCCATGTTTGTGCATAAAATCGGTGTGCTCGAAATACTCCAGGTTTACTATGATTAGTGTAAAAGTATACTATGATTGTAATATAGCATAGTAAAGATTAATAGACAATCCCTTATAATATAGCCTTTAGTAGTAAATAATCGATAAATCCAACTACTTTTAGCAAAATTGGTCAGTGTAGGTTGGTCACTAATCAAGTGGACACGATCCATTTATTTGAACAGATTAGACAAGCCAATGCTGAATTATTTGAGTTGAACCAAAACTCAACCCGGTTCTAATCGTGTGAAACAGGTTGTTATGATTATGACACGCACAGAATTAGCATAGACTAAACCTACTCTAATTTATGTCTTCTTTCCTTTTTGTGTTGGTAATGTGATGGAAAGTATCTTATGTAGTTTAAATGTTGCGGATGCATCTCTAGGCATCTTGTAGACAAGTACTATAGGTTGCATTAAGTTCCTCACGTGACTTGTATGCGTCTTGATCTTTTATTTCTATAACCAGGAAAACTGTGATCTCTGGAAGTGGCTGACTAACCAGGAGCAACACCCAGAGGCTGTGGAAATGAATCCGGTGAGGTCAAACACACCAAGAAGAGTCAGTTGCTTTCAATTCGAATTGGCAGTCTCGGTACCTCATCTTCTCTAACTATCTTGGTTTCGTTCTGCAGGTTTTCCGCGCAGTGCACGATAAAGTCATGAACAACCTCAACAACCACTCCACTCCCGAGACAAAGGCATTACCCGGGCAGCCATCGGTGAGAGAGCGGGATGACATCAAGAAAGGTCAAGATGGCCCCGTTGCCGGGAATCAGTAACTCTGGCTATATCTGCGAAATTCGCAGTTTTGGAATATTTTACAAGCAATGGGCAAGGATCTAAAGCTGTTCTAAGTTTGTCATTATCATGCGTTAGTCTCTGACATGTATAGGGGCAGTGGTTGCATAAGGAGGAAGTAATTTTGCCCCTCATTTGGCGCACGAGTAATGCCTGCTTTAGTTGTTGGGTCCTATGAGCAGAAAGAAGGGGGGGAAGGGGTGCGGATCATAATGTTGCATTTATTGGACAGCCTCGTGCTGTGATGGTGCTCTTACTAACTGGTTTCGGGGGTGATGAATCCGAAGCTTGCCACACACCGTACAATTTGTACGTGACTATGCATTGAAACCGCAAGAAGTGGGGGAGAAATAGGCAGGGAGAATGAATCTTAGACAAAAATAGATAATTAGATCAGATTGGTCGTACTCCTCTTTTTGGATACATGGTCTTGGACACGATTATGACTAATTTATTCTGAATTAATTTTTTTATCACGAAAAATCTCAATGTGTGATAAATTTACCTCTGTCAAATTTTATTGTCAAATTATTAAGTTATATGACATATGGCAGTTGACGAATATATCAGTTTAAAGTTTTTACTCTTCGTTTATCACATATGTATTAGTTTAAGGTTTTTTTTTGTGATATTAATCTAATTTAATGGAAATTAACGGAAAGTAAATTTGTCATGCGTAGTTTGGGGTTTTTAGTCGTGAAAAAATTAGTTTGAAGTAAATTTGTCACAAGTATATCGATTTGAAATTCTTTAAGGTAAAAAAAATATTAATTTAAGGTAAATATGTTACAAATATGTCAGTTTGGGGTTTTTCATAATATAAATGCTAAATTTTCGTCTCGATAAAGTTGGAGTGCCTAGTCCATCTTTCCTTTTTGAAGATCTGAAATTCGAGAAGATGAATGGGATCTGATCTTTGCTATCTTAATCCCTCGTTTCTTGTATGGCATGACCCATTGAGACTTGATGATATCTGGCAGACATTGCTAGAGCAAATTTAGGGGGATGGATTGGATTCTCTCTCCTTCCAATGGTGGGTGGGGGTAGTTCAAGAATCTATATGCCCTCCCCAAAACCTATTAAATGCTTTCTCCCGCTTTGACATCAATAATTCTGTCATGCTATTACAGAACAAGGGTATGGCAAGCGAATTGAATGTCCGGGAAGATTGCTTATTTAAACCCCACTGTACACTTGCAAGTTTCTTTAATATGGGTGTCTAGTTGTTTTTGGACACAAACATTGGACACTCAAAAAGTCTAGAGATCATGTCATCCAAACCGACAAGGGAGTATATATAACTCGACTAGATTCTTTTTTTGCAGAATGAACTGGGGGCATCGGCTTAAAGACCAGGCTACCTTAGAAGCCCATGAAACGCTCCGCAAAACCCCACAAAGTGCTTAAAATTTAGGCTTTTGGCCTATGCAGCTGGCCCCAACTCGGAGTAGCTCGCCTGCAGAATTTTGATGAATCAGACAAGGTTCATGCTGAATTATCTGTAGTCTGTAAAGCAAGGTTCGTGCACAATTATGTTGCTTCTGAACTTGATAGCCCTAACATGACTTCCAACTCCAGAGTTGTTGAAGAAAGTCGGATTCATGGAGGCCGTCTCTACATTCCGTCACAAATGTCGCTCTCTTTAAACCAGTCGATTTTCAGTACCGCGCCGAAAATCCAGTAGAATGATGATCGGTCGTTTCCATTTACCACATCGCTCATCGAACACTACAGTCCAACCCATTTTCCCCCGCGATTTCAACATGTGTTCTATGCAGCTGTTAGGGTAATAAATCCTATTAGAGGTGTTGATTCACAAACCTAAATTCAAGAACATTTAAACGAGGACCCGCCATAATGGCTAGACAAAGACAGACCATATATCAATAAGTTAATTGTTGGCTTATGAGCGTCTCTTAATCAAAGGCCTAATACCCAAAAAAAACCTCCAACTTGAGCATCTATCTCAATTATATTTTCAAAAAGAAAATTCTCATAAAAAGCTCTCAACTTTTACTTTTGTCTCAATTCTACCGATTGTCGCGACCCTCTAAAAAAATTTTAAATTTTAAAAGGGGTTAACGGATTATTAGGTTAATTAGATTTGACTAACCTAACGCGGACCCTCCCAAGCCCTACCGAATCGCAACTTTGGTTTTTGTTTAAATGATTTTGAAATTTGGAGTCGCCACTAATCGTTCTTGGTAGGTCGATTAGAAACCTAAATAAATTAGCGGGAGAACTAATTTATTCCTGCGAATCAGAGATTAGGAGCTCGGGGACTTGGTTACACTAGTTAATTAAAACTAATGCCCTTTCGGTACCTTAATTTCATGGATATCCTAATTCGGCAACTCAGACTTGGTTTATTCCTAAGGCTCTAGTAGGGTATTCTCTTTTGTGTTTTCACTTTTTAAATAGGATGCATGGATGGTATATATTTTTATTTGTTATATTTTTTTAAGTGTTAAAGATTCCCTGAAACCGAAAGAGGGAGTGTGTTAACGACTTCTGTGCAGTATTACGACCTGCTTATCTTTTGGGTCTGATGATTCAAAAATTAAATTATAGGAAGTACATGACAGTGAATAAACACCTCCAATGGAAGGCCTAGCATTGGCTTGGCTCTTCCCTTTGGGATTTAAGGTACAGGTATTTAAGTTGCAGGTATTTAACTACTGTAAGTAAAAACCTCCAATGGGAGGCTAAGCATTGGCTTGGCTCTTCCCTTTGGGATTTAAGGTACATGTATTTAAGTTACAGGTATTTAACTACTGTAATTAAAAACCTCCAATGGGAGGCTAAGCATTGGCTTGGCTCTTCCCTTTGGGATTTAAGGTATAGGTATTTAAGTTGCAGGTATTTAACTACTGTAAGTAAAAACCTCCAATGGGAGGCTAAGCATTGGCTTGGCTCTTCCCTTTGGGATTTAAGGTACAGGTATTTAAGTTGCAGGTATTTAACTACTGTAAGTAAAAACCTCCAATGGGAGGCTAAGCATTGGCTTGGCTCTTCCCTTTGGGATTTATGGTGCAGGTATTTAAATTGCGGATGGACTTTGTCCTCTCCATTCTGGGGTATGAATTCTTTAAAATAAAATATAACGAATTGATTCAACCATTTGAAATTTGTGCGCGCTTGAGGACTCCTCCAAGCCGATTTTATGCTTCCATAGGGTTGACCATTGATATAAAGCTGCGGCTTCCTGACATAAAATAGAGTGAAATGTCGGCATACAAAATATGTGCTAATTTGCACCTAAAACCAGAAGAGTGGAAAGAGTACTTATCTCCCATTTTTTTGGGAGGGATTTCTATAATTGATTTTCGCTCTCTATGTTCCCACTATAGAGAGTTTCTTTTGAATTAAGAGGGACTTTTAGTCACAGATCAGTTGAGAAATCGGTGGACAGCTTAGGAGCTTGTCTGGGCCGATTTTTGCATCTCTACGAGATTTTTGCTGTTGACGTAAAGATATCCTTCTCCTGACATAAAATATGAAAAAAAGAGGAGATGGAGAAAGTGTATACAATTTGTGCTAATTTGCAAGTAAAACCATAAAAAATGAATAAATAAAAACACTTAGCTCGAATTTGCTTGCTCGTTGACGAGGAAGAACTCTTGATTTATATTGACCGATGAAGGAATTTGTGATGATAACCCCTAGCTTTAAACTTCCATCATCTTCAAAATTCTCTCTCTTTTGGTATTTTCTTTCTCTCAAATTTTTCTTCAATCTCCCAAAACTCTCTCAAACATCCAAAATTTTCTCTCCAAAAAAAATCCTCTCAAACACTTCAAATTTTCTCTCCAAAAATCCCCCCGCAAACACTTCAAATTTTCTCTCCAAAAAAATCTCTCTCAAACACTTCAAATTTTCTCTCCAAAAAAATCTCCCCCTCAAGCTCACTTCTTCCTCCTTTTATAATCTACTCATCTATCTCCCATTCTAATTTTTCCACTAACTCTATCTCCCATTCTAATTTCTCCACTAACTCTTCTTCATTTTCATCTTCCATTCTCCATCTCTATCTCACATTCTAATCTCTCCACTAACTCTTCTTTATCTTCATCTTCCCTTCTCCATATTTATCTCCCATTCTAATTTCTCCACTAACTCTTCTTCATCTCCATCTTCCCTTCTCTATTCTTATCTTCCATTCTAATTTCTCCACTAACTCTTCTCCATCTTCCATTCTCTATTCTTATCTTATTTTCTCCATCCATTCTTCTCCAACTTCTCTTCTTCATCTCCTCTTCTCCATCTTCCCTTCTCTATTCTAATTTATCCACTAACTCTTCTTTTTGTTATTTGTAAAATAATCCTTCAAGAGTTAAGTATTTGCACTCTAGTCCTTGAATTTTAAGTATTTACAATTTAGTCCCTGAAAAAATATATTTCTTTAAGTCCAAATCTCCTCACAATTTTTGACACACCAAAATTTACCACATGTCAAATTTAAGCTCATTTCTTGCCGTTGAAAATAATGCAGAATTTAATTAAAGCCCTTTTGCAAAATTAAGTCATTCTGGGTATAATTGGGCAAAGATGAAAATTTAAAATATTAGAAGACAATGTCACAACTCATAAAAAGTGAAAATTAAAAATAAGTTGACTCAAATTAAATTTTTTTAGGCCCGATTCAAGATTATACTCGTGAAGGAACACGTGACTCGAATTGGATTTTTCTGAATTTGCGATGGCCAATATGAAAATAGATTTAAAATAAAAATATTAACTATCTTTGTGTATTTTTTTTTTGGCCTCAAATGTTATTTTTCCAAAATTTTCAAGTATTTTTGTATTTTTTTTAAAAAAATTAAATATATATAATATGAAATTTTATTTTTTGTTCAAAAATGGTTGCCTAGGCTTGGCTAAGGTCCCCAAAGTTGATTTTTCAATTTTATGAATTTTTATGAATTTTTTATTACTTTAGCAATAGAAAAAATGATTAAAAATCAGGTGTCAACACCGATCTAATACCCAAAAAATCCCCAACTTTAGGATATGTCCCAACTATATCCAATTTCTTATCTCATAAGAAATTCATAATTTTTACTTTTATCCCACTTCTACCACTATGAACCTTCCATTCATAATCAGCATTAATTAATCCTACGTGACTCAAATTTTCTTACGGAACTTACCAATGATCCTTCGAAATTCAAAAATAATAGATTTTATGGACGACAAGATTTGACATTGATCGTCCAAATAATCATATATCCACGTCTAGCCGTTCATTGGGCTGTTGAGTGCCGAGGAGAATCCGAAATAAGTGGTCTTAAGTGGCTTTGTATCTCTTGGCAATGTGAAGGGGAAATAGACAATTAAAGAGAAATTGTGATTTTTGTTGTCATTTTTGCTAAGTTATAATTCATTAATGATATGAAATGCCACGTAGAATTAAGTAACGGTGAATATGGACATAAAGTTAATGGTGATAGACTTTGGACAAGAGTAAAAATTTGATGTTTCTACGAGACAAAAAAAAAAGGATATAATTGAGGAGATGCTAAAGTTATGGGTTTTTGGAGATATTAGGCCAACAGAATTGGGATGAAAGTAAAAATTGAGGGTTTTTTATGATATATATTTATACATTGACATAATTGAGATATAAATTAAAGTTGAAGGTTTTCTTAGATATCGGGCTTTGTTACATAGAGTTGTGCAGTGCAGCGTGCGTCATCTAGTGCCCCGAGCTAAATGTTACCTATAGGCAAGAGTAGGAGGGCAGTAACTTTGAACGTATGCACTCCAGCAACTTACAGCTACATATCAAAATAAATTCACCAAAAGTCCGCCCTTCCCCGTAG